>CM029615.1:23369436-24006155 GCA_017311315.1 Dendrocalamus latiflorus
AGTACGGCACACAACTACAGAAGAATGACCACGTCTAGTTTCGATCATGATAAACTTTGACCATGTTCAACTTTGACCACACCCGGTTTCGATCACCGCGGACTTTGACCATGTTAGACTTCAACCACATCCGATTTCGATCACAGCAGACTTTGACCATGTCAGACTTCGACCACGTCTAACTTCAACCACGTCCGGCTTTGACCTTGGAAAATCGACCATGGTATTTCGACCACAGTAGGACACCCACGGCAGGTAATCATACATTTCAACCTAGAATAGTGAACTGGTTGTAAGCAACATTTAATCGGTTGTAAGTGATAGTGAACCAGTCTTAGCTACAGTGAACTGGTCGAAGGTCATAACGTCATCTTCTACAGTAACTGGTCAATGGTCGTAGCTATATTATCTATTCAATACTCATTAGTCGTAGACTTTGCTGGTTGATACTCGATAGTCGTGAACTTTACTAATCGATACCCAATAGTCATTGACTTTGCTGGTTGGTACTCAAAATCTTTGCGATCGGTTGTCATAGGATTCATGATCAGTACTTGTAGACATCATGGTCAGCTCAAGTGCTTTAATTCTTACTATCTTCGAGTACTTCGAGTACTTGTGTTAGGCCAGTGGTATGACTGGCTGGTGCATGGTGGTCGATGATCGGTGAATAGTGCTCAGAGGAACAGTACTCGAAGGATTCGATACTCAGAAGAAGGAAATACTCGATGGTCAGATGGCCGTAGTACTTGGCAGTTAGAATGATTTGGTACTTGATAGTCGAAAGGGCTTGATACTCGATAGTTAGAAGGACAAGGTACTCGAAATTAGACGATCGATACTCGGTAGTCGTAGACTTTGCTGGTTGATAGTCGAAGGCTTTGCAGTCATGGGTTTCGCAACTGTGGTCGGTGATCGGTGGTCGAATGCATTGTGATCAGTACTTGTAGGCTTTGAGTATGCGTAAGGCCGGTAGTTTGACCGGTGGTGCTTGGTGGTCAGACTGGTCATTCTGTCGGAACCCGGAATAACGACTACTGGATCCTCTGTGTAAATCGCACTAGTCCAGGATCAGCTAGTGCACACAGTACAACAAAGATAAATACCAAGCACAAATGACTGATTATATTAAATAAAAGAGTACGGCCTTATGGCCAAGTCTTACATCAACGCCCATTGGCAAATATAAATAAAGGAAAGAACTGCGGAAGCAAACTGATAAATAGCGAAGCCCAAGCCTGCCCACAGGCAAACGATAGTAAGACACGGCCTACTCGTCCTGATCTTCACCGTAGTCGACGACATCTTCCTCTGTGTAGGGGGTGCAAGGTGAGTACAAACTTGTACTCCGTAAATCACACGGAGAAATGCAACATAATGATAAAGGCTTCAATGGAAGGCTTATAGGGTTAGTTTGCATAAATCAGCATTTAAGAAATACAGTATATAGATTGAAATTGCTGAATTTAATACAGTAAGTAGAAACAATACTTGTAATAGAAAATAATACCGTTAGTGCAGGCTTCGACCAAACACCAACCTATCCACGGGCATCCCACCCGGACCATCTTTTCCAAAAGATCACGTATGGATTCCATCCATCCACACGTTTCAAAACACTCGTAGATTCTATCCATCCACAAGCTTCCAATCTCTCTCATGGGTTCCATCCACCCACAAGGTTTTCATTCTCTCATGGATTCCATCCATCCATAAGGTTTTCGAAAATCACTTTTGAAAAACAAAGTCTAATCCATGAAAAACTTTTACTCAGCATGCCCATGACCGTGGGCACGGCTATCCAGGATAGATTATACACTCTACAGAGGTTGTACAGCTTTACCCACAAGACACGATCATCCCATATTGCCACCGGTTTACACACTTCCTTTGGTGTGCGGCGAGGAGTCGTGACAAGGCCTTTACAATGCAAAGCTTTCAACCTGGTCGAGCCAACTCTAAGGTTTCACCCCAGTAAGGAATTCACCAGACCGGGACCCCCTCTTGAGCCTAGGCGAGACTTCTCATGGCTTAACCACGCTCGCCCAAGTGAGACTTCACATGGCACCAACCACGCTCACTTTCAACCTACAACTTGACTCAGGTTGGGACTTCGCAAATTATTCAGCCAGGGTTGTCCCATACCAGCCATGTGGTCGTACGATTAGGGCTTTGCAACAGTAGCTCACAGACCGGTCCTTAATCTGACTTAGGCCCAACCACGTACCCCTGTGCACGTCAGTCAACCACTGCGGCTCCAACCAACAGGGCATGCCTGCACCCACCAATCTAACCAATTGCCTAAGTCTAAACCAGGTTTTATATTTTGTTTTCAAAATATTTCATAACACTCCTTGACTCACCAAAGTCAAGAGTTCATATCAAAAGCGTATCATTTTATGTGAACAGGGTTACATTTTATGTGAAAGATATCCCAAAACAAAATTATATGACTATGCAGGGCTAAGCATTTGATTAAACTCTCTAGCCAACACTAATGTATTAACTAGAGTTTGATTCTAGGGTGACAAGGTATTGGGGAATTCAAATTCAATGGAGGGATTAACAAGTAGGCAATAACTAAATTTAAATCTGAATTGAAATACGTTGAATAAAAATATGCATGCAATATAATTTAAATCAACATAATTTTATTTTGAAAACTGGGATCAACATGATCAAGGAGTGTGACTTGCCTTGCTCTTCAAATTTGTTTGAATCTTCGTCGAAGAATTCTCCCGAATCGTCGAAGTCTACACGTGAAAATAACCCACCAAATTCTAATAAATTTAAAATAAATTCAAATTGACTTCAAATGTTTTAATTGAGGCTAGAAATGGATAGAGGGGAATTTTTGATGAATTTAGAAATTTGAATGGGCTCAATCGGAGTTAGGACGAAGGAGAACGGACTCTGGGAAGTTTGAAAAGAGAGAAAATGAAAAAAAGGGATTTTCTGGAATTATTTTTCTAAAGGAAAATCTAGATTATTGCGTCAGCAGGGAATTTAATTTCTGCTGATTTATTGTTCAGCTCTTCTGGTCTTGGAGAAACTGCCGGTGTTCACATGTTGAGCATGCATCCTTCTCTTCCGGTTCTCAATCTTCTTATGCTTGGACTCCTGACGAATCGCCTTGCTGACAAGCTGGTGGAAGTCAGCGTAATCACTGGAGAGAAGTTGAACCGATATGTCATCATTGAGTCCTTCCAGGAACCTTTCCTGTTTGGCTTCGTCGGTAGCGACGTCTTCTGGTGCATAGCGTGCCAACTGGTTGAACTTCTGCAAGTACTCGTTCACGGTGGCGGCGCTCCGATGGCCGACGGTGAGCGGCGAGAGGCGGAGGGGGAAGAGGGGGCCACGGGGGTCTCGGGAGAGGACGCGGGCTTACCGGCGGTGACCAGGAACGGCCGGCGGCGAGGAAGAGGCGGCGGCGGCTCGGGAGCTTCGGCGCGATGGTGGTGGAGTGGCCGGAAGGGGGAGGGCAGTGGAGGGGGAGGTGGAGCAAGGAAGGGCGGAGCCAGGGGAGGGGTTAAATAGGGGCGAGGGGGAGCGGGTGGCCGGGGATTTCTCGCCGGAGCGACGGGGTCATGGCGGCGGTTGCGGGCGGAAATGGGGGAGGTGGGGCGCGGAGAAGGCGGGGTAAGGTGGGCGCGTGGGCGCGGGTCGTGCGGCGCACGATGGGACGGGGGCAGCGAGCTCGGGGAGTGGGGGAGGCGCCGGTTAGGGCGGAGCGGCGCAACGGCCTGGCGGCGGCGCGTCCGGGGAAGAAGGGCGGGGTAGGGGACGATGCATACAGGCAGGCCCGGCCTGTCAGTGGGAGCGGGAGAGTGGGCGGCTACCGGGTGGGGTCCGCGGGCAGAGAGAGAGGCGGAGGGAGGGAAGAGGGGCGCCGACAGGTGGGCCTGAAGAGGAGGGGAGGAGAGGGAACGGGCGGCGCAGATGAGAAGAAGGGGAGATCGGACAGAGAAGGATGAGGGCGGGAACGGATGGGCCAGATGGGCCGGGGCACGCATCGGGCGGCCGAGAGGGATGCGGGGGCGGATGGAAGCGAGGGGGTGACGTGGCGGCCATCGGGAGGCGGTAGGCGGGGTGGAGTGGATGGCCGGAATGGTGGCGGCGTGGAGAGAATCTGGCCGTCCACGTGGCGGCCAGAGGGAGGAGGAGGGGAATTATTTTATTTTCTGATTTTTTTGGGGTTTTTCCAGAAAAGCACAGAAATTCCAATAAGCCTCAGAAAAATATGAAAGTACCTCCAACAATTCCAGAACAATTCAGAGAACCTCCTAGACACTTTTTGGACTTAATAAAATTACTTCCAACTAATGTTGGAATTTAATTTTTATACTTAAAATATTTTTTTATTTCAAAATATATTTTTAAACTCCAGAAAATCCAGAAAAATCAAATAAGAGCCAAATAAATCCAAATGATTAATTTGACATAAGATTTTTATAGAAAATCAAAATATCATTTTATTTAATAATACTTTTAGGTTTTTCTTAATATACTTTTTCAAAATACAGTTTTTTTCAAAACAGAAATCCAGGCAAAACCAAAATTAAAAGTTAGGCACAAAAATACTTATTTTAAGTTAAAAAATTATTTTAGTTAATTTTTATTTACTTATTTTTTTATTTTTAATTTACTAAAAATCTGGGCTGTTACAAATCTACCCCCCTTAAAAAGAATCTCGTCCCCGAGATTCGGGTTGGCTAGCAAGAAATGGGTTTGGATCTTACTCTGCACGGCTTGTGCTGAGATCTGATTCAGGCGTCCTTTCATGAACTTCTACGGTCCTCTATTTGCTACCTGCAGGTGGTTGGCAGTCGATGCTCCAGGGATACCATTCTCCGCTACCTGCTGCTTCTTGGGGCAATTGCTGGCGTAATGTCCCATCTCATGGCAGTTGAAACAAATAATTCCTGCTGCAGGGTTCGGGTCCTTCAAGACCTTGTTGTCCTCGGTGTTGGGGGAGGGATCCATGGGAACTAGCTCTCCTGTTGACGACGATGGCTGAAACCTGTTGTTTTGTGGTGGAGCTCTTCTGGTCTTGGAGAAACTGCCGATGTTCACATGTTGAGCATGCATCCTTCTCTTCCGGTTCTCAATCTCCTTATGCTTGGACTCCTGGTGAATCGCCTTGCTGACAAGCTGGTGGAAGTCAGCGTAATCACTGGAGAGAAGTTGAACCGATATGTCATCATTGAGTCCTTCCAGGAACCTTTCCTGTTTGGCATCGTCGGTAGCGACGTCTTCTGGTGCATAGCGTGCCAACTGGTTGAACTTCTGCAAGTACTCGTTCACCAAAGTCAAGAGTTCATATCAAAAGCGTATCATTTTATGTGAACAGGGTTATCATTTTATGTGAAAGATATCCCAAAACAAAATTATATGACTATGCAGGGCTAAGCATTTGATTAAACTCTCTAGCCAACACTAATGTATTAACTAGAGTTTGATTCTAGGGTGACAAGGTATTGGGGAATTCAAATTCAATGGAGGGATTAACAAGTAGGCAATAACTAAATTTAAATCTGAATTGAAATACGTTGAATAAAAATATGCATGCAATATAATTTAAATCAACATAATTTTATTTTGCAAACTGGGATCAACATGATCAAGGAGTGTGACTTGCCTTGCTCTTCAAATTTGTTTGAATCTTCGTCGAAGAATTCTCCCGAATCGTCGAAGTCTACACGTGAAAATAACCCACCAAATTCTAATAAATTCAAAATAAATTCAAATTGACTTCAAATATTTGAATTGAGGCTAGAAATGGATAGAGGGGAAATGGGCTCAATCGAAGTTAGGACAAAGGAGAACGGGCTCCGGGAAATTTGAAAAGAGAGAAAATGAAAAAAGGGATTTTCTGGAATTATTTTTCTAAAGGAAAATCTGGATTATTGCGTCAGCAGGAAATGTAATTTCTGCTGATTTATTTTTCAACAGGAAAAGAGATTTATGGCGGCACGCTGACGTCAGCCAGGGGGTGGGCCGGCTGACAGTGGGCCCCGGGTCCATGAACCGGGTCCACGGCCGAGGGGAGGCGCTGAGGTGGCGGGGTAGGGGTGTGGCGCTGACGGGGCATGGACGGGTGAGGTGGCGCCGACGTGGTGTGCCACGCTGGCACTGACGTGACCGGCCGGTCAAGGTGGCGCACGGGCACGGCGCGTGGTCGCGGGTCGTGCGGCGCACGATGGGACGGGGGCGGCGAGCTCGGGGAGTGGGGGAGGCGCCGGTTAGGGCGGAGCGGCGCAACGGCCTGGCGGCGGCGCGGTCGGGGAAGAAGGGCGGGGTAGGGGACGATGCTGGCAGGCAGGCCCGGCCTATCAGCGGGAGCGGGAGGGCGAGCGGCTGCTAGGTGGGGTCCGCGGGCAGATAGAGAGGCGGAGGGAGGGAAGAGGGGCGCCGACAGGTGGGCCCGAAGAGGAGGGGAGGAGAGGGAACGGGCGGCGCGGATGAGAGGAAGGGGGAGATCGGACGGAGAAGGATGAGGGCGGGGGCAGATGGGCCAGATGGGCCGGGGCGCGCATTGGGCGGCCGAGAGGGATGCGGGGGCGGATGGAAGCGAGGGGGTGACGTGGCGGCCATCGGGAGGCGGTAGGCGGGGTGGAGTGGATGGCCGGAATGGTGGCGGCGTGGAGAGAATCTGGCCATCCACGTGGCGGCCAGAGGGAGGAGGAGGGCAATTATTTTATTTTCTGATTTTTTTGGGTTTTTCAGAAAAGCACAGAAATTTCAATAAGCCTCAGAAAAGTATGAAAGTACCTCCAAAAATTCCAGAAAAAATTAGAGAACCTCCTGGACACTTTTTTGGACTTAATAAAATTACTTCCAACTAATGTTGGTATTTAATTTTTTATACTTAAAATACTTTTTAATTTCAAAATACATTTTTAAACTCCTGAAAATCCAGAAAAATCAAATAAGAGCCAAATAAATCCAAATGATTAAAATCAAAATATCATTTTATTTAATAATACTTTTAGGTTTTTCTTAATATACTTTTTCAAAATACAGTTTTTTTTCAAAACAGAAATCCAGGCAAAACCAAAATTAAAAGTTAGGCACAAAAATACTTATTTTAAGTTAAAATTTTATTTTAGTAATTTTTATTTACTTATTTATTTATTTTTAATTTACTAAAAATCTGGGCTGTTACACATTCTCAGTGGTCTAAGGTGGATTTCTGGAGAGTGTAGAAATTGTTGTCATGGACAACCTGGTTGGTGTTCTTGGTTGGTTTGGTTCTTGCCTATGGATAGATGAGGTTGAGTTATATGTGTGTGTTTGTGTGTTAATGTCGGTCAAGTTGGGAAAAACTTGTGCCAGTGGACAATGTTCTTTAGTCTTTGCATGTGCATGTTGGAGTGGAGGCGGTCATGGTCGGTGACGAGGACCAGGACTAGGATGGGGAAATTTGAGATCCAAGCGGTTAAGGATGTCATACGAGCTGGTCGGGCTCATACTAGAGCATGTAGAGATCAAATGTGGTTATTCGTAGAGAAGTTACTGGTAGTACGGTCCAAGAGGCTTTGACACGAGTGGTGTTGATGTGTGGAGAAGCTACAGGAGGTGTGGTCCTGTTGGCTTCAAATGGAAGTTGATGGTGCATGGTGAAGAAACAAGGGGTGCTATCCTAGAGGATACGTCACGTGCTGAGTTAGGGGTTGTGGAGGGAGACCATAACTGAGAAGATTTGGAGTTTGGTTAAAACCCGTGTTCGGAAGGGTTTCGTGACCTTTGATTTTCTGAAGAGATAGAGTTGTGTGTTCGCGGTTGAGGCAGACACAGTTTGGATGTTAGCCTATAAAAGCATGGAGAGGCTAAGGGCTAACATGTGGGTTTTGAGAGGGCTTTCGTCGAGAAGGCTTTTAGGTGTGCTCGTGAGGGCACTTTATAAATCTACAAAAATCCAGCAATATAGATCATCTTGAGTCAATCTGGTTCATGTTTTGTTGAAGATTGCTGGTGATTGCGATTGCGTTGAAGCATACGACCGTGTGCAAAGGTGTCAATTCACTGCTAGGAAAACAGAGGAATTATGAAGTACTTGAAGGCGCTAGTTTTCTCGAAGGTACAAGCGATTGAGAGATTCTGTTGCCGATGTCAATGAATTTGAGAACATACAAATGGTCGTAGATCAAAGCTAAGCAAGCTATCAAAAAATAGAGCAATTGATTGAGCGGTCGAAGCATTCAAGCGGTCAAAGCATTCGAGCAGTTGAAGTGGATGCGTGGCGGAAGATTTCGACTACATGCAAAGGAAATCAATCGAGCGGTCGAGCATCTTACAGTCGAAATCCTCATTTGTAAGTTACATTATTTTTCATTTGGTTTAAGATTTGTTTTCAGTACCAAGAAGTGGAGGCAATCATTCTCCCCCTCTCTGATTGCGGTATACGATTCTATAGATATTGCAAATGAAATTTTCTTAATGCTGAAATAACTTACTATAGAGCCACATCCTTGACAGCCCTACATATATGTACTATTTTATGATACACTACAAGTCTTGCTGAGTACACAACGTACTCAACTTTGCTTAAATTATTGTTGATCAGAAAATGAAGAAGGTTATGTGCCTGACAATGCGTTTTTTGTCCCGGCGCCAGGGAATTCGACGATGGGTCTTTCTAGGGCCTAACTCCAATCGGTTGTCTATGGGCTATGATGGTATGGCACTAGATGCTTTTGCTTATTTACTAGTCTTCCGCTGCAGTTTACTCTTGACTCTGATATTTTATTTCGCCGGTTGGCCCTATGTTGTAACTCTACTATGCATCGCTTAAATATCACCCTTTTGTTGTAAATTAATTATGTATGATATGTATGGATATGATCTCGATGTTGTGAATGTGTGTACCAGCCACTGATCATGGGACTGTACAAAACATATATGGCAATTTTGGGTGTTCCACACGCCCGGGGTCCCCACAGTATTGGTATCAGAGCCATACTAACTGTAGGTTAAGCCATAGATGGAATAGCTATTAGATTAAGGATTTATTTTCCAAATATAACATATTTTGAATTCTAAAAATTATTGAGAAAAATACAGAAAATTTTGCTAAACATTACTTATCAAAGCTTTCTCATCTATCCAAATTATTCTTTTGTTTTCCATCTCATCTTGTCTCAATATGACCCGTCTTTTAAAGAAAAGTGTATCTTCTGAAAAATAAAAGTTTTTGATAATATTTTAGTCATTAAGGTAGAACCAAAATGATTTGAAAATGTTCCTAAACCTTCTGTCCTCGTCTCATGCTATCCTCACGCCAAGCAAGATAGCCCTCACGCGGCTCCGCCGCCCTCTCCATGAGGGCCTTCCGGTTCCGCAACCTCCGCAAGGCTGCCTCCAAGATGAGCCCCCGCAGCTGGCGCCGGACGTTCCAGTTGGTCCGAGCCGTGTTCTGGTCGCTTGTCCCGCCGTCCTCCACGCCGGCGCACGGTAGCAGCCGCTGTGCCGGAGGCTTCGGTGCACGCGCCGTTGCAGTCGCCGGAGAAGCCGGCATACGTACGTGAAGATGGTGGCGCGGCTGCGTTTGAGGAGGAGCGGCGGGGAGGAGAAGGAGGAGGCGTGCCGGAGCTTCGAGTGCTGCCTGATGTAGATGCTGGTGGAGGAGGGGAAGGTGAGGGACCTGCAGGACGTGGAGGAGCTCCTGCAGTGCTGGGAGCGGCTCAAGTCTTCGGTGTTCGTCGAGCTAGTCTGCAGGTTCTACGGCGAGCTGTGCAAGGATTTGTTCTCCTCGGCCTAAGGTGAGGACGGAGACACTGACAGGGAGGAGGGATCCGGTCCACCTCGGCTGCTTTGTTGATCATGGTGCCTTCATTTTGCAGTGTTTTTTTCTTGACAGAACCATAATTTGGAATTTCTCGTCGGTGTTTGTTTGTTTAGTGTAAAGTGTGGAATTAAATCATGTAAGATTTTGCATCCATGTGAAGTACCAATGTATCATGATTATGTAACGGCTCAACGTGAACGCATTCACAATCCAAGACTAAAGTTTAGTTGATTAAATTAAAGTTCGCTTCGTGCACAGGGCGGGGTTGGCTATGCAGGGGCGGACCCACAGGGTATGCCGAGTGGGCCACGGCATACCCTGGGGTCCCAGTACCGGAAGTGAGGAATGGAAGAAGAAAGCAAGAGCGCGCAGCAGCCATCGGGTGGAGAATGGAGATGGGGAAAAACATGGAGAGAAGAGCTGCATGCTGTGGGCATGGAAGAAGGAAGAATGAAGTGAAGAAAGAGAGAAGCAGCAGGAGGGAGTTCGGTTGTAGAAAAAGAGAGCGAGAGAGAGAGAGAAGGAATGGGGGAGAAGGGAGGAGTAGCAGCAGAGGAAGAGGAAGAGAGCAGCAGAGCTCTGTGGGAAGAGAGAAATGGAAGAAGGCAATGAAGATGACAGAGAGAAGCCGCTGCGCATGCGTGGAGGATCAGGAAAGTGAAGAAAATAAAAGGAAAAGAAAGAAAGAAAAAAACTGAGGTGGGTTCCACTGTTAGATTTTATTTATTTTTTAGATTTAATTAAACTGAGAGCTTTAAAAAGGTATAACTTATTCATTTTAACTCCAAATTGAGTGAAACAAATTTCTAAATTTATCTAAATTCAACCTCTATCCAATGGAACTGAAACCATAATTTTTAAAGCTCATTTGAATTTTTGTGAGCTCGTGCTCTAAATTCAACCTCTATCCAATGGACCGTGATTATGTGCCTTATGGGAAATCAGCAAGGTACGCTCGTGCTTAAAACCAAACAAATGATGATCACTTCAGAAGAAAAGTATATATTGGTGTCATTGATTAAATTAGCCAAGAGCTTGATAATCAGTTTGATAAGGTTAATATGGAGTTGCTCTCTTGTATGTCGGCCTTCAATCCTTCCAACTCATTTGCTTCTTTCGATGCACAGAAGGTACGCCGACTAGCTAAGTTTTACCCTAAAGAGTTCTCGAGCAATTATTTGCTAAAACTTGAATTGCAACTTGGTAATTATATTGATGACATGAGACAAGCTGATAGCTTCAAAGATCTAGACAATCATGTTGATCTCTCAGTTAAGTTTGTTGAAACAAAGAGGTATAAAGTGTATGATATGGTTTACATGCTTCTCAAATTGGTTTTGCTTTTACCAGTGGCAACAGCAAGTGTTGAAAGGGTATTTTTTGCAATGGTTTTAGTGAAAACAAAGTAAAGAAATAAGATGAGTGATAGTCTTTTGGATGATTGTCTAGTCACATTCATTGAGCAGGATATTTTCTTTGAAGTGGATGAAGATGATATAATTGAGACTTTCATGTCCTTTAGAAAGTGTAGGCCAAAAAAGTCAGACAAGTAGTATTGTAAGTCTTTTTTATGTATATTTGAGACTATTAGTATGGTGTTTGAACTATTTATATTGTAATTTGTGCAAGTTTTCAACTTAATCCTTAAATTTAAGACTTATCATATTATTTAGTGCTTGTATACCGAATTACGGTGCAAATTTTACAATTATTACTGAATTGGCAAATGATTTTACCGAATTGCATATGAAAATTTTGATGCGACATACCCTTTGGTAAAATGCTGGGTACGCCACTGTGGCTATGTAGTGGCTTGTCATTCGTGCGATCATGGTTGACTACACGCTGAGAATGGTGCGCACATCCAAGATCCTCGCCGCTTTTCTCCACACGGTCTGTAGTGGAGCTTTGTGCGCCCTGCAACCAGAATCAGCCGCGCAACCGTCTCGGCCGCATCTATTGGACCGCACGATCGGCACTTGCTGTGCATGCGCTTCGGTCTCGTGTCCGTCAGTCGCGTCGCACGGGCACAAGCGTGCGCGCTAGCTCTGCGGACCGCGGAACATCTCGGGCGCACTCGGTCGGCCGGGCCGCCACGCTAACCACATCTCTACTTAACCCGCCCGGCCGCAGCTCCTCCGAGCCCTCCTTTGGCCCGCGTTGGTGCGTGGAACAGGTCGGCCGCCCATCCGCATCCCGCGAGGATGGCACGCCGACTACCGGTCTACCCCCATCGGGTATGGGCCGTAGCATCTGCCGGCCTGAACGCTCCCCGGTTCTGGTCCGCCGTCCTCGTGGCACGCAGACGCAGTCACGCTCGCCTGGGCTGAACCACTCCCCTTTTTTCGGCATGGTTAACAATTTGGGTGAATTTCGCAAAAATTTTGGTAATTTCGGGCATTTTGGTCCCCTCCGAAATTATTTTGTAACACCGAAATTTGCGTTCAAATTCAAATCTTGAGATGAACTTCAAATATTAGAGCAAGTTTTATTTATATTTTCATCTATATCCAATATATAGCAGTGCCGGCCCTGGGGGCGAGCGGGGCGGCCGCCCCGGGCACCCAAAGTGTCGGGGCCCATATACATGTATATTCTATTTTTTTGTTTGTAGTTTCTATAAAGTCTTTAAACATAATTTCTTTATCACATAACATTTGTTGATACCAAACTGTTTTTTCCCTTCTTGAAGTATGTGGACTTCAGTAAAGGGGATGATTCAGGGTACATTCGATTTGAGGATTCTAAAGCAGCTGAAAAGGCCCGTGCATTTGCAGCTCTTGTGGATGAAGGCGGTTTGATTATGAAGGGCCACATTGTTACTTTGGAACCTGTGACTGGTAAAAACTGCAGCTTCTGTCAGTTAAAATTTCTGTTAGCTTTTTGTCTATTGAACTAACTTATTCAACCACACAAATATGTCCTTTATGGTATCTACAGACTACAGGTCTTGCTGGTCTCGTAGTTTGTGCGATAATGAGTAGCATTCGTAGTATATGTGCGATAATATGAGTAGCATTCCTGTTAGAAGTAATTTATTTTCATCCACATATGAGTTTTAGGCAGAAGCACCTTTAAATTACGCCTGAAATCATTTTCATTGATACTCCAATCTTTCTTATGAAACCATTAATGATTCATCAAATTGGGTATTGAAATGGAGTGTGAGTTCAGCAGGTTTGAACACAATGATTAATCACTAGTTCGATGAACCTACTGTTTCAATCATGCAGGTCAAGCCGAGAAGGATTATTGGAGTGCAATAAAGGGCTGTCAAGAGAAATATAAAGACAGAAGTAACAGAGGAAGGTACTATTTATTTGTTACATTTGCTTCTTGATGTTTATATATATATATATATATATATATATATATATATATATATATATATATATATATATATATATATATATATATATATATTATATATATATATATATATATATACACTGAAATGGGGCACCAAGGTGTCCAGGCACCCTAGCCTCTGTGTCGTTAGATTGCTTTTAGGTGCGTGCAGGTGCAATACTATTAGGTAACCTATTAAGATTCATTAATTCGAAAAGGTATCAATTTGGAAAAGAATCAATAATGGATGGAAAGTATTAATCATGGATGGAAAGTTTTAATTATGGAGCTTGGGCACCATGGTGCACCTGTTATTTTGCCTATATATAATATATATATATATATATATATATATATATATATATATATATATATATATATATATATATATATATATATATATGTATTATATATATACATATATAATATATATGTATATATATATATATGTATATATAGATATATGTATAGTATATATATATGTATATATATATTATATTATGTATATATATTATATACATATATATATATATATATATATATATATGTATATATATATATATATATGTATATATATATATGTATATATATATATATGTATATATATATATATACATATATATATATATGTATATATATATATATGTATATATATATATATGTATATATATATATATGTATATATATATATATATATGTATATTATATATATATATGTATGTATGTATGTATGTATGTATGTATGTATGTATGTATGTATGTATGTGTGTGTGTATGTATGTATGTATGTATGTATGTATGTATGTATGTGTGTGTGTGTGTATGTATGTGTGTGTGTGTGTATGTATGTATGTATGTATGTATGTATGTATGTATGTATGTATGTATGTATGTATGTATGTATGTATGTATGTATGTATGTGTATGTAGATTTATATTTAGATGTTTATACTAGGGCCTCTATTTCTAGTTTCGCCCCGGGCCCCTAAAATCCTAGGACCAGCCCTGATATATAGTTCATCTCTACCATCTTTCGTAACATTTTTCTTAAAATTTTAAAGTTTCATCAAAATTCAAAGTACCGAAATGTGAACGAAATCCAATCAAAATTACTGAAATTTCAGTGACGTACACTCCGAAATTTTTTGCAACCGAAATTGTTAACCCTATTTTTCGCTTGGGGCCGCACGGATGGCTATTGGACTGGCGCCTCAATGAGAAGCACTGAAATTTTGCCGCTTGCGATTGCAAGTGCAGTGCACACGGCCGACGCGAAGCAATTTCTTCGTAATTACTTCGTTCTCGTGTATCATCTATTAATAATTGCTCAAAAACTTGCATGCCACATAGGGCACCAATCCCGGTCCATAGTTTGGAACATGATGTTTTTTTTTTAACTTTTGCGCAGTGCTGGAAATACTGATCGTTGTGCTCTTCAAAGACATTTTTTTTCACATTTCTATGCGATGGCATTATTTTCGCCTTGCACGAGATGGGTTTTTTGGGGCTCTGTTGAGGTGTTTTTTCCGAAGGCTCGCTTGACTTGTTGTAGCTATCACTAGAACATAAGATTTTTTTTAAAAAAAACATAACATTTGGAAAATAACAAAAAAAACAGTTTAATTACGGACACGAAAACGAATTTTAGTTTTGATGCTTAATGCAACTGGTACATATCAATACATCTATGATTATTTGGTATCCAAGTTCCACTATACGCAAAAACCTAGCAAATGCATGCATGTGATGCATATGTTATGTCAGCATTGACATGCCGAATGAATCTGACAAACTACTATAGAAAGATCATTCCAAACATTAAAAACATATATGTAAGTACAAGAAAACAACATAAATTGAGGTGTAGCAAGAAGCCCATGTGTTCAACTTGCATTTCCGATTTTTTTTTCTTAAACTAACTTGCATTTCCGACCTCCTCCTGTCTACGAGATCCCAAAAGCATTGGATTTTTCTTCAGAGTAAAACTTACGAGTTGACGGTTGCCACCTTCCCCAGAGAAGAGCAGAATCTCATTATATTGCTGAAATATACTGATTAAATAGGCCAATGATGCAAGAATATACAAATGCTAACCAATAATTCGGGTATCTTCTAATCATCTATCCTTCAAAAGATGAGATACACTGCACTTCGGCCGTATTATTTGACATGTTTGGTAGTGAGAAATTTGCAAGTGTACTATTTTTTTCTTTTTCCTAATTCTGATTCTTCTCTAGATTCTATATATTGTACCTGAAAATGAAAAACTTCCGTGGATCACTAATTCATAGGTAAAATGTGTTATTGTAGAGCGCAAAATCCAGCATCTGACATCCACTGTGCTTTGCCCATGCTCGTGCTCGACAACATCTACATGTTGTGTGTTTGTGTTTGGTGGGGGGTGTTGCAGGCATAATTTTTCATCTCTAACTTTTTTTTTTTGATTAAATAACTTGTAAGTACAAAGGCAAGGGCAAAAAAAAAATAACGGGTTAAAAAAATGACTTGTTATTTCAGTTTGTTGGTACAGAGGAGGCCGGAGAGGCTAATATTTTTTACGGAGAAGTGCCGAAAATCACCATATTAGGGTATGTACAATGCAAGATACTTATATATGAATGCTTAAAGATAGAAAATATAGTCACATCATCAAGCACCCATGCAAGAGTTATTTCCTCCAATACAAGCATCTCTTCCATGGGTGCTTAGATGCTATATTATCTATTAATAGATATAGTTATACACATTAGCGCCTGCTAAGCACCGATGCTTATTTAAGCATCGATGCTTGAAAATAAGCACCTTATCTATCCTATATGGCAAGAAAAATCAGTTTTTCATTGCTAAGTATCTCTCTAAGCACCTGTATTGCACATGCTCTTATGGCATAACCCAATGTCCAGATCTAATTAATCATATATTATTTATTTTCAGTAAGAAGAAAGAATGGGGCCAAAACGTCACGAGTCAAAAGTCATGTGCAGAGATTGCGATTGATTTGGACTAACAGCAAATAAATCCACGAATCAAGATGAATTCGTAGTCTCTTTGGGCCATTCTTTGTGCGCCACACAAAACAAAGCAAGCAATTTGTTTGCCCGTCATTTTCTTAGCTGAGCTTATCTTGTTTTGAAACCTACCATTCCTAACTTTAATCAAGCCAACCTTGACATATCTGGATCCAATCTAGCTAAAATACACAACTCGGTTGGTTGCTTAGATAATTTTTAGTCTAGCTAGTATTTTATCAAATAAATGAAAAATGTTTTGGTTTTTAGATGCATATAATAGACACTAAGCAGCCAAACTGGTAAAATAGTTTTGCTATTGGTTAATAACCGGCAAATAGGGAAATGGCTGGCAACTATTGTTGGGATACAAACAATGTAAATCATAAAGTTTTGCAAGTAAGAGATCATAAATTGTTACCACTAGACGCGCAGTGTAGCAGAAGTAGAGCTGAAGCAGCCTCGATCAACATAGCGTGTGTCGATGTGGTGGAAGTAGTCGATCATCCTCGAGCCAACTGTCTCCTCCTCGTGATCGTCCATATCAGCGCCGTTGTCGCAGTAGTGTCTCTGCTAAAGTCCACACATCTAGGGATAGAACGCTATACATCGGTGTGTTAGCACCAGCATGCACGGCAAGACATGTGAAAGGTGGTGGCTAGGGTTATGGTTGGTGTGTTAATCGCACACAACTATTAGCCCATGCACCCCTTAATATAGAGACTTCAGCTGGGTCTATAATCAATACGAGTAGAGATCGTATCTTACTTGGACAGCATCTAATTGGATCCTTATCTAATATAAGTTGAGATCGTATCTCACTCAGAGTCAATTATCCAAACCATTACTGTTCCATCCCATTAAGTGTGTGACCTTGTAAGTTCATGTATACTTGATTGTAACTCGAAAATACCTTTTCGGTGTTTCTGATCAATTATCGGTAGTGGTCCCTAGCAGGACATATCGATTCCCAAATATACACAAAGATTAATCTGGAGGAACCTTATGCAATATGATCTGTAACTAGATTCTAGTCACTCACGATCAGCTCATTAACTCCTTATGACCAGATTGAATATGGTCACGACCAAATCGAATATGGTTACGACCAAATCATATCCCCATACAACCAGATCGTAGACCAGTTTGTGATATGTCCGACTAGCTCATGATCAGTTAGTATCTCCATATGACTGTATCGCATCCGGTCAGACCAATCAACTTGTTTACATATTATTTTTGCCTCATGATATCTGATTGAATTCTAAGTAAGAAATATGTCATCTATGGACTGTTCAATCTTTTTCCGATATAGTGATAGATAATCATGTGGTCAACTCTTCGACCACTCATAGCATGGCTATGTACTTTTCTTATCCGTCCACATTGAGGGGCTTAGAGGTATCACTCCTATTATGCTGGAAGGGAATATCCCATATCCGACCAATCTTTTCCTCCGCATGTTTCATAGTATAGCTGAAAGTTACCTGTATAACTACCCAGTTACGGTGTAGCGTTTGTATGTATACTATTATATACATAGAAAATTATACTGATCTCAGGTACAAGGATTATATATCATCATTGCTTAAGACCAACTGATGACACATATGACATAACAATCTCAACAATGTCTCAAAGTGGGTTAATCTAACACTATATTATCTAACATGTATCTATATTATTGATTTGATATATCTATATCTATGACCGATGAAACATGATCAGCAATCAATACATGTGTTGGTCTATAAGTCATTGGTGTTCCGACCAATTATCTCCAACTAAGGATCCTTTTATAATGATATCATATAACAAATAAAGAGTTCCACCAACAAGTTACATACTTGCTAACCTTTATAAATGATAAATCATTCAAAGAATATAATAACATTTATGTAAAAGATTATAAATATAGAAGTGATACAATCATCTCCATGATTACATCTAGGGTATATCTTTAACAATTATCTAATATAAAAGATTATAAATATAGAAGTGATACAATCATTTTCATGTTTGCCTCTAGGGCATATCTTTAACAATTATCTCTCGAATGGTGGCAACAATTCTCTAAGGTTCACCATGAGCTGGTGGTAGCCTAGTAGTAGTGTAGGACCGAAATGGCGACAGAGGGGGGGGTGAATGAAGTTCGCTTAAAAAAACGCCCCCGAGAATTCGTACACAGATATTGCAGAAACAGAGCAACTCACAGAAAAATAATTATGCTGAAATCTTGAACGCATGCGACACTGAAAAATCCAGCATAAATCAGAGATTGACCAGTAAAAATTTCAGCTGAAAATAATGCCGTTTGATCTGCATGCAAAATTGTTGAAAATCAGCAAAAGAAAAAAAAGAAGCAACTACTACATGCTTTTCTTGCCATTCGGCCAATGGTCATGCTTCCTGTTCACTGAATCTTCTCGGCAAAGGAATAGAATAAAAGTGCATGGCCGAAAACTGATTTCTGAAAGGGAAAGAAAATACTTCACTCAACCACCAGAGGAATCATTGTGAAAGAGAACTGATGGCTGGGAAGTATATGCTAATTGGATATTAAACACTGCTACCGAATGACTGTGAACTGTATGGACGAAACAGATAAGTCATTCAAAGATCAGCATGCAGGAAAATGAACCGAAAAGGTAATTACTGCTAGCTGCCGAAAACAAGTAAATGCCCAAGTATTTAAAGTTCTTACTAGGCCAAACTTTCTGAACCTCAAACAAATTAACTATTTGGCCCAAGAAACAGGAAGAGCTAATCAAGAGGAAAGGACATTTACGCAGAGACAAGAACTGAGACCAGCCCCCCTGCAGACTGCAAACCTGAAACTCTAGAAACTTGCAGATTGAAGAAATTTTGGAAAAAATAGAGGAATTTTCTAGATTCTTTTCAAACCACAAGCAACAGACTATAATCCAAATAGCCTAGAGACCTCAATCAACAAGGGAAAAAGAACACCAACACAAGAATTTCAGAATTTGGGAAAAACTGAAAATAACGAGAGGCAACATCAAAATCCAAAATACTCTCCAACCGTTGATCCTAGGCACATGAAACTTTGAGAAAAGCTAATTAATAGCCTTAGGTCTCTAGGTACCAAGTTTCATGCCATTTCATGGAGGGAATCAAAGGCTACAACTAACCCTAGAAATGAAATACATGAACAGAGGAGCTAAGAAGAGAGAATCTGAGATTACTCAAGGTTTACTCTTGGGAATCTTGATCAAATGATCTTGAAGTGCTAACCCATCATGGAGCAACCCATTTTGGCACTTTCCAGCAAGCAAGAACTCAAAATCAAGAAAGTCTAGAAATCAAGCAAAGGGAGCAACGAAGAACAGAGAGCAGCACGAACAGGAAAACTTCAGATTTTCATTCATTGAAGCAATAGGATCACAGAGGAGTCCCGATACGCATGGACATTAGAACCATGAAAGATTACAAGGGATCTCCTCTACCTCTCCCTCTCCCTCTCAATCCATCTTAAGAACTACCTCACCCATACATGCTTGAGAAGGAGACACAAGAACACAGAGAAGCTACGAAGGGAGACAAGCAGGGAGCACACCTCTGCCTCCACCAACAAACCTCAACCACTAAAGCCTAAAGCCAAAACAACCACTAAAGACTCTTTTGACTCTAGCAAACTCTAATTCCCTTTCAAGTGCTCAAGTGGGCATGCAGCCCTTCCATCCTTTATATAGCCTCCGACTAACGGGTTTCCACCCCGTTACGCCCGCTAAGTCCAACGGAGCCCGCTCCCGCTTGTGCAGCCACGCGAATTTCTCGATTCGCCCCTCGTGCACCTTCCGGGAAGCTTCCGCGCTCCTTGCCTCGCACGCCTCGCAACCACCTCGAGTCTACGTCGTCTACGACACATCCTGACCGTTCTGACCTCAGCGCCACCTGCGCCTAGTCCGGTCCACCGTGTCTCGCCACGACTCCGCCTCAACGTCCTGCAGCCACACAGACAAGAAACACGTCAACTAGCACCGCTCGATACATGAAAGCTTAAATACCATCACACTTACCACAGATGAAGTCCAAACCTGTCGAAACCAAGAATAGGCGTCCTAAACCCATACGACCAAGTTTGACCAAAGTCCGACCGAGCCCATTGCACCACGCAACGACATGGTCCGACCAAACAATCCAAACTCGACTATCCTAAACCTTTGTCAATTACTCATCACTCACATGGAGTCACAACAACGTGGTCTCTCAAGTAGAGTGCGGGTAGGTAGGATGTACTCCCTCCGTCCAAGATTACATGGCATATTTTCTATTTGCGCATAAACTAAGGAGATATTACAATTGACTAAACTATCCTAATTATTATTATTATTATTATTATTATTATTATTATTATTATTATTATTATCATCTCTAAGCACTATATTTAGTGCATGCACATAGAGAATATTAAGTAAAATTGTATATTTATTAGGGGTATAAAGAGGTTATCACATAAATTTTGTATTGAAATATGAAATATACTCTATATTTATAGACAAAACCATTCAGGCGATAGAGTGAGCAGTTGATTGCATGCTAGCCAACAAGCAGCTTGCAAGTGGGTGATAACAATCAGGGAAACAATTTCAGTGCAAAAAAGTTATTGCACCCATGAGAAATTCAAAATTTAGAAATTTAAGATTTTTTTCAAAAAAATTCGGTCGAAATATTCAAATATGCAATTCAAAGTCAAGAATGCAAATTACAGTTATATTCAAAAATTACAAAATCTCGGAATCTCAATGAAATCTCAAAAATCTTGGAAATTTTTAAAATGTATTGAATTTTTGGTCAAATTGGGATTTTCTACGGGGTAAGAGAACCGAATTTTGGGAAATTTCGATCCAAATTCTATCTTACTTTCCCCATTCCCTTCTCCTTTCTCTCTCCTGGCCGATCGACGACCAACCAATTTGCCACCGCCGGCGATGGATCTCACCACCGAGCAACTACATCGATGTACATCCTCATCTTCTTATCTAGTCTCAACAGCGGCTGCAGCGAGCGCTCGAGGTTAGCGGTTCGCGAGAGTGAGGTGCCACGACGCAATCTTGCGCGAGCTAGGCAGACGTCGCGCGGTGGTCGGGGGATGGCCAGAGAGTGGCCGAGCGGGTCGGTATGCAGCAAGCGGCGAGCGTGCGAGTGCGGCGACATGTGGTCTCAGGATCACCTGAGCATGGAAGGCCGGGCGCGACTAGAAAGCATGCGAGCACGGCGGGCGGGGCGTGTCTTGAGCGCAGGTGAGTTGGCGTGGCAGGTGTGGCACGGACGCCATAGAGCGTAGTTGTGGCTTGAAACACAACATGAAAATCTGTAAGGCCTGTCTTTTTTAAATAAAAAAAACTTTCCACGGTACCATCCTGATAACTTAATTTTTCAGCTGTGTATGGTTTGTTTTCATGAAATGTGCTGAAACTCTCTTGGAACTCGCTGAATCCCATTTGAAATGAACATCCTCGAAACCCTCTTACGTTGAAACCCACTTGAAACTTCCCTCAAACTCTTGACATGTATTGAAGACTCCATGAAACTTGATGCTTTAGTTCTAAAACTTGAGTTTCAGTTTTGAAAATTCGATGCTTCAATCAAGTTACATAAATGTTTTTTAATTATAAATCTTGAGTTTCGGTTTTGGCACTTGAGTTTCAATTCTGGAACTTAAGTTTCAGTTTTGAAACTTGATGTTTCGGTCAAGTTTCATAATGCTTCAATTTTATACTTTTGTTTTAGACCTGAGACTTGCGCTGTCCCATGGTGAAAGGTCCCGTATGGCGTGACAGAGAACGACGGAGGGGACCAGATCGCGTGACAGAGGATGTAGATGAGTTTTGTGTGTGGAGTAAGCGAACGGCGAGGTCCACCCCTTGCTGCCGCTAGTGTACGAAGGAAGATGGCAAGAAGCTCGCAACGGAGGAAGCTAGCAAAGTCTCGCATGCTCCGCTCCCACTCGTGAGACGGAGGACGACTGGGATGAAAACGATGAAGTAGACGAGGAACAAACGCATGGGATCATGTGTGTCTGATTAGTGGGAATCAGACGGTTGGATCCTATTCTATTGGAAGGCTCTGGACCGTATAGTGTGGCGTAGCTGTCTTCTTTTAACGTAGATAGTTCCTATGAACCACCAAAAACAATTTCGATTTTAAAAAATTTTCCGATCCTTACGAGAAATCGGAAATTCGAAAAATTTCATAATTTTTTCGAAAAATTCTGTCAAAACATTCAAAAATACAATTTGAATTCAAGAAATGCAAATATATTCAAAATTTTGAATTCAAGAAATGCACATACTGGACGAGAAAGATAAAGAACAATGCGTTCTTGGTGGGCAGTAGGTTGAGCTCCCTTGGGCCGGTTTACGAAGTTCTAGACGAGATCTGCGGCTACGGCAGCACAGAGCCATGGATAACACGTCGCTGGGGTAGGCTAATAGATGGTGGGCTGGTGGGTTGGGCTAACTGGTTGAAAATTTGAAAACGGGCCAAAGTTTTAACTAGATTAGGTTTTTTCAGAGTGGGTCAAGAAAACCGAAGTTTGATGAATTTCGCAAATTTCGGTCCGAAATTGTTATCCCGGCTATGAACCCATGAGGCATTATGACCTGATTTGGAGACATGAGAATTGTCTCGATTTCTACACAAAGATAAATTATTTAATACAAACTTTCTGTAAAATTCATACACTCCAAAACACATGCAAGCGTTTTTCCGCATTGTCTATCTAATCTAACATGACAAAAGAAATTGACACTGTTGAAGGATAATTGTTATAGGTGCCGTGGTAGGTGAAGCGCATGAAGCATTGCCATTGACGGTCGTGTCAGATGACAGGAGAGGATAGCACAAATAATGCATTATAAAAATATTAAACTAAGTTCTTGGCCTCATCTATCATTTGTCCAGATTCTGTTGTCTGTTGATTGAACCTAGGTGAAGAAATGTACAATGGAAATTAGGAGTTCATTTCCTTTTGTCCATATTTAAATATAGCCGTAGTACATGTCCATCCATTTAAATTACACCCATGGGGACATAATTTCCTTTTCAAGGACATCTGCAACTTCTCCTGTTTGTGGAACTACCAACAAAATGATGAGAAATTGTCGTTCTAAGTACCTCCGCACGGAGTGATGTACCCAATAAGAACTGGCATGTTTGGAAAATGGGATGCATTATGCTTGCACAAAATATGCTTGTAATCACTACACCATGACCCACTTTTCCCTACAATTATGTGTTGGTAAATCAAGGGTTTTAACTACACATTGTGTGTTGGCAATTGTATAACTTTTTAGCATCAAATAAACTGTCGCCAATAATACTGTAAGGCTACAAGTTATGTGTCGGCGTTTCTCCTTTTGACAGAAAAAGTGTCGGCGAAAGTTTTTAGACAAAATATGTGTCGTTGTAGCCTAAACAAGCCACTATCTAAGTGTCGCCAAAGGTGTACGCCCAGCACCAAATAGATGCCAACTGTGTGCGCGGGAGACGGAAGGGAAAAAACAACACGCGCTAAAATAAAACCATGCGCGGGAGCTAAATATTGAGCCCACTAAAACGGCTGCCTTCGTGAAACCCTAACCCGACTTATACTCAACTACGCCAGCCGCCGCCACCCATTGAACTCCCACTCCCCCCAGTCACTCAGTCAGTGCCCTCACTCCTCACCCAGACTCTCCTCCGCGCTCTGCCGCTGCCCCCACCCGCCGAGCCGCCGCCCCCACCCGCCGCCCCCACTCGCCGCCGTCCTCCGATCTGCTGCCGCCCCCACCCGCCGCCCCCACCCGCCGTCGTCCTCCGATCTGCCGCCGCCCCCACCTGCCGAGCCGCCGCCCCCACTCACCGAGCCGCACCCGCAGCCCCCCACCCGCCGAGCCGCCGCCCCCACCCGCCGTCGTCCTCTGATTTGCCGCCGCCCCCACCCGCCGCCCCCACCCGCCGTCGTCCTCCGATCTGCCGCCGCCCCCACCTGCCGAGCCGCCGCCCCCACTCACCGAGCCGCACCCGCCGCCCCCCACCCGCCGAGCCGCCGCCCCCACCCACTACCCCCACCCGCTGCCGTCCTCCGATCTGCCGCCGCCCCCATCCGCTGAGCCGCCGCTGGTGATTTTCTAGTAATTTCTCATTTTCTGGTAATTTCTCAATTGACCCTTCTACTCATTTTCTGGTAATTTATCAATTCCAGGGTTCATTTTCTGGTTCATCGAATTGGTGGTTCATCGAATTGGTGGTTCTGAGTGTCAAAGCCTCGGTGGTCTGGCTTAAGTGTGGTTTGGATTAGTTTGCCTGCTCGGGCGTGAACGATGCCTGCTCAGAGTTCAGAATTAGCTTAGCGGGTCGAGTTGGAGAAATTGGTACTTCGTTTGGTGAGTTGGCCTTGAATTGTTTATGCTTCATATGTGAGAGAATCACAGCCTGGAGTTTTAGGTGACTGTGGGGTGGGGTTGGTTTTGTATCGTCGTATAGTTTATTTGCTTATCGCTTTGGTGAACATTTGCATTTATTTTAAGTTTTAGACTTAACTTTGGTACCGAATTGCCATGATTTGTTGCGGGATGGTGTTCTCTTTTTTTTTGTCTCACACAGCGTTAAATTGTGTTTTTTTGGAGAGGGATAAATGTGCTATATGCTGCTTGTGTGTGATTTTGTGGAGGAAGTATTTAAGTAGCAGCAATTTGGATATTGAACTCCCTGTTGGGTAGTTTCCATGACTTCGAGCGGACAATCTGTGGTTATGTGGAGAACCTCACGTCAGGACTGCTTATGCTTGATCATGGGTGAAGCAGCCTGCTTCGTTGGTTCATTGGTGCTTGTGTCTAGATTATAATAATTAAGGTTCTGCATCTTGTTTTTTGTGTGTCTCCAATTTCTGCAGCATCCCATATTTTGCACAGATTCTGAATTCACTGTATTATACCTTATGATCTTCCCCTTTACTGTCTTCTGATTGCGTGTGTTCTGCAATGACAGGTCAGACAATGATCCAGCAAGATACTATGATGGCTACACTAAACTAAGAACATGGGCTTACAGTTCTCTTGATCAATACAAGGTGCGTTACATGTATATGCATTGTGCTTCGCATTCACGCCTCGAGTGCATGTGATTGTTCTATGCAATTGTAGCATTTGCAGCTACTTTTAGGCATGAAGCTGCTATATCCATACTGTTCTTTTTATCACCCTGCTAGTCTTTCTTGTATGAGTGACTGCATGCTACTCGCAAAGGAGTAATTTACTTGTTTCTCTTATTGAAAATGATCATGTCTGCTATACACACCAAGCATCCAGGATCATGGCTGAATGCTTCCATATTAGCTTCATGAATTACGGTGCAAATTCTGAATTCTGAGTTTTTTTCTTTCTTGTGCATGTTGCAAAGTATCCAATAAGGAAGCACTAAAGGATTCAACTCTTCGAATTCTTTTGTACACAAGTTGTCGCGAACTGTAGCCTGCAAGTAAGTTTGCTTGTGCTAAAGTTTTCGACTTATTTGTATTGCCTTGTGTGATTAATTAGCGTTGGCAATATTCTCTACAGGGAGCTCGAGCAAGTTGACCTTCTAGTCTTCATCAGCTTTTCTACTATCATTGCTTGATTGGTATGCTTTCCTTTTCTTGTGAATGCTGTCTCTGCATTTGCCATAAAATTGCAGGTTGTGTGTGATCTATGATGTGATGATTTTGAATTCTTAAAACTGGAATATTAAACATTTATCAAATTTTGACACTGCATTTTGTAAAAGGTGCGACATGGATAAAACATGGATGGATCAGCCTAGGTACATTATAAACCTATGACCATATACTAGAATCTGCATACATACGGTATTTGGTCTAATATGTTGATAATTATATGTAGGCAAACCCTTGAGTATAGAGAAGGAGTTGATATGTTTTTAGAGTTTGCCTTTAGTAATTCAGCAAAAGGAAATCAGATTTTGTGTCCCTGCAAGGCATGTAAAAACTCTTGTTGGAGGGTCCGTAGTACTGTACGTGAGCACTTGATATGTGAGGGATTTACGGAAGGATATATAACATGGGTGAATCATGGTGAACCCAGTTCCAGTTTTTTCACAAATAGTAGACAATCTGAAAGGGAAGAAGTAGGGAACCCAAATGAAGAGGATGATATTTCTGGTTTACTTCAAGACGTAGCAGGGGGTTTAGATGTCATGGGGGACTTAGAAGTGAACGAGGGGCAGCACAATGAGGATATGGAAGCTTTTTACAAGATGGTAGAAGATGCTGGCAAGGAACTATATCCAGGTTGCAAGTACTCGAAGCTACGTTTCATTGTAAGATTACTCCATATCAAATTCGTTGGGCGATGGAGTAACAAAAGCTTCGACATGCTACTAGAGTTACTTAAGGATGTCTTACCTGAAGGGTCATCACTTCCTAAAAACTTCAATGCGGCTAAAAAAATAGTAAAAGGCGTAGGTCTTGGGTACATGAAAATTCATGCATGTGAGAATGACTGCATACTGTTTTGGAAAGACCATGCAAAGAAAAATGTTTGTCCAACATGTAACACTTCAAGATGGAAATCAGAAAAGAGTAGTCCTAATGGAAAACGTGTGCATAGGGTTCCTAAGAAAGTTCTACGTTACTTTCCTATAAAGAAAAGGCTGCAGAGGTATTTTATGTGCTCAAAAACAGCAAGTGACACAAGGTGGCACGATGAAGGACGCACGAAGGATGGTTTGCTGAGGCATCCAGCTGATGCTCCTTTATGGAAAGATTTTGACTCTAAGCATCCACAATTTGCCTCAGAGAGTCGAAATCTTAGACTAGCTGTAGCTAGCGATGGCTTTAATCCTTTTAGGACCATGAAATCAACTTATAGCATTTGGCCTGTTATTCTGATCCCATATAACCTTCCACCTTGGAAGTGTATGAAGCAATCAAATTTCATCCTCTCCTTGTTGATCCCTGGACCTAAGGCACCTTGTGGTGATATGGATGTCTATCTTGAGCCGCTGGTGGATGATATGGTAGATATGTTTGTTGATGGTGTAAGAACATATGATGCTTCTAAGTGTGAATCCTTCCAACTGCGTGCTGCCATAGTTTGCACCATATCTGATTTTCCAGGGCTAGGTTATTTGGTGGCATGTGTTACTTCTGGCAAAGTTGCTTGTCCTGAATGCCACTTAGATACATGTTCTTTCCAATTGAAACAGGGAGGCAAGTGTGTCTACATGGGCCATCGCAGATTCTTAGATGCCAAACATAGATTTAGGTTTGATGCAGATTCATTTGATGGTACTACAGAACTTAGGCCAGCACCTAGACCACTTAGTGGAGAGGAAATATTGGAGCTGACAGCCAATATATGCACAACCTTTGGAAAGGACCCAATAACCAAGAAGCCAGCGAAGCGTCCATGCAATCCAACTACAGAGGAGCCATCCAAGCGACCACGCAAGAGAGATAATGAGCCACCAACTGTTTGGAAAAGAAAATCCATTTGGTTTAAATTGCCATATTGGAAAGACCTACTGCTACGGCATAATTTTGATGTTATGCACATAGGAAAGAACGTGTGTGAGAATATTATTGACACACTTTTGGACACTGATGGAAAATCCAAGGATAACTTAAATGCTCGCATGGACCTACAGCAACTTGGCATTAGAAGTGATCTTCATCCTGTTAGTGTAGGAGATAGGTTCTATTTACCTCCAGCACAGTATACAATGAGTCCTGATGATAGGAAATTGTTTTGCCAAATATTGAAGGAAGTGAAGTTCCCAGATGGTTATGCATCTGATATACGCCGTAATGTGCATGTTAAGGAGAAGAAGATAATTGGATTAAAGAGCCATGACAACCATATATTGTTGCAACACTTACTTCCCCTCGCTGTTCGTAATATATTGCCAAAAAGAGTCAGTGCGGCAATAATTCGTGTGAGCAATTTCTTCAAGAAGATCTACTCACCCACTATTCGTATTAGTGATATGCAAAAATTAGAGGCTGAAATAGTTGAGACACTAAGTGTCCTTGAGACTATATTTTTGCCATCTTTTTTTGATATCATGGTACATTTGATGGTGCATCTGCCTGCTCAAGCAAGACTTGCTGGTCCTGTACACTATCGTAGTATGTGGGCAGTAGAGAGGTACTAAACTATTTTCAATAGCTATTTCCAACGTATTTGTAGTTAGATTCCACACTAAAACTGTTACTTCATAGGTATTTGATGAAGTGCAAGGGCTCTGTTCGTACTAGAAGTCATCCAGAGGGATCAATTTGTGAAGCCTACAAATTTGATGAGAGTCTTACCTTCTGCTCCAAATTTTTAAAAGGCTGTGAGACTGGGCAAGTAGGAAATGGTGAAAGTATGGACTATGAAATGTCTACTACGCCATTCTTCCAAAGCACAGGGCAAGCTTTGAGTGGCAAGTGCACCGTATCCTTAGACTACAAGACTTGGGTTCAAGCTCATAGATATATATTGTTCAACTATGATAATATAGAACCATACTTGAGGTAAGCAATCCGCACTATTTTACATATTGCATTTCTCTTGTTATCTATATATTGCTCAATGGGTAACACACCTTTGCAGCAAACATATTGAGTACCTTTCCTCGATTGGACGCAGCAATCAGCGAGAAATCAATTGTATCCATCATGAAACGTTTCATGATTGGTTTAGAAAGCATGTAAGTAAAGGCATGATTAACATGCTCTGTTCAGATCTAATACACTTAAATTAACCAGAAGTAATGTGATATTTCCAGGTGGAAGGGTTAGTTGAAAGTGGTGTACAAGTACCGGAAGAGATACACATTTTGGCAAATGAACCTTTCATGATTGCAACAATGTACAGTAGCTATGCCATTAATGGATTTAAATTCCATACGTCCTCCTATGATGTGGGTAGACCAGTTCAAGGCAGTGGAGTAGCTTTGGTTGCCCAGACCAGTAGCTTTGAAAAAGGAAACAATGTGACCCCAGTAATGAGAAACAAGATATACTATGGCATCATCAAAGAAATCATTGAGTTAAACTATCGCAACAAAGGAAATGTAGTTCTGTTTAAATGTCATTGGGTGGACAACCGCATACAAGATAAATGGGTAAAAAAAGATCAATTTGGGGTTACAACTGTTAATTTAAAGCATTTATTCAATACTGGAGAAAAAATGTTAGATGAACCTTTTATCTTGGCATCACAAGTCGTACAGGTTTACTATGTTAAAGAAGCTGTTAAAACAGATTGGTATGATGTTGTCCAGTCAAAACCACGTGATCTTTACGATATGGAGCATGAGAATGAAATATGTAACCCGATGCCTGATTTGGATACAAATGTTGATCTCAGTGGTCTTTTTGGAGATGTTGTACATGTAAGGTCTGATATAGATGGAATCATTGTTGCTGAAAGAAAGAGGAAGTAAGTCTCAAAAGCCTTCAATTGTTGCTGGTGTTGTGCAGTTTTTTCTTTGACATAATTGCTTTGTTGGTGTGAACTAATTGTTGATTGCTTACATACTAATTCATTTTTATTTTTTTCAGGAGAAAAGATGTCAAATGCAGGAAGGAAAAGAAAAGCCGTGGAGCCTAGTGAGTATGAAAATGAAAGGAATGAACACATCATGAGAAATATGCAGAGAATGGAAGAACTGAATATTCGGTCCATTGCACAAGAAGTTAACTCATTGCAGCAAGCAAAGAGAAAGAGAAAGGTATGTATTCCTATATGAATCTGTATATAAATATGAACACATATGTAATGTTCTCCTATATAGTGTTTTCTCTATGAAATGTCTATATAAATCTAAAATAATTGTTGTCCCCAAATGAAGACACCTAGCCATACTCCTGTTGAGGGAACTGCAGCTGCAATTGGACGTAACTTACGATCCAGCTCCAGAATAAGTGCCCCACATGTTGATATGCAGGCTGTGAATGAACATCCTGAACATCAGCCTAATGAAGGTATTTTTCTCTATGTTGTGGCAGCTCATAATGCAATGCATCATACATGCTTATGTTGGGTGTACTATGCTGTATTTGTTTTCCAGATGCTCCTGAACAGCCCAAAAAAAATGTTCGAGGACCTACTAAAAAGGCTGATATCTATGCAAGGCAAAATAAGCCTAAACTCCAAATGGATGTCAATGAACATGGTCAACCTTGTGGACCATCAGGCACTAGATTTGCTAACTTCATTGGGACACTTGTGAGAACAAAGGGTTTCCCAATTGCACATGATGATTGGAGGAAGGTCTGTCCGCGCCAAAAGTATAAGCTTTGGAAAGATGCACAAGTACTGAGTATAAGCTTTGCAAATGTACCTACTGTAGTCATGTGATTGAGTTCTAACTTCATTTTTGTGTGCTGTACAGCTATATTGGCAAATAGACAACCGTGTCTTCAATTGGTTTATGAAGACAGCAGCTACAAAATGGAAGGAGTTTAAATCAGAATTGAAAAAGGTGTATGATGATGACAAGGAAGATGATGAACTGCTTGCTATGTGCGATGACAGAGTTCATGAGGATGACTGGAAGTGGCTAATTGATCATTGGAGGTCTCCGGAGGCAGCTGTAAGCTACAAATTGCTTTCTCATTTTTAAAATGTATGTGCCACAGAATTATAAACATGAAATAATTTATTAGGCCCGTTCTTTGAGGGGGAAAGCAAATCGTTCAAAGCTGACCCAAAACCATACAACTGGGAGCAAGAGTCATGCACGTGTTGGTAATGAACTGGTATGCAACGTATCTTGTTAGCTTGTTTTCCCTTTCTTTATATCATGTAACTACAATAACATTAATGGTTTAGGGTGAGGAGCTAGGGCGTCCCCCTCGTAGAGATGAATTGTTTATCAAAACTCACACACACAACAATGGAGTACCTCATAAAGGAGCTGCAAGAACAATTGTAAGTGTGATAAACACAACACTTTCTTATGCCATCGCTACCATGCAGTTGAAACTTGAAACAAAGAAAAAATCATACATTTGAGTATTGAGAAACACAGTAACCTAAATGCATTTCTTTCAGTGACTGACTAATCCTAAAAGCAATATGATGAAAACATCCATTTGGAAAATTTTTTCCTGCTATTTTTTCCTGCATATTTGGGTGATGTCTCTGTTAGCATGTAGCAGAGAAATTCAATCTTGGGCTTGTTTGTGAAGTGGGGGAAGTGTAGATTTGTTTGTCTGGTTGTATTTGTTTGTCTGGTTAGATTTTTGCTGGTGCTGGTAGTGAAGCTGCAAAAGATTGATCTTTTGGGTGTTTAGCGCAGCCCCAGTCATCACATTCTAGGATTCCCCTCCGCTGGAAGTTTGGTTAAATGTTAATTATGTAACAGAATGAGTGTTAAAAAATGTGATTTTTATATGGTAACCACGAGGAATTGGAGATTTGATTGGTTCTTGTATTGAAAATTAGCATTTAGTTTGTTGCTCTGCTCAATGTGACCAACTGACCATTAGTGAAGTTAAAATTTTGGTCCTTGGTTGTTATCATGGACCTGTGGTTGTGCTTATCAATATATCTGTCAATCAAGATGCTGGTCTTAGTTTTTATTGATCATCTCCTGTGCATGCATGATCATGATCTCACCTGTGCGTGGTCCATGGCTGACTTTCTGGACGAGCACGCAATCACAGGCCAGCTTTGTGAGAGCCTGAACTGAATAGCCATAAGGTCGTTGCTCTAGGGTGAATGGTGACATGTGCTCCAGCACTGGCTAGGGTATTAATTTTAATTGCACCCCACCCCCCAAGTTGCTTAGTTGTTTGGTATGCTAAAATTTTGTTTTCGCGATATCTGCTGCAGTGTGATGTTGTATGAAAAAAGAAAGTGCTGAATAACTCACTGCTTTTTATTACATATAGACTCATCATATTTTGCTAAAATTTTTATTTGCACCAGAATGCACTTGAAGATGCAATTAGAGATAATCCTGCATTGAAAGACAAGAGTATCCAGGAAGGTGATGCTTATTCCCATGTTTGTGGGCCAGAGAAGAATGGATATGTTCGTGTTGTGGGTTTGGGGCCAAGTCCAGCTGATTTGGAAATGCCTGGAGCTAGAAAATACACATCAACAAGGCTTCAAATGGAGATAGAAGCTCGTCGGCAATCTGATAAGAAAGTAGAAGATCTAACAAATCGTCTAGACAAACTTCAAGAAACAATGGATAGGTGGATACAGCGACAATTATCCTTTCAAAATGCTAGTAGCACTCCCAATGGATCTAATAATACACCACAGGTGATAACTGCTAACCTTTATCTCTTATTTTTTTTCTTTGTTAGTGCAATAACTGTTCAATGGTTTTGCTTTGATGTAGAACTTAAGGGCTACACCAACTCATCATGATGAAGAAGTACATGAAGAAGAAGAAGAACAAGAACAAGATGCTAGATCATATGCAGGGGATGATATGCATGATATGCACTTATATGGTGATGATGACATGATTCTGAATAGGCGAGTGGTCCTTCCAGAGGAGCAGCATAATGAGGTAATTGCCAAAATCATGGACAAAGTTTATTTTCTAAGTGCAAATTTATTCCAAACAGCTTGACTTGAGTGGCTATGCTGTCAACTATGGAGGTGCTAATAGATATGTACGTTGTTCTAAAATATATTTTATGCTTTAGGGTGGAAGAGATGTGATACTATATAATGTAGTAAGGCCCTACGATGTCCCTGTGGCAAAGGCTACCATTCAAACAAAGAACCCAAGGGCTATTGTGGGGGGTACTCCTCTTGGCGTGCAGTTCTGTGAAGTGGTTGTTAATCATGTGTTTATGAGGAACGCTGTACTGCCTCGTCCATATGAAGGGGTCACCACCATTGTAGAGGCTCGTGGGAGATGCATTGCATGGCCACATGACAGAGTAATGGTCTAACCTCTCTATATTCTTGAAAAATGTTTATTATATTTTACTAATTAGTAATATATTTGTTTTCTACTAGATGAAGGATGACAAGAAGTCACTGCAGCATTCAAAAGGTGGTGGCACAGTAAGGCCTTCATAGCTCAAAGGTATTTTACTTGAGTTCGACTTATATGTGATCCAAACTGTTTGAATTGTATAGAACAAATTTAAAGCATAGAGCACATTGCACTGACATTGCACTGATACAGAAAAATCGAAAGACTTCATCATTTCTCTAATTAATTGGCCTGATGTTGCCCATGGTTAGAAGTACATGGTATTTGTGTAGGGTCTTCAACGTAACAAATCTATGTCTATGCAATTATGCATTGTCCATCTCCTAATCAATCGAAGCCGATGCCAAAAAGTTTAGAACCAAAAAAGGTATTACCAAACAAACTTCCTTGTTAGATCTGGGTCAATGGGTGTTACTGTAAGCTTATGATTTTGTATCTAGCTGATCTCTTTGTTTGTGTATGCCATAGGGAAAACTCTAAAGATGTAGAGGAACTTCACATTAGAATGACACATGATTTCCTCAATTCGATTGTTGTTCATTTTAGCTATGATGCTTGTTTGCTTGATTATTGTTCTTCTCGTAAATTATATTTTAAATCTATTGGCAGTATTTTGTTTGTATTTTAAAGTTAAGCCTGAAAGTGTGCTATATGATTATATGCTCAACAATATCTTATATCTTCGATATTCTATATACAACCTAAGTAAATCAAAGGTGATAATTGCACGAGGATAAGCCAGGTTTTTTCAAGGCATGTTACTTTTATATCACAATGGCTGGGATTACACATGCATGACATGTAATATTTAGTCAATCACTAGCATTATGGGGGAACAATCTACTCCCTAGATAGTATATATACTAGAATAGAAGTTACAAATCTAACCGAATATATATAATAACGAAATTTAAAAAACCATTGGATTAAAAATGTCTACTCTATATCAAAACACGCATTTTTAAGTTGCAGTTGTGGTCAAGTTAGCTTGCTTTGTTCTTGCAGGGATTACAGCCCTTACCATCAGCCTCACACACCGTGGTTGATATCATGCTCTTGCAAGCCCTCAAAACTCATACCACATCAAAACTTTTGCACGGCTTATGGCCCAATTTTGAGATGTCCTAAATGCTTGCGAGCTGAAAGAAGTCCATCTACAAAACCGCAAATTCACCTAGAGTAATGAAAGAGATAATCCAACTCTTGTCAGACTGGATAGATTCGTTTGCAATAACACATGGAACACGACCTTCAACAACAATGCCTTGCATGCCTTGGTCACTTCTCTCATGGACCATTGCCATGAAATCAACTGACAGTTCACTCTTTTTTTCATGTTAGGTACTTAAGCTATATGGTGTTGCAAGTATTTTGGGTTGGCAACCTTTTGTGGAACGACCAAATAGCTGTTACATGTTCTCTGGAGTGGCAGCAACCATCTGTGCACCAAGCTGGTGTTCAAGTATTTTGGAGTGGCACCAAGCTATATGTCTGCTAGTAGCTCATCTATATCCTGGACCTGTATATGCATGGCTCTATGTACTGTGATCATCACTTGACTTGCTATATATCCAATTGATGTATGTATGGAAGATCTAATATATTATTTCTATGAAATCATGTGGATTTGCTCAATGTGATGTCTTCTTTATAAACAAAAGTGGATTTGTGAAATTATCCAAATTGTATTGATGTCTATATCTGTTATATAGTTTTGCCAACAGTTTATTTGCTGATAAGGGCATGTTTCATAAAATGCCTTGGAAACGGTTTCGCCAACATACAAACTGTCGGGAAAGGTAGTAACTGTCGGCGTAGGTATTAACTATCGGCGTAGATTTAACTGTCGGCAAAGGTTTGAACTGTCGGCGTAGGTCTACCATTTGGCTACACTGTAACTGTCGGCGATTGATTTAACTGTCGGCAAAACTTTCGCCGACTGCTTGTACCGCGACTGTTTCTAAACTGTCGGCAAAACATTTGGTGGGAGGCTATCTGTCGGGAAAGGTACCCTTTGCCCACTTTAGAAAGTGTCGGCAAAGGTGGGTCGTGTTATAGTGTATGAGGGTACTGAAAAGACAAAATATGCAATAAGTACAATGAAGTAGCAGTAATGTGCTAAAATTAACTTTTGGTTAGCAAGAAACAGATACTTCACCTAATAGATCTAGGAGATATATACTTCACCTAACAACAGTGTGAACGACTACTCAATTCACCACATAGACATAGGTAGAACCTGAGCTGTTTTCAAAGGACCAATCTTAGCAAGATTGAACAGCATAAATCCTGGGCCAAGTAAATTAGCTAGGAAGTGGGCATCAGAGCTCAAAAGGCCACTACCTACACTCCAACAAAATGTTCTAATTTATTGTAAAAAGTGGCATGATCTGTCGGAAGTAGCTGGTTATTAAAATCATGTTGGAAAACCAATGGGAATCCGTCTGATTTTCTTCATCACCCAGAAACATGCACATCTTAAATAAAAGAGAATATCGAAAGAATACTCTAACCGTCTCCACTAAGAAATCGATAATAAACAGAAGACCTCACATAACAGAAGACCGGCAACCACAGGCACAGAGAAGTCTGATACTCTTAACCATTCAATGATAGACACGTCATAAAGCATTGTAAATGAACAAACAAAATGTTTTCATTTGTTGTGATAAATGGCGTGATCTGTCAGAAGTAGCTGGTTGTTAAAATCATATTGGAAAATCAATGGGAATCCGTCTGATTTTCTTCAGCACCCAGAATCATGCGCATATCAAACCAACAGAATCTCTACAGAATATTAAAACTGTCTACTTAGTGATAAACAAAAGGTTTCGTATAACTAAACATGGGCAGTCGCAGTCAAAACACAAACTCTTACAGGGTAACAACAGATTAGGCAGCTAAACTTGCAGCGAAATGATTGCAAAATTAGAGCATTCACAACTGGTGACAACAGAACATACAAGACTTATGCTAGATTAGCCAAATATTAACTGCTACAATTAAAAACTTGCAGTCATACAAGCAAGGGGTTCTGCTAGATTTTGCTAGATTAGCCAAATATATAAGCATTGTTCATATATCACAGCCATTCACCAGTGCTCACCATGAGGGGTACTGAAAAGTGAAAATGGAGTTACCGGAGACCTCGTAGCGGCATCGGGAGCTCCTCCATCCCACGAAGGGGATGAGCAACCCCACCGCAGTCTTCCTCCTCGTCCACGTCGAAGTCACCCCTACTGCTGGCCGCCACCCTCTTCCTCATACATTGCTCGGCTACCATGCCATCTTGGGATTCTTGGCTCAGTCGCTTCATGGCACTGCCGCCGACGAGCAGCCCAGAGATGATGAGCAAGGCGACAGAGGTCAGGAAAAAGCGAGCACCGATTCGACGATGAGGCCAAGCAGCGTCTCGCGGTCGGTGAAGGTGCGGGCGACAGGCTAGTCAGAGGCACGGAAGACGTAGAGGAATGCCGTAGTGGACATCCACGCAGTCGAACGACCACGAAGTCGTTTACGACCATGCCTCATCACAGCAAGTCGGATGACCACGAAATCGTTTACGACCACGCCTTATCACAGCAAGTTGATAATCAATAGTTGATAGTCGAAAGTCTTGGTTACGACTTATGACTTACGAACTCTGACTTACGACTTACGACTTTCGATCTCCGACCTCCGATTTACGACTTCTGACTACCTCAAGTACTTGGGGATACGCACGCAATGCTGAGGGGAAACACAAGGGTTTGTGCTGCTCGATTTACTGCAGCTTTTCTGAGAACTCTCTTATTTAAGCATCAACTATTACAGATCGTGGCCAACATGGCCACTCCTAAACGCACGCCATAACTACACGCTCGTGCTATCCCATGACCAGTCATGACGCATGACCACTAACTAAAACCAAAAAAGAGGCAAACGTTCCCGCTTGTATGAGCACATATCGAACGTCTTGACCCACATGACTAGAGAACCATGCCCAACTACTGAACTCACTAACGGTAACTTGATCGAACATCTTGACAAGGAAGCACCAGGCTCTAAGGATGCTGAAGAGGATGAGGAGCGAGGCCGCAAGGGAGAAGGCGACCTTGGAGAGCCGGCCGAGGAAGAGCCAGAAGGCCAGGTGGCAAGCGGCGCATCGGAAAGGCCGGTGCCAGAGGACGGCACGAAGCCGCTGCCACCTGCAAGCGCCGAGCGATTTGGTTCGATCCACCGGAACCCTAGTTATCAATAGGTTCAGGACCTATTGAACCCAATTTCTTATTGGGCCGAACCACTAACCCATACACTAGAATTTCCCAACCGATTCGATGGCCCATTGGATCAAATCAACCCATTCCCACCACAGTCCAAGTTGAGATTGAGAGGCAAATCTGTTGGCCGGTCGTCGCCGTCGCGCCTCCAAGATACCGCCATCGGCTATCCCACGTGCAGATGTGCTCGCGCCACGCCTCCAACCTCCCAACGGCCCACGTGCAGACGAGCTCACGGCGCGCCACCTGTAGTCGCTGGCTTGCCGCTCGCGCCGTTGGCCCCAACGCCATTTTCCTTGCTTAGCACTCAGACCTCAGTGGGCATGGCAGCTGTGCTCTGGACAGGGGACTGAGGAATCGTGGTTGCTTGGGCCTTTGGTACTTGTGGGCCTAACGACATGTGTCTCAGTCCACACCGTAATCTGTGCTCTGGCCAGGGGAGTGAGGAATCGTTGTTGCTTGGGCCTTTGCTACTTGTGGGCCGAACAACTTATGTCTCAGTCCACACCCTACTTGTCTTCCTCAGTCCACACCCTAATTGTCTTCCTCCTTTGCTTTTGTTAGAAGAGTTTAAATTAATCTAGTGGTTGTTCAAAACTTCTCAATGTTATGAATATGGAGGTGTAACTTGATGTAATACTAAGTATATGTACCTTAATTTCTGGTCATTTTCTGGTTTTATTTTTTACTTAATTAACTGATTTTAATTGTTATATATTTTCGTTATTTTTTGCAGAATTTTGGTAGTGTATTTCATTCTTTATATTTTTTTAAAAAAAATCTTCACTGTTTATTTTTTTTGTATTTATGGATATTTGGGGGGTTCATATTGCATGAAAGTTAAAAAGAAATTATATACTCGGTGTATACATGTATGATATGGAGTAATACAAACATTACACGCACGTAAAAATTCCAGTTCACTGGGCCTGGGCACGCCGTTTGCTCTGGATTCAGTAGGCCGTGGAACCCATGGGTTAGAACCAGGGTTAAATATTTCAGCCAAAATTTCGGCGAATTCGGTGGGTTCTGAAAGGCAAATAATTCGGCCAAATTTTAGCCGAATTTATCCCTATTTGAAATTTGTGTAAAATTTGTTTAAATTTTGGTTAATTTTTATCAAAATTCAAATGATATTTGAATGGTTAATCTGAAATTTCGTTCATTTCGCTGGGCTCCGAAATTTTTTGCAGTACGAATTAATTTTCCCTGGTTAGAACTTAGAACGGGTTGAGCCTATGGTTTGAACCCATACGTCGAAGTTGGTGTGGGCTGGTTTTGCCTGTTGGTTGGTTTAGTTCGGGTGCTAGAAGTGAAGTGGTTCGGTTTGGAAGATGCGTTATGTTGAGGAAATGGGTTGGGGGCGGTTGTGAGTTGGGTTTCAACCCATTAACAGCACTAATATTCATGGTTTTAAAAATCAGACCGGTGAGCGAACGGACAGCCTGCCGGTTCACTGGTCCGACAGTCGGTTTACCAGTTGAACCGCCGCATTTTTATATATTAAGTAGTTTGTTCGTTTGGCATTGTTTTGACGCCTAAAATGCAAGTATGCAGTTGTATGCAGCAAGAATCTCACAGCTAAATGTCGAAATCTTAGAACAAAGTCTCCGAATAACAAAAGATTCATAGTGAAGAGAGCTGAAAAGCTACTACTAAAGAAGTATGCATCTTCGGGTTATCTTGACGGAAGTACAAGGCTAGAAGCTCAAAAGGACTTCAGAACAACACGAGGCATACACCAACAAATAATTGAACGATTCGTGAATACCTTGCGAACAAAAGCCTTGGCTTGCGGTAGCTGTATCCTGCTGCTTGCGTAGCTTCACAGCTTGCATCCTCGCTCTCTGGCGGTGAAGCTTTAGCGCCGGTGCCGCCTGCTGATTCCGTGAAGCATTGCCGCCGTGACTCCATGAAGCCTCGCCGGTACACGGCAAGTATCGCCATCGCCTGAGTGCGTTGCGCGGAGCCCACGCCGTGAAGCCCGGATGTAGGGGCGTAACCACCGGGGGAGTTTAGTAAGGGGGTGTTTGGGACTGCTCCACAAACTCTACCGTGGAGCAGCTCCACAAAAAACCTAGATTTTGTGGAGCACCCCTTTAGGTGCTCTCACAACTCCACCTTTTTTTCCTCGAACAGAGTGCGTGGAGCTGAACCTGTTTGGCTAAAAAACGTGGAGCGGAGCTGAAAAACGTGGAGTGGAGCAGTCCCAAACACCCCCTAAGACTTAAGTCTCACCACCCCGGTGGCAGTTTTGTATATAGTAAAAATAGAAAGAGAGATTAACGAACCTAAAGAAAAGTTAGCTCTCCTTGATGAGAAAGTTAACAACAAGTATAAAATTAAAGAAAGATGAGGAGGAGGAGGAGGAGGAGGAGAAAAAGTGAAAATTATATAATTAAAGAAGAGCTAATCAATCAATTAATTAAAGAAAGAAAGAAAGTGAAATAATATATGTAAATCATAAAATTAAAAAAGAAGAAGAGGAGGAGTAGTGAGAATCATAAAATTAAAGAAAAGAAAATCAATCAAAGAAAGAAAGAAGAAAGAAAGTGAAATATATATGAACATTCTTGAGTCCAGGGATGACAGTGGAACCTCTGGTTGATCTTCTCCCTTCGCCACCGCTCTGCTTCTGATAGCTAGCTCTGGCGCTTTCTATTATCGAGGTACCTTCTTTCTATTTTTCTATTTTTCATTGTTTTCTCTATCCCATTTATAATTTTTATATAAATTTAAATTTTTATAAGAGTAAAAGACTAATTTTGTTTCAATTTAATTTAGATTTATAAATAGTTCAGTCTACCCTCAATTCTATTTCTGATTTCACTGCTGCCCGGACGGGAAAGGCAGATCAAGATTCAAGACGGGGCGGCGGCAACAGAAGAGTGGCGGCGGCGGCATTTTACGAAGGAAAGCATAGCACAGTACAAAGGACGGCCCTAAATCCCATCAATTTCTCACTTTTCCCATCTTACCCCTGAGTTTACAGCACAAAAATAATGAAAACGAGGGTATTTTGTGTCCTGGACAAAACCCGCACGGCCGCTTTTTGCCGGTCCGAGGTGAACCGAGTCAACCAGGTCACTGGTTCCAGTTGGTGCGAATAGCTCCCAATCTTTACCCTCCGAGCTCCCTCCATGGCGCCACTGGATGCAGCAGTCAAAACTACCACCACGTCACATGAAAACTAGGGTCGATTTGTGTTTGGAGGTATATATGGTTTCGACGATAGAAGGGTGTTGGATGTTTGGCTTTGAAATTAAGGGTTAATTTTCAGAATTAGATCATGGTTCAATATTGTAAAGTGGATCTTTCCCTTGTAACTTACAGAAAAACATGTATATTGCTCCCTTACTCTTCAATCAGTCTAGTTTTAACCTTGAACTCGTAATCGATCTACTCGACGCACTCAAGCTATTGAATCCAGACCACATGAGCATTCGAATTCATGTCCTAATCCAACCGGTTTCATGTATGTGACGATGGCAACGATTTTGACTTGCAAGCGCTTAGCCATCTCCCCAGACCCACCAGTCAGCAGACAGCAAGAAAATGATGGGACCCACCAGTCACAAGGCTTGTTCATTCTCCGTGGCCTTGTCCTTTTCAGCTTTTAAAAGCTGTTTTTCGACTTTTCTATAGTAACTAATTTTTAAACGGAGTATTTTTTTAAGATAGAGTCTACTAGTTAATTATAATACATACTTTACTAACTTCATTTATATCGGCAAAAATCGCACGTGAGTTTCTGTTACTCTGTAATCTCTCGTACAAACAACCCAAAAAGCACAAGCCGCAGCCAAAAGCCACAAGCCGCAGCAAAAAAAAACATGCCCTATATGCAGTTCAGCACAATAGTAGGCAAAGGAGGGTCAGACTCTTCGGCCTTCGAGCCCTGCCACCGACGGCTACTTTAACATCCTGAAAATTTAAATATGGAAATGTGAAGTTTTTGAATTAATTTTTGCAATGAATTTTATTTGAATTTGGAGTTTATGGGATTTTGCTGAAAAATTTGATGAAGGTTCCAAAAGCTAAAGAGGAAACAAACATGTTTAAATATTAGAAAATTAAAATCTAAACTAAGAATCTGAAAAGATGATCCATAAAATATCGAAAGAGAATTGGGTGTAAACATGAAATCTCATCTCTAAAAATAATGGCATGGATGACAAGGAGGTGAACAATTAAAATGCTAACCAATATGGGGGTATATATATATGTATATGAAAAGACATATTAAATTTCTGTATTTACAAATATGTGCCAAAAATATAAATACAAATGTAGGTGAACAAAAGGGAAGAAATAATATACAAGGGCATTAAGGAGAATAAGAGCAAAAAGGGAAAAAGGAAATTAAAAAGAAAAAGGGGGGAAAGATGAAGCCAGGCCGGCCATCACCCCGGCCCAGCCCGCTCTCCGCGCCCGTCCCTCTGTCTCGCAGGCCCCGCCTCCACCTGCGCCCTTCCTCTGTCACCCGGGCCCTGCTCCCTCGCGCCTCCTCTCTCTGGCCAGCGGGCCCGACCCCGCGCGCCTGCCTTCTCCCTCCTCCTTTTTCCCTGCACGCCTGGCTTCTCCGCCGCTCCACGCCGGTCAAAAGCTGTGCGACCTGGGGGCGCCCGACACGGCTGACGTGCGGAGCTTCCCCGAATCCCGCTGCGTGCCCCGCCTCCCGCTGTCGCCGCTGACACCGCCGCCTGCCAACGCCACCCGACCGCGCCGCCTGTCCCCGACGTGCGCGCACGTCGTTGCCTTGGCAGCCGCGCTCCGCTCGCCTATAAAGCCCGGCCACCCTTCCATTCACTTCGCCACATCCACCTCTTCCATTTCCCGAATGCAATCGAACCCGAGCCCTCTTAATCGCCGGCAATCCCACCATCTTCCCCAACTCCGGCAGACCCCCTTCCCGTCGGTCCAGGCCATTAGAATCCAATTACTTGCGCCCGCGCCACCTACGGAGCAAGACGAAGCTTCCCCGACCCTTGCCCGAGCTCCCCGTCGCCAGTAGCTCACCGTCGCCGAGAGCATTTCCGAGCCATCGCCGCCGCTCGTCGCTGACCTGCCTCCGACGCTCCCCGGCCCCCGCCAACCCCTCCACCGGACTCACCCCGGCGCGTGCGACGCATTTCCGCCGTCACCCACCTTCCTCCGACCACCCCTCGCCGCCGGCACCACCGCCTCCGAGCCTCCTCTGCCCGACCCCCGCTCCAGGTTGGTTCAACAAGAAAACGCACCCATATAGATCAGGAAACACCGAGAGGCTCCCTGGCTAGCTGTGCTATCTCCTTCCCCCCCATACTCCATCGGCCGCACGCATTCGAGCCCCCGGCTCCGCAGTGCCCCGAGGTCGAGTTTTCTCGATTTTTAATCGGTAAGGGGTGGGCCCCACCTGTCAGAGATTTAATATTTTTAGATTTAATTAAACTGAAAACTTTAAATGGGCATAACTTATTCATTTTAACTCCAAATTGAATGAGACAAATTTCTAAATTCATCTAAATTTAAGATCTATCCAATGGAACTGAAATCATGATTTTTAGAGTTTATTTGAATTTTTGGTGTTATTTAGTTTGATTTGTTGATTTTCTTTTATCCAAATTTTCGCACACGTTAAAATAGCATATGAGGCTCAAGAGGAAGAAGCTGAGGCAGCAACCCTAGACGCTCGAGACAACCAAGAACCAGACCACTGTGACCAAGGTGAGTCAATACTTTGATCATGTTGAACCTACATTTTCTGCAAACTATTTTTGTTTAAAGTATCAAATTGCATGCTGTTATTTTATATGCAAATACATGTTTAATTTAATATTCTAGTTATATGCCCTTTATTTTAACTTGATTAATATTACACCTTCCTTGGAATATTTGCTTATGTGCACCTTGTCGCCCTAGCAAAAATTATAATAGTAATCTTTCAAAAATAAATCCGTAATTATATGCCATGCTTAGTATTGCTTAGATACTCATGGGGCGCGAGAGCGCCCAAGCAACACTTTTAATCCTGAGAAAAATCGGTTGGGCAGTCATGGTGGTAATGACTGGTGTATGTTGGATATGGTTATTTTATATTCCCAAAAACCTCAAATTGCTTATTTATCTGGGCGGATGGTTCGGGGGTATGGTGCAGGGGTGCACGAGAGTGTGGTTTCTGGTAGAACCGCCCAGATATCACTAAGGACTGAATCTTGTCATGACCTCCTGTGTAAAACAGTACAACCACAAGTCTGTAAAGTACAACTTGGCTTAGTAGATTTACCAGACCCTGAAAGTCATCCTCACAGGTGGAGGTGTGAGGTAGTGCAAGCGGCTGTCTGTGTGATGGCTTGAATGGGACACTCGCAGAGGGTGAAGTTCTGCTGTGGCGGGCTAGCAGGGGACGTAGCCAGCTGCTAGACGTTCAGAAGGAGAACATCCCGCACAACGTATGGGACCCATCGCAAGTGGGAGCGACCCATAGGGTGAAATGATGGAAGGGGCGAGGTACTTTGAATGGTTACTGTGATGGTCTGCTCAACCACATGACTAAGGAATCGTGTGGGGCAACGAGTTGATTGTCTCTTGTGGTGAAAGTGTACAAACTCTGCAGAGTCAAAACTATTCGAATAGCCGTGCCCACGGTCAAGGGCGGACATGGGAACTTAACTAGATATAGTTCTGTTTAAAAATGTTTGGAAACTGGGAATGGAAACTTGTAGGGCAAAGGACCGCCCTAGTTTGAATTGTCCTGGGTGTCGTCCCAGTGGTAAGTTAAGCGGCTATAACGCTGAAAGATGCTATATGATGCAGATGTCATATAATGGTGGATGGAATCTGTGTCTTTATTATGTTGGTCTAGTTCAAAAAAATCTAAGTCAAGAATTTTAAACTGCTAGGTCATAGGATTTTTTAAGTAATTGTATTCAAAAGCACTCTACGCAACATAAAATGAGCCCAAGCCATCCTTTGATAAGCTGAGCATGTTAAATATTGCATTCTGTGTGTTGGCTCGCTGAGCACGGTGGATTTGTGCTCACACTTGCATTACCCAAAACAGAGACGCAGGACCACTATGCCTATGAAGACGCCCCTGCAACTGAAGGGAGAATCGACGAAGGAAATTAGGGCGTAGCGCTACGTATTTTGGTCATAGACAAGTAGACCGTGGCCGGAGTGTACTTATATTATCAAAGCCTTAGTAATATAAAATGCACATCTTACCCCTCAGTCGCTTGTCTGTGGTTATGGTCTTACTTTTGCTTTTGTCTCCGCTGTTTATCTGTAATGATGACATTTGGTCAAAGTGGCCCTTTTGTAAACTCTCACCCGACGTGGTGTATTTTAATTCTGTAATATTATTAATGTTCATGCGATGTATGATGTGATTCAGCAATGTACCTGTGTGCACTATCTACTGATACAGGAAATAGTGCGATAAACACAGTAGATTCTGGATTGAAAAATCCGGGTCTGACAGCTACTGCCTCCAAGGCAACCACGGTGATGCGACGAAGCATCTTGCCTTCCTCATTGTGCCACCTGCCACTTCCTACGCGTGGGCCGTAGCATCGCACAGTCACACTAACCTTTGTAACTAGGAGTACAAACATGTTGGATTTGGACATATATTGCTTATATTATATTCTAGCCCACTTTTTTCTTAGATTCGGAGTCGGATACGGAAAAACCAGATATAAATATAAATTCGGAGTATTTAGAGTTTCGAATAAGGTATCGTTAGGACGGATACATAACAGTTTTGGATTGAAAATGGATAATATATGCAGATAATTCGATAACTGATAAATTAGACACGAGATAAATTCATACACAAATACATCTTTGAAGAGAAGAATTCTGATCATTACCGCCAATCTTACCAACTTGGCTTTTGGTCTCCGGAACTTGCTCATTATCTGTTGCCTCCTGCCTCCTGCTCAAGAGCTGTAGTAGCGAGATCACCATGAGAATCAGGCCTGAATCTTTCTGTTGACCTTCTGGATTGGTGTACTCTAGGTCTTGAGTAGTATACTAGCTTTACATGAGCATCATATGCGGTTACAGTTGCTAGTAAGGTGCTCTAAATTGTGCAGATGATGGTATTTTTTCAGACTGAATCGTACACATGATGGTATTTTTTCAGAAGCAGTCATGATATTTGCATGTCTAACGTACAAGAAAGAACTTATTGTGAAACCCAACATGAGGAGCTCATCGTAAAAAATAGCGGTAGCAACATCTTCGAAGATGCAACTGGGTCACCAAAAAAATATACTTCAAATAACATATTGAGATTATTTGTTTGATGGAGTTATGTGCTATAATGCATGAATATTGCTTCATTTGAGATAATGTAATATCCACCTACAATATTATGTTTCAGAGCTTTCTCCTTTAGTTTTGATTCGTCCAATTCACTGCCTAGATATAGAATGCCGTTAACAAAATATATCAGCCATCTTGAACAAAAGCACACCCAGAAAACAAAAGGAAACGACATGTGTAGTATAATGCTAGTAAAATACATAATGTCTTCTGCAAAGTTGACATGCACAAAAATATCTTCAGAAAACAGTCCGCACGTTAAGACGCCCTTTTCTTTAACCTTGTGCGTATCTTTACTAATAAGTTTGAGTTGGTGGTTGGTGCATTCTCCTTCCTCACTTCTCAACCATCCGATCTGAATACTAAAATCATGACCATCTATCTAATATCCCTCTCCCTCATATCTAACTATCCCTTCTCTCCACTTCCAACAACAGTTACCATCTCCATCTCTTCTACCCGGTCTCTTCTACGGATTTTAAAATTTTATCATACTACATGTTCTAAAATTAACGGGTGATAAAATTTGTTGGAACATGTATACAAATATATTTTAATTTTTTTAAATTCATAGCAATGCACGGGTATTCAGCTAGTATAAACAAACTACGTAGGTTCCCCCCTTGTCTTTGTTTTGGAAAAGTTGACATCAATGTTAAATTCAAATGGACACGGACTGGGAGATAAGGCTAAGAATGGGGAAACAATCTAGGCCACAAACTAGGGATCTGTTCACCGAAGACTGACTTGCACGACCGTCTTTTTGAAATAAAAGTAATTAAGGGATTTCCACCTGAATATTTTCATTTGGTAGATAAGCAACACTAATACACAGGTGGCAGATGTTTACAAAACTTCGTTTGTACTAACTCCGTAGTCCGTACACACGGGACAACACAGTGCATATACGATGTTCAGGTCCGGCCGGTTCCATCGATACCGAGCATAAAATAATTGTGCACACATCTAATCTAGAAAATGGTGATGTAACACCCTAGTTTAACAATAACTTAGAATATTACTAAAATAATAGAACAGAAAATTATATTATAAGTATTTCTCTAAATTTTTGGCAGCATTTACTTTGAAACATAGATCACTATCAGGTTCGGAACAATCTAACGAGTAGAAGAGCATGATAATCATAAGATAAAATTTAAAACACAACTATAACAACACATAAGAAGAAACCAATCATATCTTCTATAAAAGAAATAATTTCACCTCAAAGGGTGAACAATGTCATAAAACAAACTCATTTACAAAGTTCTTCTAATTAAAGCTTAAACTACTTTATTATTAGACATAATGAGTGTCAAGGTGAAATACACAAAGTTCTAGCCCATCCCCATGCGCCTTCATAGAAAGGACCTTATCCAAAATTTCAATCAAATTAAAGTCTTTCATAACATTATAACATATTTTATTCAATCACTCTAGCTAGAGTAATTTATCCAAAACTCCTCTCATACAAATTCCAGATCTACCGATAATCAAATTTTTGAGCCCCTTTATATACAATTCCAACAATTAACCATGTTAAAAAATAAATCTAAGAAATTACCATAAACACAAGTATCCATTGAAGAAATAATTCTAACAGTAACATGCACCAAGGCAATAATTCAATATCTTCCTACCTTACCATCCCAAATGGTTAGATTAATCCATTAAGACCCAAATAATCCAATGCATTTAACAAAATTTTGTAGATTAAACTATATTAAGGATTATCCATCAATTCTTCATACCTCTTTATAACCTATTAATTCCTATTAGGAAAGAGTATACTCTTAGTCAACATTCACCATGCAACTTCTCTAAAGCACCATAAATTGGAGATGTTCATTGAAATTAATTATACAGTATGTCATCCACATCTCTAGGCATCCCACACCTTGTCACTCGAATCCTAAGATCACAACAACTCACCTAAGAATCAAAAACATCACAAACAAGTTTAAATCTCTACTATAAAATAAGCAACTCCAGCAGTAGCCCTCAAAACAGGGCCCCTACTTTTCATTTGAGGGCTCCCCCTACTTTTGAGGGCCCTGTTTTTTTGCATCTACTCCAACAAGACCCCTCAAATTTAAGCCCTCAAATCCATTCCACTACAACTGACACATGGGACCCACTCCTCATTCTCTCCCTCCTCGTCCGCCTCCTCGCATCCTCCGACGACGGCGAGGCCGAGGCGCTCGTCCGCCTCCTCGCATCCTCACCGTGCGCGCCATGCGTCGGGAGCCGGGGAAGAGGAGCCGCCGAGGAGGACGGTGGCGGCGCGGGAGGAATCGCCGTGGCGCGGTGGCGGCGCGGGAGGAATCGTCGGGGAGTGGTGGCGGCGCGGGAGGAAAGAGGTGGGCGGGGAAAGAGGTGGGTGGAGGAGAGCGGGGAGGCGGGCGGAAGAGAGCGGGGAGGCGGGCGTCGGCGAGCGCTGGCGGCCGAGGGGACCTGGCGAGCGGGGAGGCGGGCGGAGGAGAGCGGGGAGGCGGGCGTCGGCGAGCGCTGGCGGCCGAGGGGACCTAGCGGGCGGGGAGGCGGGCGGAGGAGAGCGGGGAGACGGGCGGCGCGCTCGGGAGGGAGGCAGGTGGGGATGGAGGCGCGCGGGGAGGGAGGCGGGCGGTGCGCTCGGGAGGGAGGCGGGCGGCGCACTCGGGAGGGAGGCGCGCGGGGAGGGAGGGGCGCGGGGAGGGAGGCGGGTGGCGCGCTCGGGAGGGGAAAGAGGTGGGCGGGGAAAGAGGCACGTGGGGAGGGAGGCGGGCGGTGCGCTCGGGAGGGGAAAGAGGCGGGCGGGGAAAATGACTCAACAGTATTTTGAGGGCTTGGCCTAGAGCCCCCAGGAATGAGGGCTGAAGGGGGGATTTGAGGGGCCTCTCAAATTTGAGGGCTCTAGTAGGGTCCCTGCTGGACCTCTATTTTTACCTCAAGCCCTCAAATATGAGGTTTGAGGGCTCAAGTAGGGCCCCTGCTGGAGTTGCTCTTAGTCAACATTCACCATGCAACTTCTCTAAAGCACCATAAATTGGAGATGTTCATTGAAATTAATTATACAGTATGTCATTCACATCTCTAGGCATCCCACACCTTGTCACTCGAATCCTAAGATCACAACAACTCACCTAAGAATCAAAAACATCACAAACAAGTTTAAATCTCTACTATAAAATAAGTTATACTGGACACCTTGTCACAGATAGTTCATGGGGAACTATCTATTCTGTTATTATTACAGATGGTTTTACAAGCGTGACCGTATACCGTCTGTGATACGCAACTATCACGGATGGTTCTTGTTAATAACCGTCTATGATAATTCACAAATGGTTATTAATATGAACCGTCTGTGATAATTGCATATATCATAGATGGTTTTAATTAGAAACGTATGTGATAGTTTATATACGGTTATTAATATGAACTATCTATGATAGTTCCAATTATCACATACTATTATTGTTAAGAATCATCTGTAAATTATCACAGACAGTTATTAAGGAAAACCGCATATGATAATTATGTATCACAGACGGTTCGTCGTTGGACATGTCTAGGATACGCCGCGTTATTAAATACGGTCCCGACAGATCTGTCTTCATTGTGCTGCATTAAAGGAGGCGGCTGGCTTTGGGGAGAGTGGTGAAAGCATACCGCTTGTAGATCTATTCGTCCTTGGTGATTAGAGATTAGTATTTGCTTCTAATTGCATGACTTGTAATAAAAAAAGATGATAGCTAGGTTTAGATTTAACTTAATTGGTAGTTTGCTCCAATTTAAGTGTAATACCCTAGCCCAACAAAAACTTAGAATGCTACTAAAAATAGTAAAACAAGTAATTATAATGTAAACTTTTCTCTAAATTTTGGCAGCATTTTCTTTGAAACAAAGATCACTAAAGAGGATCAAAACAAACCATTGAACAAAAGTGCGAGATATCCATAAGATAAAAAAAACATAGAATATAACCATAACAGTACAACTGAAGGAGATTCTCCAACATTGCTTCAAAGGATACAAGTTCATCCCATAGGTATGATCACAATCGTACTCAAGTTCACTAGTATAGTTCTTCCAATAAAACATTGTCTGTTAATTTATTGAGCATGGCGAATGATAGCATGTAGTGCACAAATAATTACTCCATTCCCATCCATGTCGCCTTCTCACGAAGAACCTAAAAAAATTAAAATATAAACAACAAGTGTGAGTCTACAACTCAGCAAAGTACAATCAAGATAGTAAACAAAGCCACATTAATAGACATTATACAAAAATAATGCCCATAAACAGCCATCCATACTATTTTCAACAATTTTCAACATTTACTTTCATGCGATGCAAAATGCCACAAATGCACAGCTCTTTTCTCTTTATAATTACCGGTAATGCGGAGTATGCATCCGTCGATGCATACTCAAGTCTGTGCCTTCTTGCACAGGGACTTCAAGCCCACACTCCACAACTATGGGGACCTCAAGCCCATCTAAAGCATTACAGGGAACTCAAAATTATCATTCCTTGTCTACCACGTAGACCAAGTTTCAAGGATCAATGAAATGATGCAAATGAATACTGTCAACCTTTAACCTTTATGTCTTTACTTTATCCACATTGACATAAGGCATAACCCACAGTAAAATATGAACAAACATTCCTTTGCATAACACATTAACAACACATAATTGCTTCTTCCATATGTCTGTTACCAACTACTTGCACTTGCCTTTCACTTTACTCGCGATGGTCGGGAAAGTTGGAAGATAACCTTACTCCCGAAGCTACTTTTCCTATAGCAGATTATTCACCCTCAATTAAAGCCAAAACATTATCAAACACAATTAAATGACAACACCCTTACACGCTTCCAAAACCGCAACCTTTCCCTCTTGTTACCGGATAGCCCCATGCCGTCTCAGTACCAAAAATGCCACAACTTTCAATTTCCTCATCGAAAACAGCAAACCATACCATCACCAAAATCTGCACAAGATTTCTCACATTTTGTTAGTTGGCATGATCTTGTGATTAATTTATTTAAATCCCCAAATTTAGCACAGAAGATAGAATTTTCATCCTCCAGACAGCAGAGTTGTTAATTCCATAACTTTTATTCTACAAAGGCAAACCTAGTAAAATATGACATTTTTGAAATATACAAGAAATTTCCAATCACTTTCTATTTATCACCAATTTTTAGTTCTGGCATTTCACTAATCAAATTTACCCATTTCCCACGATTGGTCTAGCAGCCACCTAAGACCGGACAATAGCACTAAAAACTTCATAAATTTTAGACCATCCGTCTAAAATTCATGTTATTAGACTCTATGAAAACCGTAAAAAATTCCCTACAATTTTCGTTGTGATCACACTTCCAAATTGTGTCATCTACTATTTTTAATCTTTCATTGACTACCGACTGCTGAAATCCCGACAGACAGATTGAATAGCGGTAATGAAAAATTCATATCTCGTAAACTACTCATCGGAATGACATGAACGAGTACTCTATAGAAAGTTGCTAACGTCTTCTACAACTCTCTACGAGACGAGTTTCCCAAAATTTGCACCTAAAGAACCCTAAATCGTATATCACAATATTCTGTGCAGATGGAACGAATTACCAAAATCTAACCCGAACAGGAAATTGATAAGAATTAAACGCAGGGAAAGGAATCGTCACCTTGGAAGAACTCAAACAACACCTCTGAACTCCAGCAAAACTCCTCCCTTCTTCCTTCCTCCTCTCCTTCCTCATATTCCCTCCCTCCCTTCTCTTCCTCCTCTTTCTCCCCTCTTTCTTATCCTCTTTTGCTAGGTTGCAAAAGGAATTGAGGTGCTGTAAGTTGGGGGAGGGGATGCAGGGAAAGAGGAGCACATGGGGGAGGAGGGGAGGCAGGGGAAGGGAAGGGCTGCTAGGGATTTAAGGTGAAAAGGGTGGCCAATTGGGCCCCTCATGGGCTAGGCTGCCATGGCCGAAGGCCCAAGGCTAGAGCTCCAAAAATTCAGAATTTAAATCCCTTTTTTATCCTAAAAAATTTAGAATTTGTTTCCCTTTTTGATAACTCCAAAAATTACTTCCTTAATCCTCTTTAGTTTCTCGCATTTATTCACCGATCCTCCAAACACCGTTCGGGAAATTACATTCTACCCCCCTTAAACAGAATTTGATGAATTCTACGCTTCACGAGCCTACATGGGAAACAGAACTAGACTAAAAATTAACATCCTCTACCATGTAGTCGACATGAACAATCCTAGATATAGCTCACACTAGCGAGACTCCAACTCCCAAGTCGTCCCTCTCTCAGGTTGACATGACCACAAGACAAGACACATATCAACACTTTGTGCCTCCAGAATATGCATTGGATGAAACTTGATGCTATGGTTTTACTCGTTGGTCAAAGGCTCTATCGAAACCTCAAACTACGAGTATCTCAGGTGCTTTCCCAACACCAGGTTATGCAAGATGATGTGTACCCTGCTCATGGACCCAAGATGGTCCTAGTGATACACCAACCTTCAAATCCCTCCAACTACCAAAATGGTTAAAATATACTTTGGGCTATCATTCCCTTTAGTACCAAACTAGACAACTTGTACATAACACATGAAACTCTTGTTCCATCTCTCAATCGATCAATTCACCTTAACAAGGAGCATCTCCTTTAACCAGGGATGCACAAACAACTCGTCTTAACCAACCTTCTTACAAAAAAAACCCATCTAAAAAAATGAAGGATTCCCATCGTAACCATGCATTACTAGCTCCCCACCAAAAGAGTCAAATCCAAAATTGGAGATTCATCACGAAAACCTTCCCACCTTCCAAATTGGCAATTTTCAAATAAACACCACGTAAGACAAATGACAAATCACTTGAATGCCTGAATCAATCATTTCACTACCATAGAAACATTCTTTTCTCAATCCTTTCTTTTAAGAGTTTAACTTCTCTTAAACCATGGGATTCCAAATCATCGCATAACACACTAACTCATTTCTTTTAAATTGGCAACCTCAACGCTATGCTCAAACCAAATACATCATCTACACCTTTGTTGAGAGACTCCCCCGACCCCACAACAACAATCTCTAACCAACTCCTCTACCGATAGAATTATTTTGATAAATAATTTCCAATACACCTCAACATGGATTCCACACACAAAAACATCACCCCAATCCATTAAGGATAATCAATCTGAAATTCACATCACCCACTCTCATTTACTATACCCAAGGATTTTATCAATGATTATCACACTATTTAGAATCCATTTTTATTCTACTACTTCTACACATAGTCATTGGGTAACTAAGATTCTAGCTTAAGCACAAGCCCAATTTCAACATCCAACACTCTTTTAGTGAGCTTCTGGCTTAACCGGTTGAGAAATCTACAAATTCGATGTCTAAAATTCTAGCAATCCAAACAATATCCTGAATCATTAACATCGATAATCCTTGCTAATCAATTAACTACCCAAAATGGTTAACTTCACCAATCTTGGTCCTTCACTAAACCACCCATACAGTTTCACTTACACAACCTCCAATATTCCCATTCGCAATACCCTAACTAATTAACCAAGATTCAACCTTTTGATAATCCCATTATTCAACCAACATAACGAAGGTTCTTGAATTATAATTCACTATAGGTTCTACTAGTTGTAACAATAATCAATTTTTGTTCAACAACAATAATCCATTTAAATCAAATTCTCTCCAAGCGTTATAGTATAAAACCAATTCACCCTCTATTTCTCTTCAAATAGCTTGGCACCCAAAGTCTCTCCATTACCATTCACTTGACCACCATCAACCAGTTGCCACTATACACTCTATAAAGTATTGTAAAACGAATCTATTATTCCTTTCTTAAAAGAAGAGGCAAATAAAATAAATTTCCAGCACACAGAAAAAAACTGTTACTTGCAGTAAACACAAGACCAAGGGAAAATAATCAAGTAGCAATGATCTCAGAAAAACAAAAGACGAGACCATAGTTGAGGGCACATGTCCCACAAGAAGAGAATTTCAACCCTCAACGAATAAGAATAAAACATTGCTATTGAAACTCAAGAAATGCTTAAGTGGCAACGACAAAAAAGTTAAACATACTTTAATAAGTTGCAAGTTACAAAAACTTAACTTTAACCTCAAATATTTCTACTACACTTTTTCATTTAACAAAGAAAACATTTTTTGTCTTCACGTTACCACCTTAAACAAGAAGAGTTTTTTTCCAAAAAAAACCAAATCACATCATTCACTTGAGAATCGAATAGACCTTTCCAACACGTTGCTTTTGCTTAGCAAATTTCAGTTACCACATAAACCAAGAACTCCAAAAGATCATGAATGCAAAAACTTGAAATATTTTCATTTAAGGGATATCATGAAAGGCGATCAACTTTCTGTCTAAAAGAATCAGCACCACTTTAACATTACTGTCATTTTTTATTAACATCAATATCGTACACTTTTACCAAGCAACAACAAACCCTATTACCCCATCCTAAAAATTTCTAAAAGAAACACAATATATTGCTTCATAATTTTTCTATTATCTCAATAAGACTATATCTACTTAATCTAGGGGAAACCTAGTGCACAAGCCACAATGTTGAAGCAAATCTCTTTTAACGAGATCACACTTTCATATAAAATTTTACAAGGCACGCTATTAAAGATCACTTAACAAATTCATCCACTCAACTATTAGTGTTGCTCAACACCAACTTTAGCTATCAAAAACAATAGACAATTATATTAGTCATGTAAGCAATTATGATCCTACTTCTATGTGCAATCACTTAACCATTTATACACACAGATTAAACATTTCTCCATATGTTCAGAAATTAGGGCAAAAAATATGATTAAAGATTTAATCATGTATCAAATCATAGGCATTCAGAATCATATCATAACTAAATCAATACTATGATATAATGGAAACGCAAATACAATGTCTTGCCCATTCCCATCCTATAGTACACCAGTGTGTCAAATTTGAAATTAGTTACCCAATAGTAAAAGTTAGCAAATTAATTTACCTAAGTTGTCAATCTGTTCACCATGAACCCAAAACCCACTCTGATACCAACTGTAACACCGCACTCCAGCTAGAACCTAGAATGCTACTAAAAATAGTAAAATAAGTAATTACAATGTAAACTTTTCTCTAAATTTTGGCAGCATTTTCTTTGAAAAAAGATCACTAAAGAGGATCAAAACAAACCATTGAACAAAAGTGCGAGATATCCATAAGATAAAAAAAAACTCAGAACATAACCATAATAGTACAACTGAAGGAGATTCTCCAACTTTGCTACAAAGGGCACAAGTTCATCCCATATGTATGATCACAATCGTACTCAAGTTCACTAGCATGGTTCTTCCAATAAAAAATTGTCTCCTAATTTATTGAGCATGGTGAATAACAGTATGTAGTGCACAAATAACTACCCCATTCCCATGCATGTCACCTTCTCACAAAAATACCTAAAAATAATAAAACATAAACAACAAGTGTGAGTCCATGACTCAGCAAAGTACAAACAAGATAGTAAACAAAGGTACAATTAAACCATCTTCATGTTGATAATACAATGGTCTTACCTCATCAGGATCGCTATAGTCATCATCGCTGTTGTTGCTTGCCATGAAGCGCATAGCTGTGAGGTCGTCAGTGCTCTTCTTCTTGCCTTTGGCATATTCATTGTCGTGGTCATCATTGTCATAGCTCTCAAAATCTCTGTCACTCAAGTCAAGGCACTCGATGGCTAGGAGGACTTTTTCAACAACCTTGCAACGAAACTTTTCACTCTTGATGTTATTCTTGAATGATCAATGACGATAATTCCGGTCTTTCATTACCACTTTCCCTTTGAGCTTGGGGCAATCTATCTTAATGTGGCCTAGCTCACTACACTCAAAACACCTAATTAAACCTAAAGCTCTACCTTGCTTTCTCATCCTCAGATTGTTAAGAGCCTTGTATGCTTATGAGGAGATTAAGGCCAAGTCCTTTTGAGGGAGCTGCTCTAACTAATCTTCTGAAAAAGAGGACAAAGCAAACACAAAAATAGAAGACAAAGTAGTTGATGAAGCAGCCTGCATGGGGTTAGTCACAAGGGCTAAAGATGAAGATTTATCAATCATAGATAGCGACGATTCCATCTCATAGGTTTTCAATCTAGAGTACAAACCATCCATGGTGAGAGTATCTAGATCGACAGTTTGATTAATAGTCGTAATGACCATCAACCACTTTGAACCTAAAGACCCCAAAATTTTAGTTGCATTATCTCCATTAGTAAGTATAACACTAAATCCATGCAAGTTACTCAAAATCTTCTCAAAACGAGCAAAAAGATCATATATAGATTCACGAGGTTTCATAGCAAAATCCAAGTACTATTTTTTATAAAGATTCTTATGCACTTTCTTAATCTTAGTTGTTCCTTCATGATAGTCACAAAGAGTTTTCTATATTAAGTGGGCAGAAGTAATATGAGCTACATGATCAAATTCTTAGTGAGAAATCACTTGAAAAAGCAAGTTACGAGCACGAGCATTTAAATCAACATCTGTTTTATTTTTTTGTAGTAGTATCAGCAAGAACTACATAAAGTTGACAAACCTTTTCTAGACATCACTACCTTGAGCCTCAATGTAAGCTTGCATATGACACTTCCAAAAACCAAAATCAGTACCAGCATGGGGGGACGGTTTACATACCTCTCTAATTCCATCGTTACCTGCTCTGATACCACTTGTAGGATTGAATACTACAACCAGTTGGGGGTGAATGATTATCGTCACTTTGGAATCTTCTAATGGTTGATGAAGATTTTGATTGCTCATTACACAATACTGCTCGTTGATCGCTATGTTCGACCACTACGATCGCTTTGTCTATGTCTGGTTTGTATGTGGTCATATGCTTCAACCCAATCGCAATCACCAGCAATCTTCAACAAATCATGAACTAGATTGATTCAAGATGATCTTTACTGCTGGATTTGTATGGATTTATAGCGTCCTCACAAGCACCCCTAAAAGCTCCAACAAAAAAAACTAAGGCCAAAACCTTCTCAAAATTATCTCAGAACCATCACGTTAGCCCATAGCCACTCTGTGCTTTTATAGGCTAATGTCTAAACCGTGTTCACCTCAAATGCGAACACAAAACTTTTACTCTTCTGAAAACCAAAGGACCCAAAATCTTTCTGAACACGGGTTTTATTCAAATCTCTACACCTTCCAAGTTACAGACTCTATCCGTAACTCTTTCAATCTTAGTTATGGACTTCTTCCACAACTCCTAACTCACAACGTGATGAAGCCTCCTAGGACAACACCTCCTATATCTTCATCACGCACCATCGCCTCACATATCGAAGCCTCCAGGACAGCACCTCCTGTAGCCTCTCCACGCATCACCGCCTTTGATCTCCACATGCTCCAGCATGTGCCCGACCACCTCACATGCCATCCTTGATAGCTTGGACCTCAGATTTTTCCATCCTAGTCCCGATCCTCTTCGTCACTGACCATGATCACCTCCACGCCAACCTATACCTGCAAAGACCAAAGAATGTTTTCCTCGGCATAAGTTCTTTACAACTTGACTGATATTAGTCCACACACTCATATCACACCCTTAACCATCCAACAAGGTCAACTTGATCAGCCACGACCATAAAACTTATTGCTTTCCAAAAATCATCCTCAGATCACACATTACAACAAAAAGGGTCATCATAGATGGTTCGGAACCGCCATCACAGTTATCACAGACGGCTCACAAACCATCTGCGATAATCACAACTCAGACGGTTTGTAACTAGACCCATCTGTGAAGAATACTATCACAGATGGCTCGAACAAAAAACCGTCTGTGATACTAACACACCACAGACGGTTCTAGCTACCAACCGTCTCTAATGGATAAGTATCACAGATGGTTAGTAGCTAGAATTGTCTATGATATTTTTTCATCACAGACAATTGGTAGATAGAACCGTCTGTGATGTGCTAGTATCACAGACGGTTTTTGGTTTGAGCCGTCTGTAATAATCCTTCACAGACGGTTTATATCACAAAATTGTTTGTGATAGTTCATTCTATACCTAATTTTTCTTTGTTTTTGGCTAGCCTCAGGAAATGTTAACTATGCCATCTGAAAATAAGCAAATACAGTAAGAAACACAGTACACATTCCATTTTTGTTAAGATTAATTAGGGCCTACCATTACAATATCCCAAAACAACGAGTAGGTTACCCATCTAGCTAACATGATAAGAACAGAGAAAAAGCAAAGATCCTCTATGCCTAGGACTTCTCGCCCCATCACATGAGCTAGATATCTTTGACGCCCACTATCGTCGGCGTTGATTGAGCGTCGCCTTGGTAGTTAGTTGCTTCTGCGGTGTCTTGCCTCCCGTAGACTTGTGCGTCGTTTGCTTCGTGCGGGCCATTATGCTAAGGGTTAAGGAGGAGGAGAACAGCAAGGAGGATGGGTTTGGGTGATTATTTATAGGGGAGGGAGAGGCGGGAGTGCAAAAATTTTTGGCGTAGGGACAAAAAGGAGGAGTTACGATCCATGGGGTGAGGGTTGGTGGATTTCTATTGGCTAAGATTGGGTTAGGGAGGATCGACGGGCCCAGCGGTCAAATTATCATAGACGGTTCTACATACAAACCATCTATGATGAATGAATATCACAGATGGTTCTATATACCAACCATCTATGAATTAGAGCACAAAGTTTTATATACTGTGCAATATAAACAACTTGTCTCAAAAGACAAAATAGCAAAATTTTATATGGCTTATATATACTCATTTTAAAGGTTTCGATGAGATCTACAACTTTTCAGTTGAAGCAAATTTCGAGGGGAAGACCAAGAAAAAGGGCCAAAATAGAAACCAAAAACTTGTAACACAAATTTAGGGCTAAAGATGGCCTATTTTTAGGGTCTTAGAGGGCTATTGGCACAAGAGGGTCATTTTATTGTATCGGGTTCGTCGTTTGATTTCCAACTAGTACAAGAACGTCGAAAACGGACACCGTATGCAAAAGTTATGCCCATTTTACTAAAAATGTCTCAGAACGGAATCCTACTCGGACTCAGGCGGGATATTATGAAATTTTGGAGGATTGTGAGGCGGGAAACATACCACAGATGGTTTTTAATACAAGCCGTTTATGATAACTTCATTATCACAGATAGTTTTTAATATAAACCGACTGTAAAGTATCACAGACTATTCTAGATAAGAACCATCTATGATGTCACAGACGGTTCTTATATAGAACTGTCTGTGATACTTCACAGGCGGTTTGTATTAAAAACCATTTATGATAATGAAGTTATCACGGGCGGTTTGTATTAAAAATCGTCTGTAAAAATACCACAGACGGTTATTCGTATGAACCATCTGTGATACTGCACAGCACAAACGATTCCTAGGAACCGTCTATGATGTAAGCATCCAGTTTAGCCTCTTTTGTAGTAGTGTACTCGAAAATAGAAGTACTTAGGAATTACTATCATTCCACTTAGAATGCTCGGGAATCACAAGTATCGTAGCACTCCCAGTCTATGATTACCGACTATCAAAGTCTAAGACTGACAAAGCACTGTAGCTATGACCATTGGAAAAGTACTGTAGCTATGACTGCCGACTAGTTACTCTGACTGGTTCACTATTACTATATCGAAGCCTACTAATTTCCTCATCATGGTTGCTCTGTCGTGGTCGAAATATCGTGATCGACAAACTGTGGTTGAAATGCCGTGCTCAATTTGCCATGGTCGACGCCTGTTGACCAGACCTGCTAAACTGAATACTCTAGCAATAACAACGCATCGACCAGAATATTCATAAATGCAAATTCCAATGAAGCCCAAATGTCAATTATTCATCATCACAAAGTGCACGACCACCACATGGTCTAAAAGATTTTCAAATTAAGGAACACCAAACTACGAATTTCCACGACTGCTACCAGAGTCGGTCTAGATTTGCACAGCAGCGATCTAACAACCATAACTTTTCAACTATTAATGTAAATCATGTGTTTGAGCACTCTACAAAAAGATCAAATAAAGATCTACAACTTTTGTTCTTATCAAAACTCCAAAATCTGGATGGAAAATACTCTAATCTGTTGGGTAATTTTGTAATTTCCTTCAATTCTAAATTAAAAGAAATTCAAAGCGGGGCCTGCTTGTAAGAGAGAGATGGGGGAGAAGAAGTGGTCAGTATGACCGACGGCCCAAGTGAAGTGATCAGATCAGATTCCCCTCCTCACGCAGTCTTCTCTCGGGGTGTTCAGTGGTGTCGCTGCTCTAATCTCCTCTTTTGGCGGATCTCGGGCATCCATTCCATGGCGGTCGGAGTCTCACCTGTGAGTCTGTGCCTCTCTCTTGTCTTTAAAATCAAATGGGAGAGTTTGGGCTGAGAGGTGAGTTCAAGAGATTTCTCCACTTGATCCAAAAAGCTTCTAGTGAGGATTTGGCTTTGGTGTTGATTGAGAGTCCGGCGACTTGCTCCGACGAGCTTGACAGGTAGTTGCGCTCTTGGTCTTTGTCTCTCGGGGTCCAGGCTTTGAGTCGTGTGCTTGCATGCGGTTGTTCTCTAATTTCTAGGTACGGCATTGGTGGTGTAGCCTGTGATGATCTCAAACGATTCCTGTTGACTTTGTGCAACATCAACTTGCATCTTGACTTTGTGATTTGGCAAGTACCAAATTGTGAAGTTGGGCATTGTATCTCTGTTTACCACCTTGGTGCTATCTTGGCATACGCCGATGATTGGTTTTCTGGGACATTGTCTTTCAACAAGCCTTGCCCCTATCTGTTTCTTGGTTGTTTGGCTACCATCGCACAGTGAGCTTTACTTTATGTTCTATAATTTCTATTGTGCAAACGTTTGCCATGCTAGTGTTATATACCTATTTGGTATCTCTAAAATATGTGATAATCGCTAGCTCTGGGAGGACTTTGCATAATAGAATGTGGGCTTTGTGATTGCTTGATGAGGAAAAATGAGTCATATATGAGATCTCGATGACAATATATAAGTATTCTGCTAGTTTGAGTTGTCAATTGTTAATTTCTTACTTTGGCTCAGTGTTAGATATCTCTAATCTGCACTAAATATTGTTGAATTCAGTTTTCTCTGTCGTAGCTCATACTCTTACCTGTTTCTGCTACAACCGTAGCTCTGTTGATTACATTACAGTATCTATTTTTGGTTCCTATTAATGCTTTAAAAGAGTATTTGAGTTTGTCACTTGTCTGAGGTAATTGGCGAACTAGCAGAATAGATAGAGATTGTCACTTTAATATTTGATCTTTAGACTAGAGTTGAGATGGCCATGTATTTAGTACTTGTGCAACTCCTCACCCGAGAGCAATATAATATAAATCAACCTGTGCATCATGCTTGATACAAATGCCTATTTAGCTCAGTTTGGCATAATGTCCTTTGGTTTGAATTCATTATTCATGTTGATTGATGATAGCTTAATCTTCATGTTATTATCTTGTCTTTGGACATATGCTTTGCTGTACATTGTTAACTTTGGAATTAATATGAGATATTTACGAAAATCACTTAATTTCTAATAATCCAGAAAACCAATATATGTTGAAATGGCTTCATCCTCTAATTTCGTTAAATCGGAAGTTTTGACAGCACTAATTTTAAGCATTGACAAGCCAAGACAAAGTAATGGTTGGTTAACCTAAATCTGTTTTGGGTCATTTCGGATCCTCCAGTGCTTCGTTTGGAAGGTGAGGATAAAACTCATTGGGAGGATGCGAACCATTCAGCTTTGGCTAGGTTGTTGGCCATCCTATCAAACCGGCTTTTCAATGTATATATCAACTTCACGGAGGCCAAAAAGCTGTGGGATGAACTGAATGAAAATATTCAGATGGGGATAATGGGAATGAGTCTTTCATTACTACAAATTACTTGAACTACAAGAAGGTAGAGGGATGGTCGATGATGGAGTAGCTTCATGAGCTACAGCTCCATGTGCGTGATTTAAATCAGTATGACTATCTCCTGCTAGAGAGTTTTCAAGTGAATGTCATATTGGTCAAGTTACTGCCTTCATGGCGAGACTTTGTGATCGCTCAGAGACACGTTAAGGAGTGCATGATGATTAATGAATTGTCAAGCACGATTAATGTGGAGGAGCATGCCAGGGTCAGCAGGGATGAGAAGTCCCATGTCCAAGCCCACTTGGTAGAAGTCAACAACTTTAAGAGCAATGGGAAGAAAGTCAAGAATCATCCTCAGAACAAGCCCAAGACCTAGCTAATGAAGAAGGTGATCTTTACGTACTATGTGTGCGGCAAGGAAGGCCATAAGGCCCGCAAGTGCTGTGACCATAAAGGGAAGGGACCATCTCTAGATCAGCACAAGAGTAAGGTAGAAACCAATGTGGTTATAGCTAGTCCCATCTCAGATGGGTATATACCTCAGGCCTTTATGGCAAATTTATCAACAGATTGGTGGATTGATACAGGTGCAACTAGACATATCTGTGTTGATCGTTTGTGTTTCTCTTCATTTTAACGCTGATGGCTCCGTCCTAATGGGCAATAGTGCCGCTACTACAGTACATGGGATAGGCAAGGTCTGCCTGAAGCTCACTTCTGGCAAGACGCTCATCCTTGGAGATGTATTGTATGCACCTGCAATGTCTCGCAGTCTTATCAGCAGGTCCATGCTTTGTAGGCAAGGAATAAAGCTTGTTTTCAAGTCTAATAAGGTCGAGTTAACCAAATTTAGTACTTTTGTAGGAAAATGCTATGAAAGCGAAGATATGTTCCGCTTATCCATTCTTGATTTCAACAATCCGAACATTTTTAATGTTATTCATTGCAATAAAGTTCATGATATTTGGCACTCTCATTTATGTTATGTTAATTATGAAGCCATAGAGTGGTTAGGAAAAATGAGTTTAATTCTAAGTTATAAGTATGAGAAGGGCTCAAAATGTGAAGTGTGTATGTAAGAAAAGTAGCCTCGGAAACCTTTCCATAGTGTTGAGAGGTGAGACATTTCTCCACTTGAGCTAATACATTCTGATCTTTGTAAGATGAATGGCATTTTAATTAAAGGTTGCAAGCATTATTTATTTACTCTCATTGATGATGCGACTAAGTTCTGTTATGTTTATTTACTTAAGTCGAAAGATAATGCACCAAAACACTTTAAAATTTACAAGGCTGAGAAAAGAAATAAAATGGTTAAGATCGGACCGAGATGGTGAATATATCTTTAAGGAATTCTCCCAATTCTGTGAAGAAGGTGGAATAATTCATGAAGTTACTCCACTGTATTCTCCCCAATCAAATGGAGTAGCCGAACGAAAGAACCATACTCTTTGTGACTAAGTGAATGCCATGTTACAGAGTTTAGATATGTTGGACTCATGGTGGGGTGAAGCAGTTCTCACAGCTAACTATGTTCTGAATAGGGTGCCTCTCCACAATAGCGAAGAAACACCTTATGAAGGATGGAAGGGGAGAAAACCGAACATGTCTTTTCTTCGTACTTGGGGCTATCTTGCAAAAGTGCATGTGCCTTTAATGAAGAAAAGGAAACTTGATTCCAAGACTATTGATTGTGTCTTTCTAGGATACGCTCATCACAGCACCGCATACAGATTTCTAGTAGTCAATATGAAGTTAGAGATATCACTAATAATGCCCTTGTGGAATCTCGGGATGTGACTTTCTTTGATAATGTGTTTCCTATGAGAGCAAATGAAGTCATTCTACCTGATAGTTCTTATGAACACTCTATTTCTCCCAGTGTGGATTACACAGCTCTTGAATTGGAGTTGAGGAGGAGTAAGAGACAGAGGACTGAAAAGTCTTTTAGCGATGACTTTGTCACCTACCTCGTGGATGATGAACCACGTACTCTTTGAGAGGCATACACATCCCCAAATATGAAGTATTAGAAGGATGCAGTCTGTAGCGAGATGGATTCCATCATAGCTAATGAAACTTGGGAGATTATTGATCTTCCAAATGGATACAAGCTAGTCGACTACAAATGGATCTTTAAAAGAAAGTAATGACTCGATGGTACTATTGAAAAGTATAAGGCCCGTTTAGTGGCTAAGGGTTTCATGTGAAAGGAGGGTGAAGACTATTTTGACACATACTCACCTGTTGCTCGATTACCCATAATTCACGTGCTTTTAGCACTAGCTACTGCATGTAAACTTCAAGTACATCAAATGGATGTAAAGACTGCTTTCCTAAATAGAGAGTTAGATGAGGAGATTTATATGCAACAACCTAATGGTTTTGTGGCTAAAGCGTAAGAGAGGAAAGTATATCGCTTGGTTAAATCCCTATACGGTCTAAAACAAGCTCCCAAGCAACAGTATAAGAAATTTATTAATATACTGACTTCGGTTAGTTTTTGTGTAAACAAAGCCGATAAGTGCGTATATTATCGATTTAATGGGAATGAAAGTGTCATCCTTTGTCTTTACGTAGATGACATACTATTCTTTGGGACCAACATGGATGTAATCAATAAAACCAAATTGTTGCTCTCCCAGAACTTTGATATGAAGGATCTTGGTGAAACTGATCTTATTCTAAACATCAAGCTATTAAAGGGTGAGAATGAGATTACTTTAATACAATCTTATTATGTGGACAAGATCTTTTCATGGATACTAAGCCCATAGCCACGCTCTATGATCCAAATGCAAAGCTAAATAAAAACACTGGACATGAAAAAAAGACCAGATCAAATATTCATAACTAATTAGATCCTTGATGTATTTAACTAGTCCTGTAAGCAAATTGAGCGGATACATGGCCAATCCAGGAGATGACCATTGGATAGCACTAGAGAGGGTACTTAGGTATCTAAAAGGAACCAAGAATTTGAAAATACATTATACTGGCCATCTGGTAGTCCTTGAAGGATTCAATGACTCTAACTGGATTATTGACTCGGATGACATAAAGGCTACGAGTGGTTATGTATTCACTCTAGCAGGTGGGGGCTATGGTGTGGAAGTCTTCTAAACAAACTGTCCTTAATTACATGGTCTACTATGGAGGCTGAGCTAATAGCTCTTGTCTCAGCAATAGTAGAGGCAGAGTGGCTCAAAGAGCTTCTTTTCGACTTACCGATATTGGAAAAGCCAATACTAGCTGTCTTAACCTACTGCAATAACTAAACCATTCTGGTTAAGGTAAAGAGTAGAAAAGACAATATGAAGTTCTCAAAATACGTCAAGAGGTGACTTAAGTCAGTTCGGCATGCTAGAGAGACTGGTGTGTAATCACTGTGGAATACATCCAGTCCGAAAAGAATCTAGCAGATCCTTTCACTAAAGGAATGGTACACAATGTCATCCTGGTAGCATAAAAGGGAATGGGGCTCGTTTGATGGTCTTGAGCAATGGTAACCTATCCTAGAAGAGTGGAGATCCCGTGAACTAGGCTCTAGGAAAACAAATTGTGAAAGACTGAGAGTACACCTTAGAGTCCCATTAGCTGCAGTACTCTAAACTGTATGACAAGTTGAGCAATAGCTCTTAATGAATTCGATGTCTTATACAATAATGGGAACTGTCCTATATAGTTTCCTGGAGAATTTACTTAAGTGAGTATGTTTGTGGGGTCGTGATCAAAAGAGAGTATGGGTACGCTTTCTTAAATACTCACAAAAAGATACAAGAACATGATCGTAATGTTCCAACCCGAGAGGTGCAGTTCAGCTACCCTATACAGAGTACAACATAGGTGAAAGCTCTTACACCAAGACACTGGATCAAGGCGTAGTCCTCCTTTGTCTGTGCAGAGTCATAACTTGCGTTGCTAGGCATTGGGTTCAAACCCGCAAGGTACCCTTTGTCAAACAACTGTATATCAAACAATTGGTCCTATAGGAAGTCTTGCCTGTCGCAAATTGAAGTAAATTGGTGGGGATTATTGGGCAATTTTGTAATTTCCCTCAATTCTGAATTAAAAGAAATTTCGAGCAGGACCCACTTGTTAGGGAGAGATAAGGAGGAGAAGTGGTCGGTTTGACCAGCGACCCAAGTGAATTGACCATATCAGATTCCCCTCCTCATGCGGTCTTCTCCTGAGGTGTTCGGTTGCATCGCTGCTCTGATCTCCTCTTCTGGATCTCAGGTGGGAGACTCGGGCATCTATTCCATGGCAGCCAGAGTCTCACCCGTGAGTCTATGACTCTCTCTTGTCTTTAAAACCGAATGGGAGTTTGGGCTAAGAGGAGAGTTCAAGAGATTTCTTCACTTGATCCAAAAAGCTTCTAGTGAGGATTTGGCTTTGGTGTTGATTGAGAGTTCGGTGGCTTGCTCCAATGAGCTTGATGGGCAGTTGCACTCTTGGTCTTTGTCTCTTGGGGTCTAGGCTTTGAGTTGTGTGCTTGCGTGCAGTTGTTCTCTGATTTCTAGGTGCGACATTGGTGGTATGGTGTGTGACGATCTCACAGGATTCCTGTGGACTTTGTGCGGCATCAACATGCATCTCAACTTTGTGATTTGGTGAGTACCGAATTATGAAGTTGGGCATTGTATCTCTGTTTACTACTCTGGTGCTATCCTGGCATACGCTAGTGATTGGTTTTCTGGGACATTGTCTTTTGACAAGCCTTGCCCCTGACGGCTTCTTGGTGTTTGGACTACCATCGTACAGTGAGCTTTACTTTGTGTTCTGTAATTTCTATTGTGCGAACGTTAGCCGTGCTAGTGTTATATATCTGTTTGGTATCCCTAAAATTTGTGATAATTGCTAGCTCTGGGAGGATTTTGCATAATAGAATATGGGCTTTGTGATTGCTCAGTGTGGAAAAACTAGCCATATATGAGATCTTGGTAACAATCTATAAGTATTCTGCTAGTTTGAGTTCCCAATTGTTAATTGCTTACTTCGGCTCAGTGTTACATATCTCTGATATGAACTGAATATTGTTGAATTTAGCTTTTTCTGTCGTAGCTCATACTCTTACTTGTTTCTACTATTGCCGTAGCTCTGTTGATTACATTGCAGTAGCTGTTTTTGGTTCATGTTAATGCTTTAAAAGAGTAATTGGGTTTGTCGCTAGTCTAAGGTAATTGGTGGACTAGTAGAATAGACAGAGATTGTCACTTTCATTGTTGATCTTTAGCTAGAGTTGAGAAGGCCAAGTATTTAGTACTTGTGCAACTCCTCATCTGAGAGCAATATAATATAAATCAACCTGTGCATTATGTTGGTTACAAATGCCTACTTAACTCAGTTTGGCATAATGTCCTTTGTTTTGAATTTATTATTCAGGTTGGGAGATAATAGCTTAATCTTCTTGTTATTATCATGTCTTTGGACATATGCTTTGCTGTACATTGTTAACTTTGGAATTAATATGAGAAATTTGCTAAAATCGCTAATTTCTAACATAATCTTCCTCTCAAACATCTGTCCCAAACATCTCGTTGAATCTGAAAATAAATCAAACCCTAAATCAAATACAAACCAATCCTTACCTCACTCGAGACGCCTAGATCAATCCACCATGAATCTTAGCCACCACAGCAAGGAGAGGGAGGGGAGGGGAGGAGAGGGGGAGCCTGGTTGCGGAGGGGGAGGGGCGGCTGCAAGGAGGGAGAGTGGGAGGGGCGGCTAGATGGATGGGGAAAAGGGGGCTGGATGGGGTGGAAGGGAAAGGGGCTGGTTGGGAGGGGTTTTTCCCCTTTTTTTGTCCAGTGAAAGAGAGATTGTCCCATGTGTCTCTGCCATGAAGTTTTCAGGTATTGCAAGGGAGGAGGTCTGTACCTGAAGGTTGTGGGAGGTGAGGCTTAAGCTAGTGCAAGGAAAATGGGGAGGAGGATGACGGCGGTGGTTGTTGAAGGGGAGGGCAGCTCTTGGTAGATGCTGTGGAACTCGACGGCGGTGGCAGAATTGGAGGCTCCCAGTGGCGGCTATGGAACCGGAGGCTCCCAGCGACGGCAGCGAAACCCTAGACACAATGTGGAACTATGGCCTGGTGGAGTGGTTAGTGGTGGCCTAGTGGTGGGGGGTTGCTAATTTGCCATGGCACGATGTGGTCTGGTGGAGCCATGCCGTGGCCCTAGCCCGTGGAGTTTAGGAGGTGGACCAGGTGTAGGCTGTGACGCAGCTACCATGTGGTGGCTGAGTACTGCCAGATATCTGCCCAGATAAAACCCGATTTACCAAATACCAAAGCTATTCGGTCGGATATATAGATGCCATCCCGAATTCGCAATCAAATCCGCCTACAAATATCTGGATACCGTACCAAATTCGGCCAGATATCAAACCAACTTACCAAAATTAAGTTATGTGCGAGTAATTAAGCTCTCCACATGAAATTAAAAGCGTAACAAAAACCAAACTTACTAAACGGGAGTGAATTAATCAGTTTGTTTGCACACTTTACTCATCTCAGATGAATCATCCCGAAACTATACACTTGCAGATCTAGTAGCTCTTTTTCCAAAAGTATGCGTGCATGTACCCTACTCTACCCTATGTAAGGGAAATTAATCCTCTATATAGGATATGCAACCAGTGGGTGTCTCCGCATGTACACATATGGCCAAATTGACCACGCGCACGTAATTATAAGTGGCGTCACCGTCTGCGCCGAGCCCCGGCGGTGTCGGCCGCGACGGCGCGTCGGAACTCCTCGGCGGAGCAGGGGATGCGCAGCACGCCCTTCTGGTCGTACCCGAACTCCCGCGCCGCCATCTCCAGCAGCGCCCCCACGCACGGCTGCCCCAGCGCGCGCACGTCCACCACCACCCGCTCGGCCGCATCGCCGTCGCCGTCCGCGTCCCCGACCAGCACGGCCACGCACCCCCTCGGCACCGGCACGCGCGCCTTCTCCTCGCCGCCAGCGTCCTTGCTCCTCCCCCAGCTCATCACGTAAGTAGAGACGCACGGGGAGAGGGAGGAGAAAGCTCCGTCGACCGGTGCTAGCTAGAGAAATGCTAGTAATTGTGTAGTACGTGTGATTGCTTGAGGAATTCGTGTATATATATAGGTGATGGGAGTGGGGTAGCGTGGTCAACGTGTGGGGCGATGGGAATGTCATATGATCGCGTCGTCCAACCCTTGACCCGCGTTTCGTATTGTTGAAAAACGAGCCTCACCGGTCCGGTGCTGTCCGGCTGAACCGGGCCGGCGTATACTCACGCGACTGTTTAAAACACATGAATTTTTAATGTGCTATAGAAACTGAACTGTTTCGTATAAAATACGCGCTTTCCAAACCCACGCTAACTTTCCGCGGCGTATTAGCTTGGTTATCGAATTAAACCGGTCGGCTGGTCCAGTTGAACCAGCAGGCCAACCCGGGTGAACCGACCGAGCCGGACCGGAGTCACGCAGAAAAGGTTGACTCTGTCGTGGTGCTAGCCAGCCAGGGTGTTAGCGTGTACGTGACAGAATTCAAACACCTTTTTCTTTTTTTACAAAAAAACATTGGCTCTGACTTGGTCCAGATTATGCGCTATCTGATGGGCCCATCACGATTCCGTGACAGCCCAGACCAGGGAATCAGCTTATAAAATCCCAAAATAAAAGCCCACGTTTTAGATGATCACTAATCGAATTTGATTTCTTAGTTTGTCGTCAACCGGCTCTTCTTCTTCCTCCTCCTCCTCCTTTCAATGCTGCATGCCGGATTCAATCCAAATATCTCTGTGGTTGTGAGAACATACGAAGGTCATCTCATATTTGTGATAACTATTTAACTTTGCTTATACCATGTCATCGAAGTTTGAGTTTGATTTTGTGTCATTTGATTTCTAGATTTTGTCGTTAAGTAGCTTGTGGTCCGACCGACCATGAGTGGCGGTCTAACCGGCCATGGTGGTGGTCTAATCGGCGTATGGTAGTAGTACCTGCCCTTAGTTGATAATAGCTATTTTCCAGAGAGTTGCTCACTGCGTTGAGCAAAAGATTGAGAGCGGTCTAACTGGCCTTGTAATTATGATCTGATGATGTGTTGAGAGCAGTCTGACTGACAAAGAGGTGGTGGTCTGATTGGCCAAGTGGCCATGGTCAGACTGGCCCCTATTTCTGAGTTGCGTTTAGTTTTGATTATGTTAGTCATGGTGGAGTCCATGTAAGTGTTAGTCATGGGAGTCATGCTTTGAAAAGCATGCAAATGTGTGAGTAAAAAATCCATTTGTGTGTGGGTTATCGAATTTTGCCACATGTAAGTGGTGTGATCCATTAAACAATGCCTCATTGTTAGGGTGTAAGGTGAGAGGCTTTACTATATAAGTCTTGTGTGAGAGAGTTGCTCTCAAGGAAGAGAGTTGGGGAGAGTTTCTAGGGTTTCCTTATATTAGAGCCTTTCGTGTGTGTACTCCAGGATTAGAGCTCTTCCATCCATGAGGCAGTGGCTGTAAAATATTCCTCTTCAAGTGAAATGAACATCCAAAGTTTGGCCAAGTGAGTTATGCCATGGATCCTTCCTTGTACTTTTGATTTGCTTAGCTTTCCTATTTAGATTTCTCTCTTCTTGATCTTTCTTAGTTTCAAGGATGTATAAGAGGTAGAGATCAGATCATATCCATCTAGGCACCTTCTAGTGAGAGTTTTTAAGTTTGCTCTTTTTTCCTCAAGAGAGGATGATTTTAGAGTTTTTGCTCTTTGTGGGCGATTTGGCTTGAGTTCGTGCTGTCATCTAGCATGCGATGACATGTGAGAACTCATCGAAGATCATCTAGATCATCAAGGGCTCATGAGCAAGAGTAGATCAAAATTTCTCTCTTTTGTCCAGTTTTGGTACAACCTTCCTTGTTTTGGATAAAGGTCAGAATTTTGGCATCGATCTTCATGATCCCTAATTAGAATAGGTTTTTGACATCATAGGGAGGGTTTGTACCAAGTTTTATTGCTTTTGGATTAGTGGTTTGAGAATTGGCTCTTTTTTATATCGTGTGCAATGTTGTTCTACACTTTCCCTAGGCGAGCGGTCAGAACACAAAGAACCAAGCAGTCCGACTAGAGTGCGATCTGACCGATGCCTAGGCGTTCCAACCATCGAGTGATCAGACTGGCAAAGCCAACTGTTAGACCACACCTAAGTCAATGCTTACACTATTTTGGTAGTGAACTCCATTGTGAGTTTACGCTTTGGTGAGCTAGTGAGTTTGTGTTTCCGCTGCCTCTTGTTGATGCTACACGGGGGAAGATTTTGAGAGAGTCATTCACCTCCACTGGCTCGCCATACCGATCTTACAAATGGTATCAGAGTCTGGTTAGCACTTCTTCATAGTTCTTAACCGGTGTTTTGAGCAATGGTGTCAGATAGGTATCGCAACAAGCCTCCTGTCTTTGATGGGGTCGACTATCCCTATTAGAAAACAAAGATGGCGATGTACATCCAAACTCAAGGCCTAGCCATTTGGAACAAAGTGAGAACTCCCTTTGTTGTGCCTACCACTGATGTGGTCCTCGATGTTGTCTTATCAGCTAAGGCTGGGGCAAATGCTAAAGCACGTGACTTCATGATTCAAGGCCTAGGGGGAGATAAATTCGATCGAATGGCTTGTCTTGCATCCACACATGAGATCTGGATGACTCTATCAGATTACCATGAGTAAGCACCGAAAATCAAGAAAGTGTGTGAGACTCAGTTCAAGAATGACTACTAAACGCTAGAGATGGAACTTGCAGAGTTCATCAATTCCTTCTTGGGTAGATTCCATAAGATCTTGAGTGATCTAAGGTCTGTAGGAGTCACATACTCAAATGCCACTAATGCGGCTAGGGTGAAAAGTGAATATGAATTATCCATATTATCTGGTTACCGTATTCAATAGGATGCGAATATGGTATAGATTTTTCCATCTGATTAATAATTTCTATCCTATTCTATTTGAATTCACATAAAAATATGGATGCGAATGTGGTATGGACTTTTACCATCCGAAATGTGATTTTATCCAGGCTATCCGTATCTGTATTCATAATCGACCAAACAATATACATATTTTTATTACAATATGACTAATTAGTTGGACAAGTTTTTTAATTGAACGTGAATTCATATTTCTTTAGGTGAAGTAAATGAATTAGAATGATTAAGTATGATTGTACGAAGATAAAATCTCATTAATATTTTCATACTACATAAGTTATGAGGATATCTAGATCCGACCAAATTGTGTAGATATTCGATTCGAATTCGTATCCGACATTTGTTCAGCCCATATTCATATCCGATGTTTGTTCGATTTGTATTCGAATCCGAGGGAAAAATATGGATACGAATATAGTTTGAGTACTATCCGATTCGTATTTGATCTGTTTTCACCCCTAAATGTGGCTCATGCTCTAAGTGCTCTTGATATGTGTGTTTGGGAAACAAAAGTCACATCTATCAGTGACAAGGTGGACTTAGCAACTTTGACTGTTGATAAGTTGTTTTCATGATTTAAGACACTTGAGATGGCTGTTATAGCCAAGAAATCCAAAGGTCCGAAGAAGATGGCTTTTGTGGCTAATCCTGCAAAAGAGTGGCACTTCTTGTGAGAATACTTCTTCTAGTTTTCTTGTCCACTTTGCAAGCCATGAGCGATGAGCATCTTGAGAGCCTTTCCATAGATGATCTAGCACTTATTACTAGCAGATTCACTACTATCTACTACAAAGCAAGAGAGTATAGGACAGGTGATCAAATTATGTGCTTTGAGTGTAGTGAGATGGGTCATTTTTGTGCTGAATGTCCTAACTTTGTGAATAGAGATGGAGATGATAGTGGGAGGAAGGACTACAATAAGAAGCATCATCAACTTTGCAAGCACAATGCCACACTCAAGAAAGCAACTATGTCGTTGCTCACAGCCCTCAATGGTCGAGACTTGAGCGATGTTGATCCTTTGACTTCGAGTGATGAGGAGGAGCAAAGAAAGGATAAGAAGAAGTATGTTGATTTCACCGGTATGTGCTTCATGGCTGCAAGCGAGGGTGATCATGACAACATGCATGATGAGGATGATCCCTACATGGAGCATCATGAGGTAGATCCCTTTGACTCACTAATGCTTAGATATTATAGAGTAGTTGTTGATAACTTGAAACAAGTTGAGTGCATTGAATGAGTCATGAAAAGAAATGGCAAACTTAAAACTGAAAATGAGATTCTAAACATGAAAATTGATAGACTTAGATCTCTTATTTCTAATGATGACAATGGAGATTATTGCCTTACTTTGCATGCTGACATTAAGAAATTGTGATTATCTGGGTCATCCTTACTATAACAACTAGAACATACTAGAACTGAAATTGTTGACTTCAAAGCTAGTCCATGTTTTAGTTGCTTAGGAGCTGATAACACTTCTATAGCTAGTATTTTACCATGTTTTAACTATGATGAATTGGAAAATAAACTTGCCTTGCAAACTAAAAATTGATGTAATTTAGTCTTTGATATTCATGTGCGTATTGTGAGTTTAGGGAAGATACAATGAAAGAATTAACTAACAAGCTTAATCATATTAGAGCTTAAACTTATGATAATTGCCCTAAGCTCACTTCTGAAATTGAAGCTCTCACTAAAAAATTGCAAGATAAATGTGATGAAGAGATTATTGCTCCTATTTATACATCAAATGTTGATTCCCTTTGATATAGGCTTTTCAAGAGAGAAGGAGATCATGCGGATCATATCAGTCTCTTTGGATCTCTTGTCTCACTTTGGGCATCTGTTGATGGTTTTCACTTCTTAAGATGAAACTTGTTCCAGTTACAACTACGTCGACTACATCTCACTGCCAAGCAGCGTGACACGGGTTATTGCTTAAGTTTTGTCAATTCCCTACTTTCATTTTTAGCATTGCATAGCATTGGGAGAGTCAGGGTTTCAGGTCTGTTCAAGGTGTTGTGAGTCTCACCTTCTATCTTGTATCTTTCTTAATAACTCGTCTTCTCTACTAGGTCCTCTAGGGTCTCTTACCCTATTTAAGGTGAGTTTACTTCTTTCACTAGCGTGTAGTAGTAGGGATAGCTAGTGTGGTTGATTCGCTCCTTAGTAGTGTGTTGTTCTTAGGCTAGAGATAATGTAGAGTAGATGATTTTTTGTTCTTGCAAGTGTTTTTCTTACTTTTCCTTTGCAAATGGTTCTGGAAGTTAAGGGGAGTTTTATCTTTATGCTTTCTTTTTTATCATGCATACATGGCATTGCATTGTTAGATATGCACGCTTTGACAATTACTCAATTATGATGTAATTTTAATTTGATATTACTCATTGCTATGTTATACTTTTATATGTATGATTAAATCTTTGTTATGTTATGTTAACTTAACTTGCCAAATTGAATGCAATTTCATAAGTGGTATCAATTTTCATAATTAGTATCTTTTAAGTTTGTAAGGCTATATCTTTTGACTTGTTTGTTCTCTAGTAATCCTTTTATGATATATGCCATGTCAATAATGTTCTGTTGATATTGAATCTTATATTGAGCTTGATTTAATGCTATGCTAGCTCTTTGGTAAATCATGTTTTGCTTATTGAACTAGTGCCTAACTTGATATAATGATCTTTTTTGTGTTGAATCTTGAATCTCAGCAATTCTTCTTCATTAGATTGCTTGCTATTGCACTTGGCATGAGCTCAGGGGAGTTTTGTATAACTAAGACCATTCTTTTAAGTGTAATGCTTGAGATCAATGAAAATAAAAATAACTCAAATTGGTTGATACTCAGGGGGTAGATGTAAATGGCTCATAGTCTAGAACTTTCTTTACTGAGATAGACAATAAAATTATAATAAATGACTAAAGCTTACGAGGCAGTTGTGGATGGCTCCTTGTCCAAGACTTGATTTGCTAAGACAAGGCCTAAAATGATATTTAAAATCTCAAGATTGGCTTCTATTTAGTGCTTGAGTATAATTAGTTAAAATTGAACTTCTAGCACTTTCATTGATTCAATTTGAGCTTCTTGGTCCTATTTAGATTTCTTAACATGGATTAGCTCATATTTAGATACTTTTACATAAACTAGTCATTTTTAAAGACTTACTTAACATGAAATTAAATTGAATGCTTTAAATTGTGCTGTCTTGCTTAGATTTGTTATCTATACCTTATCATGATGTGTGTGTGTAGCTTTGTATTCATTTTATGGCCTTAAGTGGTATCCTTTTACTTTGAACCTCATTTTGGGTAATTTTTAAAACTCTTTTAAGTTATGTATTTTCATTCATGCATACATGTTCTTTACAAAATTCCAAGTTGGATTTTCTTTGCTCCCTTGTTGTTTACAATTAGTTCCGTGCATCATTTTAGGAGAGAGAATGAGTATTTGTGAGCTTGCATTGTCCTCTTAACCCTTGATGATTATTTTGCCAAAAAAAGAAAGAATGTTTAAGGCAAAATTTAGAATTAGCCTAAAGGAGGAAAATATTAAGAATGATCTTCTAAGAGGAGAATACACTAACATTGTGAAAATGAGCTTTGTGAGATTGCAATAAAGCAAAATAAGCTTTTATGAGAAAAAATGCATTTTTGGTCATAATTGAGATCTTGCATGCATTTGTTCTTCTTTGCTCTTTTGGCGCCTAGTTTTGCCATGAAAATAGTCATAATGAACACATATTTTTTTAGATGGACCACGAGCAAGATTTTGCTATTTGAGAAACTTTAGGTGTGGATTGGAGTTTTTATTCAAAACTTGGCCATTCTTATATTAGCACTATTCTACATCTTGCCACTATGGTCATGTGCCTTCTTTCTCTTGAAAATGTACCAATAGTGGCTCTTGGCTCTTACAACTTGTTTGCTTTAATTGTTCAAATTCTTACCTTTTGAGGTATTTGTCAAATTACTCATGAAGTGAGAGTTTGTGCCAAGTTTCATTGCTTTTGGATCAGTGGTTTAAGTGGCTCTTTTTTTTGTGCAGTGATGTTCTGCACTTTCCCACGGGAAGCGGTTAGACCACAAGGAATCGAGCGGTCTGACTGGAGTGCAGTCTGACCGGAGTGCGGTCAGACCGGTGCCTAGGCGGTCCAACTGCCTAGCGGCCAGACCGGCAAAGCCAGTGGTCAAACCGATTTGGTAGGGAACTCCGCTGTGAGTTTACGATCTTTAGTTCTTGGCTTTAATGAGCTTGTGAGTTTGTATTTTTACTACGTGTTGTTATTGATACTTAAAAAAAAGAAAGAATCATTTATCTTCTCTGACTCGTCGTACTGACCCTATAGTTGTGTTGGTGCTAATACATCTCTTAATATTTCTACTTTAGACGGCAGCCAAATACAAGGTCCGGAGCACGTAAACGTTGACAGCAACGGAGGAAAGAGCCTAACGATTAGCCATTTCTGTCAATCACCTGTTGTTTTCTAAAGGCAACCCACCAAGAATTGATTCTCTCAAGTAGGCACCAATTGGAAACGAAAAAGATAAATTGGGGAATATACCTCCAGAAATCAACACGTACACGGTATCAAAGGTCCGCATGAGCTCCGGCGAAGCCATGGCCATCGCCATTTGCGTTTGCCACCTCGTTGTGTGGCCTTGCCGCTGCCGCGTGGTTTAGATATTGGAAAGTACGGATTTCTTTCTTAAAGCCTAGTAAGAAAGCAAATAAATTGATCTTGTTACTACAAAGGTCTGATCCAAAAGGCAAACCTATCGCATCTTAAAAAGAGGCAAGCCCATCTACCTCAACCCAAAACTGGTCATGGTATCTGTTGTGGTTACTAATCAAACAGTAAAGTAAGGAAGTAGTGTAGTGGAGATGATAGATGAACAATGTTTGCCCCTTTCTTTATGTCCAGGGTGTGTATATATATTTTCATGAAAAGTATTTTACAATTATGTCCTTACATCCATTCGCCCCGCCCCGCCCCCGCTAGGGGTATCTATATCATTACACACATCCTATTTTGAGCTTTATAACCCTTTAACAAACTGGATAGGCTTAGGTGAGACCACCTCTTCAACAGTATCATAACTGACCTGGGCCATACGGGCACAGATGGCCCCGGCCACGATGCACCCACCGGCGAGCGCCTCCTCCTTGAAAGGCATTTCGTGTTTTTGTTTTTTTTTTAAAAAAACTGCAGGAACTCTGCTATTGCATTATAAACAAAGCAAAATATTTACTGGATGGGGAAAACGAAAGCTCTATCTAAGCAAGAGAAAACTAGAACAGCGAGAGTTGCTTGAAGAGCAAAATCAACATGGTAGTACACTGCAGCTGCTTGAAGAGCCAGCGTTCCCAGTTCAATATCGAACAGCAGCCAGAAAGGCCAAGTAAATGACTGCTATACACTGTGAATCATAATAGGAGCTTTATTTATGTTAAGCACGAGCAACTACTGTGACATCAAGAGCAGGTTCGGACACGACGATATTACAGTGTGTTTCACACACCGAAAATGTGTATTCATGTGGAAAACAATTACGAAAAAGAACGATGTTCTGTTCTAGTGCCATTCTCTCCACTATACCATTGTTAGGAAGAAAGCGATGAGAGAGAAACAGAACGTATAACTCATCTCGAACTACAACAAATTGCAGACCATATTTTTATTCAGGCCTCTGGGTTCCTGACGACTTGAACTTTAGGCCCCGTTTGGCACAGCTCCACCACCAGCTCTTTGGAGCTATAGCTCCTTGGAGCTATTTGGAGCTGTTTTGTGCCAAATGGGGTAAAACAAAATAGCTCCACCCAAGGAGTTCCTTAAAACCTGCTGAGACAAAAGTAGCTCCATCCAAGGAGCTGAAAAAAGTAGCTTCACCTGGCTCCACTTGTGAAGTCAAAAAAGAACAGCTCCACTTGTGAAGTGGAGCCGTGCCAAACGGGGCCTTAGTGTCACTCCAACATGAATAAGATTGGCGTTGAAGCTTTCAAGCAAGCGAGACGAGCAGCAGCAGCATTCACTTGCTGTGAATAACCTTCCAAATTACATCTGCTGAAAACTTTTCTCAGAGCCTCTCGCGCCTCATCATCTGAGAGCGGTGGCGGCGCTCTACGATTGTGAGGACAACTTCGAGGAGGATGATGGCGGCGAGGTGGACGCTCAAGCCCCTCCCCCTGCCTGAGGAGGCGCCCGCGCAATCTTAGCCTGCCATATCGAGTGGGTGAGTCGCAGTGATGTGTGCTGATTTACAAGATCAATCTCAGCCTTATATAGTGGCTGCACAATCCGACTCCTAATATTATAGATAACCGGTTTGGATGAACAATCCAATCCAGAAATGACTCCACTTCTAAACCTGGACACAATCCGAATACTTCTCTAATTCTACCTCCTCCTTCCAACTGCTGCTACCGGAAGGTTTCCTATTAGTGCTTCCGCCCTGTAACTCATCAAGTATTGCCACTGCCTGGCTCTGCAGTTGCCGATGCTTCTCCTGAGGTTTGAGTTGGTTTTGATCTTCTAGTGTAATGTTTGCCCCAATAAGAATCTATAACATTTCCCCCCTTCTACTGAAATAGCTTGTCCTTAAGCTGGAAGTTGGGATGGCTATGTTGGATATCCTGAAGAGCAATCCAAGAAGCTTCGGAGGAAGAACAACCCTACCATTGAAAGAGAACTTCCCATTGATCCCTGAACAGATGAGCACGTTCCACCAGCGCTGGCTTGGGAATAACCCTGCCACGAAACAAGTCCGGTAAAGCTGGGACCCCAAGCGGTGGTTCTCCATGGAAAGCCTTTAACAACCCAACATGGAAGGCATCATGAATCTTTGCACACGGCAGCAGCTGCAAACGATAAGCCATAGAATATATGCGATGAGTGATCTTGAAAGGCCCATAATACTTACGTGACAATTTAGCGGCATCACGATCCACAATAGATGAAGCCGAGCGATGATGCAACAGCAACCATACCCATTGATCCACTTCAAACTCAATATCACGATGGTGCCCATCATACTGTTTCTTCATAACCGATTGAGGGTGCGCATCATACTGTTTCTTCATAACCGATTGAGCCTGAAGCAGCCGCTCATGAATTTCCTTCAAGAACTCATCATGATCCATCATATGACGTTCAACGGCTGCTATATTAGTAGCATCTAGTTCACATTGCACCAATGGGGGATCATGGCCATAGACAACATGAAAGGGTGTCATACGAAGAGCCGTTTGATATGAAGAGTTCTAACAATACTCCGCCCATGGAAGCCAGTGCACCCATTGTTTTGGACGATCTCCACACAAGCACCGAAGATACATAACAATAATACGATTAACCACTTCGGACTAGCCGTCAGTCTGAGGATGAAAAGCAGAACTCAAATGCAATTTTACTCCGGCCAAACGAAATAACTCCTTCCGAAAATTACTAGAAAAGATTGAATTCTGGTCGCTAACAATAGAGGAAGGAATCCCAGGAAGGTGGACAATCTCATCAAAGAATGCATGAGCGACGGACCAAGCCATATAAGGGTGTGATAATGAAATAAAATGCGCATATTTAGAAAATTGATCCACCACCGTCAAAATGACAAAGTTGTCGTGTATCTTAGATAACCCTTCCACAAAATCCATGGAAATATCATTCCATATAGTACTAGGAATTTCCAATGATTGTAACAAGCCTGCCGAATGGAGATGCTCTAATTTATTTCTCTGACAGACCGCACAGCCTTTAACAAATTCTCAGAAAATCTAAGGTAAACCAGCCGCATGAAAATGAGCCCGAACTCTATGCAACGTTTTCTGCACTCCTCATGACCAGCATGACCAGTTGGTATAAAAATTTTATTCTTATATAAGATCAAACCATCCACTATCTTCCACTGGGAACCCTCCTGACCGCCCAAAATTTGCATCTTCAGAGCCACTATCTCCTCTATCATTTGCAATTCGACACGGAGCTACTCCAACCAGTCAAACTGCGGATTGGATATGGCCCAAACGGCATTACCCTCCTCATCTCACCGGGACAAAGCATCTGCAGCGCGGTGCTGCCTTCCTGGCCGATACTCCATAGCAAACGTATAGCCATATAGCTTACTCACCCACTGGTGTTGCGGAATTGTTGAACGATGTTGATCGAGAAGGAACTTAAGGCTATAGTGATCCGTTCGAATTAAGAAATCCCAACCACACAAATAATGTCGCTAATGCCGAACTGCCTTAACCAATCCAATAAGTTCTGTTCATAGGTGGCTAGTTTAGCGTGGTGAGGAGTCACAGGATGACTAAAGAAAACCACAGGCCGATCACCTTGATGAAACACAACACCGAATCCTGATCCCGAAGCATCGCAATCCACCATAAATCTTTTTGTAAAATCAGATAACTGTAACACTGGTGCTGAAGTAAGAATCTTCTAGAGGTTCTAAAAAGCATGCTCGGCATCCACAGACCATACAAAGGCTTCCTTTCATAACAATTTAGTGAGAGACGCGGCCACTGTCCCATAATCACGAATAAACTTACGATAATACCCTGTCAGTCCGAGGAAGCCTCTCAAAGCACGTAATGAAGTCGGCCTTGGCCAGTCTAGCACAACGGCCACCTTAGCGGGATCCATCGCCACCCCATGGACCAAAATTACATGGCCCAAATGATTCACAGGAGATTCTCCAAAAAAAAAAAACTTTGACCACTTAAGAACCAACTAATTGGCTTGTAAAACCTAAAAGACTGCTCATACATGTTGTAGATGCTCGGACCATGAGGAACTGTAGATTAAGATGTCATAAAAAAACCAACACGGATCGCTGGAGGAATGGTTTAAGAACCTCATTCATGGTGCCTGAAACATCACCGGTGCATTCGTAAGATTAAAAGACATGACCAAGAATTAGAAATGTCCATGATGAGTACGAAACACTGTCTTCTCAACATCGTCGGGATACATCCGCACTTGATGATCACCACTGCGCAAATTCAACTTAGTAAAGAAACATGCACCCTTAAGTTCATCGAGTAACTCATCCACAACTGAAATAGGAAATTTGTCCTTCACTGTTTGAGAATTCAGGGCATGGTAGTCGACACAAAAATGCCTTGTATCATCGTGTTTCTTGACCAACAATCCTGGTGAAGAGAAGGCAGATGTACTCTCCCAAACAATTCCTTGTGCAAGCATCTCTGCACAATGTCATTCGATCTCATCTTTGAGAAGCTGTGGATATCTATATGGCTACACTGCCACTACGGTAGACCCCGACAACAGGCGAATGCGGTGATCCTGGCGGCGTGCTGGAGGCAATCCCTTCGGTTGCTCCAAGAGAGCTGCGAATTCTGGCAGCAAGGACACCATGAAGTCACTCCCATCCATACTAAGTGCATGTAACTTCCCGGATTGAACTCCCATGCCTTACGACGTGACTTGGTGATCCAACCACCAGAAAGACATGGTTAGGCTTTCAAAGCCCAACGATTAGCCCCAAAGTGCGTAGCCAGTGCACATCGAAAACTACATCGAAGCCTCCTAATGGAATTGCACTCTACCAAGGATTGCTTCTTATTGGACGCCCAAAGCGCATGTTGACAAAATCTGCAAAGCGAGGCCATGATAGCCCACCCTCATCTTGTTCGAGCTGATAATACCATTGTTGAGCCATGCCCATCAGATGGTAAGCCATCAAATGGAAGGATATTTTGTCTTCTTTTTTCTTGTTAGACCTGAAGGGAGATTCTTCTGGTGAGTACCCTCTGCCGCCGTTCTCCAGTTGTTACTTTCCGGGTTACCCTGCAGCCGGGAAAACTCCTCCTGCTATTGATTCTGCTTCATCTTAACTTCGTTGGTGTCCTTCATCATGGCCGTCAGTGCGCTCATCGTGGTCGCCAACATCTTGCCTAAGTCTTCTATTGTCATGGGCTCTTCCATTGCAAGAGTGGTGTGAGAAGGCTCTGATACCAAATTGATGTGTGCTGATTTCTGGGCAGGTTTCCGGTGGATAGAGAGGTGGAAGCAGCTGGGATCGAGCGTTAGGACGGGATTGCAAGAGGTAATGAGACGATGTGGACTCGCCCTCGAACCCCTGTCCAGGTTTCCACTGGCTAGGGGCTTCAAAGCTCTGAGTCGACAAGTAAGACGGGAAAAACTTCTTATTACTTCTATTGCTTGCGTTTACAAGATCAATCTCAGCCTTATATAGTGGCTGCAAATCTGGCTCCTAATATTATAGACAACCGATTTGGATGAACAATCCAATCTGGAAATGACTCCACTTCTAAACCTGGACATAATCCGAATACTTCTCTAATTCTACCTCCTCCTTCCAACTATTGCTATCGGAAGGTTTCCTATTAGTGCTTCCACCCTGTAATTCATCAAGTATTGCCACTGCCAGGCTCTGCAGTTGCCGATCCTTTTCCTGAGGTTTGAGCTGGTTTCGATCTTCTAGTGTAATGTTTGCCCCAATAAGAATCTATAACACATAGCTCCATTGTTTGCCATGACGTCAAATCTTGGTGTGCTAGTTTGGAATGTGAGGGGGCTTAACTCCCTGGCTAGGTGGAACATAGTTCGTCTATTCATCCAGTCAGCCAATGCAGCTATTATAAGTCTGCAAGAATCAAAAGTAGAAACTGTTGACCAAAATACTGTGACTCAAACTCTCTATGCCAGCTTCGATGGCTTCGATTTTCTCCCAGCGGATGGCACCCACAGTGGCATTATTGTAGCTTGGTGCTCAGATGTGGTGATGCTCTCATCTTTTCAGAAAGGAGAGTTCACTATCTCGGCCATTGTTAGGGCCTTGGTGGACGATGCCCAATGGTATTTTACCTCTATCTACGGGCCACAGTTGGAGGCAGACAAGGCCCGCTTCATCTCAAAGCTAACCATTGTCAAGGCCAATGTCCAGCTCCTATGGATGCTTAAAGGTAACTTCAACTTGATCTGTGACCCCGCTGATAAGAACAATAATCGTACCAACTGAAGGCTTGTGAGCATATTTTGGTATGCCCTCAACTCGTTGGCCCTCTCAAATATGCCTCTTGCTGGACATCTGTAGGACCGAAATGGCAACAGAGGGGGGGTGAATGGTGCCTTCAAAAACTTCCCAAGTACCCACACAACAAATCAGTCGAAAGAGATGGCTTCTCAGGTCAAACACACATGGTCGTAAGCCAACTGGTGGTCGAATACCATGTGGTCGAAACCTTTGCCCGAACCGACACAAGAACTTAAACAGAGAATACTGCGTGGTCGAAACAAGAACAGAGAAGGACTCGTTTGCCATATTTCCGAGTAACTTGAGACTCTCTGGTCTTTTGGTCCTGAAACCGGAGGTACTGAAAGAAACATACCTCTGGAAGCGAGACAAACAAGGAAATCCAAAGTCTTTGCTATGGTCGACTAGAGAGACACGCTCAAGCACAAAAACATAGCACTTTGAGGCGCAAGACCATGGCAAGGCAAACTTCTCTGAAACGACCTTTGCTCTCGAGAATGTACTTGGCCAAATGGCCTTGAGACAAATTCTCAGTTCTGAGCAACAAGAAGCACACCAAAGCAAATATGGACTCACACAGAAGAGAAGAGAGAAAAGGATAGCATGAAGAACAAGCTCTCAAAACAAATTGCAAACAAAAAATCACAACATCTCATAACGACAGAAATCAACTTGAGGAAGAGAGATGAATGATTGATCATGGAGGTTTCTACAGCCACTCCATCGGAGGTACAAGAGCAACCGTGCTCTACCCAGAGACAACTCACACAAATAGAGACGAAAAAATTCAGAGTGACTCGGGAACAACCTCACCGAGCATCTGAGCTCTACCATCTCTATTTATAGTCTTCTGCTACCGGGGGGAGAACCCGTTAACCCCCACCTAACACCGGGTTTTCAACTCACTTTACCCACGAGCTTCCAGTGCTTTACCCGTTAAACCCAACGGCTCCACTGCTTTGCCCGTTAGTGCCAACAACTCCGGTGCTTTGCAGAGACACAGCTTCCCTTTGCAGCTTTCCGCATTTCTCCAAAATGCCACTCCGCTGCCTTCCCGGAAGCTTCCTCCTGCCTTGCCGATCACGCTTGCAACCACCTCATAGACCTCGTCGTCTTTGGCATCTCCCGGCCGCTCACGACCTCAGCACCCCCGTGCTTAGTCTCGACCATCCATGCCTCACCACGACTAGTCTCAAAGTCCTGCAAACCATCACAGACAAGCAAAACATCACATAGCACCACACTAGACAAGGATAACATCTATTTGCATCAGAAAACAAAACTCAAACCACACTCCACAAAGTCGTACATATATTACGATCGGTCGAAATCACTTAAACATTAATGCACAAAATCTACGACCACCTCATAATTCTTTACGACCGATTCCCAGCTGAAACGACCGCTTCTGGAAGCCATACGACCAGACAACAAAACCTACGACTTTTAGCCTAAGTCTATAACGTGATCGAATGGGTTTCCGACCACAACCGACCGCGCTACGACTTCACCCGAGCACTTCCAACCGCTTCCTGCGATAACGCGGTCGTAACTTCGAGCGCCGACTTTCGACCGCTGCGGTCGTAGCTCCGACTAACGACTTCCAACTACGACCAACGTAGTCGTAAGTGCGCTCGACCACGACCAGAGTGGTCGTAAATGACACAACATGGTCGTAAACTACGAACCAAGTTTTCGACTACGACCAACGTGGTCAGAAGGCGTCGACTCCTCAATGTGATCGTTCACTCAATTGCCGACTTCTGACCGCAGCAGTCGTAGCTTCGACTTACGACCTCAGACCGTGAGCAACGTGGTCGTAGCAGGCTTCGACCACAGCTAACGTGGTCGAATAGCCTTCTGACTAAGACCAAACTAGTTGTAATCTTCCCTGGTGACCGACGACCACGGCCAGAGTGGTCGTAAACGCCACAACGTGGTCGTAAACACTCCGATTGACTTCCGACCGCAGCAAAACTAGTCGTAACAGCTCCTAGTGATTTCTGACCACGGTCAGAGAGCTACGACAACGGTCAAAACCGGTCGTACGCCCTCTTGAAGACCTACAACCACAGCAAAAGAGCTACGACTTTGCAGAAAACACTCAAAACAAACTCAAACTTTCAAAAGCAACCATCAATCACTCATCACAAACATGGGGCATGACCACATGGTCTCTCAATCTCCCCCTTGATGAGTATATTGACAAACACCGAAAAAACGCAAAGTTGAGTTTGAGTTTGAGAAAGAGAGTCAAAACGTGGTCCAAACGAAAGAGCAAATGGGACTCTTGACCATGTCGACGAAAGGAGCAAAAGAAAGAGCAAGTTTTCCTCAAAGCTCCACGAACTCCTCAAAATGGCTTTTTCTCCGCTATTCTCCCCTTTTTTGGCAATAAACACAGCAAGGAAGCAAGGGAGGGAATATGACAAGACATTGGAATGAAATGGCTGAAGTTTGATTTATTCTAAGCATTTAGAGCCATGAGAATTATCCAAAATGACCAACAAGTATTACATCAAGCCATAACTCAATAGAATGCTAGCTAGATCATGACAAGATATGTATAAGCCAGCTAGAGCAAATACATGACAATCTGAAATAAAGTGCAGTATGTAAGCATGTCAAGTCATCAATAAGCAAAGGCTAGCTAGAGATATCCAAGGATGATGCAGGCCATGTCAATAAGCTGAGCGGAACCAAGAAGTTAATATTGAGTCCAAACAGAGTGCTATATATTCAAGATTGAAGCATTTGTTCAAGTACTTGGTTCTTTTGTAGATTAAGCTTATGAAGCACAAGTTACATATTTTCTTCTGAAATTCATGGTCGTTGCCAACCAATATTTTTATCATGTGCTAGATCTCAAGCCTTATGCGACTACTCCAAGCAATAAGCTTAAGAAGATAGTCTAGGTCATCCAAAACTCCCCCTGAGTTCATGCCTAATGCAATGGCAAGCCGTCTCATGAGAAAGAATTGGTGAAATCAGTTTTTTCGCACAAAAGAGATCATTTTGCTTTTTAAACAAGTTGTACTAACTTATGCATCATCAAGAACTAAAAGAGCTCAAACTAAGGCTCAATAGAGTTTCAACGATCAGCTCAGCCTATTTGACATGGCAGGAATCATAAAAGGATAGCTTAAGAAAGACTAGACTCAAATGCTAGCATGACAAGTTTTAGTTTAAGTTGAGCAATTTTAATAAACTTATCAAGGCAAAAGCTAGTCTACACATATGAAGTCATGATAAATCTAGCAAATAAGCACAAGTCATGGCAAGATGTAAAGTATTGTAAATATGTCATAACAGGATAATAATCAAGGCTCAATGTAGTTATATGACAATGCGAAATGCTAAAAAGCAAGAAAATCCAGCTCCCCCTCAACATGTGATGCAACTTTTAGTTCAAGTTGAATTAGGTCAATATTAAGCTCCAGAAGCTCCCAAAAGAACGCCCCTTGAACCAAAGTGATAAACTCGAGAAGCTGGCAAAGACAACAGATATAGGCAGTCCTTAGAGCATAGATAAGATATAGAGGATACTATGGCTTAGACTGACTCTCATCTACCCCATATGAATCTAGGACTATTAGGCGGTAATCTAGCACACTAAGGAGCAAACACGTACCCTGCCTACACAAGGGTGGCCCGACCCTTGCTAGATCCTACAAGAAGTGAGTGGGCTCAACCTAGTGAAAAGAGAGAAGCGGCTAATAGAGCAGCACCCTAGATCACAAGATGAGAGAAAACGACTAAGCAGCTAGACTAGAGAAACACTCTAACCTGTGCTAGGAGGACTAACCCAAATGCACCCAAAATGCAATGCAACAGTAAGGAGTAAGAGCATAATTACGATGATAAAGCAGTAGAGCACCGAACTCCCCCTCACTACAGTCCATAAGGACAAACCACCCCAAGCTCTCCCCGCAGAGCTGAAAACCTCAAACTATCCAAAGGCTTGGTGAAGATGTCAGCCAACTGGTGGTCACTCTCTACAAACTGGAGCACTATATCGCCCTTCTCTACATGGTCTCTAAGGAAGTGGAAGCGAATGTCGATGTGCTTGGTCCGGGAGTGTTGCACTGGGTTCTTAGCAATGTTAATCGCAGAAGTGTTATCACAAAAGAGTGGAACACTATATATGACCAACCCAAAGTCCCGCAGGGTCGAAGCCATCCAAAGCACTTGGCTACAGCAACTGGCTGCAGCAACGTACTCGGCCTCTGCGGTGGACTGTGCAACACCGGACTACTTCCTAGAAGACCAAGAGACGAGAGAAGCGCCAATGAATTGGCAAGTGCCAGAAGTGCTCTTCCTATCTATCCTACAGCCGGCAAAGTCTGCATCCGAGAAGGCTCTCAAGGAAAGACAGGAAGAAGAAGAGTACCAGATACCATAGCCAATGGTAGCTCGAAGGTACCGAAAGATGCGCTTCACCGCCTGACGGTGAGAGACGCGAGGAGAAGCCTGAAAACGAGCACACAGACACACAGAGAAGTGTATGTCTGGTCTCGAGGCAGTGAGGTAAAGAAGGGAGCCGATCATACTTCTGTACTCTTTCTGATCAACTGGCTCGCCATCCTCATCTGGGTCAAGATAGGCTGTAGAAGCCATCGGAGTTGACACTGGCTTACCATCACTCATATCGAAGCGTCTCAGGAGGTCGCGAGTGTACTTGCCTTGATGCAAGAAGGTACCCTGCCGAGTCTGCTTGATTTGGAAGCCAAGAAAGAAGGTCAACTCGCCCATCATGCTCATCTCAAACTCGGTGCTCATGACATCCGAGAACTGTGAAACCAGAGCATGGGAAGAGCCGCCAAAGATGATGTCATCAACATAGATCTGGACGAGCAGAAGGTCTTTGCCAAGCCTACGGATAAACAAGATCTTATCTACTTTACCCATTTCAAACCCATGACTCAACAAGTAGGACTTAAGCCTCTCATACCAAGCTCTGGGGGCCTGCTTAAGTCCATACAACGCTTTGGAAAGCTTGAAGACATGGTTTGGGTATTTGGGGTTCTCGAAACCTGGAGGCTGTCTGACGTAGACTTCTTCCTCAATAAAGCCATTGAGAAAGGCACTCTTGACGTCCATCTGGTAAAGCTTGAAACTCTTAGAAGCTGCAAAAGCAAGCAGGATTCTAATGGCCTCAAGTCGAGCTACAGGGGCAAAGGTCTCCTCGAAGTCTAGAACCTCAACCTGGGAAAACCCCTGAGCTACCAGTCTAGCCTTGTTTCGAATGACTACCCCATCCTCACTCTGCTTGTTTTTGAACACCCACTTTGTTCCAATGACATTGTGACCTCGCGGGGGCTCAACAAGCGACCAGACCTTGTTTCTCTCGAAATTCTCTAACTCCTCATGCATGGCATTAACCCAAGACTCATCGGAAAGAGCATGAGAAACATCTTTGGGCTCAAAGGAGGCAATGAAAGCAGAATGGAGACAGAATTGAGATAAGCCAGATTTTGAGCGGGTAATACGCTCGAAAAGGTCTCCAATAATCTGCTCTGAAGGATGCCTTTTCTGGATATGTCGGGGAGGTCCTGGATGAGGAGAAGAAGTGGCCTCTACCTCGTGGGCCCTCTCAAATATGCCTCTTGCTGGACATCTGTAGGACCGAAATGGCAACAGAGGGGGGTGAATGGTGCCTTCAAAAACTTCCCAAGTACCCACACAACAAATCAGTTGAAAGAGATGGCTTCTCAGGTCGAACACACATGGTCGTAAGCCAACTGGTGGTCGAATACCATGTGGTCGAAACCTTTGCCCGAACCGACACAAGAACTTAAACAGAGAATACTGCGTGGTCGAAACAAGAACAGAGAAGGACTCATTTGCCATATTTCCGAGTAACTTGAGACTCTCTGGTCTTTTGGTCCTGAAACCGGAGGTACTGAAAGAAACATACCTCTGGAAGCGAGACAAACAAGGAAATCCAAAGTCTTTGCTATGGTCGACTAGAGAGACACGCTCAAGCACAAAAACATAGCACTTTGAGGCGCAAGACCATGGCAAGGCAAACTTCTCTGAAACGACCTTTGCTCTCGAGAATGTACTTGGCCAAATGGCCTTGAGACAAATTCTCAGTTCTGAGCAACAAGAAGCACACCAAAGCAAATATGGACTCACACAGAAGAGAAGAGAGAAAAGGATAGCATGAAGAACAAGCTCTCAAAACAAATTGCAAACAAAAAATCACAACATCTCATAACGACAGAAATCAACTTGAGGAAGAAAGATGAATGATTGATCATGGAGGTTTCTACAGCCACTCCATCGGAGGTACAAGAGCAACCGTGCTCTACCCAGAGACAACTCACACAAATAGAGACGAAAAAATTCAGAGTGACTCGGGAACAACCTCACCGAGCATCTGAGCGCTACCATCTCTATTTATAGTCTTCTGCTACCGGGGGGAGAACCCGTTAACCCCCACCTAACACCGGGTTTTCAACTCACTTTACCCACGAGCTTCCAGTGATTTACCCGTTAAACCCAACGGCTCCACTGCTTTGCCCGTTAGTGCCAACAACTCCGGTGCTTTGCAGAGACACAGCTTCCCTTTGCAGCTTTCCGCATTTCTCCAAAATGCCACTCCGCTGCCTTCCCGGAAGCTTCCTCCTGCCTTGCCGATCACGCTTGCAACCACCTCATAGACCTCGTCGTCTTTGGCATCTCCCGGCCGCTCACGACCTCAGCACCCCCGTGCTTAGTCTCGACCATCCATGCCTCACCACGACTAGTCTCAAAGTCCTGCAAACCATCACAGACAAGCAAAACATCACATAGCACCGCACTAGACAAGGATAACATCTATTTGCATCAGAAAACAAAACTCAAACCACACTCCACAAAGTCGTACATATATTACGATCGGTCGAAATCACTTAAACATTAATGCACAAAATCTACGACCACCTCATAATTCTTTACGACCGATTCCCAGCTGAAACGACCGCTTCTGGAAGCCATACGACCAGACAACAGAACCTACGAATTTTAGCCTAAGTCTATAACGTGATCGAATGGGTTTCTGACCACAACCGACCGCGCTACGACTTCACCCGAGCACTTCCAACCGCTTCCTGCGATAACGTGGTCGTAACTTCGAGCGCCGACTTTCGACCGCTGCGGTCGTAGCTCCGAGTAACGACTTCCAACTACGACCAACGTAGTCGTAAGTGCGCTCGACCACGACCAGAGTGGTCGTAAATGACACAACATGGTCGTAAACTGCGAACCAAGTTTTCGACTACGACCAACGTGGTCGTAGCAGCGTTCAACCATGGCCAACGTGTTCAGAAGGCGCCGACTCCTCAATGTGATCGTTCACTCAATTGCCGACTTCTGACCGCAGCAGTCGTAGCTTCGACTTACGACCTCAGACCGTGAGCAACGTGGTCGTAGCAGGCTTCGACCACAGCTAACGTGGTCGAATAGCCTTCCGACTAAGACCAAACTAGTCGTAATCTTCCCTGGTGACCGACGACCACGGCCAGAGTGGTCGTAAACACCACAACGTGGTCGTAAACACTCCGATTGACTTCCGACCGCAGCAAAACTAGTCGTAATAGCTCCTAGTGATTTCTGACCACGGTCAGAGAGCTACGACAACGGTCAAAACCGGTCGTACGCCCTCTTGAAGACCTACAACCACAGCAAAAGAGCTACGACTTTGCAGAAAACACTCAAAACAAACTCCAACTTTCAAAAGCAACCATCAATCACTCATCACAAACATGGGGCATGACCACATGGTCTCTCAACATCGTTTCACATGGAGTAGTGAATAGTAGCGTCCCACATTGGTCAAGCTAGATAGGTTTTTTTTCTCGAACTCATGAGATGATCTCTACCCAACGAGCTATTAGAAATTCCAAAGCATGCATAGTTTAGTACCATATTGCTAAGGCAGGGTGAGGAAGACCGATTTATAAGGTGGAGTCCACACCACTCCTTGAATATGGATAGAGATGGTATGAGGATGGTTCTGTCTAGTCACACACACACGCACGAACGGTTCGTGCGCACACGTATTCGCATATTTTCGCGTGAAAATCACGTGACTTGTGACTTGCGACGCGCGACCGTGCCGTGACGTGGCGCGCCACTTGGCAGACCAAGTCCATCTTTATTTTTGCTGAACCATGCACCTCACTCTCTCTGTTTGAATGAGATTCAAACATTTGAATGAGGCAATTACAAGTGAATTTACACTGCTTAATTTGTGATTTGATGAGGCAGTTACCAGTGCATAATTCTGTTTAAAACGCAGCAGTTACTAGTGAATAACTGCAGCGCCCTTAAAAGGGCCTGGAGACGTCTAGGAAAAAAGAGAGAGAATTTTGCACCTCCACTCTTCCTCTACTTCTGCTCTTGTGCTGTTGTGCTGTGTCGTCTGAACCTCGTCTACCTTTCTTCCCGGCGTGCACCTGGAAGGAGGGAGAGCGGCTATCTCTGAACCGTTGCCGCAGAGAGTACCTGCACGGGGTGGCAATAAGGTTTCTGGGTAGTGCATCTGCGCGACCACTCACTACACTGCGTCATCTGCATTCTGCACTACGTCAAGTTTGCGCGGCTTCCTGTTCTTCATCGGGCGAAAAAGTAAGTCGTTCGCGTGCACGTTCGACTTTGTTACTATATTTTCTTGAGTATATTCTGAAATATGATGAGTAGCCTGCTGTTAGTAGTAAGCTTTGAATCACTAGTTTATTGTGTTTGTCTCCTAGTAAAATTTGGAATTAAAATATTGCCCACATTTCCAACAATCCAGAAACCTTATTTTGAATTTTGTTGCAATACAACAATGGCTAGTGCTTCTGATGCGATGAAACCTGAGAGGTTTTTTGATCAGAACTTTCGTAGATGGCAGACTAGAGCCAAATTTTGGCTCATGTCTTTGGGGCTATGGTGGGTCATCCACCCGCAGTATCCATTTACGATTGAACAGTATATGCAGTTTGAAAATGCGAACAATACTGCTCTTGGCTGCATTCTGACTGTTCTGGCAGATCAGCTCTATGATGTGTACATAGACTACAAGTTTGCCACAGAGTTGTGGGATGCACTAGAGCACAAATATGCAGAGGCAGAGGCAGGTCACTGGCTCTACATATGTGAGCAATTTTTTGACTTTACCATGGATGAGGCTAAGTCCATAGTGAGACAAGCTCATGACCTCTAGCTACTAGTCGGTGAGATTGCGCACCTGGGCTGTGTGTTGCCTCCAAAGTTTGTGGCTGGGGGCATTGTTGCTAAACTCCCTGCCTCGTGGCGGGATTTTGCTACTAGCTTGAAACATAAGAGGGAAGAGATTTCTGTTGAGGATCTCATTGCAACCCTCGATGTGGAAGAAAAAGCAAGAGCAAAAGATGCACCTAGCACAACTGGCCAGAACAATGCAAACGTCATACAGAAAAAGACTGTTGCTGAAAAGTACAAATCCAATAAACCGAACAAGACAACTAGCTTTAAGAAGAAAACCGAGAAAAGGGATTTGAAGGACATCACCTGCTTTGTGTGCGGAAAAGACAGTCATATGGCGAAGGACTGTCGTTTTCGCAAGATCAGAGATGGTGAACAACCTAAGAAGAAGGTTGTTAACGTGACCATAGGCGAGGCCTCGACTTCAGGAGGGTATGGTAATTCACCTGTTGTCTTTTCAGCATGTCAATCCACTAATTGGTGGGTTGATACTGGAGCTAATGTTCACGTATGTTCTGATATTTCCTTATTTTCTTCTTATCAGGCAGCAGGAGCTTCCTCCGTCCTAATGGGAAACGGGTCGCATGCTTCTGTTCTTGGTGTTGGCACGGTGGATCTGAAGCTTACTTCAGGGAAGATTGTCCACTTGAAGAACGTGCAGCATGCTCCTACAATAAAGAAGAACCTCGCTAGTGGTTCTCTCCTATGTAGGGACAGTTATAAGCTAGTTTTTGAGTCAAATAAAATTGTAATGTCTAAGTTCAGAAAATTTGTTGGTAAAGGCTATGAGAGCGGAGGCTTGTTCCGCCTAAGTATTTTAGAGTCTTGTTATAATTTGAATGTTGCAACTGGTTTAAATAAATGTGAGGCAAATATTTGGCATTCTCGTTTCTATCATATTGGTTTTGATAGTATCGCTAGAATGTCCAGATTAGATTTAATTCCAAAATGTGAAATTATCAAAGGATCAAAGTCCTGGTCATGTGTGCAAGCAAAGCAACCTCGAAAACCCTTTAAGGGATTAGAGGATGAAAAGAACTTGGCACCTTTAGATCTTATTCATTCAGATTTGTGTGAAATGAATGGATTATTGTCAAAAGGAGGCAAAAGATATTTTCTAACTTTTATTGATGATGCAACATGCTACTGCTATGTGTATTTGCTAAAAACTAAGGATGAAGCTTTAAACTACTTTAAAAGTTATAAGGCCGAGGTTGAGAACCAACTAGAGAAGAAAATAAAAAGATTGATGTCTGATCGTGGAGGAGAGTATGTCTCTTATGAATTCTCCCAGTTCTGTTCTGAGCATGGAATAGTCCATGAATTTACACCACCATATTCACCCCAAACAAATGGGGTAGCTGAGAGGAAAAACCGGACACTAACAGACTTGGTTAATGCTCAAAATAGCACGGCCTATAAATTTTTGGCATGCTCAAAATAGCTGAGAGAAAAAGAGAAAACTTGGACTAAAAACAGTCGATTGTATTTTTCTAGGATATGCTCAAAATAGCACGACCTATAAATTTTTAGTAGTTAAATCAGAAACTCCTGAGATTATTGCTAATACAATAATGGAGTCTAGAGATGCTTCATTCTTTGAGAATATATTTCCTATGAGAACAGCAGGCAGTACTTCACGAACAGAGAATGTTCAAACAGATAATATTGAAAGTGAGAATAATCAAACTTCTGAACTTCCCACCATTTCTGAACCAATATGTGATATCCCTAAGGAGGATAACAATCTAGTCGCAAAATCTCCTCGCAGGAGCAAGAGACAAAGGGTTGAGGAAATCTTTGGTGACGACTTTATTGTATACCTCGTGGATGATGTGCCAAAGACTCTTTCGGAGGCTTATGCATAACCTGATGCTGAGTATTAGAAAGAGGCAGTCCATAGCGAGATGGACTCTATCATGGCTAATGGGACTTGAAAGATCATAAATCATCCTATCGGGTGTAAACCTGTAGGATGTAAGTGGATCTTTAAAAAGAAACTAAGGCCTGATGGAACTATTGAGAAGTACAAGGCAAGGCTTGTGGCCAAGGGTTACACCCAGAGAGAGGGAGAAGATTTCTTTGATACCTATTCTCCTGTCGCCAGATTAACTATCATCAGAGTGCTCCTTGTGTTAGCATCTTCCTATGGTCTACATGTTCATCAAATGGACGTGAAGATAGTTTTCCTTAATGGAGAGTTGGAGGAAAAAATCTATATGGATCAACCGGATGGTTTTGTGATTTTTGGATAGGAAAATAAAGTATGCAGATTATTGAAATCTTTGTATGGCCTAAAACAAGCACCAAAACAATGGCACGAAAAGTTTAACAAAACTTTAACATCTACTGGCTTTGTTGTGAATAAAGCTGATAAATGTGTGTACTATCGTTATGGTGGGGGTCAAGGAGTGATCTTATGTTTGTATGTAGATAACATACTTATATTTGGAACAAACACTGTCGTAATTAACGAGGTCAAATCTTTCTTATCTCGGTGTTTTGATATGAAAGACTTGGGAGAGGCATACGTCATTCTGAATATTAAATTGATCAAAAGTAAGGATGGGATTACTTTGAATCAATTCCATTATGCTGAGAAAATATTAAGCCGGTTTGGTTTTGAAAACTGTAAAGTTTGACCAACACCCTATGATGTGAGCATTAAGCTTCGAAAGAACCAGGGGTTAGGAAAAGATCAATTAAGATATTCACAAATTATTGGGTCACGTATATATTTAGCTGGTGCAACAAGACCTGACATTTCGTTTGCTATGAGCAAATTAAGTCGGTTTACTTCTAACCTAGGAGATGCTCACTGGGAGGCACTTGAAAGAGTGTTGCGCTACTTGAGAGACACAACATCTTTTGGAATACATTATACTGGACATCCTTCTGTATTAGAAGGATACAGTGACTCTAATTGGATCTCTGATGCGAATGAGATCAAAGCTACAAGTGGTTATGTATTCACTTTAGCTGGTGCTGCATTTTCATGGAGGTCTTTCAAACAGACCATATTGACGAGGTCAACCATGGAAGCAGAACTTGTAGCACTTGACACAGCCACAATTGAGACTGAATGGCTAAGAGAGCTTCTATTGGACTTGCCATTGGTTGAGAAACCAATACCTGCAATCCTTTGCCACGGCTATCTCCGAACCGTTGCCACGGAGAGTTTCTGCACGGGGCGGCAATAAGGTTTCTAGGAAGCGCATCTACGCGACTGCTCACTGCACTGCGTCATCTACGTTTTGCACTGCGTCAAGCCTGCGTGGCTTCCTGTTTTTCATCAGGTGAAAAAGTAAGTCGTTTGCATGCACATTCGACTTTGTTACTGCATTTTCTTGAGTATATTCTGAAATATGATGAGTAGCCTGCTGTTAGTAGTAAGCTTTGCATCATTAGTTTATTGTGTTTGTCTCCTAGTAAAATTTGGAATTAAAATATTGCCCACATTTCCAACACAAGCTAGCTGCAAGCTCTCAGTTCCTCAATTTCGGATCACTGCTCGATGATCTTGGACTACCATGATCTTATTTTCTGTGCTAGACAATTCTGCTTCAAGACTTTTTGGACCAGACTTGAGGCCTTCCAGGATGTTGTTCTCGTGGCATGGTCACCGTTGGTGCACAGTAAGGACTCGTACGTTGTTCTTGACACCAAGCTGCATCGAATGGCCATGGCACTACAAAAGAGGGGGCAACACAAGCTTAAAGGACTTGGTATGTAGCTCCAGATCGCCCACGAGATCATTCTTTGGCTCGATCAAGCACAAGACCATCGCCTTCTCTCCAACGATGAGAATAGGCTATGTGCTCTCCTCAAAGGGAAATGCCTCGCTCTAGTGTCTTTGGAGTGCATTCGCCAATGTCAGCACACGCATATCGTGCACCTCCATGAAGGCAATGCCAATACAAAGTACTTCCACATGAAAGCTAATACACAGCGTCGCAAGAAGTTTATCCCTGGACTTTCACATGGCGGTCGAGTCGCCACAAGCCAAGAGGAGGAGATTACTTCATGGAGATCATGGGCTCTCCGGCACTAGCAGCTCACCCATTGAGGTTGCATGTGCTTATCCTGCCTTCTCTCCTCCCCTTTGATGCTGCTGCTCTTGAAGCTCCCTTTTTGGAGGAGGAGGTCAGAACTATCATCATGGCAATGCCATCGAAGAAGGCACCAAGGCCAGATGGATTTTCAAGGCTATTTTACAAGCTTTGTTGGCCAGCCATCAAGGGAGACCTCTTGAAAACCATCGTCAAATTCCACAGCGGAAATGCTCAAAACAATCACAAGCTCAATTCCGCCAATCTTACGTTGCTTCCAAAAAGGACGACCCAAAAGTTGTCAAGGACTTCCATCTGATCAATTTAATTCACAGGTTTTCCAAGATCATAACCAAATTAATGTCATGACGGCTCATCTCTGTGATTGTCAAATTGGTGTCATCAGTGCAATCAGCTTTCATTACAATGCGTTGTATCCACAAGAATTTCAAGCTGGTCCGTAACACTACGGTGACACTGCATAGGAAGAAAATTCCTACCGTCCTCCTCAAGATTGATATTATGAAGGCCTTTGATAGTTTATCCTGGGAGTTCCTATTGAGTATCTTGGCGTATCTTGGCTTCGGTGGCAGATGGTGTTGTGGATCATTGCCATCCTTTGCATGGCCACAACATCAATACTGTTCAATGGTGGCCATGGTCCACCCCTGTCCTTTGCGCAGGGAGTGCGGCAGTAGGGCCCACTCTTCCCTACCCTATTCATCTTGGCTATGGACATCCTGTAGGCTACGGCGAGATGGGCCATGGGTTGCTAAGTCCCCTCGGTCGCCTGGTGGTGAAGCCGAACGTCTCCATCTACATAGACGATGTTGTGCTTTTCTTTAGCCCTTCATCCCAAGATTGTGAGGTGGTGAGGGAGTTGTTGTTCATCTTTGGAAGGGCTTCTGGTCTCACCTCCAACCTAGATAAGAGCTCCATCATGACCATTCGATCCGACAATGAGACTGAGACAACGGTCGAGGCTGCGTTGCAGTGTTGATAGCTTCATTTCCTGATCATGTACCTGGGTCTCCCACTCTCAATTCACTCTCTCAGGAAGAGTGACATTCAGCTACTCATCGATAGGTTCTCAAAAAGTTAGCTAGGTGGAAACCAAAACTCCTAACTCTAGGCAACCACGTTGTGCTCACCAGATTGGTCTTGATGGCACTGCCATTTCACTTCATGACAGTCTTCAAGCTTCCTCATTGGGCGATCAAGCTATTAAACCGTAAGTGTCGTGCTTTCGTTTGGAAGGGGTCTGACTCCATCAGTAGTGGTCATTGCTTGCTGGACTGGTCAAAAGACTACAGATCGCTCTGATGTGGGGGGTTGGGTATCCATGATCTGGTGTCGTTCAATGCTACACTTCACTTTCATTGGCACTGGAACAGTTGGGATCCTGAGCCAAAGCCATGGCTTGGTGTATTGACCGGCAAAGATACTGACATATTGCCCATGTTCAGGGAATCCACGACTACTCGGCTAGGTAACGACAAGTGTGTGCGCTTCTGGTACGATCATTCGATCAAAGGCGAGCGCTCGGTTGCTGATGTGGTGCCAACCCTATTCTCTTATGTCAGAGAAAAGAACAAGTCTGTCGCAGAGGCTTTCTCTAATAATTCATGGACTAAGGTCCTGAGAGTGGGCTTGTCACTACTGGCGTTGGCATAGTACTTGAAGCTATGGGACGTTGTTGCTGGCACTCCGCTCCATGTTGATAGAATTTATGAAATCACCTAGAGACACTTGGTCGACGGCAAGTACTCGGCTTGTTCTACCTATCAGCTCTTCTTCGCTGCTTCAACAACCTTCGCTTATCACACGTGCATCTGGAAATCTAAAGCGCCATTGCAATGTAAGTTTTTTATGTGGTTGGTCATTCATGAGAAGTGCCTCACCAACGATAACCTCCAACGGCGTGGCTGGCCCAATCTTGGATGTTGTTCTCTTTGCAATCACCCCGACGAGAGTTGCAAACACTTGCTCGTTGGCTGTATCTTCTTGACTGAGGTCTGGGCATGATTCAGGACATGGAGTGGAATCCAATTCAAGATCCCCTTTGCTACAATGTCTAGCTCCCAAGTTTGGTGGCTTACCACGAGAAAGTTAATCTCAAAACCGCTCCAACGTGGCTTTGACATGGTGACCATCCTCGTTCACTAGTGTTTATGGAAAAAGCGTAATGCTAGAAGCTTTGAGGGAAGATGCTGTCCTAGAACCGATGTGCTATGGACTATCAAGGAAGAGATCTTCTCATGGAAGGCTGCCGGATGTGTTTCAGGTTTTTAGTCTTTTGTGTGTAACCTTTCAGTGCTACCTTAGCTTAGCTTTTTGAGATTGCTAGGTCTTTTTCCTTTGGTTTTTAGAGAACTTTCGCTCTATTCTTGTACCCTGATCTTGTTCTACCCTTCTTAATATATTTGGCCTGGGTTTCTTCCTGCCGGCCCCTAAAAAAGAGAAAATGTTAAGTACTCACTTCTCACCATTTTGCCAAGGTAAATACTTTGCAATATGATACCAAATGAAGAAAAAGTACATCAAAGTATAGCACTCACCATGTGAAGGTAATAAGGATTGGCCTGACTGGATGTTCATTGCAACAATTCCTGACTAATGAGTGAAACAGTATACGCTGAAGATGGGTATGGTTCACTGTAACAAAGGAAGAATAGAACAAGGAACAAGTCATTAAGGATCTCAAGAGGCAAGGGATTTTGAGGGCACAAAGCCTGCAGCCAAAGCATTAAGGTCTAAGGAGACTAACCAGAGAGCATATACCATGCAATTGAAGAATTATATCTGGCATTGGCACAGTAGCACTTGGAACAGATGAAACTGCATCCACTGGATAGTACCACTTTCATGTGGCTATTGCAGTGGCAGAAGACTGCCTGAACCAACCACACCTTTTGCTAACATTTTTTCCATGGCCACATGAGGCTTCTAAGGAGATGATCTACAAAACTAAAGTAACATCATAATTGACATTAGCTTCCAACAATACGTGTCGAATTGAAATAGGGAAAATATTAATAAGAGTGAGGCACTTACAATTTCATGACTATAGGCAAAATTTGCACGGCTACAGTTGAGAAGCATGTAAATCCTTGGCAGATGTGACATCCTGATGTAGTGTTGGCTGATCTGAACATAAATTACCGCAGAAGTCAGTATGAGGATAAGAAAAATACAATGATATTTGTGAGTTGTAACATTAACTTGGTGTTCAGAAAATGGAGATCTTCTGTAATCTTAAGATACACTGCCTTGGATTGGGAATCGACAACATTGTCCAACCATGTTTACTAGATTGAGGAAAGATAATGACAAACTTATCAAAATTAATTTTCATTTATGCTATCAAAAATGAAATAAGGGAAAATGGAATGCTATTCTTCTTATAGCTCAAAAATGAAGAATAATTAGTCCTGTAGACTTTTACTCTAAAAGGTTCTGGTCAGTGCAATAACTTACTAAGTAGTAGCATCATTTGAAATGCAAAAAAACAAATCCAAGACTGCATAACATTTTTGACCATGGTGACAATATTTTGGTAAGATCTGAAAGGATAAATGACAAATTAAATGAGAAAATTAAAATCATACATTTTGTAGTATGTATAAGTTCTGGTCAATTCAACAACTTACTGAGCTGCACTGTGAGTTTATTACTGAATTTGCATCATTTGGAATGCAAGCTTGACAAGAAAATCTTCACAACCCAATTCAAGCTCTCATAAGAACACAACACACAACTTGATTCTATCTTGTTCAATAACATCAGGATTGTAAACACTCGTAACTGAACTTCAACCAAAAACCACATCATGTTCTCTAAAGATGAACTAGCCAATACGGAATGTAATGAACTATGTGATTCTACAAGACTTTTCTTGATTTTCCAAAATATGTATCGCAAGCAGACCGGCAACTCACGGAGTGTGTTAGGATAATTGAATTTAAACAATGGGAATTAAAAGTTTAATAAACATGATGTACCTGTATGAATCAAGATTTAAGACGATCATCTTTTTTCTTCTCCCATTTTGCATCATAAACAAAATTCACGTACATGAACTTTGACGTCCATTTATGCATAAATGAATAGTAGGTGATTTGCAGTATCACATCATTTTCCTTACAGGAGTATCACTCACAGCTAGGAATCCCCTACATATATAGAGCTGACCACACAAAAAATTCAAGGGAAAGAGAGGCAAGTAATGTTATACTGAAATAGAACTTGCTACAACACAACAATTCTACATCACACTTCATTATAATGCCTCTAGAACTAACAATATCTATATATATAATTCTATTTTTGCAGTGCCACCAGCAGCTACAGGGCAACGTATGTGGATTCTACGTTTGCCGCCATATGGAGGAAATCATGGACGCTAAGACGAATAATCCAGAGGTTTGTCAACATGTCAATAATTATTTTGTGATTATATATGTGTGTGTGTGTGTGCGTGCGCGCGCTAATGACTTAACATTACTCCTAGCGACAGCGTATGGAATTCGATGAAAGTACAATCGATCTTGACAAACTTGCCAAAATTCCAGGAAAGTTCTCCCAATTCTTGACAGTTTTGGTCATAAACAAGACTGGAGAGTTCTACCCCGACGATGATTAAGTGTTGAAACATTTGATACAATTGTAATTACTCAATTGTATTAATCAAATAATTCGTTCAAATGTACAACATTTAGTTGAGATCTATGTAATGATTGTCTAGCCGAAAAACAAGAAATAATATAGGTATTTAAATAGTTATCACAGATAATTTTTAGTATTCACCGTCTATGATATCTCAGATATTACAAACGGCTATGTCCGAGAACCGTTTGTGATATATGACATATCACATACGGTTTTCGGTATTAGCCACCTATGGTACTTGATATATCACAGACGGTTTTTTCTAAAAACTATATGTGATACTTGATATATCACAAATGACTATATTAAAGAATCATCTGTGATACTTGATATATCAAAGGGGGTATTTTTTGAAAATCCGACTGTGTTGTAATTATCATAGACAGTTTGATAACCGTCTATGATAACCACATATTATCACAGACACATAAATTCAAACGGTTCAGAAATCGTCTATAATGACATATCCAAATCGTCTATGATGAGCCTTTCTGTAGTGGTGCAATGCTATGCATGTAGTATTAATTTCAGGCAAGGAAAGAAGAAAGAGAAATGAACAGTTACTAGCTATGCTATACCTACGAGCAAGCTTCGTCTCATGCATCTTTACTATTAGTCTTTGAGTTCCAAATCTACCAAATCTATCTAATGGTCTAAAACGTACAGCATAATGCTAAGAACGCATATTTTGAATTGTTCTGTTGAGTACAATGCACCTTTTATCACATCACTTCTCCATCCTATCTTGCCATTTTGGCTTGCTCAGCTGCTCCTGACATCAACATGTTCTTGAGTGTAGCCTGCATAAAAATTTTGAGCACCTTATAACTCAGCAAACATCCTACCATATGGCATCGTAAAGATGCAAGCATCACTATATTTTCTACCAAAAGATATTGAAGGACCATATGAGAATATCCTAGTTTTTATTGTGATGAACTATTGCAATGTTTTCGGAGTGATTTTTGAGAATTTTGCAAAAGATCGCTGTTTTCTGACGACTTCGTGGTTTACAAGTTCGTCTGGAGTACGAGTACTGGAGTATTCGAAGTTTACGACTTTGTGGTTGAGCAGTCCAATCAGCCCTAGGTAGTCGGTAGTTCGATTGGCCCTGTGATAGGCAGTTCGAATGGTCGTGTGTTGGACGATCTGATCAGCAGATCAACCACGGATGGTCAATGGTCAATGATCGGTAGTCGTAGATTTCGCATGTTGTCGTAGTCATAGACTTTATGGTCGATAGTGGTAGACTTTGTGGTCGATAGTCATAGGCTTTATGATCAGTAGTCGTAGACTTTGCGATCGGTAGTTGTAGACTTTGTGATCGATAGTCATAGGCTTTGTGATTAGTAGTAATAGACTTTGCGATCGGTAGTCGTAGACTTCGCAATCGATAGTCGTGGGCGTTGTGATCGCTATCTAACCTCAAGTACTTGTGTCAGACTACCCAATAGTTTGACCGACCTATGCATGGCGATCAGACTGGTCTCTCTCGGTGGTCTGAGGTTGTTTTCTGGAATGCATGGAATTTGGGTCATGGTTTGACCTGGGTGTTGTTGCTTATGTGCACGTGGGTTTATTGTCTACTCCTAATCTTAGGATCAGTATTTTGGTTGCATACTTTTTGCACGGTGCATTGTATGGATTAATTGCGCAAATTGAAGATTTTGTGCATTGTGCGATGCTACGTGACGGTTTGTTTGTTCGTGTTGGTTGCAGGATTTTGGAGCTAGGTCATGGTGAGGCGTAGGAGGACCAAGACTAGGCACATGGTGGTGAGAACGGTTAGGGAGACACTGAAGATGATAGACGCTTACAGTGTAGTTGCAAGCCAGGATGACGAGCAACCAGAGCAAGAGCTACCGGTGGTGATCATGATGGGCAACGGCAAGGTGGACTGGGATTAGGCTTAGGGAGGAGTCGAGGTCCTATGTAGTCAAGGAAGTCAGGTGTCATCATCTGTGAGAAGAGGTATGTGGTGCACCAAGTGACTTGAGTCGTTTGCAAGCGGGATGGTTTGGTGGGATCCGGACGCGTGAGAGGCTTGACAGCAAGTCATTGGAGCCACGTGGAAGATGGCGAAGCATGGACGATGCTTCGTGGAAAAGGAAGCGGGAAGCTTCATGGAAGACGGTAGAGGGGCATTTTGGTAAATTGCCCTGATACTGGAAAGTTGCGGTGTGTGAAACTGCCGTGTCGGCCTAAGTGGTTTAGGTCTTGTATGTGCTGAAAATATAAAGTGATCAAGTGTTGATTCACTAATAGGTTAATGGTTGTAAGTCACTTTGAGAAGCATTCGTAAGAGAGAGAGAGAGAGAGAGTAAAAACTTGTATTAGGTGGGGTTAACGGGTTATCCCCGGTTCGGGCTAACGAGTGGATCCATTAGGTTTTGGTTCAGATTGTGAGCCTATATAAAGGGATGAGAGGCAATAGTTAGGATTTGAGAAGGTTGGCTAAGCCTTTTGGTGACTAACTCCTCCTCCCTCCGATGGGAGATAGGTTAGAGAGTGTATTTGTGTGTGTTCTAGCATTAGAGCTCTGTCCTCCTGAGTGAAGTGGCTATAAAACCAATCATCTCAAGTGAGCAATACATCAATTTATGATCTACGTTTTGTGTATCTTCTTGTCTGATTGATTTTGCTCTGGTTTTGAGTTGGTTTTTCCTCTCTTCTCTCAACCCCTTCTTGAATTCATCAGGTTGATTGAGTTGCTCTTGTTTCGTTTCGTTTGATCTCTTTTCTACCCTTCTCTTGATTTCCCTGTGCCAAGGACATGAACGAAATGGAGACAATCTCTTGAGGTCGACCTTTAATCATTTATGCACTTCAATAGCAAGATTTTCAAGAAATCCTGTTTTTGCTCGTTCTTGGCCTAATCAGATGATTTTTTTGATCCGGGAGTTTTAGGGTTGATTCTTTTGATGATCTTGTTTGTTGTGACATGTGGGAACATGCTCAAATCCATCTTGGCTATCTTCTACCCACAAGCAAGATCTGATCATCAATTTGGTTTTTAGTTTTCAGTTCATGTGTGCTGCTTTAAATTGCAAAAAGGTCTCAAATTTATTGTGGATTTTTCGATCCAGGAATGGAATAGCTTCTTGAGACCTTAAGAAACATGCGTGCAAAGTTTCACAGCTTTTGTTTTAGTCGATCGAAAGTTTTGTGGATTTAGGATCTTGTGGTCGGACTAAAGCCCCGTTTGGCAGAGCTCTAGCTCTAGGAAATCTGTAGATTTCGTAGAGCTGGTCATCTGTAGCTCTAGGAAATTCTGGATCTAGAGTTGCAGGCATGTTAAGTGCATTTACATGACTCATTTCATTTATATTATATATTAAATAAAAATATTTAAATCACTTTAATTTAGTCAACAAACTACAGATTCAGTATAGATCTCGGAGCTAGAGCTGTGCCAAACGGGGCTTGTGGATTTGGGATCTTGCGGTCAGACTAAAACCCCTCTTCATATGGGACAAACGGTAGTATCGCAGGCTATGTAGCAGTAGTACTGCAACTCCTGTTCTCCGATCACGTTGGTTTCAACAATTCTCTAGTTGCTAACCACTCGAGTCGTAACTTGACTACGTTGGCTTTTGACCGTTCTCTGTTCGTCGACCACACGAGTCGTTTTCACACCACTCAGTTTTCCGACCGGTTGCGGTAGTACCACAGAAATAACAGCGGTAATGCTGCACCTGCAGATTTTGCACAGTAGCTCATCTATAAGTTTCTCCAGATTTTGAGTAGGGTTCCTATTCAAATCTTTATAGCTTTTTAGCTATCAGAGAAAAAAAATAAGTAAATACTTGAGGAAAAACTTTTAAAGCACTATTCATCTTCTCTCTGTTACCATCTTCGATCCTACAGATATCAACATGCTCAACATGTATTTTGTCATGTTCAATATTTGATCGAGTTAGTGAAGTTCACAGAAATGCAAACAAGTTCAGCAGGGGGAGTTTCAGTAGAAGTCGGCATTGAAGATACCGGGTCGCTGAGTTCTGTTTATAAAGATCGAAGGGCTCGAAGACAACGGTGAAAAGGTGCAGGACAATCCGACGAATGAAACACATCTTTGCATTTACTATTTAGAATTGTTGAGGTCTTTCGTGTTGTCACTTTGTCTGGTCCTTTCTTTACAATTTCATTTGCTACTGTAACACAGTTCTGTAAAAACGAATTCTAGGTGTATATAACCCAGCAGTTTTCATGAATGAGAAGTAAGAAAGGAAAGCTAAAATCAATTTTATCCCTTGCACTCTCTAGGCTCTTATTTTGCACTCAGCTTTAGGATGGATTAAGATATATTCAAATAACAAACATCCGAATTGTTACTAACCCATCATGAACCCTCAAAATCTGTTGTATTTCCATCTAGTTTTGTTGTAGTTCCCTTCGATTTTAGACTGTCTTACGCCGCATGCACTGCAAAATGCAGTTTAGTCCTCACCGGGTCGGGGTGTGGCTGTTTGTGTCGTGCTTGTAATGTGTTGGGAAAACTAATTAGCTAGGACAATCTGTACTAATTCTAATAAGATTTTGTTGTTTCAGCTAAAGAAAAAAACTACTTTCTACAAGCTGTGACATAAAAAAAAGGTTTTGTTAAATATCATCTGGATGTTTTCTTCTTAACTATCATGTAGATTTAGGATTGTTGGATTAGAGATCCAATGGCCATGAATTCTCCCCCCTCTCTCTTGAATTCTACTCCTTTCTTCTTGAAAAAATTCTCCGCTCTTTAAAAGTCTCTTGATCTCTAATTCAAAAGTCATAAATTTAGATAATAGTTAGAAAGAAAACATCGGGTTTACCGCAATGCCAGATGGAGCATCATTCCTTTTTGATCCCGTTAAGTACTAACGAATTTGTTCCGTACCATTTGTGCTTATCATCCTAGGTATACTTGTCCTCACTTTCTCCAAAAGATAAGTATCTCATGTCATAGATCAACTACACACAAGTCAGGTTCAGAATTATGGCTGGTTGTCCTTATAGTAGACTCGAGAAGACACTGCTATGAACTGGTCGGTAGATAGATCCAAAAAAATGAATACAATATGAAGACTAACGGGTTGACTTGACTAGCCTGAAATGCCTACTTCTCATTGGATGGAAGACTTGACCAAGTGATGGATTATGCAGTGTATGGACAGACACACGGCCGTTCAAAGATTTGAGTTGCTACGTTGAAATTTCGTTCTTTGGGAAGAGAAGAGGACAGCCTTGAAGTGACCTTGATGATCACAGCCTCACATGGACATGGCTGCTTGGAAATTTCCTTGTAGGACTTGTGCAAACGGTCATGTCTCCTAGTAGGACACTCCCTCAATGGAAGTTCCTACCGTTTTTTGTGAACCTAGTTTACTATTTGACTTGGGCTTCTATTCTGGTTGAATAATTAAATCATCTTGTATCACAGTGAATCGTTGTCTACCTTGCCAAACTAAAGTACCACCTATTGTCTAATTAATTGGACCCTGTTGGAGTATAAAAAGTGAGCTTTGCAAGTAGTATAAGCTTTTCCATGTGTAGCATCAGGGGGCAAAAATACAGCATGTTGTTCATGTGAATCATGGCAATTCCTTGAAGATTCTGAATTTTCAAATAGACAGCTCCCAATCTTGAACTAGCAATCTCGCAAAAAGTTGATTAAAAATAAAAAAGCCTTATGCACCAAACAAGCATGTTCCAAGCTTGCAATGATGTATCTGTTCCCCTGTCTTCTTTCTTTTTAATCTTTTTAACAAGAGGGAAAGTAATAAAGTAGTACTAATAGTAATATAAGTTGCTAAAAGGCTCTTGCACTTGCCCATACACTTAACATTGATTATAGTTATGTCCTGTGACTGTGCATGCTAATGTGTGGACCAAAAGCACAGCCAGTAGTACTAGTAGTATCCTCGTGTCATGATTTGAGAGAGACCACCATTTGGTTTTGAGCACCACACACCTCTCCTGCCTTTCTCCTTGTCTATAAGTAGAGGGTGATAAGATCACAAGGCCCCTTACATGTCACAAGCGAAGTACAGGTCTCTGAAATGAGCACCATGGCACAATCCATGAAGCTTCTCATCCCTGCCTTTCTGCTGCTGCTCCTGGCGCAAGGTAAGAAGAGATTTTGAAAGAGTGCACCTTTCTTTCGATTCTTGATTTCTTTCCCCTCTTCTTTAATTCCGAAGAAATCCAAGCAACTAGCAATTGGTGTCTTGATACGATCAAGATTCTTCAAGAACTCATCCTTGTGTTGGTTGGTTGGTTTGTGCATGGCGGCCGGCTGGGATGGCAGGGGCGAGGTCGTCGGACAAGAAGTGCGCGGCGTCAAGCGTGGACGTGGAGCAGGCCAACACCGGCGAGAAGGTGGGGTACGACCCGGTGTTCGAGGTGACGGTGCGCAACCGGTGCAGCTGCGCACTCCGGGGCGTGTACCTCCGCTCCGAGGGCTTCGCGAGCTCGGTGGCCGTCGACCCGCGGCTGTTCCGGCGGGAGAACCGAGACTACCTCGTCGGCGACGGCCGCCGGATAGAGAGCAAGGCAGCGGTGAAGTTCCGGTACGCCTGGGACCGCGCGTTCAAGATGGTGCCCGCGAGCGTGCAGGACGACTGCTCCTGAAAGTTGATGATCGCTTGATAATTATGATCAAGAACTGGTGATAAAATGAGTGTGTTTATGCAGTGTCAGATGTCAATTAAGAAGCTATTAGTTAGTTTGATGTAGTAGGTAGTTGTTCTAAGTGTTCTTGGATGCTGCTAATGACATTGGCATCATTGGCATGTGTTCAAGTGCAAATCGGCTTCTGAAAAGGAAAGGGTGAAAGAAACCTTCAAGGTTCAGACATTTCAGTTTCAGGTGCTGGGAATGATTAACTATTGCTTGCTAGTAGGAGCTTAGTGAAAGTTTTGGCTTAATTTAACCTCTCTGTTTCAAGGTGTTAACTGAGGCTTTGGTTGTTGCAAGTTTGAATCTGGCTGTCCATCTCACTGGCCCTAACTGGATAGTAGCATTTGTTTCTGGTGCCGATGGTAGAAGTTGGAAGTACTAGAAACTGAAGCACTAAAGTTCAGAACATGGTCAGATTGCCGCGTGTTTTGGCCGTTTGCAACACGGGAATTTGTAGAAATCCTGCAGGAATTGTAGTGATTTCTGCGAAATTTCCGTGAAATTGGATGATCAGGACAGACCGTTCCAGATGCAATGATAAGTATACGCAGTGGGTAGCTGATGCTTCTTGAAACATGGACCAAGCCACTGAAAACTGAAAACTTGTCCGTAGCGGATTGGCGGGTAATTGCCAGCATTCACTTTGCCAGTTGCCACTCAGTGGCTGCTGCCTGTCAGCTGCTTCTAGCAGACAGGTTGGCCTCACTCGGACAAGCAAACCAAAATGAAGTAACCATTTGGGGTCAAACTCAAGCAAGAAGTTGTTAATTTCTGGCACGGAATGAAATATAATTCTCTCTGTTTTCTAATCAGGTTGCTTTGGAGAGATGTAATAGCATTATGCATGTTATCACTGAAGCAATTTAAAAGAAGATATTGGTGCACAGAAGCATCATCAAGAGACGTTGAGAAACCAGGTAGACAACAAAGTGGTTTCAGGCTTCAGCCTATTAGCCACAAAACTCAGCAGTATCAACAACTTTTAACCTTTTCATTAATTTGGTTTCATATATATGCAAGAAAGAAATATTGCCAAATATCAGGGTTTATTACTTGTGAAAACAATGTGAAGCTTGTCAAAATTGGAACAAAATTGTTTGCAAAACATGGTCTAAAATCAAAACCTCTCTTCAAAACCTAAAAATTAAGCGCACAATCTGCTGAGATTATGAACAAATTTTACTGGTGACATCTCCAAGTGAGTGACAGTACATACGTAAAAATCACAAGTGCCTTTAATCTTTCCCTAAACTCCAGAGCTAGAAAACAACTTGTCTTTCCCTCGCCCCTAAAAACGGGAGAGAAACAGCCGCAGGATTGGAGGATCTTGAGACAAAAGCAACATGAACAAATTAAGGAGGACCAGGGGATTTTGCAATGCCCCCAAATGCAGAAATTTCTCCCATGGTTTGGACTCATGAAGGCCAGTTGGAACCCATATGTTGAAGACAGTCTTGGATTCTTCTGCCTGTGTTGCATTTGCTTTATCATCTTTCACCAAATATATTTTGCCCCAAATTGGGAACTAAGCTGTGTAAACAAACATTAACATCAGTATTGAAAAAGTTACTCTCTATTCAAGAATGTATAGCAATTTGGACATCAACACGGTCTTCAATTTGCAACTTTGACCACTACTTTTATATAAAATATGTTCATAGAAAATATAAGATAATTATATTATGAAAATATTTTTCATGACTAATCTAATGATACCATATTTCACATAACCAATACAAATAGTTTTTTTTATATATTAGCGGCCAAAATTAAAGAAGTTTGACTGCACGATTTCTAAAAGTTGTGTATTTCTGAATGGAGAGAGTAGCTTTTTAATTAGATCTTTCTAGACAAAGGCCCTGTTTGTTTCCACTTAAGATTATTATAATCTAGCTTATAAATCATAAGTGGAAACAAACAGCTCAGATTATAAGGTAACTTATTATAATCTAATAGCTCAGATTATTGTAATCTAATAAGCTCAAAAAAGGAGCTTATTTTAGCTTATAGATCCACCTTTTATCTTAATGACCATAAAACTTTAGGAATATTACCCACCTTTGCCATTCATCCAACCCCTAACACCCGTGCCTCTCTCTCCCAGGGCATTGTAGTCTTTAAACATTCGAATACAGCAATCCATAACTCTGATAATCCAGGCTGCCAAACACCTGACAGCTTATTTCCCACCAGCTTATTATAAGCTAGTTTATATAATCCTCACCTGTAAGCTAGATTATAATAATCTTAAGTGGAAACAAACAGGGCTAAAGTTAGCTCAATTGTGCTTGCCCAATTTCCAAAAAGGGAAACGTGCCCGATGGTTTGTCAAATTTTTGCCAAAAGTAACTTGACATGCGGTTGGTGGCCAAAAAAGGTGACAAGTAAGTTCTTCAAGTTGGCTCGTCTTTTAGCCTCAATGGCGTGGACTTAAATGGGGGAGGGGCCTATAGAGAAGGTTTTTTCCTACCTCCGGACCAAATGACTAACTTCATCTATTAATGAATATTGTGTTAGACAAAAAAAACTTTCTTATTGGTACTGTAGGGATATTCAAGTTCTTGACAACGGTAGGGTGGGCTCTAGCTCCGATTGACCCACCGTTGGGTCTGCCCCTAATTCCATACCAAACAAACGAGATCAATAAAACATTCACCACACTTATTATGCATCTCGCCTCTCTCTCAATTTTGGGGTGCCACACACCAGAATTTTTTTTCTTTGCGTACACTTAAGTACCGACCAATCAAAGAGCAACACATACATGTAAAACTTCTTCCAGTTCAACATATGTTTTGCATGCATTGTGCATACTAGTGGGCCCTCTTATCAATATCACAAAAAGTGTTAGTATTAGATAGACCAGCAGCTCATAAAGTTGTCATAGTTATTGGAGGAAAGGGGTTGCTTTTTACCCATGCCTAGACCTAAGTAGCCATCCTGAGCTCAACGAGAAGAAACCACTGGCCAAAAGGGTATGGGAGGACTATCTCTCCTTGTGTTTCTTGGTTGCTAAGCTAGCTTCTTTCCCTTCTCCTGCTCCATGCATGCTAGGTGGTGATCGGTTCGGCTGAAAGCCTCATGGCTTATGGCTGAAAATACTGTAGCTGGCTGAAAAAAGCACTGTAGCTGACAGAGGCTTATTTACCATAATTAAATTTAAAAAAATTTAAAAATAGAAAAAACATATTAGCCCATCACGTATAATGTAAACAAATACGAGGAAAAAAGAACCGGTAAAAAAACTCAAAAAAAAGGCAAAAGTTCAGAAAAAGACGAAATTTATGAATAGTGCAAAAATAAGCTGAAGCCATATTGATCAGGGCCATGGATGAAGACTTTCGGGAGCATGCTGGCTCCACGAGTTAAGTAGTGCACTTGGCATAATAATAATAATATGAACCAGTCACAGCTTTGCATGGAGGAACAAATGGTGAACTGTCTACTCCCTTTTTTAAGGTGGCTAACTATTGTTTTTAATCTGAAAGGCTAGCTAGCTCCAAGTGATCAAAGTCTCGATGATTGGATAAACATTATCACAACGATGTTAGGGCACTTCCAATTCTCCGCCTTGGACCGTTTCTATGGCTGTTCACATCAGATTTTGCCATTCTGGCTCGGTGGAGGAGAGGGAGAAGAGAGGGAATAAAGTCGTTTCTCCGTGGGGATACAGCCAGAGACATGAACCCCCATGTCCCGCGCACTACTACAGAAAAGGTCATCACAGACGGTTCGAAAACGTCATTACAGACGGTTTTGTGAACCATCTGTATTTATGGGTCAGTGATAATCGAAGTTATCACAGACGGCTTTCGAACCGTCTGTGATTATGAGATATCACAGACGGTTTTTTATTAAAAACCGTCTGTGATTATCAGATATCACAGACGGTTTTTACCGTCTGTGATATCTCATAATCACAGACGGTTTTTAATGAAAAATCGTCTGTGATACATATCACAGACGGTTTTTACTTAAAAACCGTCTGTGATATTCGTTCCTCCTAAATCAAAATCTATTTCTGTTTATTGGCTAGCCTCAGGAAATGCTAGCCATGCCCTCTGAAACAAGCAGATAATCACAGACAAAAAACATACAATTCACACATCTCATTTCCTTTCAGATACATTTCACAGACATAAAATATCCAATTGACATCGTACTTCATTTCACAAACATAAAGCATGCATCCATTTCGCAAATCAATTAATTGAATTGAAATGAAATATCCATTAACAAATGCACAGTTACAAAAGATCTACACTGCATTTGCACTTAGTGATAAGACCAATAAGAAATCATGGTGCGCAGTGGAACCGTCCTCCTGGCTTTATGACTTGAGTCAGCAAAAAGTACGCCAACTCTCCTCGAATCCCTCCAAGATCAGACTGTTTCAATGCAGTTGACAGGATGTACGCAGCCTGTCGATAGAAAAATCAATGTGCGTATATATGTAACGTGATAAGTATAAAGTAATTATGGGAAGAGTGACAAACCTTGCGATTGGTGAGCCTCGAGGAATCGAGGAGTAGTTCCATATGTTGGCAAACGTAGTATCCACATGTGTTGCCCGGCTGCTGCTGATGGCACTGCAAAAAATAGAATGTGTTAGTTCAAGAGGCATTAGTACCAACTGTTGCATAGGATTAATTAATGTGAAATAGCGAATACCTTAAAATCTCGAACATGTGTCAGCAAGCCTTTGGCCCCGCGCTTCGAGTCATCTCCCTTTTCAATGTACATCGCGAACGCCCTACGTAATTTGAAAAAGTTAACCTTAGTCATTCGGAAGGAAAGAAAGAGTGCAATGTAGATATGTATGGGGAATATATGCTTACCTATCGATTACTTGGTTGACAACTGTGAAGTCCATTTGATTCTTACTTAGGGAATCAAGGTAATATACCTTGTTCCATTTTGGTACAATTACTATTAAAATCCAATGAAAGTTTTGATGGAAGGGCGTAAGTACATAATCCTTATTGCGGCAACCCAGCAGTCCTGATGCAATGTACCTCTCGACGAGGGGTGTATCCTGGTCGATGGTATCCTTGGCGACCAAGTGTGGGTCCAAGAAACCAACTGATAGTTGGATAATCTAGCTCTAGTCAGCATGTGTCTATATATATACACACGAAAGCAACAAATTAGATATAGCATTTATCGGTATGACATTAACGGAGACTGTGATTGTACACACTTACAGCGTCCACCATCGAATGATTGAGATGTCAAGAGCGTTGAGCGTGAACAGATCGAATAAATCCTCAAAGGCGACCACGAACATACACTCTTGAAGACTGTGGTATAAATCATCCGACGTGAATTTGACAGTGATACTTGAAGTCCGTTCTCCCTCTAGCTTATTGGACTGCTGGATATACCACGTGTGCAATTGCATGCAACTATATGGTAGCTTTTGGAGGTATTTTTGCTCGAGCAACGGCTCGCCAAGCACGAATTTGCGGGCCAAAGGTAGGTACGCTATATCATCATTGGTCTTCTTTGCTTTGCCCTTGCTGGCCTTGCTGCCTCGGCTATAGGTCGACTTTACGGCAGTCAACTTTGAAGGTAGCAGCGGTGCAAGTTGCTCTGGCGAGAATAGGACCCGTGGACATAGCACCGGTGCAGTATGCAATGGTGGAACCGACTGGTCTTGTAATGGAGATAGCACCAGTGCATGTTGCTCTGGCGAGAGTATGACCCGTGGAGATAGCACCGGTGCAGTATCCGGTGGTGGAACCGACTGGTCTTGTAATGGAGATGGCAGCAGTGCATGTTGCTCTGGTCCTGCCACCGGTGAAGAAGCCTCCAGGGAGATATCGCTTTTGGGCCACTGGATGAATGTTCCAATGGCATGTCCTAGAGTCACGATCTCGTCGTTGGGGGGCTTCGGTAGCGGGACCACCTAAAAATTGACATGCACACCATCCACATTAACTTTTGCGAAGCCTGACGCTAAAGCTTGACCGTGCACCATGGCCCCGATACCAGACGAATATGCCTGGCCCCAAGCAGCATACAAGGGAATAGAGCCATATCTTACTTGGAGCCTGCACTTCGTAGGCTCCTACATAACGATACAAAATTAACTACTCGAATAGGCCTATCAACGGAGCAAACATTCGAGAGGTAATAATTATTACCAGGATGTCGTCCACAGGAAATTTGGCCGGGGTTTGCGTCGGATTGGACGCGCAGCTACTCGGACGGTTGTGCGGGCTAGCTAGCACAGGAGCGGCGGTAGCGGCCTGCTGACTTTTGGTTTGTTTCCGCACCTCATCTCTGATTACACCAGCCAGCTCACCCATTAGCTCCTCTCTAAGAGATTCCTTTATCTCTTCTCGTAGCTGTGCATCACGCTCCGCTTTGTTTCTCTTCCTACGTCGATACATTCCGGAGTCATCTTGGAAACCATGTTTCTAAGGAACGTAAAGCCCAAGGCCTCTCGTATGACCCGGGTGCTCCTTGTTTCCCAGGGCCATGGAGAGCATATCATTCTCCCTTGTTCCCTGGAATGATCCCAGGGTAGATTCAAAACTCAGCTCTTCTTGCAAGAGCACGAAATGTCATTTCAATTCGTACGAAGTTGTGGAGTAATTACAAGCTACGTAGTTCTATCGATATCTTACCAGGCGCTGGGACACTTGCTGGTCTGCAGGGTTTCGAAAGGAGACGTCCCCCGATGTCGTTGTAGATGACCTTGCTCTAATCCAATTTCGAGCGCGGTCATCCGGGATATTGGAAAACGGCGGGGCGATGTCCTGTGCAGCTGCCAGGTCATCCTCCTTCCTCCATTGTGGGATTTTACCCGCATACCCAGCTGTGCCAAGTCTGTGGGGGTGTGTGTTTTTTTGCCTAAAGGGCCTTGTGCGCCGTACTTGTACTTTTGAAATCTTCGGACGTCTTCATCACCTTGAACTCTTCCCATTGTGGTTCCAGGAATGGGTATTTATGAAAAGGCGTTTCGTCCGTCTCCACGTATTTCCTGACAAGAGTGCTCTTGAAGTTCTTCCATGCTTTGCATGCTGCTAAGTAGGTTTGTTGTTGCACAGCGTATAGGTGTTCTTCTGGGAACTCGAACGATGCCAAAATTTCGGTCCACAACTCACGTTTCCGAGTGTCAGGCACGTTCTTCCACGAATTGTATGTGATCTCAATTCGTTCTCGTGCAACTATTCTGACCATGCTTCAGAATGCATTTACCGCTTTTTGTGGAAGGATAGGGACCCCAGATGCGTTTACCGCTGTGATGGTCTGTCGGCCCTCAGGCTTCTTTGATAGCCCTCTTCCTTGGCGTCTTGATATTGGAGCGGACGCTTCCGGCGATGATGTTGAAGAATGCGCGGGTGACATGTTGCTCATTTTGTGGGTCTATTAGGATAAGATGAGAAAGTGTCATACCATAAGATAAGAAAATGCAATATCTATCTATTTCGCTCAATATAGGCGATTACAATACATATATATGTGTATATACATACATATACATATTTATACCTACATATATACATACATAATGTAAAAGGCATGTATCAATTAAGACTAGCAACAAGCTCAAGTTTTAATTGATTAATTTGTGCTCTCAAATTGTAGGGTTGCACAAGATTAATCTTGGCCGTCCCGCTACTAAATCATATACTCTTCCTTGATTGGTTATGCCAAATAATGAATTCAGTATTTTGAGCTCTAGATACAAACTCTACAATCTCAAGATCAAGATATATTCAGCATGCATATATTCAGACAGCAGTATTCATACAGATCAAGACCATACAAGTTAACTTTGCCCAATAATTCAGTCTTTTAACTTGTCAAGATTAAATCCTAACAGATCAATTTAATAACATGCTATAACCTGAAAACTGCATGAACCGATAGCTATTAGAGCTCAAAGACCGAATGAACCAATTTCAGTATATGAGTTTATCATCATCGAGCAACTGTAAATCCCACAGGCAATCTCAGTATATGGAAGTAAGCAACTAAGAGTAAGCATATACATGACAGTAAGCAACTAACAGTAAGCATATACATGACAGTAAGCAACTAACAGTAAGCATATACATAACAGTAAGCAACTAACACTAAGCATATACTAACAGCATCAAGCATCAACCCTAAACCCTAACAGTAAGCATGAAGCTCGGGGAGGGTTTTGATGACCTTAGGGTTTTGGTGACGGAGGAGGAGGCGGCGGCGACGGAGGAGGAGGAGGAGGAGGAGGCGGCGGTGACGGAGGAGGAGGAGGCGACGGGCTCGGGGAGGCGGCGACGGAAGAGGAGGAGGCTGCGGCGACGTCTTCGTCCAGGGAGGCGGCCGGCGAGGGCTCGGGGAGGCAGCCGGTGAGGGCTCAGGGAGGCGGCGGCGACGACGGGCTCGGGAGTTAGATCTAGATCGAATAACTGCAGCGCACATGGAAAACCCTAGCGAGAGGGTATATATAGGGAGGTTATCACAGACGGTTCTGAACTTAGAACCGTCTGTGATATCATATCACAGACGGTTCTAAGTTTAGAACCGTCTGTGATAAGCCTTTGCCGACTGTTGTTATTAAGACAACACCAATAACTACACAGCTGCATTCATATCAACCACCAAACAGCTGCATTCATATACAACACCAACCAGCTCTATACATAAATGCATATCAATCCACATATACATCACATATACATTTTGTCACACATTTTAACATATACATCGCAAAATTGACTACATCACACATTTTCACATATACATCTCAAAATTGACTACATCACACATTTTCACATATACATCTCAAAATTGACTACATCACACATTTTCACATATACATCTCAAAATTGACTACATCACACATTTTCACATATACATTCTTATTGTACTTGCTTATTTCCTTTAAAAATTAGCCCTTCATCATGATCAATGCGTACGTAACTAGTTTCGTCACGTTGTTCATCGTTGACCCTTATGCCATTTCCAAAAGGAGGTAACTCGTCAAATTGATTGTATTCCTCCTCGTCCACTACATTCTCCACTCCGACAATTCTCCTTTTTCCATGAAGAACTACATGGTGTTTCTTATTTGCTGGGTCGGTTACATAGAAAACTTGAACAACTTGATTGGCGAGTACGAATGGTTCGTTTTTGTACCCGACACGTTGGAGGTCCACGGTCGTGACACTGTACTTGTCAACCTTCACCTGTGGGAGATGCACCCAACGGCAGCGACATAAGGGGATCTTGAAAACCACATAGTTGAGCTCCCAAATCTCTTCTATGAAGCCATAGTGCGAGTTTCTCGACCCATCGGTACTGAATGCATCTATGCGGACACCGCTGTTCTGGTTAGTGCTCTTGACATTCTGAGACTGCGTATAGAATGTGTACCCATGTATGTCATATCCTTGCCATGTCACAACTGTAAATGTCGGTCCTTTTGCCAACCATGTCAGCGTCTCAATCGGCGAGCTCCTAGCGATTTGCTCCTTCAACCATTGGTTGAACTGACGGTTGTGTTGCCTCATGATCCAACATCCGGCCGCTCTGGATTCTGTTGCCAAAGCACATCCTTGTGCTGGTCGACATAAGGCGCCACTTCAGTCATGTGTTGCAACACCGTGAAATGGGCTTGAGTATACGTGTCCATATCTGGAGTGATTGCTTTCCTTCCGATAGTTCCCAGACCCTTCAGCCTCCCCTCATGACGAGATTGAGGGACACCTATCGATTGAATCTGAGCCATATAATCGACACAAAACTCAATGACCTCTTCGCTTGCATAACCTTCGACGATGCTGCCCTCCGGCCGAGAACGATTCCGTACGTAGGACTTGAGAATTCCCATGAACCTCTCAAATGGGTACATGCTATGTAGGAATACGGGCCCGCACATTTTTATCTCCCACACAACGTGAACAATGAGATGGACCATGATATCGAAAAACGAAGGAGGGAAATACATTTCAAGGTGACATAGAGTCATCACCACCTCGTCCTGCAGAGCATCTAGTCCTTCGGGATCGATGACCTTCTGAGAAATTGTGTTAAAGAAATAACATAGCCTCATGATTGTCTCTCGGACTTTGATCGGCAAAATATTTCTAATTGCAATAGGGAGCATATGTGTCATCAGCACATGACAATCATGAGACTTCATGCCATTTAACTTCAAATCTTGCATCGAAACAAGTTTCTTCACGTTGCCGGAGTAACCAGACGGAACTTTGACACCATGCAAGCACTGGCACAGTTCTGTTTTCTCAGCCTTGGACAGAGTGTAACACGCAGGGGGAAGGTACGTTCGTCCATTATCAGTGCGTGTCGGTGCTAACTCAGGCCTGATGTCCATGTCAGCCAAGTCAAGCCGTGCGTTGACGCCGTCCTTTGTTTTATCACGGATGTTCAGTAAGAGACCAATCAAACTGTCGCATACATTCTTTTCTACGTGCATGACGTCGATGCAGTGTCGAACATCTAGGTACTCCCAATAAGGTAAGTCTCAAAATATTGATCTCTTCTTCCAGGTGTTCTTCTCATGAGCCCTCAATTTACGCCCCTTTCCGAGGACAACATCTAAATCCTTAACCATATCATAAACCTCGTGTCCCCTTAAATGCCTTGGAGCTGAACCGTCTCCCTTCTCTCCGTCAAATTGTTTCTTCATCTTGCGGTATGGGTGAGCCCTCCGAAGGAACCGGCGGTGACGCATGTAGACGGTTTTGCGTGAGTGTCTCAGCCACACACTCTCGGTACCATCTAAACAGTGAGGATAGGTTACCAAGGGCAGGATAATCATTTATGGTGCAGAACAATAAGGAGCGCAGAGTGAAGTTCTCTTGTTTGTATGCATCCCATACCTGTACCCCTTCGTTCCACAGTACTTTTAGATCTTCCACCAACGGTGCTAGGAACACATCGATATCATTCCCAGGTTGTTTTGGCCCTTGGATAAGTATCGACAGCAAAATGTACTTTCGCTTCATACACAACCAAGGAGAAAGGTTATAGATGCAGAGTCACGGGCCATGTGCTATGTCGGCTGCTCATGCTACTGAAAGGATTCATTCCATCTGTACTCAGTCCAAACCTTATATTCCTTGGTTCTGCACTGAACTCTGCAAAACTCCTATCGATGTTTCTCCACTGTGCGGAATCAGCAAGGTGTCTTGGCATTCCATCCTTCTTACGCTCCTCCGAGTGCCAACGCAGCAGTTTTTCCTCCTTTGAATTTGCAAAAAACATTTTCAAACGGGGAATTATAGGAAAATACCATACCACATTAGTAGGAGGTCCTTTCTTCGCCTCTGTTCCCTCGCCATCATTTGATTGATTGTTACGTTTGTATCGGGATGCGTTGCACACCGGACATACATGCATGTTTGCATACTCTTTACGGTAGAGGATACAGTCGTTCGGGCATGCATGTATTCTTTCTACTTCCATTCCCAACGAACAAAGAACCTTCTTGGCTTTATACGTGGTTTTAGGCAACTCATTTCCCTCCGGAAGCATGTCCGCTAAAAGACCTAGCAGCGCCGTGAAACTCTTGTCGGACCAACCGTTGCTTGCCTTCAATTTCAACAGTTCAAGCACGGCCGACAACCTCGTGTACTTGCAGCCCGTGTACAAAGGTTTCTCCGAGTCCTCCATCAAGCCGCGGAATTTAACATACTCTCTCTCATCATAGTTCTCTTCTACATTGCGAAGCATCTGATCCAGATTATCATCATGCAACCTATCCGAATCCGAACCACAATCGACATCAGCCGGCGGCATGTCATTCACTTCACCGGCGATGTCATCCGACGGCATATCATTCACTTCACCGGCGATGTCATCCGGCAGCATATGATCATTCACTTCGCCATGACTGGTCCAACACATATAATCCTTTTTGAAACCCCTCCGAATCAAGTGCGCTTCAATTTGCCCTCGGTTCTTAAACATCTTCAAATTCTCGCAATCAGTGCATGGACAGCACATATATTCCACCCCCTTATTCAACATATCCTCCTCGGCGGCTCTTATAAAAGCAGACACGCCATTAATGTACTCTTCACTCACATGGCTCGCGGCATACATCCAGCTTCGGTCCTACGTTACGTACATATATAACAACTTAGTATTAAAATCTAGATTAACTAATTATAATTACTACATATATACTGGCCACATTTATTATATTGAGACTTAATTTGCTAGCTCAATTCATATTATAAACACAATAGCTATTATATAACCAACAATTTTCCAAATTAACCATCTTCAATAACACTCATGGATTACTTAGACCTAAATTGTAATGCAATTAAAGAAAAAATAAATTTCACTACTAACCATATCTAGAGCAACCAGGAAAGTCTGAATCTTCAAAGCTCAATCTCTGCCTCTTCCCACCAAATTAACTGGCCTGAAATTGCCTAGCTTCCTCCCGAGTGAAAAGGTGTGCAGCAATGGCTAGATCTGGATCGAAATGAAGACAGATGCGGTCTGAGCAGCGCAATAAATGCCTTAGAGTCATTATCACAAACGGTTTTTAATTAAAAACCGTCTTTGAATTATCACAGACGGTTTTGAATTAAAACCGTCTGTGATACTTAGCTTATCACAGACGGTTTATAATTAAAAACCGTCTGTGATAATATGGGATTATCACAGACGGTTCTTAATATAGACCGACCGTCTGTGATGATCCTTTTTCCCGCCACAAATACCACAGACGGCCTCCAAATTACAACCGTCTGTAATAGTGTTAATCAGAGACGGTTTCACAAAATCGTCTGTGATGAGGCGTCTACTATGAGGCTTTCTGTAGTAGTGGCGGGAGGTAACTATAGCGTTCCTATTGGTTTCTGAATAAGTTTTTTTACAGTGAATGATTTTTGGTTGAAAATAAATAATAATAGTTAAAAATGGATTTTAAAAGGAGAAAGCGAATGCTACAAAAAAAATAAGGGAAAGATATGTGCACGAGACGGGAACGAGGGAAATAGTATGAGAACATGTGGAGGTCACTCCATGGTTGTGGTTGTAATGAGTAATTGACTTTTAGATTAGAGCATTTGTGGAGTTTGAGTTTGGTTTTTGAGGGTTTGCAAGGATTGCATTTGAACTGGACTATTTTCTGGAAGTGTCAGAAAAATCAGAAGTACTGCAAGATGGTAGTTCCGCTCTGAGTTGCGGTATATTTTTTTCCGGAGAGGTCCAGTGCAGGTTTGCAAAGTGCAGAAGTACCGCTTTCAGAAGCGATAGTACTGTAGTGCGGTAGTACCTACGTGTTAAGAGCGGTACTACCGATCTTCCTAGAAAAGCAAGACTTTTAGGGATTTGGTCATGGTTTGACCTGGGTGTTGTTACTTGTGTGCACATGGGTTTATTGTTTGGTCCTAAGTTTAGGATCAGTAATTTTGATGCATATATTTTGCATTGTGCATTGTATGGGTGAATTGCGCAATTGATGACTTGTGTGTTGTGTGGTGCTACATGATAGTTTGCTTGTTGTTGTTAGTTGCAGGATTTCGGAGCTATGTCATGATGAGGCGTAGGAGTACTGTGACTAAGCACAGGGTGGTGCTGAGATCTAGAACGGTTAGGAAGACGTTGAAGATGATCGAGGCTTGAGAAGTGGTTGCAAGCCGGGACGACAAGTAACCGAAGCGGGAGCTACTAGTGGTGGACATGTCGGGCAACGGCAAGGTAAATCGAGATTAGACTCAAGGAGGAGCCGAGGTCCAAATGGTCAAGGAAGCCGGGTGCCGTCATGTGCGAGAAGAGATATGTGGTGCGCGAAGTGACTTGGGTTGTTTGCATGTGAGGATGGTTCGTTGGGATCCAAACACGTGAGAGGGTTGACAGCAAGTTATTGGGGCCACGTGGAAAATGGCAAAGCATGGGCAATACTTCCTGGAAAAGGAAGCGGAAGCTTCGAGAAAGACTGTAGAGTAGCATTTTAGTAAACTACCTAATATCAAAAGAGTGGTGGTATGTGAAACCGCGGCGTTAGCCTAAGTGGTTTAGGTCTTGTATGTGCTAAAAATATGAAGTGGATCAAGTGTTGATTCACTAATGGGTTAATAGTTGTATGACATTTTGAGAAGTGTACGTGAGTAAAACCCAGTGGTAGGTAGGGTTAACGGGTTATCCCCAGTTTGGCCTAATTGGGGGATCTATTAAGTTTTGGGTTCCGATTGTGAGCCTATATAAGGGGAGGAGAGGCAATAGTTAGGGTTTGAGGATTTTGACTAAGTCTTTGTGGTGGCTAGCTCTTCCTCTCTCCCATGTGAGATTAGCGATCCTTGGATTGAAGCCTTATGTGTGTATACTCTAGACTTACAGCTCTACTATTCTAAGGGATTAACTATAAAAACATTTCTGTCTAAGTGAAATGGACATCCAAACTTTGCCCAAGTGAGTTGTGCCATGAATCCCCTCATGCGCTTTTGATTTTCTTGGATTTCTTATTTGGATTTTTCTTCTCTTGAGTTTTTCTGGTGCCAAGGATATGCAAAGAGGAGGAGATTTCTCTTGGAGACAAAATCCCATTCATCTAGGCACGATCTAGAGGAAGTTCTTTAGGAAACCTGGATTTTTGCTTGGTTTGGGCAAAATGTGTGATTTCTTGATCTGAGGCCTTTTTGAGTTGATTTATTATTGATCTAACTTGCTGTGATATGTGGGAATACATCTAGACCCATCTTGATCATCATCCACCCACAAGCAAGTTATATTCATCTATTTCGATTTTGACTCGGTTTTGGAGAAACCTTCTAACAAACTAAAAAAGGTCTTAGATTTGGCCATAATTCTCTTGATAGTTTGTTGGAATAGGTTCACAATACTCTAGAGAAGATCCCTGCAAAGTTTCATATCATTTGGATCTACAGATCAGAAGTTACATCAAATTTGGTTTTTGAAACTCTATTGAAAGCCTCTGTTCATCATCTGTTTTTTCTGGTTTTTTGACCACATTCAAGTTTTCAACCATGATCAGGCCTTCGACCACATTATCTCTTTTCAGCCATGTCGGGTTTTCAACCACTCACTGGTCGTCGATCTCACTGGTTGTATTCCAACCTAATTCGACCTCGTCGGTTTTAGACTACTCGTTAGTCGTCGACCATGTTGGTTTTGACCACGTTGATTTAGCCTTCGACTACATTGATTTTTGACCAATCTATGGTCAGTGACCACTCGAGTCAAATTTTGACCACGTTGGATTTCGACCATGTTGATTTTCGACTACGTCAATTTTCGACCGCTCTCTGGTCATCAACCATTAGAGTCGAATTTCGACCATGTTGATTTTTTACGAGTAGTCAAAATTTGACCACGTTGATTTCTGACTGATAGTCGAATTTTGACCACGGTGTGTTTTTTATCAAGTTGTGCTCAGATTTGTGGGACTTCTAACCACGTAGTTGAAATTCGACCATGTTGTTTTTATGACTGTTTTTGCTCAGCTTTGAGAATCTCTGGTTTTCTAGTGGGATTGCTATCCTAATATTCATAGCTTTATAGCTATTAGAGTAAAGGATAAGTGAATATTTGGGGGAAATTTAAGGCACCATTCACCCCCTATTGCCTATCTGGTCCTACAAATAGGGTACATGATGCGTCTGTGACAACCTGACTTATCACTGGAGTGAGACAAGAGTGAGAGCAGTTGAAAAGCTGCTTCGAGAATCTAGATGTTCATATTGGCTTTTATATGAACAGGCATTTGTGGACCCACTGCCATAAAATCCAAACCATCCCTCTCCCTTATCGTCACAAGCCACCACCCACATGTGCTCGCCACCGTGCTGCCCACGCTCACCGCCCTCGCCACCTGCTGCATCGCTGGTGTGCACTTACCGCCATGCCGCCCAAGCTCCTCGCTGTCGCAGCACCACACGCTCACCACTGAGCCGTCCGTCGCACCACCGAGCTCGCGCTCCTAACCGTCGTGGCTCCAGGTGCTCACCGCCAAGCCACTCGCAGAGCAATGCCGCAAGTGCTCATCGCAGCCGAGCCACTAGCAACGCTGCCCATGCTCCTCACTGCCATATCGTCCGAATGTGAGGGAGAAAGATGAGGGAGAGAGATGTGAGGACATAAATATTCAAGTGGGCCTAGAAGCCCCCTGCAGCTCGTCCATGGCTCCTTTGGTCCAACCCCAAGCCGCCGCCCCTCCAGCCCAGCTTTGGTCTGCTCGCCTCCCTCGCACCTTCGGTTGGCTCGGCCTTTCGGTGCTGCCTCCTCCCGTTACTCACCCGGCTCTCCCAACCATCATTACCAACCCTCTATACTCCCTCTCCTCTCTACTCCTTTCCTCCTCTACTACCCTCATGTTCTGTGATGAATATGTGATGGAGACCGTGGGATGGTTGTGTTACTTGTGTACATAGGGGTGGTTGTGAGGGTTTGCTCGGTTTTTGCTGATTCATACGCTACTGAGCCTACACGAGCAAGCTCGAGCTTTGTCCGAACCAAGCTCAAGCACAGCTTAAAACTCGACGTCAATCTCAAACTCGCTTGAGCTCGGCTCGTTTACAGCCTTACACAGTGGCTCTCTATTTCCGTCAATACTCCTTCCATATCAAATATAAGTCCCTAATATATACTATATATAAAAGTGTATTGATTGATCACATGAAAATGAAAATAATTAATGTCACTTGATTTGTTTATAAAAATGCTTGCATAATATTTTTTATTGATTTTATTAGTATAATTATGTTGAAAAATCATGGTCAAACTCTTCAATTAAAGAATGTGAAAAGTCAAAACAGCTTATATTTACGGACGGAGGGGGTGTTTGGACACTTATGTAAACTGTTGTAGGGGTGGCCCCCACCTAAGCCCAGCCGGCCTGCTAGAGGGTTGTAAGGCCCAAAATAGGACATGTGTAATGACGTAAATGCCCCTGAAAGGGATGCTTGAGTGTAAGGGTATAATTGTAAAAGCGCTCCCCATGTGGATATATACATACAACACAGGCCACGGGGAAAACCCTAAGCACTTGCTCACCTAACTCTCTACTACCATACTCTCTCTCTCTCTGTTTGGTCTGTAACCACAACAGTTGGCGTCGTCTGTGGGGAGGTGTAGAGACCCGAATATACAAATCCGGACTCTCCTGTGTATTCTGCACTAGTCCAGGATCACGCTAGTGCACACAGTATAAACAAAGATGAAATATCGAACATATCACGATTTACTAACAAAAGACTCAAATATTATTAATAATCATCAGAGTGCGACCTTATGGCCAAGCTTACAATTAATAGCCTGAAAGGCTTAAAAGAAACTAGCAGCGGAAATCCAAAAGAAAGCGCAGCAACCAATCGACACACCCACAGGCTATCGAGTGGAGAACGAAGCCTAATTCGCGAAGACATCGAAGAACTCTCCTTCTGGAACCTCCTGCTGGTGATACTCCTCCTCCTCAACTGAGCAACAGGGGCATAAAGCCGTGAGTACATTGGTACTCAGCAAGTCGTTTGTAACAAAGAATGCAATATAGTATGCAGGGCTTAACAATGGATGGCTGAAAGGTTAATTTGCATAAAACGGCATTTGAAAATACAATAAATAGATTGAAGGCGCATTTGAAGTAAAACAATAATAAATAATAACCAAAGGAATTGAAGTAACCACTTACGGATCTCCCATCCATAAGCTAAACCAACCACTTATGGATCTCCCACCAACAGTGAATTAACCATCCACTGTCCGAAACTTTTTAGAAATAACTATACCTCGTGTGAAATCACCGAGCATTGTCCATGACCGAGGACACGGCTATTCGAATAGTTTTACACTCTGCAGAGGTTGCACAACTTTACCCACAAGAGATAAATCATCTTAATAGCCAGCATGCTTCCTTAGGCATGAGACCCAGATAAATTATCACAAAGCCTTTACCTCACTCCAATCTAGTTAGACATCACCCGCTAAGGTTTCACTGCTGAAGGGTTAACCACCACAGTCAGAAGCCCCCTCTTGCGCCGTATGAGGACAGTAACCCTGTTCCTCACTGTGAGCAAACCAGTACCCCTGGTACTCACTTACCAATGATGATATCTGAACTAAACCTTTGCAAGTTAATCAGCTAGGTCTATCCCATACTAGACATGTGGTTGTGCGGTAAGACCCAGATCAATGGCGCACAAAGTTAAGTCCTTAAATGTACCCGGGCGAAACATCCACATCCCACGAAGTGAATCCACACTTCCCCCTTTACTGCACGATCATTCGCCCAAGCGAAAACCAATTTTGTATAACCAACACCAATGACACTACCCATGCCATGGCAACAAGTTTTATAACCGTGGTTAACCACCACATTCAAGTATATCATTAAGTCAAGATTAACTAACCACATGTGATGATAACCCAACGTACTAGAATGAGCATGGCTAAGCAAAATAAGCGTACCACCCATGTGACAACTAGTATTGCATCACTAAATAATTTCCCATCCTATGGTGACAATAGAATCAGGGCATTCAAATTATCAAGGAGGAATAATCAATTAGGTCATTAACTACCAATACAAGAGTTTTATAATAAACTAGCAATGCATGATAATTTAAAGCAACATAATACATAATAGATTTGAAAACTGGGTTCAACATGATCAAAGGACACGACTTGCCTTGGCCTTGCTCAGCTGAGGTCTTTTGGTCTTCAAATCCAACTTCCGTTCCCTCGAACACGCGATCTAACGAGAGAGAAAGCGAAACGAAAAGACAAAAACAAATTCAAATAAAACTCAAATGAACTCCAAAAACTTTCAAACCTGAACCAAAAGGTAGAGCTCAATTTTAGATGAATTTAGGAAAAAGAATCGGGTCAATCGGAGCTAGGACGAGGGAGAACGGGCTCTTGGAAAATTGGATCTAAAGAAAATCGGGGAAAATCGGAAATTGCACTGTGCTGTAGACCCGGCTCACGAAATAACCAGTCTACCGTGAACCCGGCGCACGGAACAGTGCGGGGCGGTTGGCTGCTGACGCGGCGCTGACGGGGTTGACACGTGGGCTGTTTTGGCTGACGTGGCGGCTGACCGGGCTGCTGACAGGGCAAGTTGACGTGGCCGGTTCACGGGCGCTCGACTGGCAGGTGGGCCCCGGCTGGCAGCGGCTCGGCGCACGGTGGACCAGGCGCAGGGAAGGCGAAGGGTCGCGGCTGACGCCAGCGCTGACGCGGCGGTGCGGGAACCGAGGGGACGCGGGGCGCGGCCGAGGCGCGGGCGTGTCCGCGGCGGCGCGGAGCACGGGCGGCAGGATCTGGCCGGCGGGAGGGGTAGCGGCGGCGGCTGGCCGGCGGCGAAGGGCGGCGGAGTTTAACCGGCGGCGACCGAGGTGGCGGCGGAACTCACCGGCGGCGAGCTCCGGCGGCGAAGGCGGCGAGCGACGACAACGGCAGACGGCGGCGCACGGCGGCTAACTCCGGCGACGGCGAACGCACGGGCGTCGGCGGCGGTGAGCGGCGGCGGTGGCGGCGGCTCGGGACGGGGAGAAACCGAGGGGTCGCGGCGGCTTAAATACCCGGACGTCAGCGGCGTCCAGGTCGGTCACGGCGGCGGTGTCCCGGATGAACACGGCGCGGCGGCGGCGGCGACGTCCCGATTGGAGACGACAAGGGAGAGGGCGACGCGTGGCGGGATGGACGGCTGGGATTGAGCGGGGCGCGGACGGATCGGGGCGGAGGGAAGTGCCGCGGATGACTGCCGCGTGGCGCATCGGGCGGCCGAGGGCTGGGCGGAGCGGGCGGCTCTGATGCGGGCGGGCGAACTCCGGATGGCCGACGCGTGGCTGAGGCGGGGCAGGCCGGCTGAAGCGGGATGGGCTGGCTGGGCTGGGCCGGCTGGGGATTTTTAGGGATTTTCTATTTCCAGAAATTCATTTAATTCCTTTTGAGCTCTAGAAAATAGCAAATAAATCCAGAAAAATCCAGAAAAATTCCAATAAATTCCTTGAGACACAAAGAACTCAAATAAAATAAATTTGGCAAATGTTCATGTTCAGATTAATCATATTAAATCCTTTTAATTTAATAAAATTCCCATTAAGCTTTAATTAATTCCAGAAAAATTCAAATGGTGAATTTTATTTTAAAAACTTCAAAAAGGCTCTGAAAATCAGGATGTTACAGGAGGACGAAGAGCAAGCCTCAAGATCCGAAGAGGGATGGCACCAAAGAAAGCTTCATCGTCGACGGTGAAAAAGAGGAAGGCGGGAGCGACGGAGTCTAGCGTCAATGCCAGGGCTTCGGCGTAGGCAGTCGCGAACATCGGCGTTCATGGCACGACGCTCAAACCCGCCACCACCGCCACGACGACCGACCCCGCCGTCGCTGCCACGATAGTCGACCCCGCCACCGCCACCAGGACGATGGACCCCGCGGAGAACACCCTGCTGACGGCCCTCAGCGCATTTCTGCAGGAGTTAACGGATCTCCGTGGGGCCGTGCGAGATATGCAAGAGACTCGGAGCCAGCAGACTCCACCGGCGGTCGCGCCGGAGCGGGCGGATAGCCGCGACACCCCCACATCCAGCCGCGTCCCGCTACAACGCGTGGACCTGGAGTCCCCGCTCTCCGCAGGTCTGCAGCAGGCGGCATGGCCGGAGGACTTCAACTTCCCGAGCGCCATCGAGTTGTACAAAGGTGACACGGACCCATGGGAATTCGTGCGTGTGTACGAGACCGCCGTCGAAGCCGCCGGCAGAGACGACACCACGAAGGCAAAGGGGCTCCCCCTCGCGTTGCAGGGAGTGACACTCTCTTGGTTCTTCACCATCAAGCCAAACTCCATCTACGCGTGGGAGCTGATCCGCGACCGACTCTACAACAACTTCCAAGGGAACTACGTCGAACGCGTCGACGCGGATCAGCTCTTCGCGGTCAAGCAAAAACCCTCGGAGAAGCTTCGGGGCTACTTCAAACGCTTTGCGAAGGTACGCTGCCAGGTCAAGGATGTCAATGACACAACCATCATCAACGCAACAGTGCAGGGTCTTTGCCCAGGGCTGCTGGCCGAATACAACGCGCAGAAGCCAATCAAGGCGGTGGTGAAGCTCTTCGATAAGATGGAAGAGTACGCATGAGCGGAGGAGGATGCGCAAAGGCATGAAGGCGACAACTCCGACCCCATTCAAGCGGAGGAGTGGTCGCAGAAAGGAAGCACGAGGAAGGGCCCCTCCACAGGAAAGCGCAAGCAAAAGTCCACGGGGGACGCCCCTGAGCGTAGCAACGCTGGAGAGTATGAGAGCTCGTCAAGCGGTAGGCGCAAGCCCTGACGTAATCAACGCAGGTCCCAGAAAGCTCGCCACGTCCTCGACATAGAAGACGCCCCCCAAGAACCTACCCCCACCCCACGCGGGAAGGGCGGGGGAAGTCGGAGATGGGGGTGCGGGGCCGGCCGCGACGAGAGACCGCGTGCAGAGCAGGAAATCTTGGACTACGGCAGGTGGTGCGAAGTGCACGGCTACGGCGACCATATCACGCGGGCATGCACCGCGGTCATGGAGCTGCGATAGGCAGTAGCCAGAACCCGAGCCTTGGAAGCGTGGCCCCCCGCCGTAGCCCACATACAGCAGTCGCAGGAAAGCCCCCTGCGAACTGTGGCTATAGAGGGGGCCTGGCACCGCATCGTGAGCGTCATCACTGGAGGCTCCTCGTCGGGAACCTTCTCGGTGCGACCACCTCCGGGGATGCCACACCACAACATCGCCTTCACGCTAGCCGACGCCCAGGGCGTGGAGTTCCCCCACTAAGATCCCCTAGTTATCCAGGCCGACATTGCGGGCTGCGACGTCAGGCGCATCCTCATTGATGGGGGAAGCTACGCGAACATTCTGTTCATGGAGGCCCTCGACCGCATGGGAATCCCTTGGAGTCGCTTGGGGCCATCGGAGACCCCGCTCCAAGGTTTCGGAGGCCAGCCACTGAAGGCCTTGGGTCAGGTACGTCTCCAAGTTTCCTTGCGCCAGGTCGACAACGCCAGGAGCGAGGACATCGTCTTGGACGTTGTAGACATCCCGCACCCGTACAACGCCATACTGGGCCGACCCGCCATCAATTCCTTCAAGGCGGTCCCGCACCACGCCTTCTTGTGTATGAAGCTCCCGGGCCCGCGGGGTGTTATCACTATCTTCGGCGACCAGCATCTCGCTAGGCGCGTAGAGGCCGGCGCCAGGGCTCCACACCGCAAGGTGCACGTCATCACCGACAAACTCAAGGCGGACACGCCGTTTGCTCCGGGGTGGACGCTAAGGCCCCAACCAGAGGGCGGGGGTCAAAAGGGTGCCTCTCCAAGCGGAGGGGCAGTTTGTGTCCATTGGCGAAGGCCTCCCTCCGGAGGTGGAGCAAGACTTGCTCCAGGTTCTCCGGAGCAACACCGACGTCTTCGCATGGTCCCCGGAGGACATCAAGGGCGTGGACCGCGCCCTCATCGAGTGCAACCTAGCAGTCCGCCCCGACACCAAGCCGGTCAAGCAGAAGCTTCGGCGTATGTCCATGGACCGGCAGCAAGCGGCCAAGGTGGAGGTAGCGAAGCTTCTCCAGGCCAGGGTTATCCGCGAAGTTCAACATCCGTCAAGAAGGCTAGCGGCGCCTGGCGTATGTGCATCGACTTCACCGCCCTCAACAAGGCATGCCCAAATGACAACTACCCTTTGCCGCGTATAGATCAACTGGTCGATGCCACCGCAGGGTGCGAGCTCATAAGTTTCCTGGACGCTTACTCTGGCTACCATCAGATCTACATGGCCAAAGACGAGGAGGACAAAACCAGCTTCATTACGCTGGTTGGGACTTTCTACTTCGTCAGGATGCCCTTCGGATTGAAGAACGCGGGCGCAACCTTCACCCGCCTCATCGCGCTGGTACTAGTTGCTCAGCTTGGGAGGAATGTGGAGGCCTATGTCGACGACATGGTAGTGAAAACCGAGCAGCTCGCCCTCCACGGCTGGGATCTCCAGGAGACCTTCGACAACCTCAGGAAGGCGGGCATCAAGCTCAACCCGGACAAGTGCATCTTCGGCGTGCAAGTGGGCAAACTCTTGGGCTTCCTTGTATCTGGACAGGGCATCCAGGCGAATCCCGACAAAGTCAACGCTATCCTGGCTATGGAGCCGCCCAAGACGACAAGGGAGGTCCAAAGGCTTGCCGGTCGCATGGCTGCTTTGAGCCGCTTCCTGTCTAGGGCAGCGGAGCAGGGCTTGCCATTTTTCAAGACCCTCTGCGGCTGCGACGGATTCCACTGGGATGGTGATTGCGCAAGGGCCTTCGACGACCTCAAGAGACATCTCGCAAGCCTCCCCACACTAGTCGCTCCGGCGCCAGAGGCTCCCCTCCTGCTCTATCTCGCTGCTTCGGCGACGGCGGTTAGCGCTGTTCTTGTCCTGGAAGAAGGCGCCCTCCAGCGCCCCGTGTACTTCATCTCTGAAGCCCTTCAGGGCGCTAAAATGCGGTATACGGAGCTCGAGAAACTCGCCTACGCGCTGGTCATGGCCTCGAGGAAGCTCTGACACTATTTCCTAGCCCATCTAATCACGGTGCCATCTTCGTTCCCCTTGGCGGAGATGCTGCACAATAAAGAGTCCACAGGGCGAATTGGCAAGTGGGCAGCCGAGCTCGCCCCCTTCTCCTTAACATATGCCTCGAGAACAGCAATCAAGTCCCAGGTCCTTGCGGACTTCCTTGAGGAGTGGACCCCATCGGCTCAGCCCGCCCAGCAGCCGGAAGAGCCGGTGTGGATGCTCAACACTAACAGAACCTACGGTGTGGCGGGTGCGGACGTGGGGGCGGTGGTTACCACGCCTGAGGGGCACCGCCTGGCGCAGCTCGCGTTTCCCACCACCAACAACACGGCTAAGTACGAGGCATTACTCTTTGGCCTCGCGAAGCTTAAAGCATTGGGCGCGCAGCGAGTCCTTGTCCGCACCGACTCACGGCTGGTGGCGGGCCACGTGGACAAGTCATACCAGGCCAAGGACCCGGAGTTAGCCAAGTACCTGGTAGCCGTAAGGGCCAAGGAGTGACACTTTTTGGGTGTCACGGTAAAAGCCATCCCTCGGGCAGACAATGAGCAAGCCGACGTCCTCGCAAAGGCCGCCAGCCAGCAGCTCCCAACTCCCGAGGGGGCATTCTACGAGGTACTACCAACGGCCACCATCGCGCAGGACAACCGCGATGCAGCCCTCGTTCACCAGATCACCCAGCAAGGTGACTGGCGGGAGCCCATCTTTGGTTTCTTGCAGGGCATTGCAGAGCCGAACGACCCCATCGAGATCCGGCGCCTGCAGCATCGTGCCAGATCCTTCCAGGTGCTCGACGGGGTGCTATACAAAAAAGGAGTCTGCGCACCGCTCCTGCGGTGCCTCTCACGCGAAGAACGAAAGCAGCTCCTTGCAGAAATTCATGCTGGACTCTGCGGCTCGCACCTCGTGCCGAGGTCGCTAGTCGGCAAGGCATTCAGGCAAGGCTTTTACTGGCCAACTGTCGTCGTCGATGCCCAGGATCTCGTGCGCCGGTGTCAAGGCTGCCAATGGATGGGACGGGTCATTCGCAGGCCTCCGACGAGCCTCAACCCCATTCCCCCGGTATGGCCGCTGGCACGATGCAGCATCGATATTGTAGGACCACTTCCCCGGGCCCCAGGTGACCTGCGGTTCGCAGTTGTTGCTTTGGAATATTTCTCCAGGTGGCCAGAGGCTATAGCTCTAGCCAAGATAACCTCGGCGGCCATGCAGCATTTTCTTTGGCAGAACATCATATGTCGCTTTGGCGTGCCCAGGAAGCTCACCGTCGACAACGGCTTGCAGTTCAACGCTGCCCCATTCAAGGACTTCTGCGATGACATGGGAATCACACTCTGGTTTGCTTCGGTCAGGCACCCGCAATCTAACGGAGCGGTCAAGCGGGCAAACGGCGCCATCTCCGCCGGAGTCAAGAAACGCCTTGTAGGGCTACCAAAGGGCAAGTGGCCGGGCGAGCTCCACAACATCCTCTGGTCCCTCCGCACAACGATGACGCGACCGACGGGATTCACGTCGGTCAAGCTCCTCTTCGGCGATGAAGCAATGACGCTCGAGGAAATCAAGGCCGGATCGAGAAGAGTCCTCGTCCAAGCGCCCGAAGAGGAGCGCCAATTGTCTCTGGACCTTCTCGATGGGGAGCGAGTAAGCACAACTCAGCACGTCACAAAGTACGCACGGCAGATGGTGTGCACTCGTGGCCGCTCCATATACCCATGAGAATTCCAGACTGGGGACCTCGTCCTTAAAATGGCGCTCCACGCGGAGACGGTCGGCAAGTTGGAATCCAAGTGGGAAGGCCCATACATCATCGCAGAAGCTCTGTAGAAGGGAGCATATCGCCTTGCAACGTTAGAAGGGCAGACACTTCGCCATACATGGAACGTAGACAGGCTACGACGGTACTATGTCTAGGGCAAAAGGGGGAGCATGTAGCAACATCGGCACCTTACCCATTGTAAGACGCTCGCCCATGCAAACGGGAGATCAATAAAGCCGACCTTCCGCCAAGATTCCATCTTGGTCTACCGCCTCCGCACGCACTCTACAGAGTATAAATAAGATGTAGCGTCGAGGTCCGCCTCCGCACGCACTCTACGGAGTATAAATAAGGCGTAGCGTCGAGGTCCGCCTCCGCACGCACTCTACGGAGTATAAATAAGACGTAGCGTCGAGGTCCGCCTCCGCACGCACTCTACGGAGTATAAATAAAGATGTAGCGTCGAGGTCCGCCTCTGCACGCACTCTACGGAGTATAAATAGACGCAGCGGGGGGACGCCTCCACGCGCACTCTACGGAGCATAAATAAGACGCAGCGTTGAGGCATACCTCCGTGCGCACTCTGCGGAGTATAAATAAGACGCGGATGTTGTCCCTACGCACTCTACTGAGTATAAACAAGACGCGGATGTTGTCCCTACGCACTCTACTGAGTATAAACAAGACGCGGATGTCCTCGCACGCGTGCGGGTATTGCCCTCACACGTACTCTTCGGAGTATAAATAAGACGTGGTTGATGTTCCCACGCACTCTGCAGAGTATAAACAAGACGCGGATGTTGTCCCTGTGCACTCTACTGAGTATAAACAAGACGCGGATGTCCTCGCGCACGTGCGGGCATTGCCCTAGCGCGTACTCTCTGGAGTATAAATAAGACGTGGTAGATGTTCCCACGCACTCTCCGAATTATAAACAAGGCTCGCACGTCTACCTCGACTAGGCATCAGCTCCGCTGCCACCACTTCGAAGGGTAGGGGACGGAGCGCTCGCGCGTCTACCTCGACTAGGCACCAGCCCCGCCGCCACCACTTCGAAGGGTAGGGGACGGAGTGCTCGCGCGTCTACCTTGACTAGGCGCCAGCCCCGTCGCCACCACTTCGAAGGATAGGGGACGGAGCGCTCGCGCGTCTACCTCGACTAGGCGCCAGCCCCGTCGCCACCACTTCGAAGGGTAGGGGACGGAGCGCTCGCGTGTCTACCTCGACTAGGCGCTAGCACCGCTACCACCTCTTCGAAGGGTAGGGGACGGAACGCTCGCGCGTCTACTTCGGCGACTATCGATAAGCGGAGCAAGGTCGAGCGAGAAAATCCAAGCTTTACATGACATCTACCCACAGCAGAGTAGTACGCAACGACAAGAAGACCTTAGACAAGTGTTGCTTCGATCATATAAAGAGGATGTTGCAAGGCAACCGTACAAATAGGCGTACATAGCATGGCACACACCCAAACCCGGCATCACACCTACGAGTTCGCGCCGCCTTCGTTGCGCTCAGGAACTTCCTCGAGCCACCGGAGGAAGTCCCCCTCCTCATGCAGTGTTCGCCGCAGCGCGACCTTGGCTACGTCCTCCCCGACGTAACCCCAGATCCGACTGTGGAAAGTCCGGAGGCCGGGCTGGATGAAGCGGATGGCGTCGGACATTGCCTCGGGCCTAGCAGGAAGATCCAGCTAAGGGTTCGCCAACTCGTTGACGTGCCTACACCCATGGGTATGGAGCATGGTGAAGGCGAGGTAGGCACTGATGAAACCGCAGTGCTTGCCGAAGGATTTCGCACTACGGAGGGCGACGCTCGACCCCTCCTCGATTAGCTCGAGCGTCTGCATCAGATCTTCAGGGCCATGCGCTACGGTGTGTTTCGCGAACCTAGCTACTTACCCTTATCTCCGAGGAACCTAGTGCGAGTGCCAAAAGGTCTCCCCCGCACGTGGACCGCACCTGTCAACCCAAGTTGCCACCGACGCGCCCCGCGACATCATTAAAAACGCGAAGCATCTCCGACCGAGGGATCAAATCGAAGATGACGGGCCTCGGCCCCTCTGCGTTGGCGGCTTCAGCAGCAACGGACGCCTGTGTCGTGTCCTGCGCAACAAGGTTGGAGACTTCGCGCACACCCCCGTTGCTCGATCCTTCACCGCATCCGGGAGACCTCATCTCACCTGATGTCGACGACGGAATGAGCGAGCAAATCGGAGAGAGAGATTCGTGAAGTCGTGAGAGGAAAAGGAATCGCGCCTACCTTCGACACCCTCCGCCGCAACACGGGGAGGTGTCCGCCCATCCTCCACCCAGGGTACGAGGGCTTCGTCGCCCCGAGGAGCGACGACTTCTTCCTCAGCCTCGACGACTTCCTCGCTGGGCGCCAAGATCCCGGTGATCGCGCCCACCACATTGAATCGCCCCCTCGACGGCGGAGGCGATTGTACCCGAGGGTGCTTCGCCCTCGGGGATGCGGGCGCTTGTGACCTCCGCCGGCACCGCGCGCTTGGGTACGGGAATCCCCAGGACCTCGCATACCCGATTTATCCGCCCCTGTTTCGCCGAGGCGGTCGCGGCCTCGCGCAGCCTGTGTTCCTTGGCCGTATATGGCCCGAGGAGCGCAACAACTGTGCGCTTCGCGTCTTTCAGTCGGGACACTGCACACAAAAATGGGGCATCATTCCTAAGGGATCATACGGCTACATGAGCGGGCGCGCAGCCTACGACCGAAGAACTTACAAGGAGCGGATGGCTTTAAAAGGCGAGACACGGTCGGATGGACGCTCTCCTTCCGGGTACCGCCCCGTCGCTCGTACCACCACCGACCGGAAAGTGGAGCCACCCCGTACATGGTGAACTCTTCAGCGAGGTCACGCATGTTGAACCGGCGGGCGACACCAGCAAGCCTTCGCGCCTGCTACGTGTCATCGGCCTTTGGCTTCAGGTCTAGCGAGCTGGTGAATGCTATCGGCCATCCCCGACACAGCAGGCCGCTTGTGCTCATCATGTGGTAGTAAAACCACCGTCGCGTCCAACCGGACTCCCACTTTCCTCGCAAAGCCAATGCAGGGAAGAGCCCCGCGCACCGCTTCCTCAGCACAAAGTTGACGCTGCCGAAGTTTGATACCGCTCCCCCTTCGACTTTCTTCGACTGGCAGCGCGCATCGTGCAGAGTGGTGAACAGGTTCGCGCTGGGACAGTGACCTTCTATTCGTATCGCCCAAACGAAGACCGCCAGGAGCAGGATCATCGTGGCAAGCCATTCTTCTCTGAGGTGGGGTGCTAAAGAACAGGAGCAGGAGTCGACTATGCCAACAGCGCAGGAAGCAGGGCTAAGCAACCGACGGAGAAGAATGTTCTCGCGCCGGTGGAGACGCCTTATAAAGCCGCTCGGCCCCCCCAACCCCCCCTTGGAAGCGCAACCGGCGGGAGCCCAGTGGTTTAGCTACCCACGATCGGGAAGCGCAACCGCTGACAGCTGGGGACGCGCCGCGGTAGGTGGGCGGACAGTGCATGACGTGCCATAAGCACCCTGCCACGCACCCCGACCCCTTGGGAAGGGGCGATCGGCCGCGGTCGTGCGACCTCTGACAACCCACGACGCACCAATCGCGGCTCGCCGCGCATACCTTCCGAGTGGAACAGTGCGTACGGCTGCAGTAGCTTGTTCCTGACAACTCAGGGGTTGGCGTGATTCCAGGTGCCATTAAAGTGCACTACCGGACCGCGGAGCCACCAGACCATGTTGGCATCAGGCCAGGCGGAGCCCCTCACCCTACTCGATTGCCCGGGGTTATGCACAGGAGTCTCGCACACCTCACCCCCAGCCGAATCCGCAGTGTGGGGTTTGTCTCCGCCCCGACTTCGACTCCACCACCCAAGGAATCTGCGGACCAGGGTGGGCCGGGCAACCAGGTCGTGGCTACACCTTGGACTTCGCCGGTAGGCCCACCGAAGATGCCCGACTCCGCCCGCTCCCGACTCGTTCAGCTAGCCCCCCCCCCCCCCGACATCTTTAAACTTCGCCATCGGCTTCGACTCCGGCCTCGCTACCAAGGGGCCAGGAGGGTGAGGACGACCTCGGCAACCCGCCCAGCGACGTACCCTCGCGGCGAAGCAAACATCATACCATGCAGTCAACCCACCAAACAATTCAGAAGTTCACAGGCCGCAGAGACGGAGGGGGCCAAATGGCTCGACAACATGGCTTTGGCCCGTGAAGCCCGTCACCATGAGAGGCTCCTGTTGTAGGGTGGCCCCCACCTAAGCCCAGCCAGCCTGCTAGAGGGTTGTAAGGCCCAAAGTAGGACATGTGTAATGATGTAAATGCCCCTGAAAAGGATGCTTGAGTGTAAGGGTATAATTGTAAAAGCGCTCCCCATGTGGATATATACATATAACACAAGCCACGGGGAAAACCCTAAGCACTTACTCACCTAATTCTCCACTACCATACTCTCTCTCTCTATTTGGTCTGTAACCACAACATAAACCTTGCACCTCTATCTTGTAGCATTAAGGTATGACCTAAATTGACGATATTTTGCCAATTCCAGTTTTGAACTACCGCGGAGTTGTTTCACAGCTTTTAATTGAGTCAACGTTAATAGCAAGTTTAATTCCGCGATAAAAGAGGTCTGTTTCCAAACAGATACTAAAGTTACTAATCATCTATTTGTCACTCTAGAAAATTCTCACTACATTCTCTTTTGAAATAGAAAATTCTCACTGCATTCTCTTTTGAAATTGCATATTTCTGTCCAAATGCAAAACTTCATATGAACTCTATATGAACTTACTCCCTCCAATCACAAATACATATTATTTTAGACATCGACACGGTCTTCAAAACATAACTTTGACCACTAATTTATATTATAATACATTTATAAGACCCAATAAAATTATATTATTATAAAAAATACTTTTTGAGATAAATCTATACATATGAATTTAATGTATCCAATCTTAAATGTTTAAAAACATACATATAGTCAAAATTTCAAAAGTTTGGCTACATGTATTCCAAAATAATATGTATTTGTGATCAGAGGGAGTATAAATGTTGTATCTGCTAGGTAAATGACATGAATATTGTAGAAAACATAGTAACTTCTCCAGAATTCATACGAAACAATTCCAAACAAGGCCAAATTATTTGGATGGAGACGTGGTACGTGTCATTGACTATGTATGTTTCTCTTCTTTTAATTCTCTTAATAATACAAAAAAAATGTTCACTTGTATTCGGAAAGAAACTTTGTAAAGTGCTAGAGAATGGATAAAACAATACTTCCCCATTCCAGTGTCGAGGGTCAGCTACCAATTGGACCGTCATCACAGAAATTTGCTCGTAATGATGAAGACCTGTTTTATTTGTTCTTTTCTTAAAGCAGGGGACTAGGGGATCACAATTTAGAACCCAATACTATAAAAAGGATCATTATAGATGGTTTGAAACTACCATCACAGACAGTTTTCTAAACCATCAGAATTTATGGCTCAGTGATAATCAGAAGTTATCACAGATGGTTTGTGAGTCGTCTATGATAAATACAACACAGACGGTTTGTAACTAGAACCATTTGTAAAGAAAACTATCACAGATGCCTCGAACCAAAAAACCGTCTGTGATACTCAAATATCACAGACGGTTTTAGCTACCACCATCTATGATGGACAAGTATCACAGACGATTCGTATATAGAACTGTTTGTAATGTGCAAAAATCACAAACGATTGGTAGATAGAACCGTCTATGATATGCAAGAATTACATATGGTTTTTTGTTTGAGCAGTCTATGATAATCCTTCATAGACGATTTATACCTTAAATCGTCTGTGATAATTTCTTCTATATCTAAATTTTTTTCTATTTTTTTGGTTAGCTAGCCTAAAAAAATGTTAGCTATGCCATTTGAAAACAAGCAAATACAGCAGCAAACACAACAACACATTCCATTTATATTACAATTAGAATCTACCATTACAGCATAATAAGATAACGAGTAGGTTACCCATCTAACACAATAAGAACATAGTAAGAACATATCTCCTAATCCTACGAACCCAACTCTTAAACATGGCAAGAACATAGAAGAAGCAACGACCCTAGCAGACAGTAGAAGCTGAACCACACCGACGAGCTGATGCCTAGGCCCTCTTGCTCCTAATACAGCGTGCGAGCTGGATATCCTTGATGCCCGCTATCATTGGTGCTGACTTGAGTGCCATCTTAGTAGCCATCGACATCTACTTCATAAGGACCATTAGGGTCGAGGTCGAGGAGGAGGATGGTGAGGAAGAGTTTAAAGAGATTTTTGGTGGAGGAGGAGGGCGGTGACGAAGAGTCTGGAGAGACAATGAGGAAGGCCATCGGGGTCAGGGTCGAGGAGGAGGGTGTTAGTATTTATAGAGGGAGAGGTAGAGCTACGATTCATGAGGTGGGGTTTGGTGGGTTTCTATTAGTTGAGAATGGGTTAGGAGAGAATCGATGGGCCCAGCAGTCAGTTTATCACAAACGATTCTATATACAAACCGTTTGTGATACTCTCAACATAGACAGTTGGTAGCTAGAACCGTCTGTGATGTGCGTATATCACAGATGATTCAATATACCAACTATATGTAAATTAGAGCACAAAGACATTATATATATCGGTGCAATGTAAATAGCTAGTCTTAAAAGATAAAATAGCAAAGTTCTATATATCTTATATATACTTTTGAAAGGTTTCGACGAGATCTACAACTTTGCAATTGGGACGAACCCCAAATTTCGAACGGAAGATCAAAATTTTTGGCAAAAGCAGAAACTGAAAACTTGCGATGCAAATTTAAGGCTAAAGATGCCGATTTTGGGGATTTTAAAGGGTGACTGGCATAAGCCAGTTATTTGTTTTGGATCGGGCTCATCGTTAGCTTTTCAACGAGTACAAGAACGTTGAAAACGGACACCGCATGTAAAAGTTATACCTATTTTACTAAAGATGCCTCAGAATGGAATCCTACTCAGACTTAGTGGGAGATTATGAAATTTTAGGGGATTGCGAGGCGGGAGAATAACACAGACGGTTTTTAATATAAACCGTTTGTGATAACTTCATTATCGCAGACAGTTTGTAATAGAAACTATCTGTAAAGTATCATAGACGGATTAAATAAAAAATTATCTGTGATATTTCACAGACGATTCTTGGTAAGAACCGTCTGTGATACTTCACAAACGGTTTTCATCATAAATCATCTGTGATATTATGTCTTCACAGATGATTTTTAGCGTTGGCGGCAATACAGATGATCTCTAAATCTAAACGGTCTATGATTGTATTTAAAGGTGTCTAATATAAACCTTTTTTATAATAGTGACATTCATGTCATTGAGGTGACGAAACAGCGTCATCCCTCCACACACAAAGCGAAACCTGCCAAACAACAGAGTTCCAAACAGAACGCCACCGTTCTTGCCAGGATAACCACCAAGAGGAAACTAATATAACCTGTAGACCAATACCAGTACCCTAATTAACAAAAGGCCGCATCATCTCCAACAAGAGACTACCCCTAACTTCAGCCGGCATCTTCATTAGCATTCCAATCTTCGTGTTGTCGGAGTCCTCTTTTCTGCATTTCGGCCCACGATTCAATCCAATGACAAATATGAGAAACAACTACAGTAGGATCATTTCTTGTTTTCCATGTTGTCCACAAGACAGCCGACACTCGCACAGCAATTAAACCCTTCATTTCCTTAGGAAAACGTCTTATCCACGGTCCTCCAAATAAGTTCAACCCTTTGTATTTTTTTTTTAGATAATGGAAAATAATTTCCGGCCTCTGCAAGCGCACACAGCCAAGTTCTTACAGGGTGTTCAGCTAATTGCTGTTAAAAAAAGGAAACGAGAATACAAGTTGATCAAAGTGATTAAAAGCAAAGTCTATTATTGCTCCTCCATCCACTCTTGGCGAAAAAGTCCAATGTGACAACTTCCAGTGCTCGGCTCGCCAGTCGAATGGTCTCCTTTGCATCCTCACGCTGCAACAATGCCCAGAACCGCAGCCAGAATGTTCCCCTGAAGGTAGCCTGCATAAAAGAAATATATCGTTTCTTCTCAAAAATAACATCATTCCGTGTACACCAGATAGCCCACAGAAGAGCGGCGACATCCACTAAGATCAGCTTTCGAGCACTATTCCCAACGCCAGTTAACCAATTCCGCAGCATATGAGGAATAGACCTAGTAGGAGTTAACCCAGTAGCTATGTGCATTATACGCCAGATATTCTTAGCATGTTGGCAATCAAAGAAAAGGTGATTAATTGTTTCATTGCAATTGCAGAAGCAACACTTTTGATTCCCATGCCAATTCCTCTTAGCTAAGTTATCCTTTGTTAAAATCACCCCGCTTTGAAGATACCAAAGGAAGATTTTTATCTTCAAGGGGAGTTTCAGCTTCCAAATGATAGTATGCACAAAAGGGTTGCCCTGGTTCATAAGATAATTGTACATAGATCGCACTGAAAAAATACCATTTCTATGTAAATCCCAGGAGAAAAAGTCCTTCCTATTGGTAAGCTGAATATTAGCAATTTGAGCTACTAGATTAAGCCAAGCGGTCAATTTATCTCCCACTAAAGCTCTTCGAAAAGATACATTCAATGGCACCTGGTTCATAACATGTGTCACTGTAACCTGGGGGTAATGGACTAAACTATACAGGCTAGGAAATTGTTCTTTAAGGGACTTAGAACCCACCCAATTATCCTCCTAAAATCTAGTTTGTGAACCATCTCCTATCATGAAGGTACCACACCCTAGAAAATCTCCCCTAACCTTTAGAAGACCTTTCCAAAAATGAGAATCACCAGGTTTGATTTGTACCTGTGATAAACATTTCGAACTCAAATATTTATTTTTAATTAAGGTCTGCCAGGTTCCTTCTGCATTAAGAAGTTTAAATAACCATTTACTGAGAAGGCATTTATTTTTAATCAAGAGATCTGTTATGCCTAGACCACCTTGATCTTTGGGGCGACAAAGAATATCCCACTTGGCAAGGCGGTATTTATGTTTCTCATGATTACCTTGCCAAAAGAATCTTGATCGATAGAAATCAAGTTTCTTTAGAACACCTTTTGGTATTTCAAAGAAGGACATCATAAACATAGGTAGGCTACTAAGGACTGAATTTAGTAAAACAAGTCGGCCCCCATAGGACATATGTTTTGCCTTCCAAGTATTTAATTTACGTCTAAATCTTTCCTCAATTACACCCCAGTCTGCATTGCAGAGTTTGCGATGGTGCATCGGAATGCCTAAGTACCGGAATGGATATGATCCTATTTTGCAACCAAAAAGCTGAGTATATTCCTGCTCATAATGCTTTGCCTCTCCATAGCAGAAAATCTCACTTTTGTGGAAATTAATTTTTAGACCAGATAGTTGTTCAAAAACACTGAGCAGCAATTTCATATTCTTAGCTTGCTCCAAATCATGGTCTATAAAAAGGATTGTATCATCAGCATATTGCAAGATGGACAATCCATCATCCACCAGGTGAGGTATGATTCCTCTAATTTGGCCATCCTCTTTTGCCCTCTTAATCAAAATTGAAAGCATGTCTGCCACGATGTTAAACAGAATGGGTGACATAGGATCTCCTTGCCTAAGACCTTTTTTCGTTTGGAAATAGTGCCCAATGTCATCATTAATCTTGATGCTCACACTACCTCCAGTTACAAACTTTTCCACCCAATTGCACCATTGCTGGCAGAACCCCTTCATTCGCAAGGTTTGTTGTAGAAAGGACCATTTGACTTTATCATAAGCCTTCTCAAAGTCAATTTTAATTATGACACCATTTAGTTTTTTGGTGTGCAGCTCATGTATGGTTTCATGCAAAATCACCACACCCTCCATGATATTTTGGCCAGGCATGAAAGCCGTTTGAGTAGGTTGTACTACCTTACTAGCCACTCCCATTAGTCGATTTGTGGCAACCTTTGTGAAAATTTTGAAGCTCACATTGAGTAAACAAATAGGTCTATATTGTTGGATTTTTGTTGCCTCTTTAATTTTTGGAAGTAGGGTAATCACTCCAAAATTTAGGCTGAATAAAGGAAGGCGATCTGCAAAGAAGTCATTGAATAGCGCCAAAAGATCATCTTTTATAATTTCCCAAAAGACCTGATAAAATTCTGATGGGAAGCCATCAGGGCCAGGAGATTTATTGTGTTCCATTTGGAACACCGCCTCTTTTACTTCTTTATCCGTAAAAGGAGCGATTAGAATGGCATTTTCCTCCTCTGTGACCTGTGAGATATCTTGTATTTGATTCTCCATTAAGCTAAAATTATTATCAACTGAAGGACCAAACAACTCTTTATAATATTTAGTGATATATGCTTTTAATTCAGCATCACCCTCTATTATCCCATCCTCTTGTTCTAGCTTGAAAATGCGTTGTTTTCTATATTTACCATTAGCAACCAGATGGAAATATTGGGTATTATTATCACCCTCCAAAAGGTCCTTAGTTTTTGCTCTCTCATACCATTTAATTTCTTCCTCCCTCAACAAATGGACTAATCGTTCGTTGAGGTAGTGTTTGAAATTTAATTCTTGGTTAGAGAGAGTGGCTATTTCTGCCTTTTTATCCAAAACATCAATCATAGTGATTAATTTATTCTTCTGTTTTTTATTGTGGCCAGCTATATTTTTGGCCCAGCCTCTCAAAAATTGTCTAAGGGATCTTATTTTATTTTGCCATCTCTCTATAGCTGTGGCACCATTACTTTCTGATTGCCACATATTAGCAACCAGATCATAGAAACCATCTCTTAGTAACCATCCTCGTTCAAATTTGAACAAAGGACGTTGCCTATTATGAGAAGAAGCACATGTATTCAATAACAAGGGTGTATGATCAGAAGTAGTTCTGTCCTTGGCCATTACTGTTGTGAGCGGGAATTTTTGTTCCTATTCTGTACTAACCAAAATCCTATCTAATTTCTCAAAGGTCGGATTATACCCGCTACTTGCCCAAGTATACTTGCGACCCGACATTTCTAGTTCTCTAAGTTGTAGAGTCTGAATGACCATATTAAATAAATTTGGCCATCTGACATCAAAATTATCTTTGTTTTTCTCCTCAGGACAACGCATAATATTGAAATCTCCACCAATGATATAAGGTAGCGATTCTTTACCACAAGTCTGGGCCATCTCAGTTAGAAACCTTTCCTTATATTGATGTTGTGCCGGTCCATAAACTGCAATCAACGACCATTTGAACCCATCACTCTTATTTCGAAGAGTGAACTTAACATAGAATTCCCCTTCATCAATATTACCAATGTCATATACCATCATGTCAATACCGAGGAGAATTCCCCCGGATCGTCCATGTGGTGCCATGCAGTGCCAAATATATTCCTTGCCACCACATAGTTTTTTTAGGGTCCCATCTGGGAATTGATCCCTACCTGTTTCCATAAGAGCAATAAAATCAATTTGCTCCTCTTTTACAATATCTTCCAAATATCCAAGTTTAGCCAAGTCCCCAAGACCTCTGATATTCCAGAAGATCCCTTTCATTTGAGACTCAATTTGGAAGGTGTAGTAGGTTTTTTAGGTGTTAATCCCACCCTGTTTTTCTTTCCTGAATTATATTTCTTCCTGCGAGGAATAGCATTAAGCTCACAACATATGTGATCATATCCCTCTTCATGCATGTTCTCATCAAAATCCTCACATGCAACATTGAGTTGTGCATCTAGAATATCTGCTTCCTCATCCAAATTTATCTTAGGAGAGGAAGATTTATTATTAGGTATTTCTCCCTTAGCCAAAACCCTAAGCCTATCTATTTCTATGTTTTTAATAGAGGTAATAGATGAAGAAATAGCATTATTATCTCTACCCATAGAAACTCCTAGGTTGGCAATTCTAGATGAAATGATAGAGTCAGAAAAGGATGAAAAGGATAAACACATACCCGGCTGCATAGAATTTTTTTTGACCACCAGATTCATCGCCTTCTCCATCATTTTGTCATCTCCTTTGCTAGCTACCCGCTTGCTGGACCTTCTATCCACTTCATTTTCTTTGGCTAATGCTAACTTCAGATCTTCAAGGCCAACCACATTGGACAAACACCGGAGTGCAGTAACCATCGCCAGGCTAGACAAATTGGCACGAATTCCATTTTCCTTGGCTAGCATCTGTAACTGACGGCGAGGAAGTGTATGAAGTAAAGTAACATGTTGTTCTAAAGACCCAATCGGCAGAATGTCATCTGTGGTTGCTTCAAAAGAAATGGCCTTCTGACGCAGCTGCGATGTTTCCACCACATCATCACTATCAAACTGATTTTTCGCCAGCTGAACCAAAGGTGGTTCAGATTCTAGTGCATCTACCTTAATCAAATTTGGATTAGCCTCATTTAGTGAGCCTGGCAGATCATTACCCATCGGTGACTCACATTCCAAGCCCACCATCGGCTCAGAAGCCAAACCAAGCAGTGCCTCACCTTCACCAATTGAATCCCCAGCAACCATGAGACTTTTCTGAAAATCAGTATCCGGTAACACCAACCCATTAAGCAGAGAGCTGTGAGTATGTGCCATCTGGGGCACAGAATCCTCCAATGGTTCAGACATCACCATGACACTAGCTTCCTCCAGGAGACTATCCACTGCTGAATCAATAGCTTTGTCAATAATTTCAAGTTCTTGTGCAGTAGGTGCTCCCTCTTTTTGAAGCTGGTTGGATGTATTTGGCAGGACCGAGGTATTGAAATTAGTAGAAGAAGTAGAACCACTATCATTTTGCTTACCCTTTTCAGCATCCTCCATCTCCTGATCTTTGTCATGATTTGATTCCTTTGGGTGCAGATCATCATCCTCATCAAGCTCATCCAGATCCTCATTGTTATCAGTGACCACTTGCTCCACTTTGAAGAAAATTTCATAGAGACAATCATCAACAACAATATCTGCATCATCCGGAATACTATGAACATCCAGAACTGCAACCAAAAGCCGAACCACCCCTGTCTTCTTCATTGATCTCATGTCCACCCGTTGGGTAGCACCAAGAATAGACCCCACTGCCCAAAGTGGAAGGAATGATCTGATTTCATAAGGAACGCCGTACACATTAACCCACACATTCTGCAACCTCTGCTTTGGCTTTATCTCATTATTCCATTCTTCAAAAAGCATCACACCCTCATTGTTGTCTATGCGGAGGCGTTTCATGCTAATCATTCTCTGCAACTCCACCTGACACGGGAATGGAACAATATATGTGTTGTCACCATGTTCTCGTACCACCCAGTCCCATTTCACCGGAATTGCCTGAGCAAGTTCCTTCTTGACTAAATCAGCCTGAACATTACCCTCAACAATTGTGATTAGAGCAGTTGCAGAGACTCTCCTAGGAGCCTTCGCTGCTGATGTATATGGAATATAAAAGAATCCTAACCCCTCTCCAGCAAGACCACAGAAGGTCGCAGTTGGTTTTGGACCATGCAGTAATGGGCATTGAGATGTGAAATGCTCTTCTTCACAAATCTCACAACACAGCACAAATTTCTTTTTCTTCTTAGACACAGGTTCATTAGCAAATTGTGTACCTTTGTGCTTCATGGCATGAGTTTGAGAATTGTCTCCTCTTTCTTTGCCTGCAGCCAGAGTCACGTTGCCGGTCTGATGAGCATTGTGACCGCCTTCCCCCTGTCCCGAAGCATCCCGGCCATGAGGTCTGCAAATGGCGTTGTCGCCGTAGCCGCGGCCACTTTGAACGCGATCACGACCTCGCCCACGGCCATATGGCCTTGGTGGTCGTCCCCCGCCCCGTGTGAAATGCAGCTGGCCACTATAGTTGCGGCTACGACGCTGATCACCATCACCAGCTCCACCGGGACCTCCCATCGCCGCACTGCCGGCCATGACCACCTCTGCGTACGTGCGACAATCACACGTGTTAGGTTTTCGCGTTAGGCGTCGCTGCAGAGATGCCAATCCGGGATATCGACGTGACCAAGCCAAAGTTGTTTGGCCCACTGTGTTGCTCGGCCCAGGTGACAGCCCAACAGGAGAGAGTTTCGAAATTTGAATTTGTCGCTGATCCAGATCTGTGCGACAATCCTGTGACTGAGACCTTGCCGGAAATGACGAACTTCGCAAATCCTGTGCTTCAATCAGCTTAGGCACAAGAATGTCCCCTAATGTTCTCGATGGGGAAAAACTAGGCTTCGGCAACGGACCTTTCCAGCCATACTTCCCATTCCAAGGCCAGAAACCTTTGCTATGGTTTTGGACCTTGGACATCCTCGTTGCCCTTGGTTGATACGGCGTACATCCCTCTCGATCACCGATCACCATCGGGAGAAGAGAGGCAGGTGCAGCAGCATTCCTGGAGCTAGAACTTGTTATTCCGCGACGATCGGTGATCTGGAGAGAATTTCTTGCTCTGCTTGTCTGAGGCATTTCGCCAAACACGTTGCACGCAAGCAGAGCACCGTTCCAGACCTCCTCCTCGCCTCCCCTTTCTGGTCTGGTACCTTCCATTGGCACAGGGGGCAGCGCCGGCGCCGGGGCGTTGGAGACCACGGCGTCGATGGGGAGGCTCATCCTCGCCGGGATGATCGCCGGCGGTGTTCCCTAAAGACCGGGCCTGCCCGCCTCCGTTGAAGGGGCTGACGCCGGTGGCCGTGGCAAGTCCGGCCAGCGCCGCCCCTGCGCGCTCCTCCGCGCGGCCCCTACGAGGAGGCGCTGGAGCTAGCCGCGACGATGTCTCTGAACTTCAGCCCCTACTCTTAATCTGTAGCGCTCAAACTCTGGACAGAACCTAGAAGACAGCATCACGACGCCGCACACACAATGTGAATGAACTGCATCAAGTGATCGAAAACTTAAATAACATGAGATCAATACGAGTGAGTTTGTCGCAATTCTGAAGAACTATCCACCGCTGTACCGGCTACCTTACAGCATGCACCTGTTTCTTGACAAGTGCATGTTTGGTCGCCAAATGGAAACGGAAAGGTTCATGAATTTCTTGATGCAAATATAGCCTCCTAACGTCACTGTAGCACTGTGATGCCCTTACTACACAAATAGTCGAGGATAGAAATCCAACTATGCTGCCAGATTTTTCTAAATTTTGAGAGTTTAGTATTTTCAAATGAAGCAAATTGCTATCAAAGTTCAACATGGCTTCGCATAATCGCATCAACAGTTCAACACAGTATATTGCCTCGTAGCCTGATTGCAAATATTAGGTCATGCATGTTCTTTGGATTACGGCCGTTCCAAACAACAATGACTTCTGGCTACCAGAAGCTAAAAACCGTTCAGAATATATTGGCTTCCTAATGCGATTTTTTCTTTTTTTTTATTTTTCCTTTGCATTATTATAGAGATATAACGGTGTTTTTTATGTTTTCTATATTTCATTATTTTCCTGTAATTAAATGCTTCAGAAAAAAGCTAACAGCTGCTACAGTGTCATTTAGGCCAAAAGTCACTTTGGAACGGGACCGTAACTTATGTTGAGGAATAGCTCCACACCATGAATAGTAGCACATTGTTGAGTTTTTTTCTTTAACTAAACTAGCGAAATTTCCCACATAATTGGGCTAACTCTATTGCCTTTCGAACATATAGTTGCATTTGCTATACAATTGTAATAGTTATAATATCTATACATAATTAATCTACACCATTATAATCTAATCCTACCAAAATAAGTGGTGTAGATCTTCTTTCTTTTCTCTTGATTAATGAGAGAATTTCTATGAAGTTAGCTTTTTCTGATTTAAAGATTATTATAGGAGGTTTTAGACATCCAAAGCGAATGAGGCATCTTAAATGTCACCGATTATTTGTAGCTATATAGATTGTAAGGGAAAACTCACCTTTGAGTTTTTTTCTGATGTCTAGAATTCAATTCCTACCAGCTCTAAGTTGGGCGGTTTTTGTTTTCGAGATTTGAAGTTTTCAAGATGTGACTTATGAGCTGCGTGCATTACGATATGACTATAAATTTGCCATATCCCACTCCAAGGCACCATTAGGAAAGCAAAAATATTACAATATTTTTACATGAATCTGTCCAATTCCCGCAGGAATTGCGAAAAATTCTCGTATGCAAACGGAGCCTAATCCTGTAACAAATTACCATTTATGATTCTAAACTTGAAAATTAACTCTGTATGTCCCTCAATTAAGTTGCCAAATGTCTAATGTATATATTTTTTTCTCAATATTGCAGCAAATCCTATATAACTATGCAATTGGTGCCCACTAACTACAGTTAAAGCTAATTTTCTCATTTGAGTGTGCCACGTCCATCCCTACTTAATAATCTGGCCGTTGGATTAGAGTTCAGCGTCCAAGATTTGCCTTTCCAGACTGGTGCAAATCCAAACAGCCGTTTTGTATAGGATGTGGGCGAGTGGGCTTCACGTGTTATGTTAGCAAAACTCGACTATGATCAGCTCAAAAAAAAAATCCCTACCAGGTTTGCTAGGGTGTCATTTTCATGGCGAGTGGGCTTGCTAATGTCTTGATTGCCAATGGCAAGTAGTCACACATTTTAACAATATTCCTGCCAATCTCTACCAGATTGTGTTTAGTTATATGCCCTAAAAGCAACCATAAAGATAATTGTATTACTTTTATATTCATAATCTTTTAAATAATATGCTATTTTATTCCTTAAATAAATATTTTTTATATTAAACAACAAGTATGTGATTTGTTTATGAAACTCTTTAGTCATGTTTTGATGTTATTCTAAATTATTCTTGATTTTATATTATTATGTGAGACAATTATGATTCATAGATCAGCACATATATTAATTGATGATCATATTTTATGGATCATTGATATGATGATATCAAATCAATAATATAGATACATGTTAAAGATTATAGTGTTGAATTGACCCACCTTGAGGCACTGTTGAGATTATTATGTTTTATACATTATCAGTTGGTCTCAAGCAATGATAATGTATAATCCTTACACCTAATATCTGCATAGCTTCCTACATGTGTAATAGTGTGCTTAGACATTGCCAAATGCTACACCGTAATTGGATAGTTATAAAATGTAGCTTTCGGGTATGCTATGAAACATGCGGAGGGATGTGACTGGTCGAATATAGAATTTGTCCCCTCCTACATAACAGGTGAATGTGATTGCATTATGGATATTGAATAAGGATTCAGTCGGAGGCTGTATATAAGGAGAGCATTATGGCTATGGGTTCAAGTGTGAGACAGTAAGATCACACCACCCATCGAAACCCTAGCTGCCCCTTCCGGAAGCCCTGTTGTGCACGTTGGTGCTAGTACATTGACACACGCATGTTCCATCTATAGACATGTGTACTTCGGTAGAGGCGCTGCTGCAACTGCAGCACTAATCGGGATGATTCGAGGAGAAGATAATTGACTAGTAGAGATCGACTATCGCTAGAGGATGATCGGCTTCCGATGATCGCTCTTGAAAGACGTTGGACGATCGACTACTTTCATTATACCGACACGCACAATGTTGAACCGGGCTGCTTCAACACTTCTTCTGTTGCACTGCACATTCAGTGGTAACAATCTATGATCTCTTACTTACATGGCTTTCTAGTTTATATGGTAAAACTTTTAATTTACGATAGTGTGACCTACTCGTAACCCCCAACAGTTTGCTAGGGTGTCATTTTCTTGGTGAACAGCAAATGCAACTTGGTTGAACAATGACCAACTTTCACCAGAACGTAGGAAGTCCATGCGGTAGAAGGGCATTGTTTGCACCTGTCTTGAGATGACCTCACTTCGAGTTGTTACTATGGTCTTACATATTCCTGTTTTTGAAAGCGGTGTACACAGTCTCTCCCAACAGCTCCCTCATTCATTCCATACGTCGTCCAACACAAGTAAAATCTTCTTCTCCTTAATTTCATCTGATAGTTTCGCTGAAGATTAGTAAGTTCTGTAACATCACGCTTGGTCTCCGTTAGTGACATAATGATCTTCCTCGTTATGTCACTAACAACAAATTGCTCTGACACGCAGACCTAAGCAAGCTTGTTAAATGAATGGCGCACCCTCAGGTCATTATACACAAGTTGTGCTAGTGTTGTTTTCCCCAATCCTCTCATGCCAACAATAGCCAGGATAGAAATTAGACTTCTGATATGCTCGTCTTCTGTGAACAATAATTTTTCCACGATATTGTTCTTGTCATTTTCTCTTCCAAAAATGCTCCTTCCGCATACATCAGAGACCTCCCGTGAATTACTAATATCAGAAACGAACCGTCTCTCTCCATCATTCTCTGATACAGCAAGATTACCATGTTCTTTAAAAATCTGACCATATTTCTTTATAATTTGCCTTGTTTAGTACCACTGACTCTCAGGGGCAGATGGACTAAGGGCTATAGGGAGACATAAGTCCTCGGACCAATTTTAATTTTTTTTACTTGGAACCTAAGTTTACACAGCGTGTTCTACATAACTAAATTAGTGCATCCACAACTTGCAACCAAGCGACCAAGGTCAGTGTGTGGGCCAGAACTTCTCTCCTATGCCTCTGTGGCCCAAACTAGCATGCAGCCTAGCCAGTGCGCGGCCCAGCCACCCAGACTAGTGCCCAGGCCAGCGGATAGCCACACGTGGACATAGCCATGCACAGGCATGGCCTAGTCACCAGCGAGTGACTTTTCACGACTTTTGTTCGCCAACGCCCCAAAGAGTCCCAAGACGTCTTACCTTCCTAGTTTTGTTCCCATGCAATCTCCTTTCCTCTGTAGTGGGTGACTACAGTTCGCCCTGGGCTTTCCCCAATAATTCTATTGCTTACGGAATTTGAAAAGTCGTTGAAACCAACTATAAAGTATAATTTGCTTCACTTTATTTGATTATTCTGTAATTTTTCACTTGAAATTTTACTCACTTATTATTTTTTTATCTATTTTGTATGCAGTGAGGCTAGCTAGATGTTTTTTTGTCGATGCTAATCATCTTTTGTTTTCGGATTCATCCTAGATCTTTCACTAATAATGGGTTTTTTTATTTTGGTAGTTGTTTGATAAATAGTTATGGTTATAGACCATTGAGCTTTGTCATAAAGTTAATTGATATTACAAAATTTATAATATATTACTACCTACTATATTATTAATAGATGTATTGATAATAACATGCATTAAGCATGACACCTCCGTGTCATGTTTTATCTGGATCCGCCACTCACTATACCGGTATCACTAGCATTGGTCCCGTTTCGCTTTTTCGACACAAAAAATATGTTGTCAGTATGCATTCATTTCCATGTTTCTTGTGGTAATAAATGCAATCAGCATATGCGCACTAATATTATATTTAAAAGAAAAAATTTGTTATATACCTGTAATATTTGAACCAGTGCATATACATGCCTAGTGGCTAGTTTTGTCTATTACCTTAAATATCACGTACTGACGACCTGTTTGATCGGGGCGATTTGGTGAGAGGGAATATAGGATATGAAAAGAAGTGGGTATAGGAATTTCAATGAGTGGGCATTGGAAACAAGTATGTATAGAATTTCAAACCTATGGAGGGGATAAGAGTTGGAAAGGAATAATTGTTTTGAGACAAAGTCAATAGATCTCACCCTTAGTTTTAAAAATTGTCAGTTATCAGTTTTTGTTTTTGAGACGGTTTTTTTCTTTTTTGGAGGTTACCAGTTTTCAAAGTTGTATCGGTAGTATCTTTAGTGCTACCGGTCACCATATGTCGTTTTGGGGCAATGTTGATATATTTAGGTTGTATTTGTTATTATAAGTTGTTTTGAGTTAGATTTATAAATTTTGAATCAAATTAGGAGAAAAATCAATTTCAAAAGGAATTGCTACGGTAACCATCCGACTACCGAGAACTGATGGCCCTAATTCCTAGGACCCAAACAGGGTGTAAAGCATTTTTTGGAGCCCCGATCTCAGCTCTTCGTAACAACTTACAGGGACTGAAAAGCAAAGTCATATGCTCCCAAACACAAACTCTCCCGCAAACTCCCATTTCCCTTATCTATCGTTGTCCAAGGGGCTGTTTGGTGGCTAGTCACGGTTTTTTGCTGCAAAAATTGGCCCTATATTTCTTGGGTTTGTTCTTTTTTACTGTGACTTATGACTTTTGGCTATACTTTGTGGCTTTTGGATTATTTGTGCAAGAGATTACAGAGTAACAGAAACTCACATATGGTTTTTACCGATATAAATGAAGTCGGTACAGAATGTACTACAATTAATTAGTAGACTATATCTTAAAAAGATACTCCGTTTAAAAGTTGATTACTATAGAAAAGCCAAAAAACAGCTTTTAGAAGTCGAAAAGACATGCCCTTAATTTTTTAGTAGTTTTTATTTTTGATTTCTCTCAGTAATTACTATTTATTAAACTAATAAATCGTAACCCAAAAAACATAACCATTGTCCACCACAAGTTAAGAGAAGTGTAGCTAGAATGCCTATGCCAATGCTCTAACCAAAGTGCATAATAATTTTTAAAACTATCATCAATCCGCGCAACCGCACGTTCCAAGCTACATTTAAGGATATAAAAAATTATTTAAGAAGTACTTGATTACGATAAAATATTACGAACAATCACCTTCTATTTTTATAAAACTTTACTTTTAAATTTGTCATAATGGGATACAAACACAACATTACGAGCACTTTCTAAAAGTTTAGCAATGTGGGATTTTGAAAACTAAATTATTTTTTTGTATTGTAGTCCCAAATATATATAGGACACTGAAATGGGGCACCAAGGTGTCTAGGCACCAAGTCTCTCTGTCGTTAGATTGCTTTTAGATGCGTGCAGGTGCAATATATTAGGTAACCTATTAAGATTCATTAATTCGAAAAGGTATCAATTTGGAAAAGAATCAATCATGGATGGAAAGTTTTAATTATAGAGCTTGGGCACCATGGTGCACCTGTTATATATATATATATATATATATATATATATATATATATATATATATATATATATATATATATATATATATATATATATATATATATATATATATATATATATATATATATATATATATATATATATATATATATATATATATATTCGGGTGGCATAGTTTTATTTTATAATTTATTATCCAAACTTCAAAATCTTATATATCATCCATATAGTAGACTTGAAGTCAAATTGCTGCAGTTTTAGAACTTTTGTTTCAGAATTTATATAAATTATAATAGAAATGTTTAAGTTAAATTCAGTTTTTTGAAGTTTTAAGTTTTCATAATTAAGTTTTGAGTCCAAAATTTATTTTATCTCTGAATTTAACTTCATACTTATTGAATCCCGAAGCACGATATGTGTGGACTCTAGATGTAAATTTGTTCTGAATCATGAACGGGACAAAAGGCATGGAGTCTTTTTGAATCCGGCTGTTCCTCTTCCATGGCTCCATGCATGCATGTTCCCTTTTGGTACTCATGGTCTTGTTACCACCGGATACAGGGCACGGCTGTTTCTATTTTAGTCAGCTTTGATCTACCTGTCGGTGGCACAAAAATTACGAATTTTTTGTACGGATAATCCATTTTTTATTCAAAATTACAGAAATACACCCGCGGGAAAATTTTTTACAAAAATAGGCTCCAGTCGCCCAACCATTGGGCGACTGGAGCCTTTCGCCCAACCCAGCAGCGACAACTGGAAAATCTCCCAACCGTTGGGCGATTAATTGCGGTCGCCCCACCGTTGGGCGACTTTCATGCAGTCGCCCACCCAACCCAGCAGCGACAACTGGAAAATCTCCCAACCGTTGGGCGATTAATTGCAGTCGCCCCACCGTTGGGCGACTTTCATCCAGTCGCCCTCCCATTGGGCGACTGCATGAAAGTCGCCCAATGGTTGGGCGATTGCACTCAGGTCCCTGAGAGAAAAAAGAGAGGAAAGAGTCTATTTTGTCGAAATTTGGAAAGTGCATCAAACCTTCGCCAAAAATAGTGAAAATTGGTGGAGCTGTTCTTCATACATCCAAAAGCCTCTAGAAAAAAATTTGAGTAATTTCGGCCATGGGATCAAAAGTTATAGCAGTTTCAATTGAGGCCGAAACGAATTCGAGTCCGTTTCAGACACACCTTCAGTAAAACGGGCATAACTTTTGCATACGGTGTCCGTTTTCGACGTTCTTGTACTCGTTGGAAATCTAACGACGAGCCCGGTCCAAAAATAATGATCTGCTTGCGCTAGTTGCCCTCCAAGACCCCGAAAATCGGCTATCTTTGGACCTAAACCTGTGTCGCAAGTTTTTTCTTTCTGTTTTTGCCCTTTTTCTTGTTCGTCCCTTCGGAATTTGGATTTTTCTTCAACTGAAAAGTTGTAGATCTCGTCGAAACCTTTCCAATGAGTATATATAAGCCATATAGAACTTTGCCATTTTATCTTTTCAGACTAGTTGTTTATATTGCATCGGTATATAAAACGATCGGTACATACGGTTTTGTCGGCCCCTGAGTGTAGTCGCCCAACCATTGGGCGACTGCATGAAAGTCGCCCAATGGGAGAGCGACTAGATGCAGTCGCCCGAGGGTAGAGCGACAGTTATTATGTCGTCCGCTGGTTGGGCGAAAGGCTCCAGTCGCTCAACCATTGGGCGACTGGAGCCTATTTTTGTAAAAAAATTTCCCGCGGGTATATTTCTGTAATTTCGAATAAAAAATGGATTATTTGTACCCGTATGTCCGATTTGGCCATATGTGTTGGTGACGTGTTTAGTTTGACAGTTCTATGTCTGTAAGTCGGGACTTTAAGCTACAAAAGGTTGGAACGCCGGTAATATTTTAATTCCAGATTTTACTAGAAGATAAATATTACAAATAACTAATGATGCATAAATCAATACTAACAGTAAATAACTCATTGTACATTGAAATATATGCAGAAACAGAATGTAAACAAATTGATCGGTCACACGAACGACTTATAGTTAGATCTGATGAAGAACAGGAAGCAGCGCATATGTGATGCAGTGCAGAACTTAGATGAAGCAGCGAAACGAGCGATCGCACAGATGTGCTGCCTAGAAACATTATTGTCACCCGCTGTGCAGGTCTTCATGGCAGCAACGGCTCAGAGATACTGCTCTTCTTCTTCATGGTGTACACCGAGAAGAAGAGTCGACAAGATTCAGATGGAGCAACACAACAGCACAGGCATGTAGGAGGAAGAAATGGAGACAGTGATTCTTAGCACAATGCACCAAGCATATATATAAATGCAAACTGTGAACTGACATGATTAAGCAGTTATTACCCACTGGTAACTGACACATTTAACCAACTATTTACCCATTAGTAACTGCCTGTCATCAAAACCCAATAAAGCATCAAATTCAAACGTTGGAATCTCATTCAAATAGAGAGATGCATGGTTCAGCAAAAAATAAGGTGGACTTGATCTGCCAAGTCGCACCCCATTTCACGATACAGTCACACGTTGCAAGTCACAAAGTCATACGATTTTTCACGCGAAAATATATGAATATGCGCGTGCATGTTTGTTTAACCAAAACTCTCCTCATGTTATCTCTATCTATCTATCACATGATTCAAAAAATAACAAGAATTGCACCTTTTAAATTGATCTCTTCCACTTTACATTTGTAATATGGTACTAAACCATGCATACTTTAAAATTATCAAGAATAAGTCTCACTCATATAGGCCTATTTCTAACACAAAATAGATTGACATGTCCTTTTCTCTTTTTTTCTAATTAACTTAGGAATTTCTATTTTATTTTATTTTCTCCTAGGATTAATGTGAGGTCTCCTGGAGGAGCCTCGAAACCATGCACCTACATGAGCTACATGTTTTCAATATGTTTTTTTTTGTTGATAACACATTTCACAAAATTAATCTAAAATTATGCATTCAAATTTTGAATTCTTTAATGTAAATTCAACAGTGTAGTTATAAACTATTTTCTCTTATATAACTCCAACAAATTTTTGTACCGCTTAAATTCCAAAATTGTATATATTTTATTTTTGTAAGTATGACTTTGTTCAAATTTTGCACTACAATTTTTCAAATTTTAAATTCTAAAATTGATTGTTTGGAACTTTTGTTCCAAATTTAAATTAGATATTTGCACACCACAATTTTTAGAGTTTTTAATTCCGTATCTACATATATTTGGACACCATAATTTTTGGACTTTTCAATTCCAAATTTATATATTGTGAGGCAAGAGATTTTTGGAATTTTTGTTCCAAATTTACAATATTTTGTTTCACAACTGTTTAGAACTTTTTAGTTCCAATATAATTTATTTTCTAATTAACTTGAAACAAAAAAATGTAAATACAAGTTGATCATGACACATACAGTCCATATATGTTTGGATATCATCAATTTTTAGAAATTTAAATTGGAATTTTAAAATTCTTGACAATTCTAGATTCAAGGAGCGAAGCTTTTTGCATGTTGGCTCTAGATCCCAATTTGCATTGTAAGCTTAGATTCAAGGATCGAAGCTATACTGGCAGGAGAATCCGTTTTCATTGATAGATTGAATTTAAATTTATTCAGATTGCGAATTTAATTACCAATTTCTTACCTATTTCAGTCTAATTGAAATTTGTAATCAATTGTATACGATATGTGGGATACTTTTTCTTTGATTAAATATAGTCCAAGCGATTGTTTTAGAAGGGTTCACCAATTTATTTAGAAAAATGAAATTCATACTTGTTTTTATTTACTTTTGGTTTCGAAAAATTTTAATATGAATTTTGAATTTCCTTATATATATATATATATATATATATATATATATATATATATATATATATATATATATATATATATATATATATATATATATATATATATATATATATATATATATATATATATATATATATGCAGAGCTTGCATGCATTACTACATAGTGTTACACTTTTACATCATATTATGTTTTTAGTACGGATCGAGTCTTTTTTTTTATTGGTTGTATTGCTTAACTAAATCCAGTTTCCTATTCTGCTACGACAAGTTTTTTTTCAAGGCTTAGTACGGCAAGTTAATTGGACATGCACTAGCGACACGAGTTGGACAACCATCTTATTAGCAGCGTGTTATACGTCTATGAAATTTCAATCCAAGCTATTGGTGGACGGAACTGGGCCTTCGGCGAGAAAATTAGAAGTATAAAAAAAATTTATATGGCTGAAAAAAATCAATGTTTAGTGGTCCAGCTAGAGACTTTGCAGACTAGCCCGAGACGACTGGCCATGGCCCAACCAACAATTAAAAATCATTCATGGCTTCAAGTTCAAGCAGTGGCCCAGGCCCAGCCGAGAGCCGACGAAGTACGAACCGTAGTTCACAGTTCGCACGCCTTCCTTCACTCCCACCAACCCACGCGAACCTTAGTTGAGACGAGTAGTTGGTAAGCGCCACCTCCAAGGTCCTCCAGCGGCCAGCGCCGCCTCGACTTGAGGCTCCACTGCTCTGGCGCCAGTGTTGGCTCCCGGCCTCCAAGGTCGCCACCTGGCCCGCCTCCCTCCCGCGCGCGGCGCCGTCTCCCTCCCAATCGGTTGGTTGACTACTTGACTTGGTTCGTTCCCCCAATCCCCATTCTCCGCAATCTCCGTTCTTTGTTCTCCTCGATGCCCAATCCCCTGTGCTCCTTTTCTGAGTGTTTGATGAAATAAACCAAATGATGAATCATGGGGCACCGAATAAAGGTTTTGACTTGTGACTTTGTGAGATTACAGATAGAGATAGACAGTAGACTATAGACTGATGCTGTGTTGTCTGGTAACTCTGGACTCTGGTTGAATTGATCATTGTCTCATTGTAATCTTGTATAGTTAATAGTTGTATGAATTGATTAGTGATCATTTGATGCCTTGATGGCTGATGCTAAATCAAATCAAGGTTGTGACTTGTGAGATTATAGAACTTTTATACGCAGGCAGCAGGCTTGTGAGTTATTCTGGCTCGTGAATTGTGCTTATGTAATATGATACAACTTTTATATGCAGGCAGTAGGCATAAATACCACTTAATTAGCATGGGCTTAGTTTACAATTAATTAATTAACAACACTTGTAGAAATCAATAGAAATTGCGGGAACAAATTAGTTATAGGTATGGAGTTAATTACCTCATGGCGCTTGCATCTTGCGGATTCCTTGCGGATGTTTCAGTGCTGCTCCGCGTCTTGTAGCGTTGCGCAGATCCTATGCACGGTCCTTTAGAGTGCCCTTTGGTTAGGTTGAAATAACTTAGTTTATAATTAAAATTATACTGTAATTGGTTGAAATTATACTGTATCTAATGGTGTCTTATTTGGCATAACTAAGTTTAAAAAATTAAAAATGGAAAAAACAGATTAGTTCATCATAGACAATGCAAACGAATACGAGAAAAAAAGAACTGGTAAAAAACTCAAAAACACCAAACAGCCACAAAAAGATGAAATTTAGAAATAGTAAAAAATAAGCCAGAAGTCAAAAGCTCAAACTAAATTAAGCGGGGCCTAGGTCCTGTATCGCCGACGAGGATGAGGAGGAAGTTGTCGACGTTGGAGAAGTGAGGCTCGCCGGAAGAATGGATGTGAGCTTGTAGAGTGCTCATTTGACGTTGTTAAAGTTAGTAATCTTGTTTTTTTTGCTAGTCCGTACCGTACCCAAGTCAGATGTATATGTATATGTACTATATGTATATATATACGTGTTATTGCTGTGTACGTATATGATACGAGTTAAGTTCATTTTTGAGTTGAATTATTGTATCCGTTGAGTCGTCTAATCTTGTTTTAAAAAGCTGTGGAGCATTTTGCAACATAGAGGTAGAGGTGGTGACTATTGCGATCTAGAAGAAGCAATAAAGGAAAAACGAAGCGATTGGTGTCCCGAAAATCGATCGAAGATAAAGTTTTTGCATGTTCACGTGAGAAATAGCAGAGGCAAGTGCTGTTCTGACGTCGCCTGCAGAGCTGCTGTACATCAGCGACGTCGCATCGCGGGTCTCGCGTGTATCTGGAACAACAGACGGCATGGATGCAAACAGTTCAGCCATCTCGATCTACGCGTTCGCTGTACTGCTATGGTCCAAAGATCTGCTTGCAGTCGACGGGAGCTTGGATGGTTGTGACACAAGGGAAGGACGGAGGAAGCGAGGGGAAAGGGAGAGGCTGTCAGTGATATGTCCCTTTTTCGAATAATACATTATTTTATATTTAAATAGATATTTTTTTGTATTGATGTCAAGTACCTGACTTATTTATAAAACTTTTTAGGGTCTGTTGTAAATGGCTTTAACCTTTTGATTTCTAAAATTTGTTTTTTTTCTTTTTGGCCTTTTTTATTTTTTTTATTTTTTTATCATGCAACAAGTTCGAAGTGTCGACTACATAAAATTATCCACTACTGGATCGGGAAAGATTGAATAGTACATAGATGACAGTTTCTCACCTGGAATTTGATTAGGTATCGTAACGCTAGAGTACAATATGCAAAGTTATCGTTTAGTCCTACTAGAACCAACTGGTCGTATAGGTATACTAACTGGTCGTGAGTTGATCAGATATATCATAAACTGGTCGTATGGGGATACAACTAGTCATAACCAGATACAAATTGGTCGTAAGAAGTTATGAACTGATCGTGAGTGACTAGGATCTGGTTGCAGATCATATTGCATAAGATTCTTATAGTTTGATATTTGTATATATTTGGAAGTCAATATGTCATGTTAAGGACTGCTATCAACCAAAGATTAAAAAGTTATTTTCGATTTACAATAAAGTATACATAAACCTACAGGGTGGCATACTTAACAGTTTAGAACAATAAGTGTCCAGATGATAGGCTCCAAGTAGGATACGATCTCTACTTATATTGGATAAGAATCTAATCGAGGCTCTATATAAAAAGAGACATTGGGTTATGAAATAAAGAGGCTCTATATAAAAAGAGACATTGGGTTATGAAATAAAGAGGCTCTATATAAAGAAATTTTTGTACGAATAACTTTTTTTTATTTGGAAATACAGAAATATACCCGCGGGAAAAATTTTTTACAAAAATAGCCTCCAGTCGCCCAATAGGGAGGCGACTAGAGAATTTCGCCCACCCGAAAAGCGACATTTAAAGAATCTGCGAACCGTTGGGCGAATCAGCGCTGTCGCCCGCACGTTGGGCGACTTAATTTAAGTCGCTGTACGGTTGGGCGAACGCTAGGGCGACACAGGGGGGGTTAAGGCGGCCTGCCCAGCCGGCTCCCACTACCAGCCACCTTTTTCACTCATTCAGCAAACACATTCAGCGCACAGAGAAGAGGAAGAAGGAAAAGAAACAAGGGGGAGAAGAAAGGAAGGAGGGGAAGAAGAGGAGAAGGAGAGGAAGGAGGGGAAGAGGAGAAGGAGAGGAAGGAGAGGAGGAGGTGAGGGAGGAAGGAGGAGTAGAAACTATTCCATCAATTTGGATCCAGGTATTTTTTGGATTATGTTGTATTTGCATTATTATTTATATGAAATGTTGGTGTTAATAAAAATTATAGATGTAGAATAATTAGTACCGTGTTAGTATGGAAATATTATTGTAGAAAAGGTTTGGTATGCAATTTGTAGTATGGTAGTATAGAAATTTTAACAAAGTTTGTGGTATAGGAAGTTTAGTATTGTGCGATATTATTTGACATGTCGCAAAATTAAAATATATATGCAGGCCGACATCATCAATGTCCACTACATTGAGAGTGTATTACGGAGCTGAAACCATTCGTGAAGGTCCGAATGGTGTGGATTTGAGCGATTTTCCGCAAGTCACTCTCGTACTTCCGGATGACGAGAATGCTCGAATGGGAGATGTGCAGCTTTGGCTGACCCGGAGTTTTTCGTTGAACCCCGAGGTGTACAGCGTCGTCGTGCAAGGGCTTTGGAGCCGGTCTCCCACGGACATCAGATGGGAGTTGAAGACATTGGTGCGCTCTGCCACATGGAAGGGCTTTGTGCTAGGGTGCCGGCGTCGTGGATACGAGTTTGTGCTGCTTGTGCAACCGTGCTCAGTACAAGCAGCTGAGGAAGCTCGTGCAACAGCCGTTGTTGTGGGAGGTGCTAGCAGCTCGGGCGGGCCGCATGTTGGCGGACATGATGAAGTTGCTCGTCATGAAGCCGATGCGGTACATGAAGGAGAGTTACAGCCGTCAAGCCATAGAGAGCCAACTGGGCAAGCCGATGAAGGAGAGTATAATGAGTACATTGTGCAGCAGATGGACTCTGATGACGAGAGGGCATGGGATGAAGAGGAAGCTGTAGAGGACGACGACGAGGACAGTTCCGATGAGGATGAAGTTCCTATCCCCCAGGAATGGAACCGGTTTAATGCGGAGGGTCTTTCCGCACATGATGAGCATGAATCACAATGGGAGTACCATGAGATAGAGGTTCGGTTGCATGCTATGTTTGCTGACAAGGAAGCGCTGCAGGATGCCATCAAGCTTTGGGCCCGTTCAATGCAGCGGACATTTCGCGTCGTCAAATCAAGCCAGGAGCAGTACACTGTGAAGTGCGAGCAGACTGGTTGCCCTTGGCGGGTGCACGCCCGTAAACCTAAGTATGAGACTCACTGGATTGTGTCCAAGGTTGAGCCGCACTCCTGCATTCTAAACACTGTCTTGGCGAGACATCGTAACCTGACGTCCGGATTTATAGCCAATCTCATGTATGGGGAGATAGTGCAGAAGAAGGACATGGCAGCCACGCATATTGTGGTAACTATTGAGAATAAATTCAAGTATAAGATTAGCTACGCGAAGGCGTGGCGTGCCAAGCAGAAGGCGTTGGAAAAACGTTTTGGCACTTTCGAGGCGGCGTACGACAACCTTCCTCGTATGCTTAATGTCCTGTAGGAAAGGAACCCAGGCACGTACATCGCCCTCCACGAGAAGCCGTCCATAAGTCCGCCAGGGTATGCGATGTTGCAGAGAGCAATGTTTGCATTTGGTGCTAGCATCGAAGTATTCAGGCACATGCTGCCAGTGATCTCAATTGACGGGACCTTCTTGACAGGCAAATACAAGGGGCAGATCCTGACGGCCATAGGCGTTGACGGTAACAATCAAATATTGCCGCTGGCCATTGCATTTGTGGAGAGTGAGAATTACGAGAGCTGGCTGTGGTTTCTCAGACATGTGAGGGCTGGAGTTGTAGCCACTCGGCCTGGTGTGTGCGTAATCCATGATCACCACGCCGGTATTATCAAGGCAATAAGAAAACTTCAAGAATACCCCGAGGAGCCCTTTCCTTGGCCAGACATGAGGAACCGGTGGTGGAGTCGTCACTTAGCGGCAAACTTTTTCAAGCAATTCCCTAAACAATCTTTGATGAAGCTATTCAAGAGGCTGGCTAGGCAGAACCAACAGAGAAAATTTGATGCTTTGTGGAGGTTGTTGGATGAGCACACTAGGAAGAACGTCGAAGAGAGGAGCAAGGAGCCGGTCACTCCTGGGGCGGCACAACCACAATGCTTGCCGCCAATCGATGCGCCTAACCCAAGTGGTCCAAGAAGAAGGAGTTCACGAAACATCAGGTGCTTCGCGCAGTGGATCGAGGGGGAACCGTTGGAGAAGTGGTCACTGTTGCACGACACGGATGGCGCAAGGTACGGAATAATGACAACTAACCTTGCCGAGGTGTACAATTGGGTTCTAAGGGGTCTCCGTTCTCAGCCCCTTGTCGCCATCGTGGAAGGTGTTCTTCACAGCACAATCCGGTACTTCAGGGAGAGGCACGCGAGTGCCGCACTTCATGCGGCCAATCCCGGAGCTCTGTATTCGGCAAAAATTACTGCTTACATGGAGATGAAGGCACAAAAGGGTCAGTTGCACACAGTGCAGGTCATGGGCAACAGGGAGCATCGTTTTGAGGTGATACTCCGTGATAGAGCCGGATTTGGGACGGCTCGTTCACTTGTTACCCACGAGGTATGTCTTGCAGATCATGGAAATGAACCTAGCTGCACGTGCAACAAGCTTAAGTTGTTACACAAACCATGCTCTCATGTCCTCGCTGCATGCGGGACCGTGGGTATGGATCCTTCGAACTTCATGTCCGAGTTCTTCTTTAAGGGGAGGGTACTGCAGGCTTGGTGTGGGGAGCTCCGAGGGTTCAGGGTGGTGGGAAACTTCGCCACTGTGGACATTGCATCGAGGACCTGGGTTCCGGATGTTAACATGTTGAAGGGTGGGAAGGGTTGGTGACAGAGCCGACGTATTAGGAATGACATGGATGAATCACAAGCTGGAACATCGGGTTCATGTTGTGGTCGATGCGGCCAGGAGGGGCACACAGCTAAACGATGCAATGCATGTCCTGATCAGTAGTTACATGACTTTTCTGTAATGTACTTGGTTATGTACTTATTTAGTACATGTATTTGCTGTTTGTTAAAATGAGATACTTTTGTGACTCGTGCACAAGACAATCAATTCATGACATGCTTAACAACATTGCGCATTATTTCGATCGACCCTCGTACATACTACGGTACAACCATACACATCGTTGCTTATATGCCAAATGAGCCTCGTGGCACCCACATGGAGAACTGCTGAAGTGGACGCCTCGGACGGGGCTGGCCATCGTGGTAGTGGCACGCACATATGCAACTTGGGTTTGCACAGCAACATGTCGGATCGTACGAGCTTCCTATGTTGACAACCTCCTCGTTTCCCCTCTCGCGTTGCATCTGTTGGCGGAGCTCATTGTTCTCCTCATTGAGAGTCTCCATTCGGTACTCCAAGTCCATTATTCGGTCCCATAAAGTACCCACATAACGGTCAATATACCGTTCATGAGGAGGGTCGATCCAACGGGAGAAGTCGCATTTCGCCATCTGCAAAAAAGGACAGTAAACATGGAGGGTCCATAAGCAATAAAAAAATGTACTATTAGTAATTTGTACCCCAGAGCGTGGGCATCGGAAGAAACGGCGCCCGCCATCGTTCGGCCCTTCCAGGACCTGCACGACCACGTACTCATTGTGTCTGCATTTCGGCCACGCTGGTTGCGCACGCAGGCTTGGTATCAAGCGGTACTGTGGACCGAACATCTCCCTCCTTTCCAAGGGAAGGTCTTCCTTCGGTGACCCATATCCGACTGGCCCCTCATCTTCCGCCGTGGTATGTTCCACCACGAAATATAATGTACTTCTTTGTTCGATTTACAGGGTTTTCTGGCTACAACTTCATGGGACCTCAACCGGGCTATTTATATCGAACGGCGGGACAAAAGAGGGCTGCTTTGCCCAGAGACATGACAAAAGCGCTCAGCTTTACTCGGTGAGATGACAACACATGCCAGCTTTACGCAGTGATATGACAAAACGGGGCAGCTTTGCTCAGTCAGATTACAACACATGCCAGCTAAACTGCCTACATAAAGGCTACGATCTGAAAAGCCTTCATAGGGATATTTATTGCTACACTGGAATCCTGAGGATAATCCAGGCCTATCGCTACACAAACCAACAAAATAGGGGCGTAGGCTGTAGCCTTTACAGTGAATGTTCACGTCATAGGCATGTATCCTTTCCAGTGAGTTTTCATGTCACCTTAGCTTGTTGTTTCAGAAATACAGGCTACAGGCTCTGAAAAGCCTACATAGGGACATTTATTGCTAAACTGGAATCCTGAAAAAGCGAAAAGATTCGTACGACCTCCTCTCCATGGACTATGCCCACTGCACCAGATAACCTGCCTACATAAAGGCCTCCTATGTCTTCCATACCACATCTCCTCCTCAAGCCTTCACAATACTACTACACAACAATGTATTCCTGGAGGTCCGACCCATTTGGAGTGCCGGAATGGCATGAGCGCCCGAAGTGCCATTGCGGCTTTAGGACGATGTTGGGAGTCTGGACGGATCGAGTACAACGAGCCAAATACGGCCGTAGGTTCTTCGAGTGTCCAGACCTGGATGACGACTTCGTGGTAACGACAACAACTAAATCATTTGTTTCTCGTTATCGTTTTTCAACTTGATCCATGACATCTACCACGCCACACATAGGCTTGCACGTTCATCGAATGGGTGGATCGGGTGCCGCCGGCATGGCCACAGAACCGGGCAGTGGAGGTGGAAAACAAAGGACAATACTTTGTCAAGATGACTCAGGCTCGCGAGGTGGAACGACAGATGCGGCTTGAGCAACAGCGCCACGTGAGGGTGGACCAAATCCGTCTGAAGGGCAAGGAGGATGAGCTGCAAAGGAGGCGGGAGCAGTTAAGTCTGCGTGAAGCAGCCATCAAGCGTCAGGAGGAAGAGCTTCAAGCTCGTGAGGCAGCTCTCAAGACCAAGAGTGACCGGAACAAGGATGCAGCGGAGCCATCTTCAAGGCGCGATAACAAGGGGAAACAATCACGCTACACCCAGTAGACCAAATGTAATAGACCCAGCAAGTTTTATTCCCTAAGGCAGTACTGTCGGAGTTGCTCTTAGTCGCATATCATGCTATATGTTATGCATGTAATAACAATGTACGCGGCATGTTACTCCCAACTGTATTATGAAGTTTATTTCTATTGACATAAGCTTATTATCTAGCATGTTCGCATTCAATGATTCAGATAGCAAGTTATACCGGTTCTCTCCGTAAACTATTTCTCAGCAACATCAAAATATCACTTACCACTATGTATCTATCGTTCTACGGTCAATCATTCTTAAAAAAAATTTGGAATTTTTTTTGTGCATCTACAACATACAATGCACATAAACTTTTATTACAACTATACCAGATTTTTTTCTCTGTTTCAAACTACAAAATTGCCAAAACTCTACAAATTTCAGGGGGACTGAATGAAGTCGCCTACCTACTGGGCGACTGCATTACAAGTCGCCCAGCCATTGGGCGACTTATATAAATCGCCCAGTGAGAAAGCGACTCCATTATGTCGCTTTCCCGAAGCGACTTAGCCGCTTGTCGCCTGTCGGGTGGACGAGAGGCTCGAGTCGCCTACCTATTGGGCGACTGGAGGCTATTTTTGTAAAAAAACTTCCCGCGGGTATAATTCTGTATTTTCGAATAAAAAAAGGTTATCCGTACAAAAATTTCTCTATATAAAGAGGACGTTGGGTTATGAAAAAAGTGAGGGAGATATCACCACCCGTCGAAATCCTAACCATCTCCTTTTGAAGGACCTGCTGTGCGCACTGGTGCTAGGACACCAAAGCATGACATTCCATCTCTGAACATGTAGATTTCAATAGAGGCGTTGTTGTAACTGCGGCACTGATTGAGATTATTCGAGGAGAAAATAATTGGCTTATGGAGATCGACTACCGCTAGAGAACGATCTACTTCCGATGATCGCTTTTCCAAAGATGTTGGATGATCGACTACTTCTACTGCACTGATGCACACTACATTGAATCAGGCTATTTCAACTCTTTTTCGGCTGTATTACACGTCTAATGGTAATGATCTATAATAATATGTTGCCTAGCTACTTTCTAATTTATATGGAACAAGTTTTTATTTACGTTATTATAGCCTATCCGTAATCCCAAGTAGAGGCAGCTTCTTTGTTCAGTGAATGACCCATCTCCTCATGAAGGAATATTCATGTGAGATGCTGAACCGATCGATACGCTGAAATCGGGCTAACAACACGGTAGGTGTAGCACGTCCTCGTTCGCTCCCTCGCGTGTGGTCACCTCTCGCGATACAGATAGTGTGTAAATGTGTTGGGTTAATCCCGACCGATTCGGTACTGAATCCGGTCGGTACCGGATTTGAGAAGGGAATTTGGTATCATGTCGGATTCGGTAACAAAATCGGGAGAGTTGTTATCCGACCGAATAGTATCGGTATTCGGATACCAGATAATTATCCGGTCGATATCTGGTAAGAGCCTTATTCCTCGAGTGAGATGGCAACAAGAGGAGTAAATTTTATCCCACGAAACTTTTAATTTTAATTAGCACTAATTAAATGCAATTAGCACTAATTAATTACAAGTGTAAAGAATATTGTGAAGCTTAATTAGCACTACATGATTAGCGTAAGTAATTATGATAGTGCTAATTAAATGTGATTTGAACTAACTAAAATGGTATTAATTTAGTGTTTCAATTAGAAATAATTAATTACAATCAGTACTAATTATTTATGCTTATCTCTAATTAATGAGCTAATGATGGCTGTACAGTGTGCTACAGTTCGCATGAGCTTGGCAGGAGCCGGCTTGCCGTACCAGCTCGCCAGCTACCATGCCTGGGTCTCATGCCACACCTGCCCCATCCTGTCAAGTAAGGGAACGAATATGGACTGTTCTGTCAAAGATAGCATTGTATACACATTGTATCTTCTATCTTTGCTGTATAGGAGTTGTATAGGAACTCTTGTATTTCCCTTTCCATGTCCTTGTACTCCTTCCCGGATACGGAATAGTACAATATAAAACAGAACCGGCCAGCACCAATTGTGCTTGAGCTGTGTCCATCAATCCTCTTCTATTGTCCCACGTTCGCATGGTATCAGAGCAGAATTGATCTGCCTGTTTGCTTTTTTTTCTTCCGCTGCTTCTTCTCAATGGAGGCCACCGGCGCCCCCAATCTTGCTGGCGCTTTTGGCGATCTTGCCGCAGCTCTCGCCGCCGCTCAAGCCGCCGCTACCGCTGGTGATCAGGATGCTCTTCTAGCTGCCTTGGCTGACGCTCAAGCCGCTCAGGTAGCCGCCATCCCCAACGCATCAGGAATCCCTCCTCCCGCGGTAACGCTACCCCCGGCAACCACGGTCATCACAGCTCCCCCAGCGCTCGCTGCGCCCAGCGCACCCAGCGTCCCTGCCTCGACCTCCTCCGCACTCAGCATCGCGAGCGTCAAGACGCACGTCCCCGTCGTCCTCGACCTGAAGAGCCCCAACTATACCAAGTGGCGTACCTTCTTCGTCGCGTTCCTCGGCAAGTTCGGCCTTCTTCAGCACGTGCTCGAGCCCACCCCCACCGACGGCACCAGCGCCTGGGCTCAAGACGACTTCGCAGTTCTCACCGCCCTCTACTGCTCCACCTCCGCCGAGGTACTCGACATCGTCATGGAGCCCAATCAGTCGGCTCGCGAACTCTGGCTCGCCATCGAGACAATCTTCAGAGACAATCGGGAAACCAAAATCATCTACCTGGAGACAGAATTCTGCAGCCTCAACCAAGGGGATATGACGGTGACCGAATACTGTCGCCGCTTGAAGAATCTCGCCGACTCTCTGCGGGATCTCGGTGAACCAGTGTCAGATCGCACCTTGGTGCTCAATCTGATCCGGGGCCTCAGCCCCCGATTCGCGACACAAGCAGAGCTCCTTCCTCTTCAGGTACCGTTTCCGACCTTCGCCAGGGCTCGCTCGTCCCTCCTCCTGGCAGAGATGCGACATCCCGTCGCCAACAACACCGGCGGCGACACAGCACTCTTCGCCGCGCCTCCTTCAGTCACCGGCACCGTCCAGACCTCCTCTCCCGACCCTCGCAGCTCTGGCAACAAGGGGAAGGGGGGAAAGGAGGCAAGGGGAACCGGCGCGACTCCCGCGGCAAGGGCGACAACGGCGCCATGACCGAACGCGGTGGCACGGGTGACCGCAACGGAGGAGGCGGCGCCGGCAATCGCAACGGCGGACAAAAATCTCCGGCTGCGTTTGCTCCTGGACCCTGGACGTTTGGTCCGTGGGCGATCCCCCCTTGGGCCATTCCGCAGCCGTGGGGCTGGGGCGCCTCTTGGAAACCGGCTGGTGGACCTGGTTTGCTTGGGCCTCGGCCGAACTTTCAGTCCACTCCCCATCAGGCCTTCACCGCAGATCATCCTCCTGTGGATTTTTCCAGCCAGCCCAGCTGGGATCAGTCCGGCCTGGTTGCTGCCATGAACAATTTGTCCATGCAGGGACAGCAGTCAGGCGGTTGGGTCATGGATTCCGGAGCCACCTCACACATGGTCTCGTCCGATGGTATACTCCTTTCTTCCCGGATCCCCACACTTCCTACCTTTGTTACTGTTGGGAATGGATCCTCCATCCCCGTCACTCGCATTGGTCAAACCTCCCTTGCTACTCCTCCCATCCCCTTTACATATGCCCTCAACAATGTTCTTGTTGTCCCGTCCCTCGTTCAGAATCTTTTATCTGTTCGCAAGTTTACTCGTGACAATTATTGTTCCATTGAATTTGACCGCTTTGGTTTCTCTATTAAGGATCTACACTCGGGGACCGTGATTCTACGCTTCAATAGTGATGGCGACCTCTACACCATTCCAGCCGCCGCCACCTTCCGTCGTCCGCATGCCCTTTTCTCGGCCACCACCTCCCCAGACATTTGGCATCTCCGCTTAGGACATCCCGGCCGAGACAGCTCTCTTCATTTACAGAAACGCCTCACTATTCCTCCACATAATTCGCATTGTCATACATGTCGTGTGGGCAAACATGTTAGGCTTCCTTTTGCTCGTTCACATAGTGTAACCACTGCTCCTTTTCAGTTGCTACACTGTGATTTATGGACCTCCCCTATTTTGAGCAATTCAGGATTCCGTTATTATCTTATCATTGTCGATGATTACTCGCACTTTTTTTGGACATTTCCTCTCCGTCATAAGTCTGATGTGTTGTCTATCTTCCAGACTTTCATTCCCTATGTACACACACAGTTCAACCTTCCTCTTAAGTGCTTCCAGACCGACAATGGCCGTGAGTTCATCAATTCTGCCGTCCACTCCCTTTTCTCCACCCACGGTATTCTTCTTCGCACATCCTGTCCATACACTTCCCAACAAAATGGCAAGGCCGAACGTTCTATCCGTACAACCAATGATGTCATTCGATGCCTCTTGCTCCAAGCTTCTATGCCCAGTTCCTACTGGGCTGAGGCTCTTTCTGTAGCCACCCACTTACTCAACCGACGACCTTCCCAACCTATAGGATTTCTTACACCTTATGAAAAACTCCTTGGGACACCACCTGACCTATCCCACCTTCGTGTCTTCGGTTGTTTATGTTACCCCAACCTTTCGGCAACTTCTCCACATAAGCTAGCCGCTCGCTCTACCGCTTGCATCTTTCTTGGGTACCCTACTTCTCAAAAAGGATATCGCTGTCTCGATCGTTCTACAAATCGAGTCATCATATCTCGACATGTCGTTTTCGACGAAACAGTGTTTCCTTTTGCAGCTGCAGCAGTTCCCGACTCATCTGAGCTGGATTTTCTTCTGGTTGACGAAGAAGTGCCACTGTTACACCACACAATGGTGCCCGGATCGTCACACACCCCTGGAGCCGCAGCATCTCCCACCCGGCCTGGACCTTCGGAGCCTCCTCGGCACTGGACCTCACCAGCTGCGCCGGGCTCACCGCCAGGCTCGTCTCCTCTTCACCAGGCCGCCTGCTCACCATCGGCTGGGTCGGCACTACCGCCTGCTGGACCGGCAGCTTCCGTTCTACTCCCGGCGCCCACGACGCCCGGTGCGCCCGCCGGACCGACTGCGCCCGGCGTGCTCGCTGAACCGCGCGTCTCCGTTCCTCCCAGCGCGCCTGCACCAACAATCGCTGCTACTCCACCACGTTCGTCACATCCCATGACGACCCGAGCGAAGGCTGGCATCTTCAAGCCCATTAGTCGCCTTAACTTGTCTGCTACTTGTGCCACAGTTTCGCCTCTCCCGAAGACGTACCGCACAGCTCTTCAGGATCCCCAGTGGCTCGCCGCCATGCGCGAGGAGTACGATGCCCTTGTTCACAACCAGACGTGGACTCTTGTGCCCCGTCCTTCTGGCGCAAACATTGTCTCTGGCAAATGGGTCTTCAAACACAAGTTCCATGCGGATGGATCCCTCGCTCGTCACAAAGCTCGCTGGGTGGTTCGCGGCTACTCTCAGCAACCCGGCATCGACTATGACGAGACATTTAGTCCTGTTGTCAAGCCGGCCACCATCCGTGTCGTCCTCAGCATCGCCATGTCCAAGTCTTGGCCCATTCACCAACTCGACGTGAAGAACGCCTTCCTCCATGGCATCCTCAACGAGACGGTCTATTGTCAACAACCCTCCGGCTTCGTCGATCCCGACCGTCCCAACCATGTCTGTCATCTTCACAAATCGCTCTACGGTCTCAAGCAGGCCCCGCGCGCGTGGTATCACCGCTTTGCCACCTATGCGCGTTCCATCGGCTTCACTTCATCAACCTCCGATACGTCGTTGTTCATCTACCACAACGGAGCTGATGTCGCCTACCTTCTCCTCTATGTCGACGACATCATCTTGACAGCCGCCTCGACCCGTCTTCTCCGACAGCTGTCTTCTCGGCTTCACGACGAGTTCGCCATGACTGACTTGGGTGCTCTCCACTACTTCCTCGGCATCTCCGTCAAGCGCACTCCTACAGGGCTTCACCTCTCCCAGCGCCAGTACGCCATTGATCTTCTACAATGGGCTGGCATGGTTGAGTGTCACTCGACGGCGACTCCAGTCGACACCAAGTCCAAGCTCTCCGCTTCTAACGGTGTCCCCCTATGTGATGCCGAGGCCACCGAATATCGCAGTCTCGCCGGGGCACTGCAGTATCTCACACTCACTCGGCCTGACCTCGCCTATGCCGTCCAGCAGGTCTGCCTTCACATGCATGCGCCACGCGACGTTCACATGGCCTTGATTAAACGCATCTTGCGTTATGTCAAGGGCTCTGTGGATCTTGGCTTGATTATACAAGCCTCCTCGTCATCTTCGCTCACGGCCTACACCGACGCAGACTGGGCAGGTTGTCCAGATTCCCGACGTTCTACTTCCGGCTATTGCGTCTACTACGGTGACAACCTGGTATCTTGGTCCTCCAAGCGCCAGGCTACGGTATCCCGCTCCAGTGCGGAGGCTGAATATCGCGCCGTCGCCGAGTGCTGTTGGCTTCGCCAACTTCTCGGGGAGCTTCACTCTCCCCTGTCCTCTGCCATGGTGGTCTTCTGTGACAATGTCAGTGCCGTCTACCTCTCGGCCAATCCCGTTCAGCACAAACGCACGAAACATATTGAGATCGACATCCACTTCGTTCGCGAAAAGGTGGCTCTAGGTCAGGTCCGCGTTCTACATGTGCCCTCGTCTCACCAGTTCGCAGATATCATGACGAAGGGGTTGCCAGTTCAGCTTTTTGAGGATTTTCGGTCCAGTCTCTGCGTTCGGGAACCTCACGATTCGACTGCGGGGGGGTGTCAAAGATAGCATTGTATACACATTGTATCTTCTATCTTTGCTGTATAGGAGTTGTATAGGAACTCTTGTATTTCCCTTTCCATGTCCTTGTACTCCTTCCCGGATACGGAATAGTACAATATAAAACAGAACCGGCCAGCACCAATTGTGCTTGAGCTGTGCCCATCAATCCTCTTCTATTGTCCCACGTTCGCATGTTCGAAGGCTTATGGAACGAATACGGAATGGAGCAATAGATATTCGGTACTATCTGTGTTCGACTCTAACTTCGAAAAATAGAATAGAATGCAGGATGAGCGATATCTGCTCTTATTACACCCTTAAGAAGAACCAGGCCTGATACACATGTTCCAAACCCATATTTCTAATTTTAAAAAAGACGATAAATTTTTTGAAAATACATATCTGCAAGTGTTTGTAGCTAGAAGTACCTGTGTTTCAAAAATTGGCTGAAAATCATCCGATATTTGGGAAATTTGGAATTATCAGCCACCCCAGATAAAGTTTGGTACCGCTTAGAATTTTTCTTTTTCAATGATTTTTGTCAAATATAAGTATATTTGGAAACCACTCTTAACCACATCAGTGTGCATAGTATGGTGTTAAGACCTTAGGCCTTAAGACTGTAGGTTGGGGTTCAAACCTCTAGAAGCTGATTTTTTTTCCTTTTTTGCGGTTTGAACTTCAAATAAATTCAAATTTTAATTTAAAAATTTTGGCCGAAGTTGATCGAAAATTTCTGAAAATCGGAAACATCGGGACTTCCATTCCCCAATAAATTTTGGCATCCGATTATCAAAACCCTGACAAGTACTATTCAGGCCATTCATTTGCGCACCAACCAATGCGTGTAGAAAGACCACTCTGATCGTTTTCGTGCTCTGGCCCTGACATAGTAATTTAGCAGATTTGGACGTGACATGAACAGCACGCCTACACGATTCATCTTCCTGTTTCAACACGCGACACCAGCCGACCGTGGCTCGTGCGTACCTGCTGTGGCATGTCTTTATAATAACATGGACCATGCAACACCACACACCACACAGTTGCTAGCACGGCGCGACCGATGGCTGCGTCTGCCGACGCCGAAGAAGGCAGCCTCGCGCCGGTGCCGGTGCCGGCTACCAGGACGGCGAACGCCGACGACGTGGCCAAGCTCGCGATGCCCTCCTCGCTGCCCCTCGAGACGCGGTGCCTGCCGTTCCCGCTGAGGCTGTACCGTGGCTTCTGGCTGCCCGAGTGGGTCCTCCCGGGCGTCGCGGCCGTCCACGCGCGGTTCGAGCCGAGGCCGGCCGACGTCTTCCTCGCCAGCTTCCCCAAGTCCGGCACCACCTGGCTCAAGGCCCTCGCCTTCGCCACGCTCAACCGGGCCGAGCACCCGCCGTCGCGCGCTGACCACCCGCTCCACCGCCGCAACCCCCACGACTGCGTCAAGTTCATCGAGGCTGCCTTCGCGCTCTCAGTCTCAGCGGACGATGGAGGAGGCGACGTGTTCGCGGCTTTTCCTTCGCCGCGCGTGCTCGCCACCCACCTGCCCTACTCCCTCCTGCCGGGGCGAATCACGGCGGAGAGCTCCGGCTGCCGCATCGTGTACATCTGCCGCGATCCCAAGGACGTGCTCGTATCCGGCTGGCTGTTCAGCAAGAAGTGGATGGCTACCGCCGCGGCTGGCGCCAACGGCGACAACCCGCCTCCGCAGCCGTACACGATTGAGGAGGCGTTCGAGCTGTTCTGCAACGGCCGATGCGTCGCCGGCCCACAGTGGCACCACGTCGTCGGCTACTGGGAGGAGAGCCGGAGGCGGCCGGAGAAGGTGCTTTTCCTCCGGTACGAGGAGATGCTGCGTGACCCCGTCAGCAGCGTGAAGAAGCTGGCAGAGTTCATGGCGCGCCCGTTCTCCGGCGAGGAGGAGGCGGCCGGGGTGGTGCAGGACATCGTGGAGCTGTGCAGCCTCGGCAACCTGAAGAACATGGAGGCGAACAAGAACGGCGCCCAGCTGGGGCATGCCAAGAACGAGTCCTTCTTCCGGAAGGGGGTGACCGGGGACTGGAGCAACCACATGACGCCGGCGATGGCGGCGCGGCTCGACGGGATCGTCGAGGACGCGCTGCAATGGTCAGGGTTCACCTTTGCCGTCGGCGAGGGCGAGGAGTCCGCATGAGCCGGCGACCTCATGGATGCATGACCACGACGCAGGTTGACGGCTAGGAACACATGCACGTCAGTTGGTGTTGTAAACTGTTGGCTCTTACTTGTTGCTACTATTCACAATCGTGAATGGTGAGCCTCTGGCCTGAATCGTGAAGTACTTGTTCTCTTATAGCATCATTGCCTTGCCATAGAAGGCTGGGACTGTGAAACATTCGCATAAGAACACTGCATGTGCATTGTACCATAAAACTCGATCGGGATAAATAAACTCGTGCCACTTTGTTGATTTGTTTATGTCCGGAATAATGCTATACATAATCGGGAAATGATACGGCTCGGATGTCTGGCCGTTTTGGACACCGGCCCATGCGGATGTGGCCCACTCATCAGCCCATCCAATTTTGCTAATCTCGCTCGCTCTCATCCGACCGTCACTCTCTTCTTATTCTCTCCCTTCTCTCACTCTCTTCCTACCCGAGCACGACGACGACCATGAGCCCAGCCACCACGCCTCAGCACTGGTGCCAGTGGATGCAGTCGCCACCATCGACTTCCTCCTCGGCCATCCTCAGGCGCGGTGCTGCCAGATCCGGCCGACGCCATCAACTTCATCTTCAACCGTCCTCAGGCGTAGCGCCACCAGATTCGACCTCCCCCTCTCCCATCAACCTAGGAGGTCGAGTCCGCCAAGTGGATGAGAGCGGCCTTCTCCTCTGGTGCCGGATCCAAGCCGCAAACGCCACCTTCCCGCCGCCCGCCACCGCCGTGCGCCAAGGGCCTCGTCGCCGCCTGCCATAGGGGTAAGTGTTTGTTTTTTGCTACAACATTCTGAGTTCATGTATGCAACAATAAGTAATAACTGATGCAATATCGATATTTTTGTCATAATATTTTGTTGCATACACGGCCGAAAATTGTTGCATATATGAGTGATGAATGTTGTGGCCGACCGTACGGCACTAGCACCCAGATCAGACGTCCGGGCGCTAGCAACAACCTACATAATCTCATATCTGTTTTAAGGGTATGTCTAGTAATCATCCAGATGTTTTATTTCAAATAATCATCCAAATTTGTAGCCTTTAGATTAATATCCAATGGCTCTCATCATTTCACCCTAACTATATAACCCATAACCCTAACCATCGGACCCCGTCGCCTCCCACCCCACGCCCTCTGCGCCGCCGCTCCCTCGTCGCCCTCCACACCATCCCCTCCTCGTCGCTGGTGCTACCCCCTCCTCTAGCCAGAGCAGCTCCACATGCTTGCCCCGCCCCCTCCTCCATCATCCATGGCCGGCAGCGCCCCAGCTACCTTGCCATGCCACCCCTAGCCCTCTCCATCGTGCTGCCTCCGCCCAACTTAATAGCCAGTGCTTTCTGCCACCGCCACCACCCTTTGGCACCGCTCACCACCCTCCTACCCCGCCCATCGCCCCCATCGCCACCAACCGCTAGGACACCGTCCCCCGGCCTCCCTTTATGCCCGGGGGGAACAGTGAACCCTAGGCGCGGGGGATGGGATTCTCCCCTCAGGTCACCGACGAGGAGGAAGAAGCGGTCGCCGGCGAGGATGAAGAAGCGGTCTCCTGAGAGGAGGAAGAAGGTGTCGCCAGAGAACAATGTGAAGGCCGTAGCGCACGAATATTCACGCACATCCAAAGGTGAGAAATTTGGATGACTGTTTAGAAGAAAACATATGGGTGATATTTATCAAAACCCTTGTTTTAACTCCAATCGAATTTTTCACCCGCGTAGGGTGTGCCATACCACATTCATATGTATTTTTCTTCCCCAAACTAGTCATTTTTTGAGCCAACGAATCTAGACCCTGCCATTCATTTGATCACCTTCCCTGCCTATATAAAAGGGCATCTCTAATGTATTGAAATGATTCAGGTTTAATAACATGCCATGCCACATAAGCATCAACTACACCGAAGCTAAAAGCTATCAGCTACAGCCTAAAGAACATGGCTTTTATCTATGCTTTTCGAGATGGCAACCGACGCAGATGACACATACAATTTTAGGTTCAAAAACCATTTTGAGAAACCTCTAGAGAAATGGCTTTGAGGCACTTTTTGAGACGGCAATTGATGCGGACGGTACACATGAACTTACGTTCAAAAAATTGTTTACAGAAACCTTCAAAGAAATAGCTTCGAGAAGCGGTTTAGAGAAGTCGTTTATTTTGATTTTCGAAAAAGACAAAGGAAAAAACCAGGACCGATGAATTGAACTGATTCCTCCCTCCCACTGGGACCCACAATATCTATTATATTATTAGAGTAAAGGCAAAAGGAGCCACCACGTTTGCTCTTAAGGGGTCGAAATTCTCACACTAATGTAGAAAAACATAAACATCCATACCATTGATCGTGGTGGGCCCATATTATAATGGTCCATGTTAAAAGAAATAGTCCATGCCAAGTACAATCCAAACAATAACTGACACTCACAATAATAAATAAATAAAATAAGCAATTTGATTTCCTTACAAATTCAAAAATAAATCTCTAAATAAAATAATTTAAAACTAAAATTAAACAAAAAATAACAATTGGATTAGCGTATGAATTTTAACAAAAACCAAAATTCAGAATAAAAAACAAAATAAAATTAGTATTTAATTTCGATATTAATTCTAAAGCAAAATCTCTAAAGAAATGTAATTTAAAATAAAAATTTTAAAAAATTGCAATTATATTTGCATAGAATTACATCAAAAAAACTAAAATCTAAAATAGAAAAATCGCAATTTAATTTCTATACAATTTCAAAGTAAAATCCTTACAAAAAGTAAAACTCATAACAAAATAAAATAAAATTAGTTAAAAATTAGCAATTAGATTTGCGTATAGATTTTAATAAAAAAATGAAATCTAAAATAGAAAAAAGAAAGAAAATTTGTAATTTAATTTCCATACAATTTTGAAGAAAAATCCTTAAATAAATAAAATTTAAAGTAAATTAAATAAAATTAGTAATTTGGTTCCCATACAAACTCCTAAGTAAAACCCCTATATAAATATAATTCAAAATAAATATTAAACAAATATTCAAAATAAATATTAAACATATGTTCAAAAAAATGAAATTTAGTAGAAAAAATTAGCACTTTGATTTCATGTGAATTCCAAAGTAAAATGCCTTGAATAACTATAATTCCGAGTAAAGAATAAACAAAAAATAGAAATTGAATTTTTATACAAATTTCAATAAAAAAAATAATTGAAATTTGGAGTAAAAGAGAAAATTATAATTTGATTTCCATACAATTACATAGTAAAATCACTAAATAACTAAATTTCAAAATGAATTAAATAAAATTAGCAAATTGATTTCTATGTGACCTCCTATGAAAATCAAATAAAATTTTAATAACAATAAAATTTATAACAATAATAGCATAACTAGTATCGGATGAGACCACGAAAGAGTGCAATGGTGTTGATTTATCCAACAAGAAGATATTGATCCACCAGAAAGCGAAGAGCCGAGGCGGTAGCAGGAGAGATAAGGACAATGTCGTGCTGCTCACCTTAGCCATTCGGTAAGGACAATGTCGTGCTACTCGCCCAAGTCGTTGAAGAGGAAGGGTAGAGTGAAAGGAGCCAAGATCCACGACGACAAGAGGTAACGGTTAGCATTGTTGAAAAAGTCAGTGTCTAAATAACTTAATAATGGGAAAGCTTTAGTATAAGGAGATGAAGTTTTGCATTAAAAATGAGTTATAATGATATAGGGTAATCAGGTAGCTAGAAGCGTGTCATCACTAATGAGGGGACGACATCACCGATGATGGCGAGAAGATTTTCTATACCATTAGATAGCGACTAAAGCAGATATGCTGGCATCAGTGAAGATGTGAAGTCATTGCGGTTAGTGAGGAATCCATAACGTTGAAGTGACCAATGTCGAAGAAGAAGAGCAGACAACATGGGAGAAGAGGGATATTGAGCATGTATAACAGCATGCATGCACCTGTACAAATAAAGATATGGGCATACAGAAGCAGAGATGGTGTACAGAACAGGGATATTGAGGAAGCCATGCAGGGTAAGATCTAAACCCATTTCTTTGCTAGCTAACCCAAATCTCGGGGACGAGATTCTTTTTCAGGGGGTAGTTTGTAACATTCCAATTGTTTATTTTAAATTTTTGAGTAAACAATTATTAAATTAAGTTAATTTGATTTAAAATAAAAACTTGTGTTTTGGTTACTTGAATTTTAAATTTGATTTGCCTAATTTTTTGTCTTTTTAAAAGTCCTTTCTTTGAAAAATAATTTAAGTAAAAACCCTAAAATATTATGAAATAAATGTTATTTCTAATTTTTATAAAAATCCTAATTAAAATTAACTATTTGAACTTATTTGAATTTTATCTGAATTTTTTGTGTTTTCCTGCATTTTAAAAATCAATGTTAAGATTAAAAAGGTATTTATAGTATAAAAATTTAACACCAAAATAAGTTGGAAGTTTTTTCCTAAGTCCACAATTTTTCTAGGAACTTCTGTAAATTTTTCCAGTATCATTTGTATCAGGAATTCCTAACAATTCAATCCTTTTTGTTATTGCTTCAAATCCATAAAATTGCTTTTCCAGTAATCAATCTTATTTTCCAGTATCGAGCTCTAACTAATTCACTAGTATACATCGACCAAGAATATTATTGATCTAGGTTATACTCCAATAGTTGTTATCATATCTACAAATTCCCAAAAATTCCATTGACCCATCGAGTAATTGATCATATTCTATTATTCCATTATTGTCAACATCTCCCAAGAATTTATATTATTTATCAATGTCGAAATCTAGCAATTACTTTCGCACCCCCGAATTCTCAAAAAAAATCATTTAATTCATCCATCTAGCCAATCTATTCATTTAGGCTCCACTAATTTACTTTCCCAGAATTCACACTATCGTTTCCTCTTGATGATCGACACGAAACCCACCAACATCTTTGTGTGTTTATCACAAAAATCCATTTTCTTTACTTACGAGTCTATTTATTCTTCCCTATAGTTTATTTTGTAAGAAAAGAAGTATTAAAATATGATACATAGAAATTTCCTCAACTAAAACATAATATGTGAAAGAATGCAATAGTAATAACGATCCAGATTCCATCCACCGTTACATGGTCTCTGCACCATATGCTAGATCTTCAGCGTTATAGCTGCTTACTTTATCACTGGGACGACACCCAGGGCAACACAAATTAGAGCTTTTCACTGCCCTCCACTTTTCCAATTCCACCCACAAAGTTTTTGAAACAGAACTATATCTGGTTAAGTTCCCATGTAAGCCCTTGACCGTGGGTACGGCTATTCGAATAGTTTTTAACTCTGCAGAGTTTGCACACTTTACCCACAAGACACAGTCCACTCGTTGCCCCACACGATTCCTCAGTCGTGCGGTTGAGTAAACCATCATAGTAACCATTCAAAGTACCTCGTCTCTTCCATCATTTCACCCCTATGAGCTTGGCCCGCTTACGGTAGGTCTCATAGGTTGTGCAGGATGTTCCTCTCCTATACGCCTAGCAGCTGGCTATCCACACTACTAACACGCCACAGAAGAACTTCACCCTCGATGAGTGTCCCATTCAAGCCGTCACACAAACAGCCGCTTGTACTACCTCACCTCCTCCACCTATGAGGATGACTTTCAGGGTTCGGTAAATCTACTAAGCCAAGTTGTACTTTACAGACTTGTGGTTGTACTTGTTTTACATAGGAGGTCATGACAAGATTCAGTCCTTAGGGTTATCTGGGCGGTTCTACCACTAACCACACTCTCGTGCACCACTGCACCATACCCCCGAACCATCCGCCCAGATAGATAAGCAATTTGAGGTTTTTGGGAGCATAAAATAATCATATCAAATATACCAGTCATTACCACCATGACTTCCACAAACCAGTTTCCCATGATTAAAAATGATGCTCGGGCATTCTTGCACCCCCGAGTATCTAAGCAATACTAAGCATGGCGTATAATTACGGACATATTTTCGAAAAGTTACTATTATAATTTTGCTAGGGCAACAAGGTTCACATATTCAAATACTCCAAAGGAGGTGTAATATTAATCAAGTTAACAATGGGCATATAACTAGAATATTAAATCAAACATATATTTGCATATAAAATAACAGCATGCAATTTGATAATTTAAACAAAAGTAATTTACAGAAAATGTAGATTCAACATGATCAAAGTATTGACTTGCCTTGCGCGGTTTACCACGGTCTTGAGCTCACTCAAAAGCTTTCTTATGTGATGGTTTGAACTTCTGGTCCTTATCTTCACCTCGATCTCAGCTTCGCTTGATTCTTCAGGACTCCTAATTTCGAATTACGTGCTAAACAACTAAATCCAAATAAATATAAATAACTCAAAAAGATCCAAATAAATCCAATTGAACTTGATTAATTTTTATTATGATCGAATGGGTGATCTGAGGTTGAGTTGGTTAGGCACAGAGTATTGATGGGGTCAACGGCGTTGGAGCGAAGTGAGGAAATGACAACAGGGAAATCCGCAGAGACAGGTGCCAAGGAAGGTTTATAATGAAGGAATATCCACAAAAATATTTTCGCTTAGGACTCGAGGATGGCTAGGCATAGCCGATGGTAGAATATGATGACTCGATCTGTTTCTTAATAGCTTCTTTTATTACTCTTACATTTATTAAGGGAGTTTCATGAGCTAGGTTAGACTTATAGACAGATGTGCGATTTTAGTCGAGGTACCGAATATTATTTTATCAGTATTATCTTTTTAGAGTCAAGGCATAAGTTCTACACATAATGCGTTCACTTTTACTTTATCGAATGAATCCTGTAGCTTGTATTTCTAACATTCCGAGATGTAGTATTTTACAGGATTCTAATGGACAACTGTTTGATTTATTAACTTTTCTGGTTCAGCTTAATAATATGTTAGAGTACAAGATTATTTAATTGACCAAGTAATATTTAGCTTGATAGCCTCAAGGAAATTATCGCCCTTCTTACCTACGTGTACTTATAATATTCTGAATGAATCTTTGAATCTTTTTAAGGATGGTGAATTCCTTTTATTTATTTATAAAAGAATTTGTTTTAGCCTCGTGTGCGCACATCTTAAGCAATGGTTGAGTTTTTTTTTGTATATATACCATTATATGCCAAGGATCGTTATTAATTTAACCTACCGCTAAGGTTCATCTACCGATGGCATGCTAATGGCAGAATTAGGCTTTACTAGTGTCTCTAACTGTCATGCGAGTTTCTCGCACAATTATTAGCTGGCTTCTTATATTTCTTCCAAATTTGTATTTTGGTCAAGATTGCTAATTAAAAGATCACTTCCAATTAAATTCTAGTAACACAAAACTAATTCGATTGTCTACTTTGTTTGCCATTTATCCTTAGCAACCTGGATTATGGTTTACAAGTATAGAGTTATATTTTTGCCACTACCTCTAATTAAGTTTCTATTTTAATTTACATTCTAACTGATTATTTAACTTCTCCTCATTATTTCCCTTAATCACTTAATTGGCAATATGTGTATTACTCTATATTTTGATGTATATAAAATTTTATTTGAACCCAATCAAGTATCTTAGTTTTCTTGATTTATTTCCTAAATATTTTCTAATTGAAATGGCTTAAAAAATAAAAACAAAAATATTGCGCAATGGGCATTCAAACCCGAAACCTGGGCCCTGTGCGTTAAGAGTGGCTCGGCTGACCAACTGGGCATTTGCCTATTTGCGAATGGATGGAGGAGGCAAATTAGAAGAAGCAAGCCACGGGCTAGGGCAAAACAGAGGAGCTCGGGGTGGCGCACGGCTAACGGTGTCATCGGCGAGTGGCGGCCGGGGGTGGTGCCACTGACTGCTAAAATGGAATCCCGTCGCTAGATAGAAGCCGAGGGAGGCGCTGGCGTGAGCCGAGAAGCTTTGACGTGGGCCGGCGGCAAGGCTCGGCGACCGGAGGCGGGGCGGAACGAGATGGCAGCGCCGGTGTGGAGAAGAGGGAGAACTGAGGTGCCCATGAGCATGAAGGAGGTGGAAGTATGCTTACCAAGGCCTTGGCCTAGCCGGAGAGGCATCAGGGGAAGTCGGCGACGGAGGTCCATGTCGGTGCGGGTGGTCTTGTGGTGCCGGTGAGTTGTGGCGAGAGAGAGAGCGTCGGGCTGTGGTTGGAGAGGCTTAGGGGTATTGAGGGGGAGCTCTAAACCAGAGGAATCGACGAGGCGTTCGCCGAGGAGGCAAGGACGACGTCGACGATGATTTTTGGCCGAAACAGAAAACGGCGATGGCGGGACGGCTATGGTGGTCTGGGACTGAAATCAAGCGAGGGGTAATGCAATTGGGTGCTTGGAATGTGATATGACGTGCGAGCTTTGCCACTAAAAGCACCGGGCCACCCGGGACGGCGAGTGGGCACGACGGCGGTCGCACGGGCTGGCGCTTGGTGCTGCAGCTGGGGAAGCAAGGAGAGGAGGGGGAGGCAAGGAAATTGTGCAGCTGCAAAATGGAAGACCCGGGGTGACTTATAGCGTGGAGGGGGGAAAGCCGTAGGAGCGATGTGGTTGCTCTGTTGCTGGTGATCCGGGAGCAGTGCTCAGGATGGTGCATGACGTCGCCATGATGCGGTCTCTGGTCAGGCGACGGAGAGGCTGTAGCAAGCAAGGTATGGCGAGGGGATGGGACGGACGGGGGCAGGTGTGGCTGATGCAAGTGAGGCGAGCGCTGAGCAGAGAGAAGAAAGAGAGGAGGACACGTCGATGATGGGTGAGCAGGGAAAAGAGAGTGCGAGTGAGGAGAAGAAAGAGGAAGCAGAGAGAGGCCGGGATCCAGGCCCATGCGCAGAGGGAGAAAAAGGAGTAAGAGAGAAAGGTGGATCGGGGTGGGGGCTGGGCCTGTTGGCAGAGAAGAAGGAAGGGGGAAAGAGAGGGAAACGAATAGAGAGGAAAAATGGCTGGGCCCACATGGAAGTGAGAGGGAAAATAAGGGGAAAGAAAAAGGGAAAAGAATTCGAGAAAAATAAAAGTCTTTAGAAATTGTTTTGGGTTTTGAATTTTTAATTTGAATCTTTTTTGCAAATTTGAGTTTACTGATTTTTTTTGAAGGGTATTAAAAATTCAAAAATTAAATTTTCGATTCAATTATTTAGATGCGGTTGTTTGATTCTCGGTTTTAGTTTAAAATTTCAATTTCAGTTTGGATTTGAATGTAAGTTAAAATTGATTTAGAATTCATAATTCATTGTTTTAGATTATTCTCATATCTTTTATTAACACCATTATTATTATTACTTGAATATTACTTCTCAATATATTTTTTGCATGACACAAAACTCAAGAGATCTCAAATAAATATTCAGAATAAATCTGAATGCCAGCAAAATGCAAGAAAAGTTTTTAAAATTCCATATTTTTGAACTTCCAAAATTTAGGATGTTACATCGCCTCACCCCCGTCAGCCACAGTAACACCCACGTCCACCACAGTTCACCCACGCGTCACTACCTCGATCCATGCTCGCGCCCCCTTTATTCACCTTGGCTCCTTTCTTCTTCTCCCATCCCTTCCCTATTCTCTCGCTTCGGCGCTCCGTCAACCACACCGCCTCCCTTGTGCACCCACGTCACTTCGACTTGCCGTATCCATTTCCCTCATCACCACAGTGCGCCATCGCATTTGACCCTGTCCATTTTGACACGCTGCTCGACCGGAGAGCAGCGGAGCACCGCTCGGACCACTGCGCCACATCTACCGAGGTCAGCCACAGGGCATGCCACGCCGCCATGACCAGACGCCACAACTGCCCCCGTCAGTCACAACCCCGCCTGGCCCTGCCCCGTTGTGTCGTCGTTCCTCACCATGCGCTGCAGGACCGTCACCATATTCCTCGCTCATGCACACTCCATTCCTCGTTCTCAACGCCGTGGTCCTCTCCGACTTGTCACACGTCCCCTCCATCACCCCCTCCCCAATGGTTGTGCCCGGCCATGCCGCCCCACGCCTCCGCCATACCGACCAAATAGGGCCGCACAATGCCAGGCTGCTGCATCACCTATAAAAGCCACAGCAGGCCGCCAACCTGTTCCTCACATCCCACTCTTCCACCCACCACAAGAAATTGGCCTCCATGCCCCACAGCTCACCGATGGCTTCGTCTTCCCCAACTCTGGTTAACCAACAATCCGGCAATTGGGGCCACATCGGGCCAATTCCGTCTAACTAAAGCTCCCTTGGAGCACCACCGTGACGTCCCCACCATTGGCCAAGTTTCCCATCCATCCTAGCTTGCCGGCGTGCCGAAGCTCCCCGTGCCGCCATAGCCTCACGCCACCGGCCTCCTCAAGAGCTCCTTCCTATGTGCCAGCTGCTCGGTAAGTTTCACTACACCCCACGAATGCTCATACTCGCTGCATTGGCCGCAGCGTTGCCCCTGTGACCTTGCTGACTTCCCCACAACCCATTTCACAAGTGTCGCCGCCCTGCACTGGCTTACACTATGTAGCCATGGTCGAAGCCACAGATGTCGTGGTCGAAGTAGTGATTGTTGTAGTAGTCGTAAGTCCTAGCAGTTATCGTAGAGTTACTATAGCAGTCGTAGTCAATTAAGTTCGTGTAGTCGATAAAGCCGTAGTCAATAGAGTTGGTGTGGTCGTAAAGCAGTCATGGTATAAGGCCAACATGGTCGTAAGTCGTAGCAGCTGCAGGGTCATCGACCACAGGGCCTCCGCAGCACCACCCCTTCTCTTTAGCCCAGTTGATGTTTACGACCACTCAATGTCTTTTACGATTACTCATAGTCGTTTACAACCACTCATAGTCGTTTACGACCACGTTGAGGTTTACGACCACTTAGCACCTCCTGAGTTTGACTGCTCTGTTTGGTGGCTAGCCACAGTTTTGTGCCGCAAGAATTGGACCTATACTTCTTAGTTTTTTAGTGGTTTTTTATCTTTAATTTCTCTTAGTAATTACTATTTATTAAACTAATAAATTGTAGTCTAAAAAACATAACCATTGTTCACCACAAGTTAAGAGAAGTGTAGCTAGAATGCCTATGCCAATGCTTTAACCAAAGTGCATAATAATTTTTAAAACTATCATCAATCCGTGCAACCGCACGATCCAAGCTACATTTAAGGATATAAAAATTATTTAAGAAGTACTTGATTACGATAAAATATTACGGACAATCACCTTCTATTATGATAAAACTTTACTTTTAAAATTGTCATAATGGGATACAAACACAACATTACGAGCACTTTCTAAAAGTTTCGCAATGTGGGATCTTGAAAACTAAATTATTTTTTTGTAAGTTAGTCCCAAATACATATATATTCGGGTGGCATAGTTTTATTTTATAATTTATTATCCAAACTTAAAATCTTATATATCATCCATATAGTAGACTTGAAGTCAAATTGCTGCAGTTTTAGAACTTTTGTTTCAGAATTTATATAAATTATCTTTACTATATAAAAGAAGGAGTTGGTGGTTGGTGCGGCCTCTCCCACTCCTTTTTATAAAAAGACTATGTTGACTGACGTGTGGGCCCTTTTCACCCTAAAACCCGTACGGTGCCTCCCCAATCCCGTGACCCGTGCGGCTGCTTCGCCCCCCCCCCCATTTCTTCCGCCCTCCCCCTCCCTCCTCCGCCGCCGCGTCTCCTCCCATCCCTCCTACGCCGCCGCGCCGCCCTCGCCTCCTCCCCTCCCTCCTCCTCCACTGCGCCGCCCTCGCCTCCTCCCCTCCCTCCTCCGTCGCGCCGCCCTCGTCTCCTACCCTCCCTCCTCCGCCACGCCGCCCTCGCCTCCTCATCCCCACCCCGCGTCGCCGTCGCCTCCTCCTCCCCCGCTCCCCCGCTCCGCCGCCGCCTCCTCCCCGGCTCCTCCGCGCTGCCCTCGCCTCCTCCTCCCCACTCCGCACTGCCGCCGCCTCCTCCTCCCCCACCCCTCCGCTCAGCCCTCGCCTCCTCCCCCGCTCCTCCGCTCCGCCGCCGCCTCCTCCTCCCCCACCCCTCCGCTCCGCCCTCGCCTCCTCCTCCCCACCCCGCGCCACCGCCTCCTCCTCCCCCCCATTCCTCCGTCGCGCAACACACCCGCACGTGCCTCCCTCCTCACGCAACCGCCGCACCTGCACGTTCGCGCAACCGCTGCCCCCCACCTCTTTCCGCAACCTCTCGCTCCCTCTTTCCTAATCCTCCCTCCCATTTTCCTCCCCTCCCCTCGCTCCTCCCCCTAATCTGCACCACTGCCGCCTCCCTTCTGCCGCTGCTCCTCCCCTCCCGCTTCTCTGCCATCCCCCACCCCTCCGCTCCGCCGCCGCCTCCTCTTCCCCCACCACTCTGCTCCGCCGCGAGGCGAATGGACGTGCGCCGGGTCAGCGGCCCCACAAGGGGCAAATGGCGCCATCCACCTTGTCGGCTTCCACCCTCCTCCACCTCCCTAGCCCGCCTCCCCACAGGCCCGCCGCCGCCCTGCTTTCTCCCCTCGGGGATTTTATTTTCATTTCATTTTTTTAATTGTGACTGTTTCGTGCGCTTGGTATCGGATGTGTGCAGACGGACGCACAAGGGAAGGGGAAGGCAGAGGCGGTGGAGGAGCATGAGGGGAAGGGGAAGAGCGAGGAGCTCGCTGACTCCATCGAGAGCCTCTCCATCGGCCCGGGCGCACCAACGTAAGAAGAAACCAGTGATCATCATCGTCTTCGGCATGGCCGGTGCGTCGATTTCGTTTGCCACTGTTCAAATGGCATTTTCGTTGTAGGAATTGCCCAACAAACCTATGATACTTGAGCTTTTGTCGAGTGATTTCGGGGTTGGGAGCTTAGGGTTTTGGACTACGGTGCAGGTACGGGGAAGACGACCTTCATGCACCGACTGCTGTGCCACACACAGGCGTCAAACATGAGGGGTTATGTGCTCAACCTCGACCCCGCTGTGTGATGATGCTGCCCGTTGGGGCCAACATTGACATTCGTCCCAGGAGGTGATGAAGGAGTATGGCCTTGGTCATTGGTATATTTTGAAGTACAATTTCAATATTGCTTGAAGGGATTGTTCACTTCTACAATGCATTTGAGGATGATTCATATGTGTATATTGTGATGGAGTAAGTAGTCCTATACTATGCTACTAGCTTCTGCTATCACAGTCAATTAACCATGGAACAGATCAGTGATGCTCTGCAGATTTTACAATGGCCTTTTGCCATACTCGTTTTAACAAAAATCATGATACCTTGTTTCCACTGTCCCAGACATGATGTGCTATTTGCGATATGCATGTCTTGTATTTAAATTTTTCTTCCTAAATACTAACCATTCTTTCCTGCTGTTCGGTCAGTTGTATTCTCTCTCAATTTTTTTACAATATACGAATGTATAAACTGTTCTTTCAAAATTACATTTTGAATGCATGGCTTCGTGGCACTTAATCATTTATGTTCAGAACTACATCATATCTCAGTTTCCTTGCATTGTTATGTTCTATAAATATGCCAAATTGTCAACTAGATGTACTTCTTTTAGTATATAGCTTGATCTATCAATACTCATGGATAGTCAAGAGCTTTTTCCTTCTCAAATTTATCTTAAAAGGGCACACATGATCATATGATTTCAATATTCATTCCTATGCTCCAGTACGAACTCTTGCTTCTCTACTATTTTTGCAGACTATGTGAGGGTGGTGAGCTTTTAGTTTATAGCATAATTTTGCAAACAATTTTTTTTTGTAAATTTGCCGTCTCATGTGAATTTATAGTAGCAATTAATTACTGTGTGGACTGCCCAACATTTTATTCACACTCATCCATAATGGTTATTTTTTTGTAGCATGACCATTCATATGTTAGAAAAAAAATCATCTGAGCAGGCAAAAGCAGCTGCTGTTATGCATTAGAACTCCTTGAAAATGAATTCTACTGTTTTCAGAAATTGAGAGCTCTGGTTATTGACCATTGCTCTTATCTTTAGATCTTCTGCTTGGTGGCTATGGAAAAGCCTATCTCCCTTAAGCCCGAGCTCATAAGAGATTAAAAAGTCAAGGTTCTTACTGCTCTTTATTCTTATCAGCCAACTTATACTATATTTTGCAATTCTACAGAACAGAAAATCTACCTTTGAGTTTTTTCTTGCATTGATAGGATTCGGATGGAACAATGTTCAAGGAATGTTTTTGCCAAGAAATCAATTCACATAAAGGATCAAGTCCTCCAATGCACGATGGATAGGAGGTGTGGAGTTTTTGATGTAGTATTACAACAAATTTTCTTTAAATTTACTTAGTCGATTTATTTACTTTTACCATACTATGATAAGTTATGATTCTTTTTGAACCTTTCTTGAAGAAATTGCTTAAAAGTTTATATATCCATTTCTAGGCACTGAAGTTCTGGTTTCTGTGTACTAAACTCGCTTGAAGAATGATTTCCATGTATTAATATTCTGGTTTGCTATCTCCATTGCTGATATAATGACCACTGTGCCATTTGTTTTAATTATGATTGCCAATGGTTTTGTAGGGATTATTTTGGCCAAGCATGTAACTATGTAGAATCCAGTTAAATTTCCTTGTTTTTGATGTTCTGAGACATGCAGGGGTGATATGTTCATATAATCATATTCAAGAATACGATTTTTTTTGTTTCATAGGATGAGTGTAAAGTTGCATAAAGTTTGACTTTCAGATGCAACGAATAGGCACTCGGCAATGTAAGATAAAATTGATGTTGATTGTCCAGTTTTTGGATCACGTTTGATGGTATGTCTCACCTTTTTTTCGTACTCCGTTGCAACGCACGGGCACCTTACTAGTAATAGAAATGTTTTAAGTTAAATTCAGTTTTTTGAAGTTTTAAGTTTTCATAATTAAGTTTTGACTCCAAAATTTATTTTATCTCTGAATTTAACTTCATACTTATTGAATCCCGAAGCACGATATGTGTGGACTCTAGATGTAAATTTGTTCTGAATCATGAACGGGACAAAAGGCATGGAGTCCTTTTGAATCCGGCTGTTCCTCTTCCATGGCTCCATGCATGCATGTTCCCTTTTGGTACTCATGGTCTTGTTACCACCGGATACAGGGCATGGCTGTTTCTATTTTATTCAGCTTTGATCTACCTGTCGGTGGCACGAAAATTATTCCCGTATGTCCGATTTGGCCATATGTGTTGGTGACGTGTTTAGTTTGACAGTTCGCAGGTGTTCGAAAAATGTTTTCACACGGGCAGAGATACTTGAACTAAGCCTATTAATTCCGTAACCTGCACACATGGAACTGTTGGAGGACACTACTTCTATGTCTGTAAGTCGGGACTTTAAGCTACAAAAAGTTGGAAACGCCAGTAATATTTTAATTCTAAATTTTGCTAGAAGATAAATATTGCAAATAATTAATGATGCATAAATCAATACTAACAGTAGACAACTCATTGTACATTGAAATATATGCAGAAACAGAATATAAACAAATCGATCGGTCACACGAACGACTTATAGTTAGATCTAATGAAGAACAGGAAGTAGCGTAGATGTGATGCAGTGCAGAACTTAGATGAAGTAACGAAACGAGCGATCACGCAGACGTGCGTTGCCCAGAAACATTATTGTCGGCCCCCCGTGCAGGTCATCATGGCAGCAACAGCTCAGAGATACCGCTCTCCTTCTTCATGGCGTACACCGGAAAGAAGAGTCGACATAATTTAGACAGAGCAATACAACAGCACAGATATACAGGAGGAAGAAATGGAGACAGTGATTCTTAGCACAATGCACTGGACGTCTCCAAGCATATACATAAATACAGACTGTGAACTGACATGATTAAGCAGTTATTTACCCACTGGTAACTGACACATTTAACCAACTATTTACCCACTGGTAACTGTCTATCATCAAAACCCAATAAAGCATCAAATTCAAACGTTTGAATCTCATTCAAACAGAGAGATATGCACGGTTCAGAAAAAAATAAGGTGGACTTGATCTGCCAAGTTGCGCCCAACGTCCCGACACGGTCGCACATTGCAAGTCACAAGTCATACAATTTTTCACGCGAAAATATGTGAATACACGTGCGCATGTTTGTTTAACAAAAACTCTCCTCATGTCATCCCTATGTATCTACCACATGATTCAAGAAATGACAAGAATTGCACCTTATAAATTGATCTCTTCTACTTTACCTTTGTAATATGGTATTAAACTATGCATACTTTAAAATTATCGAGAATAAGTCTCACTCATATAGGCTTATTTCTAACACAAAATAGATTGACATGTCCTTTTCTCTTTTTTCCTAATTAATTTAGGAATTTCTATTTTATTTTATTTTCTCCTAGGATTAATGTGAGGTCTCCTGGAGGAGCCTCGAAACCATGCACCTACATGAGCTACATGTTTTCAATATGTTTTTTTTGTTGATAACACAAAGTTTCAAATTTTGAATTCTTTAATGTAAATTCAACAGTATAGTTATAAACTATTTTCTCTTATATAACTCCAACAAATTTTTGTAACGCTTAAATTCCAAAATTGCATATATTTTATTTTTGTAAGTACGAATTTGTTCAAATTTTGCACTACAATTTTTCAAAATTTAAATTCTAAAATTGATTTTTTGGAACTTTTGTTCCAAATTTAAATTAGATATTTGTACACCACAATTTTTAGAGTTTTTAATTCCATATCTACATATATTTGGACACCATAATTTTTGGACTTTTCAATTCCAAATTTATATATTGTGAGGCAAGAGATTTTTGGAATTTTTGTTCCAAATTTACAATATTTTGTTTCACAACTGTTTAGAACTTTTTAGTTCCAATATAATTTATTTTCTAATTCACTTGAAACAAAAAAATGTAAATACAAGTTGACCATGACACATACAGTCCATATATGTTTGGATATCATCAATTTTTAGAAATTTAAATTGGAATTTTAAAATTCTTGACAATTCTAGATTCAAGGAGCGAAGCTTTTTGCTTGTTGGCTCTAGATCCCAATTTGCATTGTAAGCTTAGATTCAAGGATCGAAGCTATACTAGCAGGAGAATCCGTTTTCATTGATAGATTGAATTCAAATTTATTCAGATTACGAATTTAATTTTCTGTTTCTTACCTATTTCAGTCTAATTGAAATTTGTAATCAATTGTATACGATATGTGGGATAGTTTTTCTTTGATTAAATATAGTCCAAGCGATTGTTTTAGTAGGGTTCACCAATTTATTTAAAAAATGAAATTCATACTTGTTTTTGTTTACTTTTGAGTTTTACACTTTTACATCATATTATGTTTTTAGTACTGATCGAGTCTTTTTCATTGGTTGTATTGATTAACTAAATCCGGTTTCCTATTCTGCTACGACAAGATTTTTTCAAGGCTTAGTACGGCAAGTTAATTGGACATGCACTAGTGACACGAGCTGGACATCTATGATCTATCGTATTAGCAGCGTGTTATACGTCTATGAAATTTCAATCCAAGTTATTGGTGGACGGAACTGGGCCTTCGGCGAGAAAATTAGTAGTGCAAAAATTTTCTATATGGGCCAAAAAAATCAATGTTTAGTGGTCCAGTCAGAGACTTTGCAGGCTAGCCCAAGACGACCGGCCATGACCCAGCCAACAATTAAAAATCATTCAAGGCTTCAAGTTCAAGCAGTGACCCAGGCCCAGCCGAGCGCCGACGAAGTGTGAACCGCAGTTCACAGTTTGCACGCCTTCCTTCACTCCCACCGTCCCACGCGAACCCTAGTTGAGACGAGTAGTTGGCTAAGCATCGCCTCCAAGGTCCTCCAGCGGCCAACGCAACCTCGACTCGAGGCTCCACTGCTCCAGCGCCAACGTCGCCGCCTCCCGCCAGTGTTGGCTCCCAGCCTCCAGGTTCGCCATCTGGCCCGCCTCCCTCCCGCTCGCAGCGCCGTCTCTCTCCCAATCGGTTGGTTGACTACTTGACTTGGTTCATTCTCCCAATCCCCATACTTCACAGTCGCCCAATCCCCCGTGCTCATTTTCTGAGTGTCTGATGAAACTAACCAAATGATGAATCATGGGGAACCGAATAAAGGTTTTGACTAGTGACTTTGATATTACAGATAGAGATAGACAACAGACTATAGACTGATGTTGTGCTGTCTGGTAACTCTAGACTCTGGTTGAATAGATCATTGTCTCATCGTAATCTTGTATAGTTAATAGTTGTATGAATTGATTAGTGATCATTTGATGCCTTGATGGCTGATGCTAAATCAAATCAAGGTTGTGACTTGTGAGATTATAAACTTTTATACGCAGGCATCAGGCTTGTGAGTTATTCTGGCTTGTGAATTATGCTTATGTGATAGTAGACGGCAAATCACAGACGGTTTTGTGAAACCGTCTGTAATGTAAACTATTACAGACGGTTTTAATTTGAAGGCCGTCTGTGGTATTCGTGGCGGGAAAAAGGAGTATCACAGACGGTTTTTACTGCTGAACCGTCTGTGATACTGGAATATCACAGACGGTTTTTATTAAAAACCGTCTGTGATAATCTGGGATTATCACAGACGGTTTTTTATTAAAAACCGTCTGTGTTGTGTCGACTATCACAGCCGGTTGTTGTTAAGAACCGTCTGGGAATGTTCACAGACGGTTTTTCACAAGAACCGGCTGTGATGTCCCTTTGTCTGCCATAATCTAGATCAGAGGTTAATATATAAGTACACATTACAATTTAGCTTTGAATTAAGATTCAGACCTTCCTGGTTGCTGTAGATATGGTTAGTAATGAAATTTATTTATTTTTAATTGCATTACAATTTAGGTGTAAGTAATCCATGAGTGGTTATTGAAAATGGTTAATTAATTTGCAAAATTGTTGGTTATATAATAGCTATTGTGTTTGTAATATGAATTGAGCTAGGAAATTAAGTCTCAATATAATAAATGTGGTCGGTATATATGTAGTTATAATTAGTTATTCTAGATTTTAATACTAAGTTGTTATATATGTACGTAACGTAGGACCGAAGTTGGATGTATGCCGCGAGCCGTGTGAGTGAAGAGTACATTAATGGTGTTTCTGCTTTTATAAGAGCCGCCGAGGAGGATATGTTGAATAAGGGGGTGGAATATATGTGCTGTCCATGCACTGACTGCGAGAATTTGAAGATGTTTAAGAACCGAGGGCAAATTGAAGCGCACTTGATTCGGAGGGGTTTCAAAAAGGATTATACGTGTTGGACCAGTCATGGCGAAGTGAATGATCATATGCCGCCGGATGACATCGCCGGTGAAGTGAATGATATGCCCCCGGATGACATCGCAGGTGAAGTGAATGACATGCCGCCGGCTGATGTCGATTGTGGCTCGGATTCGGATAGGTTGCACGATGATAATCTGGATCAGATGCTTCGCGATGTAGAAGAGAACTATGATGAGAGAGAGTATGTTAAATTCCGTGGCTTGATGGAGGACTCAGAGAAACCTTTGTACACGGGCTGCAAGTACACGAGGTTGTCGGGCGTGCTTGAACTGTTGAAATTGAAGGCAAGCAACGGTTGGTCCGACAAGAGTTTCACGGCGCTGCTAGGTCTTTTAGCGGACATGCTTCCGGAGGGAAATTAGTTGCCTAAAACCACGTATAAAGCCAAGAAGGTTCTTTGTCCGTTGGGAATGGAAGTAGAAAGAATACATGCATGCCCGAACGACTGTATCCTCTACCGTAAAGAGTATGCAAACATGCATGTATGTCCGGTGTGCAACACATCCCGATACAAACGTAACAATCAATCAGATGATGGCGAGGGAACAGAGGCGAAGAAAGGACCTCCTGCTAAGGTGGCATGGTATTTTCCTATAATTCCCCGTTTGAAAAGGTTTTATGCAAATCCAAAGGAGGCAAAACTGCTGCGTTGGCACTCGGAGGAGCGCAAGAAGGATGGAATGCTAAGACACCTTGCTGATTCCGCGCAGTGGAGAAACATCGATAGGAGTTTTGCAGAGTTCGGTGCAGAACCAAGGAATATAAGGTTTGGACTGAGTACAGATGGAATGAATCCATTCAGTAGCATGAGCAGCCGACATAGCACATGGCCCGTGACTCTCTGCATCTATAACCTTCCTCCTTGGTTGTGTATGAAGCGAAAGTACATTTTGCTGTCGATACTTATCCAAGGGCCAAAACAACCTGGGAATGATATCGATGTGTTCCTAGCACCGTTGGTGGAAGATCTAAAAGTACTGTGGAACGAAGGGGTACAGGTATGGGATGCATACAAACGAGAGAACTTCACTCTGCGCTCCTTATTGTTCTGCACCATAAATGATTATCCTGCCCTTGGTAACCTATCGAGCCATAGTATAAAAGGTGCCAAAGCTTGCACTCACTGTTTAGATGGTACCGAGAGTATGTGGCTGAGACACTCACGCAAAACCGTCTACATGCGTCACCGCCGGTTCCTTCGGAGGGCTCACCCATACCGCAAGATGAAGAAACAATTTGACGGAGAGAAGGAAGACGGTTCAACTCCAAAGCATTTAAGGGGACGCGAGGTTTATGATATGGTTAAGGATTTAGATGTTGTCCTCGGAAAGGGACGTAAATTGAGGGCTCATGAGAAGAACACCTGGAAGAAGAGATCAATATTTTGGGACTTACCTTATTGGGAGTACCTAGATGTGCGGCACTGCATCGACGTCATGCATGTAGAAAAGAATGTGTGCGACAGCTTGATTGGTCTCTTACTGAACATCCGTGATAAAACAAAGGACGGCGTCAACGCACGGCTTGACTTGGCTGATATGCACATCAGGCCTGAGTTAGCACCGACATGCACTGATAATGCACGAATGTACCTTCCCCCTGCATGTTACACTCTATCCAAGGTTGAGAAAACAGAACTGTGCCAGTGCTTGCATGGTGTCAAAGTTCCGTCTGGTTACTCCGGCAACGTGAAGAAACTTGTTTCGATGCAAGATTTGAAGTTAAATGGCATGAAGTCTCATGATTGTCATGTGCTGATGACACATATGCTCCCTATTGCAATTAGAAATATTTTGCCGATCAAAGTCCGAGAGACAATCATGAGGCTATGTTATTTCTTTAACACAATTCCTTAGAAGGTTATCGATCCCGAAGGACTAGATGCTCTGCAGGACGAGGTGGTGATGACTCTATGTCACCTTGAAATGTATTTCCCTCCTTCGTTTTTCGATATCATGGTCCATCTCATTGTTCACGTTGTGTGGGAGATAAAAATGTGCGGGCCCGTATTCCTACGTAGCATGTACCTATTTGAGAGATTCATGGGAATTCTCAAGTCCTACGTACGGAATCGTTCTCGGCCAGAGGGCAGCATCGTCGAAGGTTATGCAAGCGAAGAGGTCATTGAGTTTTGTGTCGATTATATGGCTCAGATTCAGCCGATAGGTGTCCCTCAATCTCGTCATGAGGGGAGGCTGAAGGGTCTCGGAACTATCGGAAGGAAAGCAATCACTCCAGATATGGACATGTATACTCAAGCCCATTTCACGGTGTTGCAACACATGACTGAAGTGGCGCCTTATGTGGACCAGCACAAGGGTGTGCTTCGGCAACAGAATCCGGAGCGGCCGGATGTTTGGATCATGAGGCAACACAACCGTCGGTTCAACCAATGGTTGAAGGAGCAAATCGCTAGGAGCTCGCCGAGTGAGACGCTGACATGGTTGGCAAAAGGGCCGACATTTACAGTTGTGACATGGCAAGGATATGACATAAATGGGTACACATTCTATACGCAGTCTCAGGATGTCAAGAGCACTAACCAGAACAGCGGTGTCCGCATAGATGCATTCAGTACCGATGGGTCGAGAAACTCGTACTATGGCTTCATAGAAGAGATTTGGGAGCTCGACTATATGGTTTTCAAGATCCCCTTATTTCGCTGCCGTTGGGTGCATCTCCCACAGGTGAAGGTTGACAAGTACGGTGTCACGACCGTGGACCTCCAACGTGTCGGGTACAAAGATGAACCATTCGTACTCGCCAATCAAGTTGTTCAAGTTTTCTATGTAACCGACCCGGCAAATAAGAAACGCCATGTAGTTCTTCATGGAAAAAGGAGAATTGTCGGAGTGGAGAATGTAGTGGACGAGGAGGAATACAATCAATTTGACGAGTTACCTCCTTTTGGAAATGGCATAAGGGTCGACGATGAACAACGTGACGAAACTAGTTACGTACGCATTGATCATGATGAAGGCTAATTTTTAAAGGAAATAAGCAAGTACAATAAGAATGTATATGTGAAAATGTGTGATGTAGTCAAAGATGTATATGTGAAAATGTGTGATGTAGTCAATTTTGAGATGTATATGTGGAAATGTGTGATGTAGTCAATTTTGAGATGTATATGTGAAAATGTGTGATGTAGTCAATTTTGAGATGTATATGTGGAAATGTGTGATGTAGTCAATTTTGAGATGTATATGTGGAAATGTGTGATGTAGTCAATTTTGAGATGTATATGTGGAAATGTGTGATGTAGTCAATTTTGAGATGTATATGTGAAAATGTGTGATGTAGTCAATTTTGAGATGTATATGTGAAAATGTGTGATGTATTTGAGAATGACAAAATGTATCAAGAAATACATTGTGTGAATGCAGCTGGTTGGTGTTGTATATGAATGCAGCTGTTTGGTAGTACTATATGAATGCAGCTGTGTAGTTATTGGTGGTCTTAATTGCAACAGCCGGCAAAGGCTTATCACAGACGGTTCTAAATTTTGAACCGTCTGTGATAACATATCACAGACGGTTCTAAGTTTAGAACCGTCTGTGATAGTAAACTATCACAGACGGTTTTTAACTCAAAAACGTCTGTGATATGTTATCACAGACGGCTCTAAGTTTAGAACCGTCTGTGATAATCTTCCTACATATACCCTCTCGCTAGGGTTTTTCGTGTGCGCTGCAGTTATTCGATTAGATCTAAATCCCGAGCCCGCCGTCGCCGCCGCCTCCCCGAGCCCTCGCCGGCTGCCTCCCCCAGCCCTCGCCGGCAGCCTCCCCGGACGAAGACGTCGCCGCAGCCTCCTCCTCCTCCGTCGCCGCCTCCCCGAGCCCGTCGCCTCCTCCTCCGTCGCCGCCTCCCCGAGCCCGTCGCCTCCTCCTCCTCCGTCGCCGCCGCCTCCTCCTGCGTCGCCGCCTCCTCCTCCTCCGTCGCCTCCCCGAGCCCGTCGCCTCCTCCTCCTCCGTCGTCGTCGCCGCCTCCTCCTCCTCCTCCGTCGCCGCCGCCTCCTCCTCCTGCGTCCCTAAGGTCACCAAAACCGTAAGGTCATCAAATCCCTCCCCGAGCTTCATGCTTACTGTTAATGTTTAGGGTTGATGCTTGATGCTTCATACTGTTATGGTTAGTTGCTTAGTACATATTTAGGGTTGATGCTTCATGCTTACTGTTAGTGTTTAGGGTTGATGCTTGATGCTTCATACTGTTATGATTAGTTGCTTAGTACATATTTAGGGTTGATGCTTCATGCTTACTGTTAGTGTTTAGGGTTGATGCTTGGTACATATTACATTGGTACATTGTTTACTGCAGTAGCTTAATTAGTTTGCTATTTGGTACATATTACATTGTTACATTGTTTACTGCAATAGCTTAATTAGTTTGCTATTTGGTACATACTACATTGGTACATTGTTTACTGCAGTTGCTTAGTTTACATTGGTACATATTGCTTGTTGTGTTAGTATATAGTATATAGTACATAGTATATAGTTTGAAATCATTTGGGTCCCCCTTCCCTCTACTCCTCTCCTCCCTTCTCCCCCTTCCCTCTACTCCTCTCCTGATCTCTTTCTAGTGTATCTGGATAAAGAAATCTTGCGATTATTGCAAAAGATACATTGACCATTTGGGTGGAAAGAAATACATTGTGTCGTCAGGCTCATGACTGCCAATTTGAAGCATAGCGTAGCATCCGAGGCACATCCAAGGCCTGCAGCTGTGTCTTGAGGAATCCCAAGAGCTGGTCTTCAGATGTGGCATTCCTCAAACTATAAATTATGAATCTTATTCTCATAACCCATCTGAATACCAGCTCTTGGCATTCCTCAAGACACAGCAGCAGGCCTCGGATGTGCCTCGGATGCTATGCTATGCTTCGAATTGGCAGTCATGCGCCTGACGAAACAGTTGATCTTTCCACCCAAATGCTCCATGTATCTAGACAAAAAACAGCAAATGAAGCAAGTGACATACTATAGTGTTCCCGTTCAATGAACCGGATACACTAGTTTGTGTCATTTGCTTCATAGACCTTTGTTTAGGGACTTTGCTATTTGGTTTATAGTTTTAGCAACTAAAGTAGGTGCTAGGATAGGCACTTTGTTTAGAGACCTTGTAGTAATAGTATTACAAAATTCAAGGAAAATTTTAGTACAGAAGTTCAAAAAAAACAAATTCCCAGATTCTTCGGTGAGCAGCCGATATAGCCGACTTCTTCGGTGAGCGACTATCCATCTGCTTCTTCCCACTCCTCTTCATCTCTGATCTCTGGATCACGTACGCCAGTAGCGATGATTCAGTTAGATGAATCATCGCTACTGGCGTACGTGATCCGGAGACCAGAGATGAAGAGAAGGAGTGGGAAGAAGCAGATGGATAGTCGCTTACCGAAGAAGTCGGCTATGTCGGCTGCTCACCGAAGAATCTGGAATGTCTTTTTTTTGCACTTTTGTAATAAAATTGACTTGAATTTTGCGGGAAAAAGAAGGACTTGATACATTGGTACATTGGTAAGATAGGCACATCACCCGCTCTCTATGTCCATATCACCCCCTCCCTTCTCCCCCTCTCCTCTACTCCTCTCTTGTCTTGCAATTCAATATGATTACTTTCTCATCTTATCTTAATAGACCCACAAAATGAGCAACATGTCACCCGCGCATTCTTCAACATCATCGCCGGAGGCGTCCGCTCCAACATCAAGACGCCAAGGAAGAGGGCTATCAAAGAAGCCTGAGGGCCGACAGATCATCACAGCGGTGAATGCATCTGTGGTCCCTATCCTTCCTCAAAAAGCAGTAAACGCATTCCGAACCATGGTCGGAGTAGTTGCACGAGAACGAATTGAGATCACATACAATTCGTGGAAGAACGTGCCTGTCACTCGGAAACGTGAGCTGTGGACCGAAATTTTGGCATCGTTCGAGTTCCCAAAAGAACACCTGGACGCTGTGTAACAACAAACCTACAAAGCAGCGTGCAAAGCATGGAAGAACTTCAAGAGCACGCTTGTCAAGAAATACGTGGAGACGGACGAAACGCCTGTTCATACATACCCATTCCTGGAACCACAATGGGAAGAGTTCAAGGCGATGAAAACGACCGAAGATTTCAAAAGTACAAGTGTGGCGCACAAGGCCCTCCAGGCAAAAAATACACACCCTCACAGACTTGGCACAGCTGGGTATGCGGGTAAAATCGCGCAGTGGATGAAGGAGGATGAGCTGGCAGCTGCACAGGACATCGCCCCGCCGTTTTCCAATATCTCGGACGACCGCACTCGAAATTGGATTAGAGCAAGGTCATCTACAACAACATCAGGGGACATCACCTTTCGAAACCCTTCAGACCAGCAAGTGACCGAGCGCCTGGTAAGATATCGATCGAACTACGTAGCTTGTAATTACTCCACAACTTCGTACGAATTGAAATGACATGTCGTGCTCTTGCAGGAAGAGCTGAGTTTTCAATCTACCCTGGGATCATTCCAGGGAACAAGGGAGAATGATATGCTCTCCGTGGCCCTGGGAAACAAGGAGCACCCGGGCCGTACGAGAGGCCTTGGGCTTTACGTTCCTTGGAAACATGGTTTCCAAGATGACTCCGACATGTATCGGCGCAGGAAGAGAAACAAAGCCGAGCGTGACGCACAGCTACGAGAAGAGCTCAAGGCATCTCTTAAAGAGGAGATACTGGGTTCGATGGCTGATATAATCAGAGATGAGGTGCGGAAACAGACAGAAAGTCAGCAGGCCGCCACCGCCGCTCCTGTGCTAGCTAGCCCGCACAACCATCCGACTAGCTGCGCGTCCAATCCGACGCAAACCCAGTCCAAATTTCCTGTGGACGACATCCTGGCATATTCCCTTGTACGCTGCTTGGGGCCAGGCATATTCGTCTGGTATCTGGGCCATGGTGCACGGTCAAACTTTAGCGCTAGGCTTCGCAAAAGTTAATGTGGATGGTGTGTATGCCAATTTTGAGGTGGTCCCGCTACCGAAGCCCCCCAACGACGAGATCGTGAATCTAGGACAGGCCATTGGAACATTCATCCAGTGGCCCAAAACCGACATCTCCCTGGAGGCTTTTCACCGGTGGCAGGACCAGAAGTGCAGTGCGAACCACAGCAACTTGCATTGGTGCCATCTCCACACGGGCAGTGCGAACCACAGCTACCTGCACCGGTGCTATCTCCACGGGTGCTATTCTCGCCAGAGCAACTTGCACCGTCTATACCATTACAGTCGACTAGCATAAAGTCGACCCACAATGGAGGCAGTGGCCAGGGCAAATCAAAGACGAAGGATGATGACGATTTCCCGTCCATGCCATTAGCCCGCAAATTCGTGCTAGCTCAGCCGATGGTAGTCCAGGAAGAGCTCCAAAAACTAGGACTTGGTTGCCAAGGATTCCACCTTTGGTATATGGAAGAGTCCAATAAGCCAGCGGCAGAACGGCGCTCAGGTATAACTGTCAAATTCAAGCCGGAACATTTCTTGCACGAAGTTCAGGAATGTGTCTTCGCGGTGACCTTTGACGTTATATTTGACCTTTTCACGCTCAACGCTCTCGACGCCTCACTCGTTCGATGCTGGACGCTGTAAGTCTGCACAATCACAGTCTCTGTTCACGTAATACCGATATATGTCACAATTTGTTGCTTTCCTATGTTATATATAGATTCATGCTGATCGAAGCTAGATCATCGAAATCACAAATTGGTTTCCTGGACCCACGCTTGGTCGCCATTGATACCATCATCGAGAATGCATCATTCGTCGAGGACTATATTACAAAAGCACTGCTGGCTCACCAAGATAAGGAATTTGTTCTTATGCCATACAATGAGCAGTTCCATTGGATTTTAATTGTAATTATACCAAAATGGAACAAGGCTATATACCTTGATTCTCTAAGTAAGAACAAATCCAAGTACACAGCTATCGCCCGAATACTCGATAGGTACGTACATTGTACATTGTACTCTTTCTTTCCTTCCGAATAACTAATCTAACTTTTTCGAATAACGAAGGTCGTTCGCCACATACGTTCAACAAACACGTGACTCGACGACAGGGGCCAAAGCCTTGAAACATGATCGCAAGTTTCGGGTATTCGCTAGCTACACATTAATTAATCATATACAACACATAGTATTAATGCCATTTGATTTAACACATTATATTTTTTGCAGTGCCACCAGCAGGAGCCGGGCAACACATGTGGATACTACGTGTGCCACCATATGAGACTACTCCTCGATTTCACCAAGATCACTAATTCTAAGGTTTGTCAATCTTCCCACATTTATTTCATACATGTCAGTTTTATATATGCGCGTGTTGATATTCCTATCGACAGGGTGCGCCCATCTCTACATCTGCATTGACACAGCCGGATTTTGCAAAAATTCGAGGAGAGCTCATTTGGTTTTTGTGGTCAAAAGTCGTAAGATCAGATGGAGAGTTCCACTGCCCAGAATGATTTTTTATTGTAATTCTAAGTGCAAATACAGTGTAGATCTTTTACAATTGTGTATTTGTTAATGGATATTTTATTTCAACTCAATGAATTGATTTGCGAAATGGATGCTTTATGTTTGTGAAATGCAGTGCGTTGTCAATTGGATGTTTTATGTCTGTGAAATGAATTGAGATGTGAAATGTATCTGAAATGAAATGAGATGTGTGAATTGTATATGTTTATGTCTGTGATTATCTGCTTGTTTCAGAGGGCATGGCTAGCATTTCCTGAGGCTAGCTATAAACAGAAATAGATTCTGCTGGGGGGAGGAGTATCACAGACGTTTTTCATTAAAAACCGTCTGTGATTATGCGATATCACAGACGGTTTTTCATTAAAAACCGTCTGTGATTATCCGATATCACAGACGGTTTTGTACTAAAAACCGTCTGTGATTATCCGATAACCGTCTGTGATATCGGATAATCACAGACGGTTTTTAGTACAAAACCGTCTGTGATATCGGATAATCACAGACGGGTTTTAATGAAAAACCGTCTGTGATATCGCATAATCACAGACGGTTCAAAAACCGTCTGTGATAACTTGGATTATCACTGACCCATAATTTCAGACGGTTCAGAAAACCGTCTGTGATGACGTTTCTGAACCGTCTGTAATGTGGTTTTCTGTAGTAGTGATAGAACTTTTATACGCAGGCAGCAGGCTTGTGAGTTATTCTGGCTTGTGAATTGTGCTTATGTGATATGATACAACTTTTATATGCAGGCAGTAGGCATAAATACCACTTAATTAGCATGGGCTTAGCTTACAATCAATTAATTAACAACACTTGCAGAAATCGATAGAAATTGCGGGAACAAATTAGTTATAGGAATGGAGTTAATTACCTCATGGCGCTTGCATCTTGGCGGATTCCTTGCGGATGTTTCAGTGCTCCTCTGCGTCTTAAAGCGTTGCGCAGACCTATGCACGGTCCTCTCCAGGCTACTCAGGGTCTTTAGGGTGCCACTTGATTAGGCTAAAATAACCTAGTTTATAATTAAAATTGCACTGTAATTTATTGAAATTATATTGTATCTAATGGTATCTTATTTAGCATAACTAAATTTAAAAATAGAAAAAACATGTTTGTCATCATGGACAATACGAACGAATACGAGAAAAAAAACCAGCAAAAAAACTTAAAAAATATCAAAAAGCCACAAAAAGATGAAATTTAGAAATAGTAAAAAATAAGTCAGAAGTCAGAAGCTCAAACTAAATTGAGCGGGGCCAGGTCCTATGTCGCCGACGAGGATGAGGAGGAAGTTGTCGACGTTGGAGTAGTGAGGCTCGCCGGAAGAATGGACGAGAGCTTGTAGAGCGCCCATTTGACTGTGTTAAAGTTAATAATTTTGTTTTCTTTTGCTAGTCCGTATCTAAGTTAGATGTATATGTATATATATACTATATGTATATATATAGGTGTTGTTGCTGTGTACGTATATGATATGAGTTGAGTTTATTTTTGAGTTGAATTATTGTATCCGTTAAGTCGTCTAATCTTGTTTTAAAAAGCTGTGGAGTATTTTATAACATAGAGTTAGAGATGGTGATGGCCTGATGGGTGTGATCCAGAAGAAGCAATAGAGGAAAAACGAAGCGGTTGGTGTCCCGAAAATCGATCGAAGATAAAGTTTTTGCATGCTCACGTGAGAAATAGCAGAGGCAAGTGCTGTTCTGACGTCGCCTGCAGAGGTGCTGTCCATCAGGCGACGTCGCATCGCGGGTCCCACGGAAGGTCACGTTGGTGGCAGGCTTGTGCTGAGTTCTCGCGTGTATCAGGAAAGACTACAACAGACGGCATGGATGCAAACAGTTCAGCCAACTCGATCTACGCGTTCGATGTACTGCTATGGTCCAAAGATCTGCTTGCAGTCGACGGGAGCTCGAATGGTTGCGATACAGGGAAGGACGGAGAGGAAGCGAGGCGAAAGGGAGAGGCTGTCAGTGATATGTCTCTTTTTCGGATAATACATTATTTTATATTTGAATAGATTTTTTTGTATTGATGACAAGTACCTAACTTATTTATAAAACTTTTTTAGGGTCTATTCTAAATGGCTTTAACCTTTTGATTTCTAAAATTCGTTTTTTCTTTTCGACCTTTTTTATTTTTCTTTTTTTATCATGCAACAAGTTCGAAGAGTTGACTACGTAAAATTATCCACTACTGGACCGGGAAAGATTGAATAGTACATAGACGATACGTTTCTCACCTGAAATTTGATTAGGTATCGAAAGGCTAGAGTAGAATATGCAAAGTTATCATTTAGTTCTACTAGAATCAACTGGTCGTGAGCTGATCAGACATATCATAAACTGGTCATATGGGGGATACAGACTAGTCGTAACCAAATACAAATTGGTCGTAAGAAGTTATAAACTGATCGTAAGTGACTAGGATCTGGCTGCAGATCATATTGCATAAGATTCTTATAGTTTGATATTTGTATATATTTGGAAGTCGATATGTCATGTTAAGGACTGCTATCAACCAATGATTGAAAAGTTATTTTCGATTTACAATCAAGTATATATGAACCTACAGGGTCGCATACTTAATAGTTTAGAACAATAAGTGTCCGGATGATAGGCTCTAAGTAGGATACGATCTCTACTCATATTAGATAAGGATCCAGTCGGAGGGTCTATATAAAAAGAGACATTGGGTTATGAAATAAAGAGGCTCTATATAAAGAGGATGTTGGGTTATGAAATAAGTGAGAGGGAGATATCACCACCCACCGAAATCCTAACCATCTCCTTTTGAAGGTCCTGTTGTGCGCACTGGTGCTAGGACACCAACGCATGACGTTCCATCTCTAAACATGTAGACTTCAATAGAGACGCTGTTGTAACTGCGGCTTGATTGAGATTATTCGAGGAGAAAACAATCGGCTCATGGAGATCGACTATCGCTAGAGAACGATCTACTTCCGATGATCGCTTTTCCAAAGATGTTGGACGATCGACTACTTCTACTGCACTGATGCACGCTAGTACGCTACATTGAATCAGGTTGTTTTAACTCTTTTTTGGCTGTATTACACGTCTAATAGTAATTATCTATAATAATATATTGCCTAGCTGCTTTCTAATTTATATGGTACAAATTTTTATTTACGTTATTATAGCCTATCCGTAATCCCAAGCAGAGGCAGCTTCTTTGTTCAGTGAATGACCCATCTCCTCGTAAAGGAATATTCGTGTGAGATGCTGAACCGATCGATACGCTGAAATCGGGCTGACAACGCGGTAGGTATAGCACGTCCTCGTTCGCTCGCCTCGCGTGTGGTCACCTGTCGCGATACACAATACAGACGCGCTCCTCTTCACCCCTCTCGACGCCGCCACTGCTTCACCCTTCTCGACACCGCCCGGCCCGCCTATCATCTCGACGCCGCCGGCGAAGATAGCCACAAGGTGTCTCTCCTTCTCCCTTCCCTCCCTGTCTTCCTCCTCTCTCGCCGTCTGGATTTGACGCCGCAATCCACGCAGGGAAGGCGACGCCGGTGGTGAATGGATGCATGTCTGTTCTCTGCAGTATGGATCCCCTTAGTGCGTGTTCAGGTTGTCAACTTGTTCCGTCACAAAAAAAAAAGTTTGTCAAGTTGTTCTTTGCTAGTTGCTGCAGTGTGATGCACTCATTGCTAGCTACAAGCATTTGCTGTTACTTGTATGAATCTATGTGTGGTCAGTTTGTGAAGTGCATTTAACTTTTTGCATTTGTTTTCCTTGAGTCTGTATGCAACGAAGGCCAACTCAATCGGTTTGCTGTTACTGTCACCTGTATGAATCGGTTTGATGCTACTGTATGAATTGATGTCATGGATTTTGTTGGCAAAAAAAACGAAGTACAGATTCTTCAGTGACAACAAGTTTCTAGTGGGAAGTAGCTGAACCTGAAGATAACAAATCTGAAGACAATATCCTTGTGAAAGTAGCTAAACCTGTATGCCGCTCAACTGCTCAGGAGAACCAAAACCTTGCAGCGTCATCCGAGATCAACTGGATTAGACATTCCACCAAAGTGATTCTGTGTCCTGTATGTACAAGTGCATCTATAAAATGGAACTGAATATCGCTCAATGCTCATATATTCTAATCTTTGATGCCACGTCAATTGCCGTAAAAAAATTGCTCCGACTAGGAATCAGGGTTTTGATAATCGGACAAAAATCGCTGAAAATCGGTTTTATCGTACACTCCTGGTTAAAGTACAAATCGATCTCAAATATTTCGGTCAAATTTGAATTTGTATCGATTTACACCGAGTTATACCGATTTGTTTTGAAATTTTCGGACAAAAACTCCAATATTTTCCATTTTTTAATTCAAATTTTTTATTTGAAAATTTTGAATCAGAATTTTCTGATTATCGGTGCAATTGGTCTAACCAGATCCCCTGGTAAAAAAATTCAAACCAGTTTTCAAAACCCTACTATGAATCATGTTAATGAAAATTATACAAATTTTAATTAATCTACATATTTCATAGCGTACATAGGACATATGATCAAAAGCCTTAGAAATTTTCATTGCAACAATTGTGGGAGGTAAAGTCGCCTCTCTAGAGAGAATGTAACCATAGCTAACATCATCCCACCAACCAAACACCATCCCGTATCATCCTGTATTATATCGTACGACTAACTAAACAAAATCGTGTACCATCCCTTACAACCAAACAAAGAATTTATATTGTCTCATCCTGAACCATTCTAAGAAAATATAGGGAGCACGGACCACGCGCGCCGGTTGCACACACCTCCCAAATCTTCACTCCCTCAACACTTTCAAACGGAGTCCGAGAAGATTTCAGATGGGATTTTTAAATATTCAAGCCGAAAACTTACAAATCGGATTGTGAAAATAAAGTCAAGCCGAGAACTTTTAAATTGGATTTAAAAAATTCAAAACGATATCTTTCAAATAAGGTTGCAAAAATCAAATTGAAATTTTTTACTCAAAATACAACCTCCAAAATCAGGATTTGGTACCTCTCACAAGGAAATCTTGAACTTCATCGTGAGAGGTCCCCTCGAGCTACTACTACAGAAGGTCATACTAGATGTCTAATCACAGACGGTTTTACAACTTCCGTCGGTGTTAAGCTACAGCACAGTTATCTTAGACAGTTATACTAGCGTGACCGTCTATGTTGCAACCGATGATAAGAACTTTCAGTGATAACATATTATCACAAATGGTTTTTTACACAAACCGTCTGTAATGTATGACTTATTATAGACGGTGTTTGTGAAAAGCCATCTGATGTATCACATACAATTTTGTGTAAAAAATGGTCTATGATGATCTACTTATCACAAATGGGTTATGAATATAAGCATCTGTTATATTTACTGTGTTATTAAATATTCTTGTCTCGACAGATATTCTGTGTTGTGACTTATCACAAACGGTAATTTTAAAAACCTTATGTGTTAATATTCTATTATATACAGGCACTTAAGGTGAAAACCTAACTCACTCTGCACACACTTATGTTCATCCCCTCATTGCTCTGCTCCCCATTGCGAGCCGCCGCTTCCTCCAGTTCCCCATCGAGCACCACCTCGGTGTCTTCTCCTTGTGGTTCCCCATCGCACGGCTCCTCCCAGTTTCCCGTCGTCGTCACACGGCTTCTCTCTGGCTCCCTGTTACCGTCGCGTGGCTCCTCCTCGGCTCCCCATCGACGGCGCCTCCTTTGCTTCCCCGTCCCTTCCCCACTTGACCACCGTTACTCTGGTTCACCAATTAATACATGCTTGCATGAATCATGATGTAGTTCGATCTTTCTTGATTGGCGGGAGTGTTTCTATTTGGGCATAATCAAATTTTTGTAGCATGCATGTGTGCATGACATTGAGCAAATGGTAGATGCAAGGTATATAATGTACATGTGTGAAGTCACATAATAATTAGTATTAATTAGTTGAATTTGTGAGATGTTGTTTGGGTGGAATTTTTCTTAGACATGCATGACTGATTTATTCCTTACTTAAAAGACTTTTTTGGGTTCCTGTATTGATATTCATCCTTACCTCTAAGGATCTGGTCATGATTAGCCATGTAAATATGTAATGATGGCAAAGAAAGTATTTATGTAGTCTGCATGTAATAGCATAATTAGGACCAACAATCAATTTGTGCTTGTAATTTGTGTTCTGAGATAATTGTGTAATTTGTGTTTTATTAGTAGTTTATTAGTACTTGCAGTAGAGCTATTTGTGATTTGTGTTAGGCAGTAGTTGTGATTTGTGAGCTTAGTTGTGTTGCATTCCTCTTTTGAAAAGAAAAGGAAAAATATTTGCAAAAACTGCGCGCCTATGTTTATATATACAAGTAAGTCTATTAATTAGGTTAGTTCAGTGAGCTTAAGATCTGCAATATATGCTTGTGAAAATTAAGCATATATATGGTAGCCACCTAATCCCTTGTGTCTTTGAAAAATGATGTTTGTTTAAAATTTTGTTATAGTTTGTTTAATAATATAATAAGGTCACAGGTGCATCACGAATCCACTCCTCTCGCTTCCATCATGCGCACGCATCCCTCCATCACTTTTTCACCACTCGCCCCCTCCTTCTAAAAGACATTAATAATAATGGCTGAAATTAGTGTCTTTTAGAAAGAGGGGGCGAGCGGTGGAAAAAAATGATAGAGAGATGCGTGCGTGTGACGGGAGGGAGAGGGGTGGGGTGCGTGATGCACCTATGATCCACTGCCTTATTCCTCGAGTGAGATGGTAACCAGAGGCGTATATCTTATCCCACGAAACTTTTAATTTTAATTAGCACTAATTAAATGCAATTAGCACTAATTAATAACAAGTGTAAAGAATATTGTGAAGCTTAATTAGCACTACATGATTAGCGTAAGTAATTATGATTAGTGCTAATTAAATGTGATTTCAACTAAATAAAATGGTATTAATTTAGTGCTTCAATTAGCAATAATTAATTACTATTAGTACTAATTAATTACAATTAGTACTAATTAATTATGCTTATCTCTAATTAATGAGCTAATGATGGCTGTACAGTGTGCTACAGTTCGCATGAGCTTGGCAGGAGCCGGCTTGCCGTACCAGCTCGTCAGCTATCATGCCTGGGCCTCATGCCACACCTGCCCCATCCTGTCAAGTAAGGGAACAAATATGGACCATTCGAAGGCTTATGGAACGAATACGGAATGGAGAAATAGATATTCGGTACTATCTGTGTTTGACTCTGACTTTGAAAAATAGAATAGAATGCAGGATGAGCGATATCTACTCTTATTACACCCTTAAGAAGAACCAGGCCTGATACACATGCTCCAAACCCATATTTCTAATTTAAAAAAGACGATAATTTTTTTGAAAATACATATCTGCAAGTGTTTGTAGCTAGAAGTACCAGTGTTTCAAAAATTGGCTGAAAATCATCCGATATTTGGGAAATTTGGAATTATCAGCCACCCCAGATAAAGTTTGGTACCGCTTAGAGTTTTTCCTTTTCAATGATTTTTGTCAAATATAAGTATATTTGGAAACCACTTTTAACCACATCAGTGTGCATAGTATGGTGGTAAGACGTTAGGCCTTAATTATGTGTTTGGTTCATGGGACTATGGGGGATGGGATAGGGCGGTCCTCGTTCCAGAGCTGTTTGGTTCAGAGTCGAGTGGGATGGGGGATATCCCTTTAGGGAATATTCTGCGAATATACTCTCAAATTGGGGATGCTCCTGTCCCCCAGAAATGAGGGGATGGTGAGGGATGAGGTGGGACGAGTGAGCCCCACGAGCTTTTCCTCCGGTACGAGGAGGTGCTGCGTGACCCCGTCAGCAGCGTGAAGAAGCTGGCGGAGTTCATGGCGCGCCCGTTCTCCGGCGAGGAGGAGGCGGCCGGGGTGGTGCAGGACATCGTGGAGCTGTGCAGCCTCGGCAGCCTGAAGAACATGGAGGCGAACAAGAACGGCGCCCAGCTGGGGCATGCCAAGAACGAGTCCTTCTTCCGGAAGGGGGTGATCGACCGGGGACTGTAGCAACCACATGACGCCGGCGATGGCGGCGCGGCTCGACGGGATCGTCGAGGACGCGCTGCAATTGTCAGGGTTCACCTTTGCCGTCGGCGAGGAGTCCGCATGAGCCGGCGAGCTCATGGATGCATGACCACGACGCTGGTTGACGGCTAGGAACACATGCACGTCAGTTGGTGTTGTAAACTGTTGGCTCTTACTTGTTGCTACTATTCACAATCGTGAATGGTGAGCCTCGATCGCCGGAATCGTAAAGTAAGTACTTGTTCTCGCCTTGCCATAGAAGGCTGGGACTGTGAAACATTCCCACAAGAACACTGCAGGTGCATTGTACCGTAAAACTCGGGATAAATAAACTCGTGCCACTTTGTTGATTTGTTTATGTCCGGAATAATGCTATACATAATCGGGAAATGATACGGCTTGGACGTCTGGCCGTTTTGGACATCGGCCCACGTGGATGCGGCTCACTGCTCGGCTCATTCAATTTTGCTAATCTTGCTCGCTCTCATCCGACCGTCACTCTTCTCATTCTCTCCCTTCTCTCACTCTCTTCCTACCCAAGCACGACAACGACCATGAGCCCAGCCACCACGCCTCAGCGCTGGTGCCACTGGATGCGGTCGTCACCGTCAACTTCCTCCTCGGCCATCCTCATGCGCGGTGCCGCCAGATCCGACCGCCACCATCAACTTCATCTTCAACCGTCCTCGGGCGTAGCGCCACCAGATTCGACCTCCCCCTCTCCCATCAACCTAGGAGGTCGAGTCCACCAAGAGGATGCGAGCGGCCTTCTCCTCCGGTGCCGGATCAAAGCCACAAACGCCACCTTCCCGCCGCCTGCCACCGCCGTGCGCCAAGGGCCTCGTCACCGCCTGCCATAAGAATAAGTGTTTATTTTTTGCTACAACATTCTGAGTTCATGTATGCAACAATAAGTAATAACTGATGCAATATCAAGATTTTTGTCATAAAATTTTGTTGCATACATGGCCGAAAATTGTTGCATATATGAGTGATGAATGTTGCGGCCGACCATACGGCACTAGCGCCCAGAACAGACGTCCGGGCGCTAGCAACAACCTACATAATCTCATATCTGTTTTAAGTAGGGGTGGAAACGGATCGGATACGGTCGAATAATCTTAAATACGAATCTATATTTTTAAAATGAATACGAATACGAATTCGAATATTCTCAAATACAGATACAGATATTCTCAAATACGAATATGGATATTTTCGAATAAGGATTTTCTCGGATACAAATATCGGATAAAATAGATTACTAGATGTTTTGCCAATTTTTCACCGGCTTTAAACCGCCTAAACTCAAATTTTGAATCAAAAAATTTGTACGAATTTTTCATAGGTTCTAGAAACGGATCGAATACGAATCAAATAGTCTCGAATACGAATATGAATACGAATATTCTCGAATACGAATGTGAATACGGATATTCTCAAATACGGATATGAATATTCTCAAATACGAATACGAACATTTTTGAATATGGATTTTGCTTACCACATTCGTGTTTTCTCGGATACGAATATCGAATAAAACGAATTATCTGTTACCGTTTTCCACCCCTAGTTTTTAGGGTATGTCTAGTAATCATCCGGATGTTTTATTTCAAATAATCATCCTAATTTGTAGCCCTTAGATTAATATCCAATGGCTCTCATCATTTCACCCTAACTATATAACCCCTAACCCTAACCATCTGACCCCGTCGCCTCCCACCCCACGCCCTCTGCATCGCCGCTTCCTCGTCGCCCTCCACGACATCCCCTCCTCGTCGCTGGTGCTACCCCCTCCTCTAGCCAGAGCAGCTCCACATGCTTGCCCCGCCCCCTCCTCCATCATTCGCGGCCGGCAGCGCCCCAGCCACCTTACCATGCCACCCCTAGTCCTCCCCATCGTGATACCTCCACCCAACTTAATAGCCAGTGCCTTCTGCCACCACCGCCCTCTGGCACTACTCACCACCCTCCTACCCCGCCCATCGCCCCCACCGCCACCAACAGCTAGGACACCATCCCCCGGCCTCCCTCTATGCCTGGGGGGAACGGTGAACCCTAGGCGCGGGGGGTGGCACTGCTACAGACAGCCCTATCACAGATGGTTCGGAACCGCCATCACAGACGGTTCCTGAACCGTCAGTGTTTAGGTGTCAGTGATAGTTGGTGGTTATCACAGACGGTTCCCGAGCTGTCTGTGATAACTCACATTACAGACGGTCTTTATTACTAACAGTCTGTGATAGACGAGTATCACAAACGGTTCTTTATAAAAAACCGTCTGTGATACTCGTCTATCACAGACGGTGAGTAATAAAGACCGTCTGTGATATACACAATATCACAGATAGTTTTTATTACTAACCATCTGTGATATGTGTATATCACAGACGGTTAGTAGTAAAGGCCGTCTATGATATCATTCACACCACAGACGGCACTCTTTGAAACCGTCTGTGATATTGTATCACAGACGGTTTTTAACAACGAACCGTCTGTGATACCAAGTGCATTATCCATTTAATTTGCTGTTTTTTTGGCTAGCCTCAGGATATGCTAGACATGCCCTCTGAAAGCAAGCAAGCAAGCAGATTACAGATAAATGACAGATATAAGTTGATTGCAACTCATAGTAAATTACAACAAAATTCGATACACAGATGAATGTAACAAACGGCCAGCAGATCACATACATATATAGAATGAAAATCGTTACACAAAATCTGACAAATGAATTCAATTGAAGGAATTGTTTGATTTGTACAGTTGAATCCAATGTTTCAACATCTAATTATCACCATTGCCGGCGTGGAACTCTTCCCTCTTACTTATGACCTCTGCTAGCAAGAATTGGGAGATGATTGCACGAATCTCGACGAGATTGTCAAGATCATATGCACTTTCGTCGAAGTGCACCCGCTGTCACTAGGAGCAATGTTAAGTCATTAATTAGCATGTGTGTGTAATATAAATACATATATATAATCAGAAAGTAATAATTATTGGAAGGCCTTGACAAACCTCTAGATCATTACCCATGATTTCCTTCATATGACGGCAAACGTAGAATCCACATACGTTGCCCTGTAGCTGCTGGTGGCACTGCAAAAATAGAATTACATACATCGGTATTGTCAATTCTAGAGGCATTATAACAAAGTATGATATAGGATTGTTGTGTTGTAGCGGGTACCGGAAATGCGTGTTGTGTCGTAGCGTGTCACTGGATTTGTCGTGTCTTCCTCCTTGGGCAACATAATCGGCAAATGCCCTACGTGATTCAAAAAACTTAGCCTCGGCCGTGGCAAACAAAAGAAATATTACAATAGAGTTATGTATGGAGGAAATGAGTTTACCTATTAAGTACTTCTTGCACACGACTGAAGTCGTGGTTGCTCCTAAGGAGGGAATCAAGGTATATTACCTTGCTCCACTTTGGTACAATCACAATCAAAATCCAGTGATTCCTAGTCATATGTGTCGCCATAGTGATTAATCCTAAGTTCATGCTGCATGTAAAGTACAAATGAAACATATGTGTGGCAACTAGTGAAGCACTTACCCTTGGTTGAAGGGTACCATGACGTACTCCTTGTCGGTGTGAGCAATCAATCCTCTCGTTATGTAACCTTGCACGAAGAATGCATCTTCGTTGATAGATTGCTCAGAGACCAAGTGAGGGTCGAGGAAACCCACCGGTCGTCGCGATTGCCGGGCTTGTTGGATCATGTATCTATACATAAAGAAAGAGTAATGACATTTATCTGTATAACGTGAATGTAGAACTTCATTGTACAGTACACTTACAATGTCCAGCATCGTAGAAGTGAGGCGTCGAGTTCGTCGAGATTGAATAGTAAGAATAAATCTTCGAATGTCACGACGATGTAGCCCAAGTTGTGGAGGAAATGCGTCTCATTATATTTCACAGCGAATGCACTCTGCCGGTTTGGCTTCGTGTTGGACTTCTCCATGTACCAGGCATGCAATCTATTGCAAATCATACCAAGCTGGCGTAATTGTGAATCGGGCACCAACGACACTCCTAGAATAAACTTCCATGGCACGGGACCCGGCTTAATTTTCTTCGCATGAGCCTTGGAGGCCTTGGAGCCTCGCTTATGATATGTTCTCGGTGGCGTCTCGGCGGGAGCCGATGCAACAGATTTTACTGGATTTGGAGGTGGAGGTGGAGCCACCGGAGCCGATGTGCCAGGTCCAGGGCGACGTCCCTCTTGGGCCACTGGATCTGAAGATTGTGGCACGGACATGTCGAGGACGATGTCCCTCTTGGGCCACTGAATGAATGTGTGGACGACATCCCCTAATGTCTTAATCTCTTCGTTTGGGGGCTTCTCAAGAGGGACGCTCTTAAAAATATCATTAATCATGTCCACCTGGACCTTTATGAAACCGGTGTCTACTTGTACACCGTGCACCAGCGTCCCTGGCAGCAATGGATACACCATGCCGCACCCAGCGTCAATGGGAACAGAGCCAACAAGCCTGACTTTGAGGCTGCAAGGCATGGGCTCCTACATAACGATACAAGATGAGTTAAGGCGTCCACCAGAGAGATCTATGTACCATTCTAAAGAGGTACATTACCTGAATGTCATCAATATGTAAGTGGGTGTCGCTATGTTCAGAAATTGGTGTGGACGCGCAGCTACTGCGACGTTGAGGGGGACTGGGTACCGCAGTAGTAGGAGTGGGTTGCGATTGGTTGCAGACTTCTCTCAATTCTTCCCGCAACGAATCTATCTCTCCTCGAAGTGAGGCAGTCTGCTCTTGAAGTGAGGCAGATAGTTGTTCCTCAAGTTGAGCACGAAGCTCATGTTTTATTTGTTCGCTGCGGTACGCCTTGGATCTCTTCCTACTCCTATATGTCTCGGAGTAATATGGAAATCCGTGCCTCCAAGGTACATAAACCCCCATGCCTCGTGTGCGACCTGGGTGCTCCTTGTTTCCCAAGGCCTATGATAGTAAATCTATCTCCCTATATTCTTCAAAGGAGCCACGAGAAGATTCGGTAGTCAATGATTGCTGCAAGAGGCAATTAATCATGCTTACCAAGGCCTTGGCCTAGCCGGAGAGGCATCAAGGGAAGTCGGCGATGGAGGTCCATGCCAACGAGGGTGGTCTTATGGTGCCGGCGAGTTGTGGCGAGAGAGAGCGCCAGCCTGTGGTTGGAGAGGCTTAGGAGTACTGAGGGGGAGCTCTAAACCAAAGGAATTGACGAGGCATTCATCGAGGAGGCAAGGACGGCGTCGACGGCGATTTTTGGCCGAAACAGAAAACGGTGATGGCGGGACGGCTATGGTGCTCTGGGATTGAAATCAAGCGAGGGGTAATGCAATTGGGTGCTTGGAATGTGATATGACACGCGAGCTTTGGCACTAAAAGCATCGGGCTGCCCGGGACGGCGAGTGGGCACGACGGCAGTCGCACGGGCTGGCGCTTGGTGCTGCATCTGGGGAAGCAAGGAGAGGAGGGGGAGGCAAGGAAATTGTGCAGCTGCAAAATGGAAGACCCGGGGTGACTTATAGCGTGGAGGGGGGAAAGCCGTAGGAGCGATGTGGTTGCTCTGTTGCTGGTGACCCGGGAGCAGTGCTTAGGATGGTGCATGACGTCACCATGATGAGGTCTCTGGTCAGGCGACGGAGAGGCTGCAGCAAGCAAGGTATGGCGAGGGGATGGGACGCGACGGGGGCGTGCAACGACGGGGACAGGTGCGGCTGACACAAGTGAGGCGAGCGCTGAACTGAAAAAAGAAAGAGACAAGGACACGTCAATGACAGGTGAGCAGGGAAAAGAGAGTGCGAGTGAGGAGAAGAAAGAGGAAGCAGAGAGAGGCCGGGAGCCGGGCCCATGCATAGAGGGAGAAAAAGGAGTAAGAGAGAAAGGTGGATCGGGGTGGGGGCTGGGCCCGCTGGCAGAGAAGAAAGAAGGGGGGAAAGAGAGGGAAAGGAAGAGAGAGGAAAATGGTTGGGCCCACATGGAAGTGAGAGGAAAAATAAGGGGAAAGAAAAAGGGAAAAGAATTTGAGAAAAATAAAAGTCTTCAGAAATTGTTTTGGGTTTTGAATTTTTAATTTGAATCTTTTTTACATATTTGAGTTTACTGATTTTTTTGCAGGCTATTAAAAATTCAAAAATTAAATTTTTGATTCAATTATTTAGATGTGGTTGTTTGATTCTCGGTTTTAGTTTAAAATTTCAATTTCAGTTTGGATTTGAGTGTAACATAAAATTGGTTTAGAATTCATAATTCATTGTTTTAGATTATTCTCATATCTTTTATTAACACCATTATTATTATTACTTGAATATTACTTCTCAATATATTTATTTGCGCGACACAAAACTCAAGACATCTCAAATAAATATTCAGAATAAATCTGAATGCCAGCAAAATGTAAGAAACGTTTTAAAAATTCCATATTTTTGAACTTCCAAAATTTGGGATGTTACATCGCCTCACCCCCGTCAGCCACAGTAACGCCCACGTCCACCACAGTTCACCCCACGCATCACTACCTCGATCCATGCTCGCGCCCCCTTTATTCACCTTGGCTCCTTTCTTCTTCTCCCATCCCTTCTCTATTCTCTCGCTTCGGCACTCTGTCAGCCACATCGCCTCCCTTGTGCACGCACGTCACTTCGACTTGCCGTATCCATTTCCCTCATCACCACAATGCGCCATCGCATTCGACCCTGTCCATTTTGACCCGCTGCTCAACCGGAGAGCGGTGGAGCACCGCTCGGACCACTGCGCCACATCTGCCGAGGTCAGCCACAGGGCATGCCATGCCACCGTGACCAGACGCCACAAGCCCCCGTCAGCCACAGCCCCGCCTGGCCCTGCCCCGTCGTGTCGACGTTACTCACGATACGCTGCAGGACCGTCGCCATATTCCTCGCTCATGCACACTCCATTCCTCCTTCGCAATGCCATGGTCCTCTCCGACTTGTCACACGTCCCCTCCATCACTCCCCCTCCCCGATGGCTGTGCCCGGCCATGCCGCCCCACGCCTCCGCCATGCTGACCGAATAGGGTCGCACATTGCCAGGCCGCTGCATCACCTATAAAAGCCACGGCAGGCCGCCAACCCGTTCCTCACATCCCACTCTTCCGCCCACCACAAGAAATTGGCCTCCCATGCCCCACAGCTCACCGATGGCTTCGTCTTCCCCAACTCTGGTTAACTAGCAATCCAGCAACTGGGGCCACCTCGGGCCAATTCTGCTTAACTAAAGCTCCCTTGGAGCACCACCATGACGCCCCCACCATTGGCCAAGTTTCCCATCCATCCTAGCTTGCTGGCGTGCCGAAGCTCCCCGTGCCGCCATAGCCTCATGCCACCGGCCTCCTCAAGAGCTCCTTCCTATGTGCCAACTGCTCAATAAGTTTCACTACACCCCACGAATGCTCATACTCGCTGCATTGGCCACAGCGTTGCCCCTGTGACCTTGCTGACTTCCCCACAACCCATTTCACAAGTGCCGCCGCCCTGCACTGGCTTACACTATATAGCCATGGTCGAAGCCACAGGTGTCGTGGTCGAAGTAGTGATTGCTGTGGTAGTCGTAAGTCCTAGAAGTTATCGTAGAGTTACTATAGCAGCCGTAGTCAATAGAGTTCGTGTAGTCGATAAAGCCGTAGTCAATAGAGTTGGTGTGGTCGTAAAGCAGTCATGGTATAAGGCCAACATGGTCGTAAGTCGTAGCGGCTGCAGGGTAATCGACCACAGGGCCTCCGTAGCACCACCCCTTCTCTTTGGCCCAGTTGATGTTTACGACCACTCAATGTCTTTTACGATTACTCATAGTCATTTACAACCACTCATAGTCGTTTACGACCACTGCATAGTCGTATACGACCACGTTGAGGTTTACGACCACTTAGCACCTCCTGAGTTCGACTGCTCTGTTTGGTGGCTAGCCACAGTTTTGTGCCGCAAGAATTGGACCTATACTTCTTAGTTTTTTAGTGGTTTTTTATCTTTAATTTCTCTCAGTAATTACTATTTATTAAACTAATAAATTTTAGTCTAAAAAAACATAACCATTGTTCACCACAAGTTAAGAGAAGTGTAGCTAGAATGCCTATGCCAATGCTCTAACCAAAGTGCATAATAATTTTTAAAACTATCATCAATCCGTGCAACCGCACGATCCAAGCTACATTTAAGGATATAAAAATTATTTAAGAAGTACTTGATTACTATAAAAATATTACGGACAATCACATTCTATTATGATGAAACTTTACTTTTAAAATTGTCATAATGGGATACAAACACAACATTACGAGCACTTTCTAAAAGTTTCGCAATGTGGGATTTTGAAAACTAAATTTTTTTTGTAAGTTAGTCCCAAATACATATATATTCGGGTGGCATAGTTTTATTTTATAATTTATTATCCAACTTCAAAATCTTATATATCATCCATATAGTAGACTTGAAGTCAAATTGCTGCAGTTTTAGAACTTTTGTTTCAGAAATTATATAAATTATAATAGAAATGTTTAAGTTAAATTCAGTTTTTTGAAGTCTTAAGTTTTCATAATTAAGTTTTGACTCCAAAATTTATTTTATCTCTGAATTTAACGTCATACTTATTGAATCCCGAAGCACGATGTGTGTAGACTGATGCGGGCCTGTTCTTTTCAGCTTTTAAAAGCTGTTTTTCAGCTTTTCTACAGTAACTAGCTTTTAAATGGAGTATTTTTTCACGATAGGGTGTACTAATTAATTGTAGTACATATTTTACTGATTTCATTTGTATTGGCAAAAACCGTACGTGAGTTTCTATTACTCTGTAATCTCTCATACAAACAGCCCAAAAGTCACAAACCGTAGCCAAAAAGAATAGGCCTGTAAATTTGTTCTGAATCATGAACGGGACAAAAGGCATGGAGTCTTTTTGAATCCGGCTGTTCCTCTTCCATGGCTCCATGCATGCATGTTCCTTTTGGTACTCATGGTCTTGTTACCACCGGATACAGGGCATGGCTGTTTCTATTTTATTCAGCTTTGATCTACCTGTCGGTGGCACGAAAATTATTCCCGTATGTCCGATTTGGCCATATGTGTTGGTGACGTGTTTAGTTTGACAGTTCGCAGGTGTTCGAAAAATGTTTTCACAGTTTGCAAGCTCTTTCTAAGCCATAGCTAGCACACGGGCAGAGATACTTGAACTAAGCCTATTAATTCCGTAACCTGCACAAATGAACTGTTGGAGGACACTACTTCTATGTCTGTAAGTCGGGACTTTAAGCTACAAAAAGTTGGAAACGCCAGTAATATTTTAATTCTAAATTTTGCTAGAAGATAAATATTGCAAATAATTAATGATGCATAAATCAATACTAACAGTAGACAACTCATTGTACATTGAAATATATGCAGAAACAGAATGTAAACAAATCGATTGGTCACACGAACGGCTTATAATTAGATCTGATGAAGAACAGGAAGCAGCGCAGACGTGATGCAGTGCAGAACTTAGATGAAGCAGCGAAACGAGCGGTCGCACAGATGTGCGTTGCCCAGAAACATTATTGTCGGCCCCGTGCAGATCATCATGGCAACAACAGCTCAAAGATACCGCTCTCCTTCTTCACGGTGTACACCAGGAAGAAGAGTCGACAAAATTAAGACGGAGCAACACAACAGCACAGATGTGCATGAGGAAGAAATGGAGATAGTGATTCTTAGCACAATGCACTGGACGTCTCCAAGCATTTATATAAATACAGACTGTGAACTGACATGATTAAGTAGTTATTTACCCACTGGTAACTGACACATTTAACCAACTGTTTACCCACTGGTAACTGCCTATCATCAAAACCCAATAAAGCATCAAATTCAAACGTTTGAATTTGATTCAAATAGAGAGACGCACGGTTCGGCAAAAAATAAGGTGGACTTGATCTGCCAAGTCACACCCCACGTCACGACACGGTCGCACATTGCAAGTCACAAGTCATACGATTTTTCACGCGAAAATATATGAATATGCGTGCGCATGTTTGTTTAACCAAAACCCTCCTCATGTCATCCCTATCTATCTATCACATGATTGAAGAAATGACAGGAATTGCACCTTATAAATTGATCTCTTCCACTTTACCTTTGTAATATGGTACTAAACCATGCATACTTTAAAATTATCGAGAATAAGTCTCGCTCATATAGGCCTATTTCTAACACAAAATAGATTGACATGTCCTACATGTCCTTTTCTCTTTTTTCCTGATTAACTTAGGAATTTCTATTTTTATTTTATTTTCTCCTAGGATTAATGTGAGGTCTCCTAGAGGAGCCTCGAAACCATGCACCTACATGAGCTACATGTTTTCAATATGTTTTTTGTTGATAACACAAAGTTTCAAATTTTGAATTCTTTAATGTAAATTCAACAGTGTAGTTTCTCTTATATAACTCCAACAAATTTTTGTACCGCTTAAATTCCAAAATTGTATATATTTTATTTTTGTAAGTATGAATTTGTTCAAATTTTGCACTACAAGTTTTCAAAATTTAAATTCTAAAATTGATTTTTTTGGAATTTTTGTTCCAAATTTAAATTAGATATTTGCACACCACAATTTTTAGAGTTTTTAATTCCATATCTACATATATTTGGACACCATAATTTTTGGACTTTTCAATTCCAAATTTATATATTGTGTGGCAAGAGATTTTTGGAATATTTGTTCCAAATTTACAATATTTTGTTTCACAACTGTTTAGAAATTTTTAGTTCCAATATAATTATTTTCTAATTCACTTGAAACAAAAACAAATGTAAATACAAGTTGATCATGACACATACAGTCCATATATGTTTGGATATCATCAATTTTTAGAAATTTAAATTGGAATTTTAAAATTCTTGACAATTCTAGATTCAAGGAGCGAAGCTTTTTGCATGTTGGCTCTAGATCCCAATTCGCATGGTAAGCTTAGATTCAAGGATCGAAGCAATACTGGCAGGAGAATCCGTTTTCGTTGATAGATTGAATTCAAATTTATTCAGATTGCGAATTTAATTTTCAGTTTCTTACCTATTTCAGTCTAATTGAAATTTGCAATCAATTGTATACGATATGTGGGATAGTTTTTCTTTGATTAAATATAGTCCAAGCGATTGTTTTAGTGTTGTTCACCAATTTATTTAAAAAAAATGAAATGCATACTTGTTTTTATTTACTTTTGGTTTCGAAAAATTTTAATCTGAATTTTGAATTTCTTTATATATATATATATATATATATATATATATATATATATATATATATATATATATATATATGCAGAGCTTGCATGCATTACTACATAGTTTTACACTTTTACATCATATTATGTTTTTAGTACGGATCGAGTCTTTTTCATTGGTTGTATTGCTTAACTAAATCCAGTTTCCTATTCTGCTACGACAAGCACTAGAGACACGAGTTGGACATCTATCTTATTAGCAGTGTGTTATACGTCTATGAAATTTCAATCCAAGCTATTGGTGGACGGAACTGGGCCTTCGGCGAGAAAATTAGTAGTACAAAAAATTTCTATATGGGCAAAAAAAAAAAAAATCAATGTTTAGTGGTCCAGCCAGAGACTTTGCAGGCTAGTCCAAGACGACTGGCCATGCCCAGCCAACAATTAAAAATCATTCAAGGCTTCAAGTTCAAGTAGTGACCCAGGCCGAGCCGAGAGCCGACGAAGTACGAACCGTAGTTCACACACAGTTCGCACGCCTTCCTTCACTCCCACTGTCCCATGCAAACCCTAGTTGAGACGAGTAGTTTGTAAGCGCCACCTCCAAGGTCCTCCAGCAGCCAGCGCCGCCGCCGCCTCCCGCCAGTGTTGGCTCTCGGCCTCCAGGGTCGCTGCCTGGCCCGCCTCCTTCTCGCGCGTGGCGCCGCCTCCCTCCCAATCGGTTGGTTGACTACTTGATTTGGTTCGTTCCCCAATCCCCATTCTCTGCAATCTCCGTTCTTTGTTCTCCCCAATGCCCAATCCCCTGTGCTCCTTTTCTGAGTGTCTGATGAAATAAACCAAATGATGAATCATGGGGAACCAAATAAAGGTTTTGACTTGTGACTTTGTAAGATTACAGATAGAGATAGACAGTAGAATATAGACTGATGTTGTGCTGTCTGGTAACTCTAGACTCTGGTTGAATTGATCATTGTCTCATTGTAATCTTGTATAGTTAATAGTTTTATGAATTGATTAGTGATCATTTGATGCCTTGATGGCTGATGCTAAATCAAATCAAGGTTGTGACTTGTGAGATTATAAACTTTTATACGCAGGCATCAGGCTTGTGAGTTATTCTGGCTTGTGAATTGTGCTTATGTGATATGATACAACTTTTATATGCAGGCAGTAGGCCCAACTCTTGACCTACTATTGATGAAGAGGTGGCGACCTAGTATGAGAACAAATCTTTGTTATTTATTTAGGCACTCAAATTGTATCTTTACTATGCTATATTGTTTATATTTTACCATGTTTTTCTCATTATGTTTTGTATTCAAACATTGAACTAAATTTGTTGGATCTAAATTCATATTCATTCTTAGATTGTTAGCTTATTATAATTTAGCCTGAGGCATGATAAAATTCTAGATACGCCACAGTTAACTTCAAATTTTGGATGACCAAGATGTTTTGTTTTCCAATTACTGTGAGAATCTGTTTCTCTGATTAATAGGGTAATTAGTATAGATAGATGAAGAAAAAAAATTGTATCAACGTAATAACATTCTGGAACTGTATAAAACTGGCAATGGCATAAATACCACTTAATTAGCATGGGCTTAGCTTACAATCAATTAATTAACAACACTTGCAAAAATCGATAGAAATTGCGGGAACAAGTTAGTTATAGGAATGGAGTTAATTACCTCATGGCGCTTGCAACTTGGCAGATTCCTTGCGGATGTTTCAGTGCTCCTCCACGTCTTGAAGCGTTGCGCAAATCCTGTGCACGGTCCTCTCCGGGCTCCTCAGGGCCTCTAGGGTGCCGCTTAGTTAAGCTGAAATAAGCTAGTTTATGATTAAAATTAAACTGTAACTAACTGAAATTACATTGTATCTAATGGTACCTTATTGGCATAACTAAATTAAAAAAAATAAAAATAGAAAAAAACAGGTTAGTTCATCATGAATAATACAAACGAATACGGGAAAAAAAACAGCAAAAAACTAAAAAAAAAGCCACAAAAAGACAAAATTTAGGAATAATGAAAAATAAGCCAGAAGTTAAAAGCTCAAACCAAATTGAGCGGGGCTCCTATGTCGCCAAGGAGGACGAGGAGAAAGCTTTCGATGTTGGAGAAGTGAGGCTCGCCGGAAGAATGGATGAGAGCTGGTAGAGCACCCATTTGATGGTGTTAATGTTAGTAATCTTGTTTTCTTTTGTTAGTCCGTATCTAAGTCAGACGTGTGTGTGTATATATATATAGACATGTGCGTGTGTTGTTGCTGTGTACGTATATGATATGAGTTAAGTTCGTTTTTGAGTTGGATTATTGTATCCATCGAGTCGTCTAATCTTGTTTTAAAAATCTGTGGAGCGTTTTGTAATCGAGAGACAGTGATTGGTGTGATGCAGAGGAAGCAATACAGGAAAAACGGAGCGGTTGGTGTTCCCGAAAATCGATCGAAGATAAAGTATTTGCATGTTCACGTGAGAACTAGCAGAGGCAAGTGCTGTTCTGACGTCGCTGCAGAGGTGCTGTCCATCATCAGGCGACGTCGCATCGCGGGTTCCACGGAACGTCACGTTGTTGGTAAGAGTGAGCAGGAGTACGCATCCCGAACAGGAGCAGGCTTGTGCTGAGTTCTCGCGTGTATCTGGAAAGACTACAACAGACGGCAAGGATGCAAACAGTTCAGCCATCTCGATCTACGCGGTGGCTGTACTGCTGTGGTCCAACGATCTGCTTGCAGAGCTGAATGATTGTGATACAAGGGAGGAAGGACGGAGAGGAAGCGAGGGGAAAGAGGGATGCTGTCAGTGATATGTCCCTTTTTCGAATAATATATTATTTTATATTTGAAATAGATGTTTTTGTTTTTGTATTTATGACAAGTAGGTAACTTATTTGTGAAACTTTTTAGGGTCTGTACTAAATGGCTTTAACTTTTTGGTTCCTAAAATTCATTTTTTTTCTTTTTGACCTTTATTATTGTTTGTTTTTTTGATCATGCAACTAGTGGTCGAAGGTCGACCATATAAAATTATACACCACTGGATCGAAAAAGATTAAATAGTATATAGATAACACGTTTCTCACTTGAAATTTAATTAGGTATCGTGAGGCCAAAGTAGAATACGCAAATAGATCGTTTAGTTCTACTAGAACGAACTGGTCGTATGGATATACTAACTAGTCGTGCGCTAGTCAAACATATCATAAACTGATCTACGAACTGGCCGTATGGGGATACAGACTAGTCGTAACCAGATACAAATTGATCGTAAGAAGTTATGAACTGATCGTGAGTGAGTGACTAGGATCGAGCTGTAGATCATATTGCATAAGATTCTTATAGTTTGATATTTGTGTATATTTGATAGTCGATATATCATGTTAATGACCGCTATCGACTAATGATTGAAAGGTTATTTTCCATTTACAATCAAGTATATGTGAACCTACAGGATCGCATGTTTAACAGTTTACAACAATAAGTGTCCGGATGATAGGTTTCAAATGGGATACGATCCTTACTCATATTAGATAAGGATCCAGTCGGAGGCTTTATATAAAAGGAGACATTGGGTTATGAAATAAAGAGACTCTATATAAAGAGGACGTAAGGTTATGAAATAAGTGAGAGGGAGATATCACCACCCATCGAAATTCTAATAATCTCCTTTTGAAGGTCCTGTTGTGCACACTGGTGCTAGGACACCGACGCATGACGTTCCATCTCTGAACATGTAGACTTCAATAGAGACGCTACTGTGACTACGACGTTGATTGAGATTATACAAGGAGAAAACAATCGGCTCATGAAGATCGACTACCGCTAGAGAACGATCTACTTCCGATGATCGTTTTTCCAAAGATGTTGGACGACGACTACTTTCACTGTACTGATGCACGCTACATTGAATCGGTCTGTTTCAAGTCTTTTTTGGCTGTATTGCATATCTAGTGATAATGATATATAATAATATGTTACCTGGCTGCTTTCTAATTTATATGATACAAATATTTATTTATGTTATTATAGCCTATCCGTGATGCCAAGCAGAGGCAGCTTCTTTGTTCCGTGAATGACCCATCTCCTCGTAAAGGAATATTCGTGTGAGATGCTGAACCGATCGATACGCGGAAATCGGGCGAGCAATACGGTCGGTACAGCACGTCCTCGTTCGCTCGCCTCGCGTGTGGTCACCTCTCGCGAATCTGTGTGTGATCAGTTTGTGAAGCGCATTTAACTTTTTGCATTTTTTCCCCCTTGAGTCTGTATGCAACGAAGGCCAATTCAATAGGTTTGCTGTTACTGTGACCTGTATGAATCGGTTTGATGCTACTGTATGAATTGATGTCATGGTTTTTGTTGGCAAAAAAACAAAGTACAGATTCTTCAGTGACAACAAGTTTCTAGTGGGAAGTAGCTGAACCTGAAGATAACAAATCTGAAGACAATATACCTTGTGAAAGTAGCTGAACCTGTATGCCGCTCAACTGCTTAGGAGAACCAAAACCTTGCAGCGTCATCCGAGATCAACTGGATTAGACATTCCACCAAAGTGGTTCTGTGTCCTGTATGTACAAGTGCATCTATAAAATGGAACTGAATCTTGCTCAATGCTCATATATTCTAATCTTTGATGCCACGTCAATTGCCGTAAAAAAATTTGCTCCGACTAGGAATCAGGGTTTTGATATTCAACCAAAAATCAGTTTTATTGGGCACTCCTAGTTAGAGTACAAATCGATCTCAAACATTTCGGTCAAATTTGAATTTGCATCGATTTACTCCGAGTTATACCGATTTGCTTTGAAAATTTCGGACAAAAACTCCAATATTTTCCATTTTTTAAATTCAAATTTTGATTTAAAAATTTTGGATCGGAATTTTCCAATTATCGGTGAAATTGGTCTAGTCAGATCCCCCGGTAAAAAAATTCAAATCAGTTTTCAAAACCGTACTATGAATCATGTAAATGAGAATTATATAAATTTTAATTAATCTACATATGAATAGCGTACATAGGACATATGATCGAAGCCTTGGAAATTTTCATTGCAACAATTGTGGGAGGCAAAGTCGCCCTTACAGAGAGAAGGTAACCGTAGCTAACATCATCCCACCAACCAAACACCATCCCGTATCATCCTGTATTATATCATACGACTAACTAAATAAAATCGTGTACCATCCCTTACAACCAAACAAAGAATTTATATTGTCTCATCCTGGACCATTCTAAGAAAATAAAGGGAGCACAAACCACGCGCGCCGGTCGCACACACCTCCCAAATCTTCACTCCCTCAACACTTTCAAACGGAGTCCGAGAAGATTTCAGATGGGATTTTTAAATATTCACGCCGAAAACTTACAAATCGCATTGTGAAAGTAAATTCAAGCTGAGAACTTTTAAATTGGATTTTAAAAAATTCAAAACGATAACTTTCAAATGAGGTTGCAAAAAATTCAAACTGAGAACTTTCAAATCGGATTGCATAAAATTTAAATTGAAATTTTTTACTCAAAATACAACTTCCAAAATCAGGATTTGGTACCTCTCACAAGGAAATCTTGAACTTCATCGTGAGAGCTCCCCTCGAGCTACTACTACAGAGAAGGTCATACTAGATGCCTAATCATAGACAATTTTACAAATTCTGTCGGTGTTAAGCTACAGCACAGTTATCTTATACAGTTATAATAGCGTTACCGTCTATGTTGCAACCGATGATAAGAACTGTCAGTGATAACATATTATCACAGATGATTTTTTACACAAACTGTCTGTAATGTAAGACTTATTATAGACGGTTTTTGTGAAAAGCCATTTGATATATCACATACGATTTGTGTAAAAAATGGTCTATGATGATCTACTTATCACAAATGGGTTATGAATATAAGTGTCTGTGATATTTACTGTGTTATTAAATATTCTTATCCCGACAAATATTCTGTGTTGTGACATATCACAAATGGTAATTTTAAAAACCTTATGTGCTAATATTCTATTATATATACAGGCACTTAAGGTGAAAACCTAACTCACTCTGCGCACGCTTATGTTCATCCCCTCGTTGCCCTGCTCCCCATTGCGAGACGCCGCCTCCTCCGGTTCCCCATCGAGCACCGCCTCGGTGTCTCCTCCCTATGGTTCCCCATCGTGTGGCTCCTCCCAGTTTCCCGTTGCCGTCACATGGCTTCTCTCTGGCTCCCTGTCACTGTCGCGTGGCTCCTCCTTGGCTCCCCATCGACGGCGCCTCCTTTGCTTCCCCGTCCCTTCCCCACTTGACCACCGTTACTCTGGTTCACCAATTAATAAATGCTTGTATGAATCATGATGTAGTTCGATCTTTCTTGATTGGTGGGAGTGTTTCTATTTAGGCATAATCAAATTTTTGTAGCATGCATGTGTGTATGACATTGAGCAAATGGTAGAACCAAGGTATATAATGTACATGTGTGAAGTCACATAATAATTAGTATTAATTAGTTGAATTTGTGAGATGTTGTTTGGGTGGAATTTTGCTTAGACATGCATGACTGATTTATTCCTTACTTACAAGACTTTTTTTTGGGTTCCTGTATTGATATTCATCCTTACCTCTAAGGATCTAGTCATGATCAGCCATGTAAATATGTAATGATGGCAAAGAAACTGTTTATGTAGTCTGCATGTAACAGCATAATTAGGACCAACAATCAATTTGTGCTTGTAATTTGTGTTCTGAGATAATTGTGTAATTTGTGTTTTATTAGTAGTTTATTAGTACTTGCAGTAGAGCTATTTGTGATTTGTGTTAGGCAGTAGTTGTGATTTGTGAGCTTAGTTGTGTTGCATTTCTCTTTTGAAAAGAAAAGGAAAAACTATTTGAAAAAACGGCGTGCCTATGTTTATATATACTCGTAAGTCTATTAATTAGGTTAGTTCAGTGAGCTTAAAATATGCAATATATGCTTGTGAAAATTAAGCATATATATGGTAGCCACCTAATCCCTTGTTTCTTTGGAAAATGATGTATGTTTAAAATTTTGTTATAGTTTGTTCAATAATGTAATAAGGCCACAGGTGCATCACGAATCCACTACTCCCGCTCCCATCATGCGCACGCATCCCTCCGTCACTTTTCCACCACTCGTCTCCTCCTTCTAAAAGACATTAATAATAATGGCTAATGGCTGAAATTATTGTCTTTTAGAAAGAGGGGGTGAGCGGTGGAAAAAATGATAGAGAGATGTGTGTGTGTGACGGGAGCGAGAGGGGTGGGGTGCATGATGCACCTATGACCCACTGTCTTATTTCTCGGGTGAGACGGTAACAAGAGGAGTAAATTTTATCCCGCGAAACTTTAATTTTAATTAGCACTAATTAATTGCAATATAATTAGCACTAATTAATTACAAGTGCAAAGAATATTGTGAAGCTTAATTAGCACTACATGATTAGCGTAAGTAATTATGTTTAGTGCTAATTAAATGTGATTTGAACTAAATAAAATGGTATTAATTTCGTGCTTCAATTAGAAATAATTAATTACTATTAGTAATAATTAATTACAATTAGTACTAATTAATTATGCTTTATTGCTAATTAATGAGCTAACGATGGCTGTACAGTGTGCTACAGTTCACATGAGCTCGGCAGGAGCCGGCTTGCCGTACAAACTCGCCGACTACCATGCCCGGGCCTCGTGCCACACCTGCCCCATCCTGTCAAGTAAGGGGGCGTGGTAGATGCCACGTGTCACCTACCATTTTTGCAAAAACGAAAGACTGGGGCCATTTTTGAAAAAAGTGTTTGCTACAAGGCCATAGTGATGAATAGTTCCAAACCAATCACATTCGCACCAAGAGGCCTAAGTCATAGATCAGTGGGAGGAGGCGAGGGTGTTCGCCCCTCTGGTCTGGGTTCGATCCTTGGAACTAGTCTGGGTTTTTCATTTTTTAGGGATACTATTCTCTGAGCAATATCTTCTAGAGGGGTATATACACGTACACTTTCAATGGGATAGCGCGTACCCACACTCTGAAGGTTGTTGAGCCTTCGTTTACATCTTAGCGTGTGTGGGAAACACACACGTGTGCGTACACGTGTGATGTGAGTGGGCGTGCATGGGTTGTGTGCGTCTACCTTGTACCCCTCGGTCTCGGAAAAAAAAAAACAGAGGCACCGATGTTCTTCAGCTCAGCGCCAAAGAATTGGGCGCTAACCTTGTGCTAGTGGCGGACCCAAGATCAAAATTTAGGAGGGGCTAATGGGACTTACTCATTGGTTTGCTGAATGGTAAGTTATCGGTCTGTGGTAGCCTACTGCACTGCCGGTGAGAGATAGAAAAACACCCAACTGGACAAGCACCTTATCAACAACTTTACTCAACTGCACATCACCATGTCTCTGGCAAGCTCCAAGCAAGGCACCCCAAACATCTCTTTTATGTAACTACAAGCTTTCTCCAATTGTTCAGCTCAACTCAATATATCCACAACACATGCATAGTAGCCATCTCTTAGAGATATTGCATATTTGGATGATATAAGATCAAACAATTTCAAGCTTTCAACCACCCTGCCAACATGCCCATATGCTGATAACATGCTAAGGAAGGTGATGTCATTCGGAATCAGTCCAGGCATTTCCATCTCATTGAACAGAGCAATAACTTTCTCATATTTGCCATGTTGTGCATATGTAGCAATTATTGTGTTCTAAGAAATAATATCCTGGCTTACAAGATTCATGAAGACTAACTCTGACTCGCCAACGTTGCCATATTTGCCGTACATTGTCATCAAAGCATTACAAAAAGACATGCTAGATTCTAACATTGCTTTGATGGCAACATGTGTTGATCTTCCTTATCGGAGCAATGCAACAGCCATGTGCTAACTTGGGAATGCCCTCTTCCATGTTGGAGTATAGCTGACATGGCACCTAGGGTCAGTGCCAATGGCCATGATGCTGAGATGTTAATACTTAGCGCCAAGCCTTCTGGTGTTGAAAAAATTGCCATTTCTGAAATTAGCTTTTTGAGGGGTCTAAATCTGGAAATAAAGCACAAGAAGGCCAATTCTTGCAAATAAAAAAAAACCTTATTTAACTTGGCAAGATATCGCTCCGTGTAAGAAAGGAAAAAAACTAGGGAGTGCAAATGGAGCGGATAATTTTTGTCTGACTGATCGATCGAAGGCTCGCGGAGTGAATACAGAAGAGGTAAATTTGTATCGAGTAATATCTGTGTCCAAGTCTGACTCCGAGAAAAATATGGAATGTGATAGAGATGAGTGATATCTATATGTCAAGTGATATGAGAAAATATGTTGTGACTTCACCTAGGAACAAGATAATAGATAAGTGAATTGCCGCATCTAAACAGGCGAAGAATATTCGATATCTCGATGATTAGTCTCTCCGTATTCACTCTAATTGTACCCCTACTAGTCAATGTTCTATGTAGGGGGTGCAAAAGAAGCGGATAATTATCGTCTGACTGACCATCCGAAGGCTTGTGGATCGAATACAGAATGGAGAAATAGATATTGGATACTATCTGTGTTCGATTCTGACTCAAAAAAATAGAATAGAATACATGATGAGCAATATCTGCTCTGATTACACCCTTAAGAAGAACCAGGACTGATTCACATGTTCCAAATCCATATTTCTAATTTAAAAAAGACGATAATTTTTTTGAAAATACATATCTGCAAGTGCTTGTAGCTACAAGTACCAATGTTTCAAAAATCGGCCGAAAGTCAGCCGATTTTCGGGAAATTCGGAATTATCAGCCACCCCTGATAAAGTTTGGTACCGCTTAGAAAATTTCTATTTCAATGATTTTTGAAACCACTCTTAACAACATGAGTGTGCATAATACGGTGGTAAGACATTAGGCCTTGATACTGTAGTTGGGGTTCGAACCTCCTAGAAGCTGATTTTAATTTAAAAATTTTGGCCAAAGTTGACCGAAAATTTCTGAAAATCGGAAACATCGGGACTTCGGTTCTCCAATAAATTTTGGCATCCGATTATCGAAACCCTGACAAGTACTATTCAGGCCATTCATTTGCGCACTAAACTGGTTCTCTTATGTGCATTGTACCGTAAAACTCGGGATAAATAAACTGGTGCCACTTTGTTGATTTGTTTATGTCCGGAACAATGCTGTACATAATCGGGAAATGATACGGCTTGGACGTCTGGCCGTTTTGGACATCGGCCCACGCGGATGCGGCTCACTGCTCGGCTCATTCAACTTTGCTAATCTTGCTCGCTCTGGTCCGACCGTCACTCTCTTCTCATTCTCTCCTTTTTCTCACTCTCTTCGTTTGACGATACCCAAGCACGGTAATGACCACGAGCCCAGTCACCACGCCCCAGCGCCGGTGCCGCCAGAGAAGAAGGTGAAGGCCGCGGCACACGAATCTTCGCACACATCCAAAAGTGAGAAATTTGGATGATTGTTTGGAAGAAAACATCCGAGTGATATTTATCAAAACCCTTTGATAAATATCACCCGGATGTTTTCTTCCAAAAAATCATCCAAATTTCTCACCTTCGGATGTGCGTGAAGATTTGTGCGTCGTAGCATTCATCTTCTTCTCTGGTGACCCCTTCTTCCTCCTCTCAAGAGACCGCTTCTTCCTCCTCGCCAGCGACCCGAGGGGAGAATCCCACCCACCCCGCCTAGGGTTCACCGTTCTCCCCGGGCATAGAGGGAGGCCGAGGGACGGTGTCCCAGCAGTTGGTGGTGGTGGGGACGATGGGCGGGGTAGGAGGGTGGTGAGTGGTGCCGGAGGGCGGCGGTTATGGCGGAAGGCACTGGCTATTAAGTGGGGCGGAGGTGGCACGATAGGGAGGGGTAGGGGGCGGCATGGCAAGGTGGTTGGGGCGCTGCCGGCTGCGGGTGATGGAGGAGGGGGCGGGGCAAGAACACGGAGCTGCTCCGGCGAGAGGTGGGGGTAACGCCAGCGACGAGGAGGGCATGACGTGAAGGGAGACGAGGGGGCGGCGGCGCAGAGGGCGTGGGGTGGGAGGCGGCGGGGTCAGATGGTTAGGGTTAGGGGTTATATAGTTAGGGTGAAATGATGAGAGCCATTGGATATTAATCTAAGGGCTACAAATTTGGATGATTGTTTGAAATAAAACATCCAGATGATTACTAGACATACCCTTTGTCAAAACTCTTGTTTTAACTCCAATCAAAATTTTCACCCGCGTAGGGTGTTCCATACCACATTCATATGTATTTTTCTTCCCCAAACTAATCATTTTTTGAGCCAATGAATCTAGACCCTGCCATTCATTTGATCACCTTCCCTGCTTATATAAAAGGGCATCTCAAATGTATTGAAACGATTCAGGTTTTATAACATGCCATGCCACATTAGCATGAACTACACCGAAGCCAAAAACCATCAGCTACAGCCCAAAGAACATGGCTTTTATCTGTGCTTTTCAAGATGGCAAGCGATGCGGACGACACACACGATTTTAGGTTCAAAAAACCATTTCGAGAAACCTCTGGAGAAATAGCTTTGAGGCACTTTTTTAGATGGCAATTGACGCGGACGGTGCACACGATCTTAGGTTCAAAAAATCGTTTAGAGAAACCTCCAAAGAAATAGCTTCGAGAAGAGGTTTAGAGAAGTCGTTTATTTTGATTTTCGAAAAAAGACATAAGAAAAAACCAGGTTCGATGAATTGAACTGATTCCTCCCTCCCACTGGGACCCACAACATCTATTATATTATTAAAGTAAAGGCAAAAGGAGCCACCACGTTTGCTCTCAAGGGGTTGAAATTCCCACATTAATGCTAAAAAAAAGAGAAACATCCACACCATAGATCGTGGTGAGCCCATATTATAACGGTCTATGTTAAAAGAAATAATCCATGTCAAGTACAATACAAACAATAACGGACATTCAGAATAATAAATAGATAAAATTAGCAATTTAATTCCCTTACAAATTCATAAGTAAAACCTCTAAATAAAGTAATTTGAAATAAAAATTAAACAAAAATTAACAATTAGATTTGCATATGAATTTCAACAAAAAAAAATTTAGAACAAAAAACAAAATAAAATTAGTATTTGATTTTGATATGAATTCCAAAGAAAAATCTCTAAACAAATGTAATTTAGAATAAAAATTTTAAAAAATTCGCAATTAGATTTGCATATGAATTACATCCAAAAAAATTGAAATCTAAAATAGAAAATTCTAATTTAATTTCTATACAATTTCAAAGTAAAATCCTTACAAAAACTCATGACAAATTAAATAAAAATTGAAAATTAGTTAAAAATTAGCAATTAAATTTGCATATGAATTCCAACCAAAAAAATTGAAATGTAAAATAGAAAAAATAAAGAAAATTTGTAATTTAACTTCCATAAAATTTTGAAGAAAAATCCTTAAATACATAAAATTTGAAATAAATTAAATAATATTAGTAATTTGATTCCCATACAAAATCCTAAGTAAAACCCCTATATAAATATAAAACAAAATAAATATTGAACAAATATTCAAAACATGAAATCGAAAAGAAAAAAATTAGCACTTTGATTTCATACGATTTCCAAATTATCGGATGAGACCACGAAAGATTGCAATGGTGTTGATGTATCCAACAAGAAGATATTGATCCACTAGAAAGCGAAGAGCCGAGGCAATAGCAGGGGACATGAGGACAATGTTGTGTTGCCTACCTTAGCCATTCGGTAAGGACAATGTCGTGCTACTCGCCCAAGTCATTGAAGAGGAAGGCAATAGTGAAAGGAGCCAAGATCCACGATGATGCGTCGTCAGCGTCAGCAATGTTGAAAAGTCAGTGTCTAAATAACTTGATAATGGGAAAGCTTTAGTATAAGGAGATGAAGTTTTGCATTAAAAATGAGTTATAATGATATAGGGTAATCAAGTAGCTAGAAGCAAGTCATCACTGATGAGGGGACGACGTCAATGACGATGGCGACAAGATTTTCTATACTATTAGATAGCGACTAAAGCAGATATGCTGGCATCAGTGAAGATGCGAAGTCATTGCGGTTAGTGAGGAATCCATAACGTTGAAGTGACCAATATAGAAGAAGAGGAGTGGACGACTTGGGAGAAGAGGGATATTGAGCATGTATAACATCATTCATGCACCTGTACAAATAAAGATATGGGCATATAGAAGCAGAGATGGCGTACAGAAGAGGGATATTGAGGAAGCCATGCAGGGTAGGATCTAAACCCATTTGTTTGCGAACCAACCCAAATCTCGGGGATAAGATTCTTTTTAAAGAAGTAGTTTGTAACAGCCCAATTGTTCATTTTAAATTTTTGAGTAAAAAATAATTAAATTAAGTTAATTTGATTTAAAATAAAAACTTGAGTTTTGGTTGCTTGAAATTTAAATTTGATTTGCCTGATTTTTAGCTTTTTAAAACGCCTTTCTTTGAAAAATAATTTAAGTAAAAAACCCAAATATATTATGAAATAAATGTTATCTTGAGTTTTTAATAAAAATACTAATTAAAATTAATTATTTGGACTTATTTGGCTTTATATGAATTTTCTGCGTTTTCCTAGATTTTAAAAATCAATGTTAAGATTAAAAAGGTATTTATAGTATAAAAATTTAACACCAAAATAAGTTGGAAGTTTTTTCCTAAGTCTAAATTTTTTCTAGGAACTTCTATAAATTTTTCTGGAATTTTTTAATTTATGCGGTATTTTTCTGAGCCTTTTTTACTTTCCTAGGTTTTCTGGAAAATAAAATAAAAAATAAAAAATTTTAATTCCCGCGTTTTTCCTTTGGGCGACGCGTGGGCGGTTCTAATTTAACCACATCGCCTCCCGGCTCATTCTTCTCCATCCACCCCCACTTTCCTCTCTCTTGCCTCTCTTTCCCAGCCGTATTATCCTCCCTCCCCAACACGCGTCACCGATCGGCCCATTCCCGCCGCCGCTCCCTTTCCATCTCTCTCCCTCACCAACAGGTGGGCCCCACCTGTCAGCCCTTTCTTCCCCACCACGTCGTTCCTTCCTCTCTTGTGACATCCTAAAATTCGTAAGTCCAAAAATTTGCAAAAATTTAAAAGTTTTTCATTGAATCATATTGGCATTCGAATTTCTTCTACAATTTTGTTTGAGTCTTTCCGAATTTTGTGCAATTCAAATTAATACTGGGGAGTAACTCCCAAGCAAAAAAATTATAATAATAAAATCAGAAATCAATATTTGAAGGCAAACCAAACAAAGAGGAAAAAGATATTTCACATCAAAATAATTTGACTAAGATTTGAATTGAAAATCCAAGTGTGGATCCAAATTTCAAGCAAAAATCCAAATATTGTTTTTTGTTCCCCTTTCTTTTCTCTTTTTCCTCTCCCCTCTCTGGCATGTGGGCTCCAGCCCTCTCCTTCCTTCTTCTTCCTTTTTCCCTGTGCTGTGTGCTACGACTAGTCGTGCCGCGGCATTGCCACCATGACGTCTGGCACCACATCGCCATCAGCACATCCCATCTCCATCGCCTCACCCGCGTTAACCACAGTAACGCCCACGCCCACCACAGTTCACGCCATCGCGTCTCTACCTCGATCCACGCGCAAGCCCCCTTTCTTCCCCCTGGCTCCTTTCTTCTTCTCCCATCCCTTCCCTTCTCTCTTCTATCGCTTTGGTGCTCTGTTAGCCACACCGCCTCCCTTGTGCACGCACATCACTTCGCCTTGCCATATCCATCTCCATTGTCACTACAGTGCGCCGTCGCATCCGACCCTGCCCATTTTGACTCGCTGCTCGGCCGGAGAGCGGTGGAGCACCGCTCGGGCCACTACGCCACATGTGCCGTGGTCACAAATTATTTTCATTTTAAATTATCGAATTGCATGATGTTATTTCATGTGCAAATATATGTTGTTTTAAGATTCTAGTTATATGCCTATTATTAAGCTTGTTAGTATTACACTCTTTTGGAACATTTGAGTATTTGAGCCATGTCACCCTAGAAAAATTATAATGGTAAAACTTTCAAAAATAAGTCTATAATTATACGCCATGCTTAGTACTGCTTAGATACTCAGGGGCACCAAAATGCCCCAAGCATCACTTTTAATCATGAGAAACTGATTTGGGAAGCCATGTGTGGAAATGTGTCGAGACCTCGGATTTCCGAACCCGGACCTTCTGTGTAATACTGCACTAGTCCCAGATCAAAGCTAGTGCACACAGTTAAACAGAAATGAATACATCACCAGCATCGTGTTATTACAATAATTGAGAGTACTGACCATCAGGTCTCATTATTACAATTGAGGTTTCAAGACCTCGCACACATGAAATAAAGCGGAAGCAAAAGATAAACTCGAAGAAGACCCATCAATACGCCACAGGCAATTGACTGGGGAAACGCGACCTAGAACTCCGAGAATCCTTCATCAAATTCACCAGCGAAGTAGTCGAAGTCACCTTCTTGAGCTTCGTATTCCTCTGGTTATTATTTTTGAGTGTAGCATGTGAGTACATAAAGTACTCCGCAAGTCTTGGGAAAATGCAATAGATGCAAGGCTTTAACAAAGGAAGGCTATATGGTTCTTTTGCACAAAGCAATGTTTTAATTCCAATTACTACTAATTATTTTCGCAGGCATCAATTTAATAAAGTAAATGGTTAACAGAACTATCTTTAATTCTATAGAGAAGGTTCCATCTACCAACACTAGTTAATCCAGTGTATCTGACCAAGTTAAAACTGCGGGTTCCATCCACCCTCTCTGGCTCCAACTGCCAGGATACCCTTCTGAGAGTTCCCTCCACTCTCGGAATACAAAAACTTTGATTTTAAAACCAAAACCAAAAATCTACCATGTGAATGCATTCCTTGCTCGCCCTTGACCGTGGGCACGGCTATTCGAATAGTTTGACACTCTGCAGAGGTTGTACAACTTTACCCCTAAGAGATAAATTATCTTAACAGTCACCACGCTTCCTTTGGCATGAGACACAGATAAAATATCACAAAGCCTTTACCTCACTCTAGACTAGCTAGACACCACCCGCTGAGGTTTCACCGCAGAAGGGTTAAATCTGCCCAATCCGAAGCCCCCTCTTGCGCCATATGAGTACAATAAATCTCTGTCCCTCACTGTGAATAACCAGTAACTCCCTGGCACCCACTTTCCACTGGTGGCACCTAAACTAGACTATCATGAGTTAATCAGCTAGGTCGTACCCATATAGACTTAGGGTTGTACGGTAGTGCTCAGTCTGGACAAACACAAGCGTCGGTCCTTAGTGGACTAGGGTGGAACATACACTTTACAAGATCTCGTGCTTCCTGCACCAATCCAAACCAATCATCCACCCTAATCTAAACCAATTTCCAAATTTTATTTTATTTTAAAGGATTAGTGGCAACTCCAATCACCACTAGACTTTAGAAACACAAGTTATTACAACAATTCATAATTTTCCTTTTTCAAGATTTCAAGGGTATTACACAGCATGACTAAGCATTAAACCACCATTCTAATATCCATAAATAATTATGATACTCTCATTATTGAGACAAAGGAATTTCTAGGGTTACAGAGGTACATGGCATTCAAATTCAAGTGAGGGCATAAAAAGGTTGGATATAACTAATGCCTTAAAATTTGAATTAATATTTTATATAAATAGCAATGCACATAATTTAAAATAATTAAAACATTTCAAAATCATAGGTTCAAGATGATCAAAGGAGACTTGCCTTCTTGCACGTTCTCGAGGTCTTCCGGCTGTGGAGTGGAGTGGCCTTCAACAACGTTGGATTCTACGCGAGAAAAGACAGAGCAACAAAACAAATAAATACAAACAAAAATTCAAATAAACTCAAAAACTCAAATAGAGGCCATATTCTGATAGATTATGATTTTAGAAGAATTTAGAAATTTGAATGGCTCAATTTGGAGTTAAAATGAGAAAGTTATGCTCATTTGAAATTCTCAGTTTGAATAAATCCAGAATTTATGAAATTTCTTACAGGTGGGGCCCACTGGAATTATTAAATTTTAATCTTTTACTTTTATTATGAGATTATGGAAGGTGGGACCCGCTGGTCAGTGAGCCCACGGGATCAGCTTCTGACATATGGGACACACTGTACTCTGGGTCCACATGTCAGCGACCAGAGCAGAGGGGTGGGGCCCAGACGACAGTGGCCCGCGCAGACCGGCGGCCGCTGACGGGTGGGACCCACTTGTCAGCGCGAAAAAATGAAAGAAAGGCTTAACCTCAGCGTGCGGAGCCGGGGGCTTGAACGCGCGCCGAGGGAGCCGAGGGGGAGGAGAGAGCGCGCTGATAACCAGTAGGGTGGGGAGGCTTTGCCTTCCCGTATAGGGCAACAAACCCCTTTGAGGGATACCTGCTGGAGGGGCCGGGCAGAGGGGTCGGAGGCGGGGTTACCGGCGGCGAGGGGAGGCCGGAGGGGTTCTGGTGATGTCCAAAACGAGATCCGGGCGCGGAGGCGGTCCTGGCGGTGTGGTCAACGGGGTCCGGCGACAAGCAGGGACGACCGGCGACGAGGAGGGGCGGTGGCGCAGTACGGGTCCTCCGGTGCGACGGTGCTTCGGTGGCGGGGAGGCTCGGTCGAGGCGCTGGGAAGGTTCGCACGGCCAAGGGGAAGCTCGGAGTGGCGGTGGCGGGCTTCGGGGAGGACCGGGGCGGAGGGGATTGCTCGCCGGAGGGTGGTGGAGCTCGGAGAGGGAGGGCGCACGGTGGCAGAGCGCTTCGGAGCTCGGGAATGAGAGGGAAAGGCTGTGGGAGGTAGTGCGGAGGGAGGCGGAGCTGGGGAGGCTATTTATAGGGGCGGAGGGGGAGTAGGGGAGCGGCAATTCCTCGCCGGGGTGTCGGCCGGAAAAAGGAAGGGCGCGGGGAGAAAAAGGAAATTGGGGAGGTGGAGAAGGAAAGGGGCGCGGCGTTAGGGGATTTGTTTCCCGGCGGGGCTCGGGGGTTTCCAAAACCGGGGAGAGGCAGGGAAGGCAAGGCCGGGTCCGCGGGGATTCGGTCGCCGGCGCAAGAAAGGACAGGGGAAAGTAAAGAAGGAAGGCGTCTCCGCGGGGGAGACGACGGATCTGACAGGCGGGGCCGGGGTGGCAGCGGGAGCGGGGCGTGAGTGACTGACGGGCGGGGCCCGCAACGCAGAGAGAGAGAGAGAGAGAGAAAGAGAGAAGGGAAGGGAACGGTACATCAGGCCGGGCGCGAGGACGCGGCTCATCCAGGCCGTCCACGTGTCGGGCGAGGAGGAGGGGAAGGCGGGGCTGGCTGGGCCGGGCCCGCTTGGCAGAGGAAGAGGGGGAGGACGGCCGGATTGGGCCGAGGGCGACGTGGGCGGTCCTGGGCCGTCCACGTGTCGGCTGGGGAAAGGGGTTCGGAATTTTGATTTTAGAATTTGATTTATATTTTCAGAAAATGCTAGAAAATTATTTAGGCCTCCGAAAATATGAAAATACCTCCAAAAATTCCAGAAAAATTCACAGAAGCTTCTGGAGATATTTTGGACTAAATAAAATTATTTCCAACTACTGTTGGTATTTAATTTTCATATTTTAAAATACTTTTTAAATTCTAAAAATAGGTTTTAAACTCCAGAAAATCCAGAAAATCAAATAAAAGCCAAGTAAAAATCCAATTACTTTAAAATAATTAATTTGAATTTAAATTTTTCCAGAAAGCCAATTTTGGGATGTTACAAACCTACCCCCTTAGAGAGAATCTCGACCCCAAGATTCGGACGGACTGGGAAAAAGGTCAGGGAACTCTGCTCTTAAATCCTCTTCACGCTCCCAAGTTGCTTCGGACTCAGAATGGTTGCTCCACTGCACCTTACAGAACTTGATGACTTTGTTTCGAGTACGACACTCGGCTTCATCCAATATCTTGACTGGATACTCTGGGTATGTTAAGTCCTCCTTCAAGTTCACTTCCTCAAGAGGCATCTGCTCTTCTGGTACTCTGAGACACTTTCTTAGCTGGGACACATGAAAGACGTCATGCACCTTTGACAGCTGAGGCGGAAGCTCCAATTGGTAAGCAACTTCTCCCCTTTTCGCTATGACAGGAAAGGGTCCAATGAATCTAGGGGCAAGCTTTCCACTGACTCCAAAACGTCTCATTCCCTTGAGAGGTGACACTTTCAGATACACATGATCCCAGGTACAAATTCTAAGCTTCTTCGACGATTGTCTGCATAGCTTTTCTGTCTGGTTTGAGCTGTTTTTAACCTGTCCTGGATCAGACGAACTTGTTCCTCTGCCTGCTTCAACACATCTGGTCCAAACACTTGTCCTTCTCCGGTTTCTTTCCAATACAACGGTGTCCTGCATTTTCTGCCATACAAAGCTTCAAACGGAGACATCTGTAAGCTGGATTGATAACTGTTGTTATAGGAAAACTCCGCATAGGGCAGACTTTGATCCCAATTAGCCTTGTTTACTAGAATACAAGCTCTCAACATATGTTCCAAAATTTGATTTACTCTTTCTGTTTGACCATCTGTCTGTGGATGATATGCGGTGCTAAAGTTCAAATTTGTGCCCAAAAGTCCATTTAATTTATGCCAAAATCTTGAGGTGAATTGAGTACCTCGATCTGACACAATCTTCTTTGGAACTCCATGCAAACACACGACTCTGGACATATACAACTCTGCGAGTCTATCCCCAGAGTATGTGGTCTACACTGGAATGAAGTGGACGACTTTTGTCAGACGATCCACAATAACCCAAATGGAGTCATGTCCTAATTTTGTTCTCGGTAATCCGGTTATGAAGTCCATTCCAATTTCTTCCCATTTCCACTCAGGTATCTGCAAAGGTTGCAAAAGTCCAGCAGGTCTCTGATGTTCAGCTTTAATCCGCTGGCACACATCACACAAAAGCTACATACTCGACAATCTCTCTTTTCATACTTGGCCACCAATACCTTTCTTTGAGATCTTGGTACATCTTTGTACTCCCAGGGTGAATTGAGTATCCAGATTCATGGGCTTCCTTCAGAATTAACTCCTTTATCTCTCTCTTTTCAGGTACAATAATTCTTTTCCCAAACCAAATAATACCTTCTTCGTCTTCTGAAAATCCTGGTGCTTTTCCTTTCTTCATGTTTTCCTTGATTTCCTTAACATACTTATCCTCTTTTTGAGCTGTCTTGATCTGATCTTCTAGAGTTGGTTGAACCTCCAAAGTAGCCAGGACTCCTTCCTCTACTACTTCTAAATTGAGCCGCTGGAATTCTTCTTGAAGTGCAGGCATACTGTCCTTTATCGACAGCTTATTACAGTAACTCTTTCTGCTCAATGCATCAGCTACTACATTGGTCTTTCCTGGATGGTAATGTATTCCCACATCATAATCCTTTATTAGCTCAAGCCATCTCCTTTGTCTCATATTGAGATCGGGTTGAGTAAATATATACTTCAAACTTTTGTGATCCGTGTAGATCTCACAGCGGTTACCAATTAAATAATGCCTCCATATTTTTAGAGCATGCACAACGGCAGCAAGCTCTAAATCGTGGGTTGGGTAATTTCCTTCATGGGGTCGCAGCTGCCTTGAAGCATAGGCTACTACCTTTCCCTCTTGCATCAGCACACAGCCTAATCCTTGCCTTGATGCATCACAGAAGACTTCAAAATCCTTTCTAATATCCGGAAGTGTTAACACTGGTGTAGAAGTTAGCCTTTTCTTTAGTTCTTGAAAACTTCTTTTCCTTCTTGAGCAACTGGGTGAGAGGTCTTGCAAGCTTGGAGAATCCTTCAATAAAGCGACGATAGTAACCAGCCAATCCCAAAAAGCTTCTGATCTTAGATACTGACTTTGGTTGTGTCCAATTGAGCACATCATTTACTTTATCGGGGTCTACGGACACTCCTCCTGTAGAAATCACGTGACCCAAGAAAGCCACTTTCTTCAACCAAAACTCACACTTACTAAACTTGGCATACAACTGGTGCTCTCTGAGCTTTTCCAAGACTATCCTCAAATGTTCTGCATGCTCTTCCTCATTCTTGGAGTATATTAAAATATCATCAATGAATACAACCACAAACTTATCCAGATATTCCATGAACACCTTATTTATCAGATTCATGAAATATGCGGGGGCATTGGTTAGGCCAAAAGACATCACTGTATACTCATACAATCCATAACGGGTAGCAAATGCTGTCTTGGGTATGTCTTCTGGTCTTATCTTCAACTGGTGGTAACCTGATCGAAGATCGATCTTTGAGAAGACACATGATCCTTTCAACTGATCAAATAGATCATCTATTCTGGGCAAAGGGTACTTGTTCTTAATGGTCACATCATTCAAGGATCGATAATCCACACACATGCGAAGACTGCCATCCTTCTTCTTCACTAGAAGTACTGGTGCTCCCCAGGGTGACGAGCTTGGTCTTACAAAACCTTTATCTTGCAACTCTTCAATTTGCTTCTTAACTTCTGCCAAGTCATTTGCAGACATACGATAAGGTCTCTTGGAAATCGGAGCTGTACCAGGTACCAGGTTGATGACAAACTCAATTTCCCTATCTGGTGGCATTCCTGGTAAATCTTCAGGAAACACATCTGGGTATTCACTTACTATAGGCACCTTTTCCAAAGTTACTTCCTTCAAACTGTTTAGCCCACACTTATTCCGAGAAGTTGTGTTTGACTTATACCTTACTTGGATTCCATCCGAGTTGGTAATGGTAACAGCACGATCGGCACAATCTATCTGTCCTTTATACTTGGTTAACCAATCCATACCAAGTATGACATCTAGGCTTTTGGAATCTATTATAATAAGATTCGCTAGGAATTTTACTCCATTTATATCCACAGTTGCGCTAGGGCAAACTGTGTTAGTCCTCATTTCCTTTCCAGGGGATTGGACTAGCATAGGGTTCTTAAGCAACCGCACATCCCAATTATATCTTTCAACAAAATCTTTTGACACAAAAGAATGCGAAGCTCCAGAATCAAATAATGCTGATGCAGGTACTGAGTTGACAAGAAACTTACCCAGAACTACGTCAGGTGCATCCTGGGCTGCCTCCGCGGTGACATGGTTAAGATGTCCTCTGCTCATCGTCTGTGGAGTCCTTGGAGTTTGTGGTGCCCCACGGCCTTGTCGTGCAGTTGGAGCTCGCGCTGGTGTAGTCCCCAAGTTGAAACGAACTGGGGTCACAGCTGGGCGCTTCTAGGGACAGTTGCTGGCATAATGCCCCATGTTCTTGCAGTTGAAGCACTGCACTCCTGCCGCTGAAGTCCTGTTCTGCTGTGGTTGGCCACCATTGCCTACTCTGGGAGCTTGCGGATTTGGACGAGGTCCTGCCGATGGTGTCCTTAGCACACTTGGCATTGAGGGCCTGTTGAATTGAGGAGGATTGGGGCGAAACCGAGAACTGCTTGCCCCCTGCTGAGCTTGAAACTTCCTCTTCCTTGTCTCATACAGCTGACGCTGAGCATCTTCTTGTATGAGAGCCTTGTTCACCATGTGCTGGAAAGTTGGGTAGTCATTAGACACCAGCTGCACCTTGAGATTGGGATCAAGTCCCTGCATGAACCTCCAGATCTTTGTTGCATCTGAGGTGACATCCTCTGGCGCATACCTGGACAGTTGGGTGAACTTGTTCAGGTATTCCGAAACGCTGAGGTTTCCTTGCTGCAGTTGGTAAAATTCCCTCTTCTTCATTTCCATTATTCCCGTAGGAATATGCGCAGTGTGGAAAGCCTCAACAAACTCATCCCAAGTGATGGTTTGTACATTTTGATGGGCGGTGCAGTAGTTTTCCCACCAATTAGCAGCAATTCCTTTGAGTTGGTGGGCAGCATACAACACCTTCTCGTGGTCATTGCACTGAGCTAGGTTCAACTTCCTCTCCACATCCTTGATCCAATCGTCTACCTCCAAGGGGTCCACTGATCCAGCAAACGTAGGAGGTCTTGTCCTCATAAATTCTCCCAACTTAGACTGTGGAGCTTGGTTGGGTGCCTGCGGAGCTTGCTGTACTTGGTTTTGAGCTAAGGCTTGCAGAAGCTGCAGTTGCATGGCCATCATCTGCTCCAAGTTGGGCGCTTGAGCAGGTGGTGGTGGAATGTTGTTGTCTGGCTGATTGTTGGCGTCACGGCTGTTGCCAGGGTTGCTCCTTGTGTTCACCATCTGGAGCGGTTCCAGGGTTAGCAAAAGGTAAGAGGGAACTAGCATAGGCAAGAGATTAGGGGAAAACTAATAACATCCCAACCAACACACAAGAAGAAGCCAACAACCACTTAGGGAAAACTTTTATTAAAATCAAGATAATTTCATGAATGGCTGTACCACAAGTGCACATAGGCTTGGCATAGTCCATCTAGCACACCAAAACATAATAAAGCATTCTAAGAACGTGGACATTTATTTGGGGTACTACTGACTCAAACTAACTACTCATCCTCCACGATGATGCGCTCCTCAGGATCCTCCTCTGGGTCCTCTTCCGGATCCTCCTCCGGGTCCTCCTGGCGCTCATTCACATGGTGTCGCGAACAATCACACTCGGCCGAGGCCCGGTTACGACTGGAGGCAGTCGACCGAGAACGAGAGCGGAAAAGCTTGCGCCTCTTGCTGGGTTCGCCGATGTTGATGTCGGGTAGAGGACTCAGACGTCGCACCTTCTTGCGTGCGGTGAGCCTGGTGCGGAGTCCCGAAAGTCGAGCCGGTGCCTGGTTGTTGGGGACGACAGCTGGTACGGGCGAGGACGGCGTGTAGTCAGCTGCAGCTTTGAGCCGTCCCAGCTCGAACTCTGCTGCTTGGCTCTGGAGAAGCTGGGCACGAAGGGTGTCAGAGTGCTGATAGCTGGAAGTGAGAAGCATCCGAAGCTGTCCAATCTCCTCCAAAGCCCTAGTATAAGTGACTGCCATCGCCTAGTATAACTCGAAGCCCTAGTATAACTCGAAGAAGACCCATCAATACGCCACAGGCAATTGACTGGGGAAACGTGACACGTGGGCGGTTCTAATTTAACCACATCGCCTCCCGGCTCATTCTTCTCCATCCACCCCCACTTTCCTCTCTCTTGCCTCTCTTTCCCGGCCGTATTATCCTCCCTCCCCAACACGCGTCACCGATCGGCCCATTCCCGCCGCCGCTCCCTTTCCATCTCTCCCTCACCAACAGGTGGGCCCCACCTGTCAGCCCTTTCTTCCCCACCACGTCGCTCCTTCCTCTCTTGTAACATCCTAAAATTCGTAAGTCCAAAAATTTGCAAAAATTTAAAAGTTTTTCATTGAATCATATTGGCATTCGAATTTCTTCTACAATTTTGTTTGAGTCTTTCCGAATTTTGTGCAATTCAAATTAATACTGGGGAATAACTCCCAAGCAAAAAATTCTAATAATAAAATCAGAAATGAAAATTTGAAGGCAAACCAAACAAAGAGGAAAAAGATATTTCACATCAAAATAATTTGACTAAGATTTGAATTGAAAATCCAAGTGTGGATCCAAATTTCAAGCAAAAATCCAAATATTGTTTTTTGTTCCCCTTTCTTTTCTCTTTTTCCTCTCCCCTCTCTGGCATGTGGGCTCCAGCCCTCTCCTTCCTTCTTCTTCCTTTTTCCCTGTGCTGTGTGCTACGACTAGTCGTGCCGCGGCACTGCCGCCATGACGTCTGGCACCACATCGCCATCAGCACATCCCATCTCCATCGCCTCACCCGCGTTAGCCACAGTAACGCCCACGTCCACCACAGTTCACGCCATCGCGTCTCTACCTCGATCCACGCGCACGCCCCCTTTCTTCCCCCTGGCTCCTTTCTTCTTCTCCCATCCCTTCCCTTCTCTCTTCTATCGCTTTGGTGCTCTGTTAGCCACACCGCCTCCCTTGTGCACGCACGTCACTTCGCCTTGCCATATCCATCTCCATTGTCACTACAGTGCGCCGTCGCATCCGACCCTGCCCATTTTGACTCGCTGCTCGGCCGGAGAGCGGTGGAGCACCGCTCGGACCACTACGCCACATGTGCCGTGGTCACAAATTATTTTCATTTTAAATTATCGAATTGCATGATGTTATTTCATGTGCAAATATATGTTGTTTTAAGATTCTAGTTATATGCCTATTATTAAGCTTGTTAGTATTACACTCTTTTGGAACATTTGAGTATTTGAGCCATGTCACCCTAGAAAAATTATAATGGTAAAACTTTCAAAAATAAGTCTATAATTATACGCCATGCTTAGTACTGCTTAGATACTCAGGGGCACCAAAATGCCCCAAGCATCACTTTTAATCATGAGAAACTGATTTGGGAAGCCATGTGTGGAAATGTGTCTGGACCCCGGATTTCCGAACCCGGACCCTCTGTGTAATACTGCACTAGTCCCAGATCAAAGCTAGTGCACACAGTTAAACAGAAATGAATACATCACCAGCATCGTGTTATTACAATAATTGAGAGTACTGACCATCAGGTCTCATTATTACAATTGAGGTTTCAAGACCTCGCACACATGAAATAAAGCGGAAGCAAAAGATAAACTTGAAGAAGACCCATCAATACGCCACAGGCAATTGACTGGGGAAACGCGACCTAGAACTCCGAGAATCCTTCATCAAATTCACCAGCGAAGTAGTCGAAGTCACCTTCTTGAGCTTCGTATTCCTCTGGTTATTATTTTTGAGTGTAGCATGTGAGTACATAAAGTACTCCGCAAGTCTTGGGAAAAATGCAATAGATGCAAGGCTTTAACAAAGGAAGGCTATATGCTTCTTTTGCACAAAGCAATGTTTTAATTCTAATTACTACTAATTATTTTCGTAGGCATCAATTTAATAAAGTAAATGTTTAACAGAACTATCTTTAAAACTATAGTGAAGGCTCCATCTACCAACACTAGTTAATCCAGTCTATCTGACCAAGTTAAAATTGCGGGTTCCATCAACCCTCTCTGGCTCCAACTACCAGGATACCCTTCTGAGAGTTCCCTCCACTCTTGGAATACAAAAACTTTGATTTTAAAACCAAAACCAAAAATCTACCATGTGAATGCATTCCTTGCCCGCCCTTGACCGTGGGCATGGCTATTCGAATAGTTTGACACTCTGCAGAGGTTGTACAACTTTACCCCTAAGAGATAAATTATCTTAATAGTCACCACGCTTCCTTTGGCATGAGACACAGATAAAATATCACAAAGCCTTTACCTCACTCTAGACTAGCTAGACACCACCCGCTGAGGTTTCACCGCAGAAGGGTTAAATCTGCCCAATCCGAAGCCCCCTCTTGCGCCATATGAGTACAGTAAATCCCTGTCCCTCACTGTGAATAACCAGTAACTCCCTGGCACCCACTTTCCACTGGTGGCACCTAAACTAGACTATCATGAGTTAATCAGCTAGGTCGTACCCATATAGACTTAGGGTTGTACGGTAGTGCTCAGTCTGGACAAACACAAGCGTCGGTCCTTAGTTGACTAGGGTGGAACATACACTTTACAAGATCTCGTGCTTCCTGCACCAATCCAAACCAATCATCCACCCTAATCTAAACCAATTTCCAAATTTTATTTTATTTTAAAGGATTAGTGGCAACTCCAATCACCACTAGACTTTAGAAACACAAGTTATTACAACAATTCATAATTTCTCATTTTCAAGATTTCAAGGGTATTACATAGCATGACTAAGCATTAAACCACCATTCTAATATCCACAAATAATTATGATACTCTCATTATTGAGACAAAGGAATTTCTAGGGTTACACAGGTACATGGCATTCAAATTCAAGTGAGGGCATAACAAGGTTGGATATAACTAATGCCTTAAAATTTGAATTAATATTTTATATAAATAGCAATGCACATAATTTAAAATAATTAAAACATTTCAAAATCATAGGTTCAAGATAATCAAAGGAGACTTGCCTTCTTGCACGTTCTCGTGGTCTTCTGACTGTGGAGTGGAGTGGTCTTCAACAACGTTGGATTCTACGCGAGAAAAGACAGAGCAACAAAACAAATAAATACAAACAAAAATTCAAATAAACTCAAAAACTCAAATAGAGGCCATATTCCGATAGATTATGATTTTAGAAGAATTTAGAAATTTGAATGGCTCAATTTGGAGTTAAAATGAGAAAGTTATGCTCATTTGAAATTCTCAGTTTGAAAAAATCCAGAATTTATGAAATTTCTGACAGGTGGTGCCCACTGGAATTATTAAATTTTAATCTTTTACTTTTATTCTGAGATTATGGCAGTTGGGACCCACTGGTCAGTGAGCCCACGGGATCAGCTTCTGACATGTGGGACCCATTGGACTCCGGGTCCACATGTCAGCGACCAGAGCAGAGGGGTGGGGCCCAGACGACAGTGGCCCGCGCAGACCGGCGGCCGCTGACGGGTGGGAGCCACTTGTCAGCGGGGAAAATGAAAGAATGGCTCAACCTCAGCGTGTGGAGCCGGGGGCTCGAACGCGCGCCGAGGGAACCAGTAGGGCGGGGAGGCTTTGCCTGCCCGTATAGGGCAACAAACCCCTTTGAGGGATACCTGCTGGAGGGGCCAGGCAGAGGGGTCGGAGGCGGGGTTGCCGGCGGCGAGGGGAGGCCGGAGGGGTTCTGGTGATGTCCAAAACGAGATCTGGGCGCGGAGGCGGTCCTGGCGGTGTGGTCAACGGGGTCTGGCGACGAGGAGGGGCGGTGGCGCAGTACGGGTCCTCCGGTGCGACGGTGCTCCGGTGGCGGGGAGGCTCGGCCGAGGTGCTGGGAAGGTTCGCACGGCCAAGGGCAAGCTCGGAGTGGCGGTGGCGGGCTTCGGGGAGGACCGGGGCGGAGGGGATTGCTCGCCGGAGGGTGGCGGAGCTCGGAGAGGGAGGGCGCACGGTGGCAGAGCGCTTCGGGGCTCGGGAAAGAGAGGGAAAGGCTGTGGGAGGTAGTGCGAAGGGAGGCGGAGCTGGGGAGGCTATTTATAGGGGCGGAGGGGGAGCAGGGGAGCGGCAATTCCTCGCCGGGGTGTCGGCCGGAAAAAGGAAGGGCGCGGGGAGAAAAAGGAAATTGGGGAGGCGGAGAAGGAAAGGGGCGCGGCGTTAGGGGATTTGTTTCCCGGCGGGGCTCGGGGGTTTCCAAAACCGGGGAGAGGCAGGGAAGGCAAGGCCGGGTCCGCGGGGATTCGGTCACCGGCGCAAGAAATTACAGGGGAAAGTAAAGAAGGAAGGCGTCTCCGGGGGAGACGACGGATCTGACAGGCGGGGTCGGGGTGGCAGTGGGAGCGGGGCGCGAGTGACTGACGGGCGGGGCCCGCAACGCAGAGAGAGAGAGAGAAGGGAACGGTGGATCGGGCCGGGCGCGAGGACGCGGCTCATCCAGGCCGTCCACGCGTCGGGCGAGGAGGAGGGGAAGGCGGGGCTGGCTGGGCCGGGCTCGCTTGGCAGAGGAAGAGGGGGAGGACGGCCGGATTGGGCCGAGGGCGACGTGGGCGGTCCTGGGCCGTCCACGTGTCAGCTGGGGAAAGGGGTTCGGAATTTTGATTTGAGAATTTGATTTATATTTTCAGAAAAGGCTAGGAAATTATTTAGGCCTCAGAAAAATATGAAAATACCTCCAAAAATTCCAGAAAAATTCACAGAAGCTTCTGGAGATATTTTGGACTAAATAAAATTATTTCCAACTACTGTTGGTATTTAATTTTCATATTTTAAAATACTTTTTAAATTCTAAAAATAGGTTTTAGACTCGAGAAAATCAAATAAAAGCCAAGTAAAAATCCAATTACTTTAAAATAATTAATTTGAATTTAAATTTTTCCAGAAAGCCAAATTTGGGATGTTACAAAATGACTGGTATATGTTGATATGATTATTTTATGCTCCAAAAAACCCTCCAACTTGCTTAAATATCTGGGCAGATGGTATGAGGGCTGGTGTAGTGGTGCACGAGAGTGTGGTTAGTGTTAGAACTGCCCAGATAACCCTAAGGACTGTATCTTGTCATTACCTCCTGTGTAAGACAAGTACAACCACAAGTCTGTAAATTGTAACTTGGCTTAGTAGATTTACTGGACCCTGGAAATCATCTCATCGGTGGGGGAGAGGGGTAGTGTAAGTGGCTGTCTGTGTGACGGCTTGAATGGGACACTCGTTGAGGATGAAGTTTACTATGGCAAGTTAGTCAGTGTGGGTAGTCCAGCTGGGCTAGTCACTGGGGGTAGAACATCCCGCACAACTTATGAGACTCGCTGTAAGTGAGAGAAACCCATATGGGTGAGATGATGGAAGGGGCGAGGTATTTTGAAAAGTAACTGTGATGGTCTACTCTACTGCTTGACTAAGGAATCATGTGGAGCAACGAGCATAGTGTCTCTTGTGCGTAAAGTGTACAAACTCTTCAGAGTAAAACCTATTCAAATAGCCATGCCCACGGTCAAGGGCGGACATGGGAGCTTAACCAAATATAGTTCTATTTCAAAAACTTTGTGGATGGAATTAGAAAAGTGGTGGGCAGTTGAAAGCCCTGATTTGTGTTGCCCTATGTGTGGCCCCAGTGATAAGATAAGCGGTTATAATACAGCCTCCCATCCCACTCTTCCGCCCACCACAAGAAATCAGCCTCCCATGCCCCACAGCTCACTGATGGCTTCGTGTCCCCCAACTCCAGTTAACTAGCAATCCAGCAACTAGGGCCACCTTGGGCCAATTCCGCCTGACTGAAGCTCCCTTGGTGCACCACCGTGACCCCCCACCATTGGCCATGTTTCCCATACTCCCTAGCTTGTCGACGTCCTGAAGCTCCCCGTGCTGCCGTAGCCTCGCACCGCCGGCCTCCTCAGGAGCTCCTTCCCATGTGCCGGCTGCTCGGTAAGTTTCACTACACCCACGAATGCTCATACTCGCTGCCTTGGCCACAGCGTTGCCACTGTGACCTTGCCAACTTCCCCACAGCCCATTTCACCGGCTGCCGCCGCCCTGCACTGGCTTACACTGTGCAGTCATGGTTGAAGCCACAGATGCCGTGGTCGAAGTTGCGACTATTGTAGCAGTCGTAAGTCCTAGCAATTATCGTAGTTACTATAGCCGCCGTAGTTGATAGAGTTGGTGTAGTTGATAAAGTCGTAGTCGATAGAGTTTGCATGGTCGTAAAGCAGTCATGGTCATAAGCCAACATGGTCGTAAGTTGTAAAGGCTGCAGGGTCATCGACCACAGGGCCTCCGTGGCACCACCCCTTCTTTTTGGCCCAGGTGATGTCTACGACCACTCAATGTCTTTTACGACCACTCATAGTCGTTTACGACCACTCAATGTGAGAGACCATGTGGAGGTGACCCCGAGTGTGTGATGAGTAATTGACGCTTGTTCGGGAAAGTTTGAGTTTGGTTTGAGTGGTTCGAGCCATGTCGTTGCATGGTGCAGTCGGTTTCGGTCGGACCTTGTCGAACTAGGTCGAACGTGTTTAAGTCGTTTCTTTTTGTGTCGATCGGTTTGGGCCTTGAGTTTTTCTTCTGATATTATTGTATGGTTACAATATTTCGAGCGGTGCTATGTGATTTGTTTCTTGTCTGCGATGGCTGCAGGACATCGAGGTGGAGTTGTGGCGAGGCACGGGATGACCGGACTAGGCACATGCGATGCTGAGGTCAGAGCGGTCGAGATGTGTCGAAGACGGCGAGGACTCGAGGTGGTTGCGAGGCTTGGGCGGCAAGAAACGAGGAAGCTTCCCGGAAGGTGCAGGTTGGACATTTTGGTGAATACGCAAAGCTACATTAAAGGAAGTGGATTGTTGATAAAGCGCGCTGAGTTGTTGAGAGCTAATGGGTAAAGTGTGTTGTAAACCCATTAGTAGAGGCTATAAATAGAAAGGGTGTTCTCTAGTAGCTAGCAGGAAAAATGAGAGTATGATTTAGAGAGAGATGGCTTAAGAGAGAGGTTGTTAGGGTTTTTAGAGTTTGCTTTGTTTTTGCCTCTCTTGCCGGTGTTGATTCTCCTTGATTTGTAATTGCGTATGGGGTAGTTCTTGTGTTTTGAGGTGTGAGATGCTGTAAGAAACTCCATGTAATCATTCCTCTCTTTGACACTCTATGGAAATTTCTGTTTTGGAGATGATTTGTCTTGAGGTGTTCTGCTCTCTCTCATTTTTCTGTTTTGCTCTAGTATTTTTATGTATCGGCAGATCCTAGTAGGTAGCCTTCTGTTATCTTTGACTGCTGTGGCAAAAGTTTCTTGTGTTTACCTTCTTGTGCTTCGCCGATAGTCTGCAGCCAATTCGGTTGATTGCATGCGGGATTTAAAGTCTGTGTTCCACCAAGTCTGTTTTCTCGGATTATCTCATTCTCTGGAAGGAGTTCCCCCATTTTGCTTTGAGCATTGATTTATTTTTTTTGTTCTCCGTTTGGGTATCAGTGCTCTAAATCTAGGTGTCTTTGCTTCTCTATATTTGCTCTTGGCATGCAAGTATATCTTCATCTTTACAGCTGCTGATAGTTCTTGAGATGATCTCCTTCCATTTTTGTTTCTCTTTTTGGCCATGCTTTTCCTTCTTGATAGTTGTCTGATTCGGCTGGGGCAGGTTATCTCTGTCAGTGTGGTTGCTTTCTCTTTTATTTCTTTTTTGCTTTGGCAGTACTCAAAGTATTCTTTTACAGTTCTAAAGCAGCTCACGGCTTAAGTCTTCAAACCGATTTCTTCTTTTCTCGGTTAGCTAGGCAGCAAGACTGCAGTTCATCTATTTGTGTCTGTGAATCATTCTCGATTCTTGTTCTTCTCAAGCCATTGGCCGAACATCTTTTAATTCCTTGTGATTTTTCTTTGTGCGGCTGAAGTAATACCAAAGGTTTATTTTAGCTAGGTTGTCTCAACTGAGTTTCTCGGCAAACAATACTTGTGCTAGCAGAAATTTCGGTTGAGCTAGCAGACAGCCCTTGCTCAATTCTGATGACAAGCTATTGGCAGCTCATTAGTGCTTCTTTTCTGCAACTAATATGTTTTTACCTTGCAGCAGCTAGTCTATGTTTTCAGCCCAGTTTTTGAAGTCTTCGGCCAGCAAGCAGTCAATTTTCTCTATTTTTAGTAGGGTCCTTCAATAGCCCTTTTGGTTAAGTTTTTTTATTTAGTCAGCTCTGTTCTATTTTGCTTGATCTCTTGTGAGTGTGGCCTTCGGCTTGAGTGGAAATATGCAGGCTCAGGGCTACGCCATCTGGCGCAAGGTCAAGGTGCGATATGTTGTTCCTGCCGATGAGAACATCAACGCTGGAAATATGATTGATGTTGAGGCGAACGCTAAGGCGAGGAATATCATAATTCAGGGCCTGAGCAGAAGCGAGTTTGATCGCATCTCTCATCTGACGTCGGCCTTCGACATCTGGGAGACCCTCGATGCATACCATGAGGGCACCACCCAGATCAAGACGGTTCGATAGGACCAGTTCAAGCGAGATTACAACAAGTTTGAAATGCTCGCTGGTGAGTCCCTCGATGAGTGCTTTGCGCGTTTTCACAAGATTTTGAGCAACCTCTGAGCGGTCGGTCTCACATACCCCGACTCGGACAATGCTCGACAGATGCTCGCAGCTCTTGATTTGCATGTTTGGGAGATGAAGGTGACTACCATCAAGGACACCACCGATCTCTCGACCTTGACTCTTGACGCATTGTACTCACGCCTCAAGACTCACGAGATTAACATAGTCTCTTGTAGGTCGAAGTCGCAATCGATGGCCTTAGTCACCGATCCCAGTCTGGTTTCTGGACCTTCTTCCAAGTCGATTTGTGGATTCTCTCTAGCTGCTCTCTGTGACATAATTGATGATCAGTTAGAGCATCTACCAGAGGATCAGCTAGCCCTTCTAGCCAGAAAGGTTTCCCACGCGTACAAAAGGGTGAGGGATCAGAAGAGGAGTGGCCCGATTATTTGCTTCGAGTGTGGTGGCCCCAACCACATTCGGGCAAATTGCTCCAAGCTAGGGAAGAGCAAGGGCGACTACGGCGGTGGGAGCAAGAACGACTATATCGACAAGAACCGCAACAAGAAGCCCTCAGGTCATGCCCAAGGCAAGAAGAAGTTCCGCGACCTTGGCAAAGCCAAGAAGCTCTTCCACCGCGTCCTCACCGCCTTCAACGACCTCGACCTCAGCGAGGTGGAGGGGTGGAGCGACGACGATGGGACGGATGAGCAAGACCCCAAGGGTAGCGACGACTTCTCCAGCATGTGCTTCATGGCCCTTGAGGGCGAGATCAGCGACAGCGAGCTCTATTCTGACTCCGATGAGGTATACCCTTCCTACGTCCAACTTAATGATGCTTTTCTTAAGCTAGGGAAATTCCATGCTAGATCTAGAGCTAGGGTTAGCGAGTTGGAGAAGGAAGTAGAGAGCTTGTCACGAGAGCTTACTTCACTTAGATCTGCTCCCTCCCGTAATGATTGTGATGTATGTACTGCTTTGCATGGTGACATGGAGAAATTAATGACCTCTCATGATAGTTTGTCTTCTGAGCTTGACATGCTTAAGGTGGAGAATGTTAGTCTTTTGGCTGAACTAGAGATGAGTAGGATTGTTATTCCTTCATCTATTGTTGTTGAGACTACATCTTGCACCTCATGTGAGGATAAGGACAATGTTTTTAGAGGTGTTTATATCATGCTCCTTGATCTGCCTGAATCTTGTGAAAACTGCACTAATCTGAAACTGAACCTAAAAAGGGCAGATCATAAAATTGCTGAGCTGCATGCTTCGTTGCTTGAGCCAATTGCTTCATGTGTGAACTGTCCCAAATTAACTGCTGAACTTGAATCTGTCTCAAAAGTTTCAAGAAATGATTGACCACAACAAGAAGATGGCTCAATATGCTTCTAAGGACCCTGTTAGCTCACCATGCAATAATTGTGAAAAACTAAAATCTGAGTTGATTGCATTAGATGACAAATGTGTGAAGCTAACTAAGGACCTTCTAGAGAAGTCACAATCTCCTTGTGATGTGTGTGCTGATGTGGGAGAGAAGCCCAAGGGTAAGGTAGAGACGCTTAGCGACGTGAACCAATTGGCTAGCAGTAGGACTGTCCCTTCTGAGTCGGCTGTGCATGCACAAGTCATTCGCTCTTCTGCTATTAGTTCTCCTTCTACTCCCTTACTTTCTGTTGTCTCTTCTTTCCCCTGCTCTTCTTGCACCTCTCTTTTTCGGGAGTGTCAGTACCTTATGAACACTCCCGAGAGGCTTGTAGGAGGCAAGAAGAAGCTAAATCTTATTCTAGACCAGTCCAAGATTTGCAAATTCAATCAAGGTCTAGGATATGATTTTCTTGAGGATGTTAGGAAACATCCACCTACCGTGCTCAGACCCATAGCTGCAGGTGTGATCGAGGTCGAGCCCAGAACTGAGAAAGTTCAATTCAAGTCAGTGGGCTTTGTCCAAGGGATTTCTGACAGCAAGGTGATTCCACCTGTTGCTTCGGCCTCTGAGAAGGCGAAGTCTCATAGTGCTACTTCTACCTCTCAGAAGGTGAAGTATCATTACACCTTTTGTCAGAAGGATGGGCACTTGATCGAGTGATGCTTCAAGCATGCCAAGATCGTGCATAGAGACCGTGTTGCAGCTCTTAGGCATATTCAGGGTCAGCCCCAGACCTTGAGTGCACCTAAGACCAACACGAGGTCTAGGGTTGACCACTCTGATGGTTTTAGGCAGTATCGAGGACTTGGCTTTTTCGGTGTTTCTGATTTTCATCCTCGGTTTGCCTCTACTCGTGATATCCGTCGTTCTGAGGGTAGATCTCGTTTCCCCCATCAAGATGGCTACCCGCGGCGTGATCAGCATGTTGCTGGTGCTCCGACTCGCTCTCCCATAGCAGTCGGACCCAACAATAGCTCCAGGTCTGCTCGTGGACCTTCTGCTTCTTTGAGCGACAGAGAGCGTAGGGTAGATAGAGGTCAGTCGTGTGTGGCTACTTCTTCTACTCGATGTGTTACTCAGTATTGGGTGCCAAAATCACTCTTGATTTACCCCCAGTACTGAGACTTTACTCTCTCGTTGACTCAAGTTCGCCGAGCAGGGAAGAGAGAGGTTTGGCTCGTTGATTCCGGGTGTTCTCGACACATGACCGGAGACTCTCGTTGGTTCTCTTCTCTAGCTCGTGCTCCAGGTGATGAGACGATCACCTTCGGAGACGCTTCGTCTGGGCGCGTCTTCGCCAAAGGTACAGTGTGCGTTAATGAGTCTTTTATTTTAAAAGATGTTGCCTTGGTTAGTAAGCTGCAGTATAATTTGCTTTCAGTTTCTCAGCTTACCGATGACGGTTTTGAGGTGAGCTTTAAGAAAAATGCTTGCAAAATTTTTAATTCTTCGGGGAGTCTGGTTTGCGGGATTTCTCATTTTGGGAGGATTTTTCGTGCTGATTTTTCTGAGTCTTCTGGTGATCCTCTCCGGTGTTTAGTTGCGTCTGAGTCCCGTGATCTTACTTTCTGGCATAGGAGACTTGGTCATATTGGATTTGACCATTTGACCCGAGTTAGCGGTCACGATCTCATTCGTGATCTGCCCAAACTCAAGATGGGCAAAGATATTGTTTGTGCTCCCTGCCGGCATGGCAAGATGGTTGCCGCTTCTCACCCTCCAGTCACAGTGACTATGACTGATGCACCGGGACAGCTGCTCCACATGGACACAGTTGGACCAACTCGAGTGTAGTCAGCAGGAGGGAAGTGGTATGTTCTTGTCGTGGTCGATGACTTCTCGAGGTTCTCTTAGGTGTTTTTCTTAGCCTCAAAGGATGAGACGTTTACACATTTTTGAGATCTTTTCAGTAGGCTCTCTGTTGAGCTCCCGAGTGCCTTACGAGCGATCCGCAGTGACAATGGCACGGAGTTCAAGAATTCCTACTTTGAGAGGTTTTGCGATGAGACAGGTGTAGAGCACCAGTTCTGTTCTCCGTACGTCCCATAGCAGAATGGCGTCGTGGAGAGGAAGAACCGTACCTTAGTCGAGATGGCCAGGATAATGCTTAATGAGTATTCTACACCTAGGAAGTTTTAGGCTGAGGCTATAGCGACCGCGTGCCATGTTTCGAACAGAGTTTTTCTTCGGGAACACTTGCATCACACTTCTTATGAGTTGAGATATGGGTGAAATCCCAGTGTCTCGCATTTTCGTGTATTTGGTTGCAAGTGTTTCATTCTGAAATCTGGGAACCTAGATAAGTTCGAGTCACGTTCTTATGATGGTATCTTTTTAGGTTACTCGACTTCTTCGCGGGCGTATAGGGTTTGGAACTGCGAGTCTAGTAAGTTGGTAGAGACCTGTGAGGTGACCTTCGACGAGGCCAGTCCGGGGACTAGGCCCGATATCTCAGGTTCTTTAGAGCAGTCCGAGCCCATCTTTGTGGACGATGAGGAGGATGGAGATGAGGGTTGTCTACCTGATCCAGTTCCTCATCCTCCACTTAAGGTGCCTTCGTCCACGGCACCTTCAGGTGATCAGCCCATGCCTTCTACTTCCTCTGGAGCTAGTGGCTCTGTTCCTACCTCATCAGCTCATGAGGTAGAGGCTACTTCTTCATCTCATCCAGGACCTCCCCGACATATCCAGAAAGATCATCCTTCCGAGCAGATGATTGGCGACCTTTTTGAGCGAGTCATACACTCAAAATCTGGCATGTCACATTTCTGTCTCCATTCTGCCTTTGTTGCCTCATTCGAGCCCAAGGACGTTTGTCATGCTCTTTCTGATGAGTTTTGTGTCAATGCCATGCATGAGGAGTTAGAAAATTTCGAGAGAAACAAGGTCTGGTCGCTTGTTGAGCCCCCTCGCAGTCATAATATCATTGGGACTAAGTGGGTGTTCAAGAACAAGCAGAGTGAGGATGGGGTTGTCATTCGGAACAAGGCTAGACTGGTAGCTCAAGGCTTCTCCTAGGTTGAGGGTTTAGATTTTGAGGAGACCTTTGCCCCTGCAGCTAGACTTGAGGCCATTAGAATCCTGCTTGCTTTCGCAGCTTCTAAAGGTTTTAAGCTTTACCAGATGGATGTTAAGAGTGCATTCCTCAATGGGTTTATTGAGGAAGAGGTCTATGTGAGACAGCCTACAGGTTTCAAGAACCCCAAATACCCAAACCATGTCTACAAGCTTTCCAAAGTCTTATATGGACTTAAGCAAGCCCCTAGAGCTTGGTATGAGAGGCTTAAGTTCTATTTGTTGAGTCATGGTTTTGAGATGGGTAAGGTAGATAAGACCTTATTCATCCGTAGGCATGGCACTAACCTACTGCTCGTCCAGATTTATGTGGATGACATCATCTTTGGCGGCTCTTCTCATACTCTTGTTTCACAGTTCTCAGATGTCATGAGCACCGAGTTTGAGATGAGTATGATGGGTGAGTTGACCTTCTTCCATGGCTTCTAGATCAAGCAGACTCGGGAGAGTACTTTCTTGCATCAGGGTAAGTACACTCATGACCTCCTAAGACGCTTTGACATGAGTGATGGTAAGCCTGTGTCAACTCCCGTGGCGTCCACAGCTTCTCTTGACCTAAACGAGGATGGCGAGCCAGTTGATCAGAAGGAGTATCGCAGCATGATTGGCTCCCTCTTGTACCTCACCGCCTCGAGACCGGACATATACTTCTCTGTGTGTCTTTGTGCTCGCTTTCAGGCTTCTCCTCGCGTATCTCACCGCCAGGCGGTGAAGCGCATTCTTCGGTACCTTCGAGCTACCATTGACTATGGTATCTGGTACTCTTCCTCGTTCTGTCTTTCCTTGAGAGCCTACTCGGATGCAGACTTTGCTGGTTGTATCATAGATAGGAAGAGCACTTCTGGCACCTGCCAATTCATTGGCACTTCTCTCGTTTCTTGGTCTTCGAGGAAGCAGTCTGGTGTTGCACAGTCCACCGCAGAGGCTGAGTACGTTGCTGCCGCCAGTTACTGCAGCCAGGTATACTTTGGATGGTCTCGACCCTGCGAGACTTTGGGTTAGTTATCGACAATGTTCCACTCTTTTGTGATAACACTTCTGCGATTAACATTGCTAAGAACCCAGTGCAGCATTCTCGGACCAAGCACATTGATATCCGATATCACTTCCTTAGAGACCATGTGGAGAAGGGTGACATAGTGCTCCAGTTTGTGGAGAGTGACCACCAGTTGGCTGATATCTTTACCAAGCCTTTGGATAGCTCTAGGTTTTCAGCTCTGCGGGGAGAGCTTGGGGTGGTTTGTCCTTACAGACTGTTGTGAGGGGGAGCTTTATGCTTCATGTTTTATCATGATTATTATTCTCTTACTCCTTTCTTTTGCATTGCATGCGGGTGAAAGATAAAGCTCCATTTAAGTTGGTTTTGGTGTTAATGACATTATGACATTATGACATTATGATATTAATGACATATACTTTATAATGTTTTGGTGAAAATGATAAATGAATTTATGAGACTAATATGTTTATTTGAGTTTATCTTTGGTTAGTCTCATTTGGATGAAAAGGTGAAATCAAAGAGGTATGCATTCGAAATCGCTTTCTCATTTACAAATGCATTCCTTAGATCCAAAATATAGATTAAACTCCTCAATTAGTCTAAAATGAATATGTGCATATGCCTTCACTATATACACTTGTATGCACACATTTAGGGGGAGCTCTCTATATATTTTGGAGTTTCATAAGTATTGATCCATGCTTTCTTTAATACGCATATTTGGGATCTTTACTTTGAAATACATTCTTGAGTATATATAACTTGTGTAGTTCGTATATACTCATGTGCAATCGAGTTGTCATCTAACTTCTCCATTATGTGTTAATGGTTGAATGCCTAAATAACAACCGGATGAGTAAGCTTTGTCTAAAGCTTATTTTAGAGTATACATTTGTTGTGTACAAGGTGTATACCCGAAAATCATTTTTATATCTCATTATTTGTTGAGATTGTCATGAATTACCAAAATTGTGAAGTTTGGTAATCGATGACAATTGTTCTGTGGACTAACGGTTTCCATGAGTTGGATGCAGAGTTTAGGTTCCACAAATAAGAACGACTTGGAATGACTTCATGTGTTGAAGATCATCAAGTCAAGATTGAGAAGAAGATAGTTTTATGAGTTGAAGGCTATCAAAGAAGAAGATGGATTCATGTGTTGAAGGCCATCAAGAAGAAGATGCGTCATGAGTTGATGCATGTTCAAATGGAGATGATCATGTGTTGATCATCAAGACAAGTGAAGACCATCATGTATTGATGGAGTTGATGAAAAATATGCATCATGAGTTGATGCCTATCAAGACGATGACCCAAGGCAAAGGTATGACTAGTTAGGGCTAAGGATGTGTTCCTAGTCTTTTACCGGTCTTGGTGTTTGGTTGGAAGACCGGATTGCTAGTGTAAGTTGCCGTACTATTAAGAGGGGTCATATCTAGTAGTTTGAGTCTCATCATGTGTTGATAGCTCAAACCTCACTTACTCTAGCTCATCTCGACATGAGGCTTATATTTGCGAATGTGTTTTGCAAATAGTTGAAGCTCATGTGGTGGATCTTTGCAACATGGGACTATGCATTGCGAATGTGTTTTGCAAGTGCTTGAAGTCTATGTTTTCATTTTTATGATATGAGGCTTATATTTGCAAATGTGTTTTGCAAATGGTTGAAGCTCATATATAATCCTTGTGGCATGTGACTTAGGTTTGTGAATGTGTTTCGCAAATGTGAGAAGTCCATGTACCTAATTCTTGTAGCATGATCTAAGTTTCCAAATATGTTTTGCAAAAGTTGAAGATCATACATTAATCCTTGGCATGGTCTAAAATTGTTTGTTGCTATTTCTTTTGACATTAGACCATAGTAGTGACTCTTTGGATGTCTCATGATTTCTGCATTGATCTAATGTGTTTGAGGTCATGCAAATAGATGGGTTGTGTAGCCCTCTGAATAAGCTTTCCATAGAGTCCAAGATCACTCAATTCCGACATCGGAGTCAAAAGTTATGACCGTTTTTTCGAGTGTCGTCTGTGCTGAAAAACCAAAAACGGAAGTACCGCGATTTGTACTGCGGTAGTTTCGATTTTTGCGAAAGTACCGCAATTTGTACTGCAGTAGTTCCGATTTTTCCGGAAGTTCCGATTTCCGAGCGGAACGTTTTTTTTCCAGAGAGCGACTTTCTGAATGACTTAGCCTCGGGAAAAACAGAAGTACCGCCATTTGAACTGCGGTAGTTCCGATTTCGCTGAGAAACGGCTAGTTTTCTGACCGTTGGCGAGGAAAACGGAAGTACTGCAATTTGTACTGCGGTAGTTCCGTTTTTCCTAATTTTTCAGGGGTTTGGCTCCAACGGCTAGTTTTCTTGTGTGGGGTATAAATACCCCCTTGTGGCCGGTTGGAGAAGTTGTTGCTTGATCCATTTCTGTTGTCTTGAGCTAGAGTGAGGCTCTCCACTCAATTGTGCATGTGTTGCACTTTGTGAGAGAGGAGAGATGATCTAGAGTGCATGTGTTGCATCTAGAGGAGGACTTTCTGTCCGGATTGAGCTTGTGCATTTGTTGCACGTGGTGAGAGTCAAGTGAGGGACTTGGCTTATTACTCTTGGAGTTTGCCGACTCCTAGACGGCGTGGGAGGCGTCGTGCGCGGTGATCTTCTCAAGAAGCTTGTGAGAAGACCCGGCAAAGTTGTGAAGGTCGGAGCTCACCTACCCGGAGCGGGAAAGAGCTACCACTACTGGATTGGAGGTGCTTCGGCTTAATTTGTGGAGCCGGTCCGATTTGTTCGGGCTAACCTCAACGTGGACTAGGGGAGACCGGCAAGTCTCCGAACACCACAGTAAAAAGAGAACGTGTCAATTGTGGTTTGCTTTCTTGTACTCTATTTACTTTCAAGCAATTTACATACTTAGAACATATTTGATTGCTTGTCGACCTAGGATTGCAAACCTTGACCTAGGATAGAATTGTTGGTGCACTTAGGCGAACTCATTAGTTTTAGGCGCTATTTGTACTAAACCATCTTGTATTTAGCTTCCGCATTGTATACTTGGTTTAGGCAAATAGAAAAGCTCTTTAATTGCTATATTAATTTGTAGAGAATTTTTAGACCGCCTATTCACCCCCCTCTAGTCGGCCACCTCGATCTTACAAGTGGTATCAGAGCTTGGTCTCTCATTTATTAGGCTTAACCGCCTAGAGAGTATAAAGGATGGCGACTAGTGGAATTGTGCACCTAGATGACACACCTCTATTTGATGGCACCAATTATGCAAATTGGAAAATCCGCATGACATGCTATTTTAAGGCCATGAGCCCAAAAATATGGCAGATTGTAGATGTTGGCTTTTCTCCTCCATTGGATCCTCTAGCTCCAACCATTGAGGAACAGAAATGCCTACATCTCGACGCTCAAGCAACTAACGCTTTATTTAGTGCTTTGAGTGTAGAGGTGTTCAATGAAATATGCAATCTCAATAGCGCTCATGACATGTGGACTAAAATTCAAGACAAATATGAGATGTCCACATCAAGTGATGAAGATTGCATACAAGAGTGGATGTCGGGAGAAGAATGCTCAACTTCTAGCTCCGACGATGAAGAGTCCACCATTCCCTCCACATCAACACGATGCTTCATGGCAAAAGGTAAAAGGAAGGTAAATTTCGATGATGATGATGATAATGCACCTTCTTATGATAAGTTGATGGATATGCTAGAAGAGCTTAATGAATTCCTTGGGAAAGAAAAGGCTAAATTTAAAGTTTTGAAGAAAGAATATGTTTCTCTCCAAAATAATTATGATGTGCTAAAAGAAGAACATGAGTCTCTTCTATTCAAGGAATATACTAAACCTAGCATGAATATAGGAATTACACGTAATTTGCTAGATGATATACCATGTGTAATTCCTAGCTCTAGCATTTCATCTAAAATCAATGCTTCCACCTCATGTGAGGATTTAATAGATGATATGCCATGTGTAGCTTCTAGCTCTAGCAACTCATCTAAAATTAGTGTTTCTACTTCATGTGATGATTTGCTAGATTTACCTTGTTGCTCAAAATTAGATGCTTCTACCTCCTCTATGCATTGTGAGACTAACCTTGTAGAGGAAAATAATGAGCTCAAGGCCCAAGTCATAAGTTTGAAAAATAACTTGGAGAAAAGCTACAAAGGGAAGGCCTCTCTTGACAAGATATTGGGTAGTCAAAGAAAATCTAATGACAAGAGCGGTATTGGTTTCATCTCCAAGAAGAAGGAGAATAGCTAAACAAGGCACAATGCAAGGCATACGAAGAATGTCAAGTGCCATGGTTGCAATGAAACAGGTCACTTCACCTCTAAGTGCCCCAACAAAGTGGAAAACAAGAAAAATCCAACAATGAAGAGGCAAACCGGCAATGAGTAAGGCAAGAAGATAAGAAGAGGAAATAATTGCCAAACTTGCTACAATTGCCGGGAAAAGGGACATTTAAGTAAGGATTGTTCCAAAGGTACCATTCCTAAGCCATGTCTATTTAATGAACAATATTTGCTTAGGAAAGATAGAAATGGCAATGTGTTTGCTAGGAATGTTAGTTCACATAAATTTAATGTTAGGGCCATTTGGGTGCCCAAATCTATTGTAACTAACATTAATGGACCCAACCAAGTTTTGGGTACCAAAATGTGTTTCAATGCTTAATAGGTACTTGGAGAGGCATTGGAGGCTTGGCTCATTCATGAAAAGGTGAACTCCACCATATGCACAAATGGAAGCCAAGCTTGAGGATGATCTTGCCAAATTGTGAACCAATGCCATCTTGGTAACAAGTATCTACATTTGAATTTATTTAGCCCCTAGCCTTGTGTAGGTTGCATTGCATGAAAATCATTTAAAAAGGGGTGTGCTTGCTCATGTGCTAAAATTTCATTAATGTAAATTGTGAGCATGATGTAGTGGCACATTAAGGGGGAGTGCTAAATCATATTCATGTATATCACATCCCTAAGTGTGCACATATTAATTAAGTGCTAGAATTGTTTTTCAAAATTGAGCCATTTAGCCAAAAGTCAAAAATTTCGAAATTATTAGTATATCTTTAAAAAACTAGTTGAAAAATATATACAAATTCATTTCAAAGGTTTTAGAAAGGTTTTGGCTTTAGAAAAACATATTTCAAGTAAAAATGAGTTTCTAACCCAAAAACTAGTATCTTGTTTTTGCTTTAAACTCAAAAATTCCCCAAAATCAATTCTAAAAGGAATTTGAAAATATGTTCAATACCAAAAACCTAGAGTTGGCTATTTCAAACATTATTGGTATTCAAAAGTTTTCCAAAAGGCCAACTAATCAAAAGTTATTTGGTTTTGAAACTCGCCCAAAAACTTAAGTTGACCTATGCGGTCACAATCTAGCACTTAAGTGAGTTTTACCATTTGAGCTAAAACTATTGACATATATTGGCTTACATGGGTATTAACAACTCATACATACAATTGAATGCTTAATATACCCCCAAATGCTCATTTTTTGCAATCTTGAAGGATTTATTGAAAATGAGTTTGTTTTTGAAAATTGAAAGATTAATTTGCTAAAAGCTATGTTAAAAGAGTTTTTAATCTTGGCTTATAGTTGGAAATGCTCCACAAGTGGTTTATGTTCCTTTGTGAAAAACTTTGGAGCAATATACAACATTATATCAAACCTCTCCTTGAAAATCAAAATTCTTGGAGTGCTCCCAGAAAAATCGGTACTACCGGCAGTCATTCTGCGGTACTTCCGTTGTCCGGAACTACCGACAGTCATACTGCGGCACTACCGGGATTTCGGAACTACCGGCATTGAAAGTGCGGTACTTCCGATATTTCTGGAAGATGGCTATTTTGATTCAAAATTTGATTTCAAATTTTCTCAGCCATTTTCACTGCTCCTCTCAGTCAAGTTGATCCTTGTTAATCCTTACTAAGCTACCCTCAAGTATTTCTTGACCTCATATGTCATTTTGCTCTCAATTTGATTCTTTTCATTAAAATGGCAATCTCTAAAAGAGTGGTAGACTTTCGAGTAACTTGACCTCGGCATGAATTTCATTCCTATCTTCTCAAGTGATATCAATCATTTTCTTCAAGTGGTATACTTTAGTTGTGAAACTTAAGTGGTATCCTTATTCTTTTGGATTGATATCCTTTTCATCTTGACAAGCAAATATTTCTTTACTAAGCTCCTCACCTAAATGATATCATTGAGTTCCAAATAATGCTATCTTTCAAGTGATATCTACTCTTTTCTCTTGCCGAGCAAAATCTCTTCTCTTAATCAAGCTCCTCACCTATGATATCAACTTCTTCCATATAGTAACCACCCTTACAAGTGGTATCTCTTCTATATGATATCATACTCTTACCACAAGTGCTATTACCCTTGAGAAATCTTTCAAGTGGTATTTGTTTCACAAGTGATTAAAAGGGAGGAGATGAGAAAAGAGAAGGAAAACAAGAAGAGGAGAATCCCCTTACATACAAGAGGAGAAAACAATTTCAGGGGAGTTTTTCTTTGTGAAAAACATATATACTACTTTTATGCTTACTAAAGCAAAAAGTGTAAAACACTACTATTGAGAAAACTATTTTACTTATTTGCCCAAAATGGTTTATGGTTCTTGGGAATGAATGTGTTTCATTCTCTTTTGCTATTCATGGAGTAATAATCAAATGATATGCAAGATTACCTTTTCAAAAGAGCCTCTTTGGTCAAAAATCAAAAATCTTGTTTAAAAGGCTAAAAGTTGTGAAAAACTAAATAAAAGTACTTAACTATGTATTTCAAATGATTTCAAAGCATTTTGAGTAAAAATTTCTATTTTAGAAATCAAAAGGAAGATTTGGCCCCAAAAGGATCTTGTATGTTCATGTTTTTGAATTAAACGAGATATTTCCTTATATCAAAATCTATTGATTATTTGAAAAATTGGTCAATACCAAACTCGTATGGTTGGTCATTTCAAATATTTCTCTAGTTCAAAGTTTTTGCAAAAGATCAATCATTGAACAGATATATTCATTTGAATCTCATCCAAAAACTTCATTTGACCCAAAGCGACCTAATCTTGCATATAATGAGTTTAGCTATTTGAGAAAGATTTCTTTGTGTATCTTGGCCTGAAATAGTAATTATAACTCATATGAAGCTAAGAAAGCAAATTACTCCATGAAAATCCAATTTGTTTGGGTTTCAAGCCTTTAATGCAAAATCAACTTACTCTTTTACTCTCAATGCGCATTTTGGTATATCTTTTGATTGGAAAAGTCTTTTTCAAAAATTCTTGTTGGAAAAGGTCACAAATAGCATCAAGTTCAAATCTGCAAAGTTTGAAAAAGTTTCAAATTAATTTGAAAAAGTTTTGACCTTTTCTCTCTTTGAAAATGTGCTGAAAAATTCAGAATTTCCATGATTCTGAGCCAATTTGTGATTTTTGTATATTCAGATTTAGAGGAGGTCACCATAATGAAAATTTATCCTTAATAGTTGGTATTCATTGTCAAATTTTTTCAGCATTTATGAAGATCAGTTAGTCAATTTTCCTTCTCTCTCTAGAAGCTTAAGTGAAATGCAAAAGTCTGAAATTTCAGATTTCAGTTTTTCTGAAAACTCATGTTTTGAGGTGATTTATGATTTTTGTATCTTTAATTAGGCTCATAATCTGAGAAAGCTATAATTATGACTTTTGACCCTCAGATATTCATCTATACTGACAAATTTTCTCAGTTTTATTGGATATTTATAATTCAGTTTTTCAGGAAGATTTTGAAGGCCACTTGGATTGCAAAATCAGAAAATGATCCACATGCTTCAAGTGCTTTATTTACAAGTGGTATCAACTCAAGTGGCATTATATCAAGTGGCATCAAGCCTTCAAGGAGCTCTAATGAGTAAGATCACTTGATTGTGTTTCAAATATCAATAGTTGATTTAAGTGGTATCAATTGGTCATCTGCATTTCGTTTCATATTTCTTCATGACCATATCAAGTTAAATCAATTGGTATCAAGCTCCTCATTTCTTAAGATTAAGTGGTATCAAGCTCCTCATAATAGAATTGGTATCAAGCCCCTCTTAATGCAAAATCTTCTTTAAATGGTTTAACTTGTCTTCTTCCCTTGTTTTTAATACTAATCTATGCTATTTAAGTATTAATTATCTCTTTTTGGTGCTTAATGCCAAATGGGGGAGAAATTTGTGATAATAGCAAATTGATAATGGGAAGAGAAATTAAACTTATGATAGTGCCAAATGGGGGAGAAACAATAGCTTTGCATATTAGAAAATTAGAAATGCTATTGCTAATGGGGGAGCAATTGAATAATGTTAAAAGGGGAGAAATTAAAATTTCTTTAATCTAAATGTTGATAATGCTTTCACCTTCTCTCATATGATTAATTGTTTATCATTTAGTCATTTTCATCCTTATGCTATTATCATAAATGGATTTGTCATCAATCACCAAAAAGGGGGAGATTGAAAGATAAAGCTCCATTTAAGTTGGTTTTGGTGTTAATGACAAATGACATTATGACATTATGATATTAATGACATATACTTTATAATGTTTTGGTGAAAATGATAAATGAATTTATGAGACTAATATGTTTATTTGAGTTTATCTTTGGTTAGTCTCATTTGGATGAAAAAGGTGAAATCAAAGAGGTATGCATTCGAAATCGCTTTCTCATTTACAAATGCATTCCTTAGATCCAAAATATAGATTAAACTCCTCAATTAGTCTAAAATGAATATGTGCATATGCCTTCACTATATACACTTGTATGCACACATTTAGGGGGAGCTCTCTATATATTTTGGAGTTTCATAAGTATTGATCCATGCTTTCTTTAATACGCATATTTGGGATCTTTACTTTGAAATACATTCTTGAGTATATATAACTTGTGTAGTTCGTATATACTCATGTGCAATCGGGTTGTCATCTAACTTCTCCATTATGTGTTAATGGTTGAATGCCTAAATAACAACCGGATGAGTAAGCTTTGTCTAAAGCTTATTTTAGAGTATACATTTGTTGTGTACAAGGTGTATACCCGAAAATCATTTTTATATCTCATTATTTGTTGAGATTGTCATGAATTACCAAAATTGTGAAGTTTGGTAATCGATGACAATTGTTCTGTGGACTAACGGTTTCCATGAGTTGGATGCAGAGTTTAGGTTCCACAAATAAGAACGACTTGGAATGACTTCATGTGTTGAAGATCATCAAGTCAAGATTGAGAAGAAGATAGTTTTATGAGTTGAAGGCTATCAAAGAAGAAGATGGATTCATGTGTTGAAGGCCATCAAGAAGAAGATGCGTCATGAGTTGATGCATGTTCAAATGGAGATGATCATGTGTTGATCATCAAGACAAGTGAAGACCATCATGTATTGATGGAGTTGATGAAAAATATGCATCATGAGTTGATGCCTATCAAGACGATGACCCAAGGCAAAGGTATGACTAGTTAGGGCTAAGGATGTGTTCCTAGTCTTTTACCGGTCTTGGTGTTTGGTTGGAAGACCGGATTGCTAGTGTAAGTTGCCGTACTATTAAGAGGGGTCATATCTAGTAGTTTGAGTCTCATCATGTGTTGATAGCTCAAACCTCACTTACTCTAGCTCATCTCGACATGAGGCTTATATTTGCGAATGTGTTTTGCAAATAGTTGAAGCTCATGTGGTGGATCTTTGCAACATGGGACTATGCATTGCGAATGTGTTTTGCAAGTGCTTGAAGTCTATGTTTTCATTTTTGTGATATGAGGCTTATATTTGCAAATGTGTTTTGCAAATGGTTGAAGCTCATATATAATCCTTGTGGCATGTGACTTAGGTTTGTGAATGTGTTTCGCAAATGTGAGAAGTCCATGTACCTAATTCTTGTAGCATGATCTAAGTTTCCAAATATGTTTTGCAAAAGTTGAAGATCATACATTAATCCTTGGCATGGTCTAAAATTGTTTGTTGCTATTTCTTTTGACATTAGACCATAGTAGTGACTCTTTGGATGTCTCATGATTTCTGCATTGATCTAATGTGTTTGAGGTCATGCAAATAGATGGGTTGTGTAGCCCTCTGAATAAGCTTTCCATAGAGTCCAAGATCACTCAATTCCGACATCGGAGTCAAAAGTTATGACCGTTTTTCCGAGTGTCGTCTGTGCTGAAAAACCAAAAACGGAAGTACCGCGATTTGTACTGCGCTAGTTCCGATTTTTGCGGAAGTACCGCAATTTGTACTGCGGTAGTTCCGATTTTTCCGGAAGTTCCGATTTCCGAGCGGAACATTTTTTCCAGAGAGCGACTTTATGAATGACTTAGCCTCGGGAAAAATGGAAGTACTGCGATTTGAACTGCGGTACGATTTCGCTGAGAAACGGCTAGTTTTCTGACCGTTGGCGAGGAAAACGGAAGTACCGTAATTTGTACTGCGGTAGTTCAGTTTTTCCTGATTTTTCAGGGGTTTGGCTCCAACGGCTAGTTTTCTTGTGTGGGGTATAAATACCCCCTTGTGGCCGGTTGGAGAAATTGTTGCTTGATCCATTTCTGTTTTCTTGAGCTAGAGTGAGGCTCTCCACTCAATTGTGCATGTGTTGCACTTTGTGAGAGAGGAGAGGTGATCTAGAGTGCATGTGTTGCATCTAGAGGAGGACTTTGTGTCCGGATTGAGCTTGTGCATTTGTTGCACGTGGTGAGAGTCAAGTGAGGGACTTGGCTTATTACTCTTGGAGTTTGCCGACTCCTAGACGGCGTGGGAGGTGTCGTGCGCGGTGATCTTCTCAAGAAGCTTGTGAGAAGACCCGGCAAAGTTGTGAAGGTCGGAGCTCACCTACCCGGAGCGGGAAAGAGCTACCACTAGTGGATTGGAGGTGCTTCGGCTTGATTCGTGGAGCCGGTCCGATTTGTTCGGGCTAACCTCAACGTGGACTAGGGGAGACCAGCAAGTCTCCGAACACCACGGTAAAAAGAGAACGTGTCAATTGTGGTTTGCTTTCTTGTACTCTATTTACTTTCAAGCAATTTACATACTTAGAACATATTTGATTGTTTGTCAACCTAGGATTGCAAATCTTGACCTAGGATAGAATTGTTGGTGCACTTAGGCGAACTCATTAGTTTTAGGCGCTATTTGTACTAAACCATCTTGTATTTAGCTTCCGCATTGCATACTTGGTTTAGGCAAATAGAAAAGCTCTTTAATTGCTATATTAATTTGTAGAGAATTTTTAGACCGCCTATTCACCCCCCCTCTAGTCGGCCACCTCGATCTTACAGCGGGTGCATTGGGTTAGTCCTCCTAGCATAGATTAGAGTGTTTCTCTCGTCTAGTTGTTTAGACTTCTTCCTCTCATATTGTGATTCTAGGATGTTGTTTATTAGTTGTTTCTCTTCTCACTAGGTTGAGCTCACTCACTTCTTATAGGTTCAAGCAAGGGTTGGGCCACCTTTGGGTAGACAGGGGTTGGGCCACTCCTTAGTGAGTCAGATGATCAGCTAATAGTCCTAGCGTCATATGGGGTAGATGAGAGTCAGTCTGAGCCATAGTATCCTCTATATCTTGTCTATCCTTTAAGGACTGCCTTTTCTGTTTTTTCTTCTCAGCTTCTCGTATTTATCGCTTTGGTTCAGGGGGAGTTCATTTGGGAGCTTCTGGATCTTAATATTGATATAACTCAACTTGAACTAAAAAGTGCATCACATGTTGAGGGGGGGCTGGATTTTCTTTTATATCATTTTGCATTGTAATATAATGCATTACACGGAGCCATGATTCTTATCCGTTTATGATATGTTTACAATGCATTACATCTTGCCATGATCTGTGCTTACTCACTAGATTTATCATGACTTTATATGTGTAGTCTAGTCTTTGCCATGATAGGTTGATTAAAAATGCACCACTTGAATTAAGATATGTCATGTTAGCTCTTGAGAATAGTCTGTCTTTAATTATCCTCTTATGATTCATGCCATGTCAAATAGGCTAAGTTGAGCTTTGAATCTCTAATTGAGCTTTAGATTGAGCTATGCTAGTTTCTTGATAAATCATGAGTAAGTACAACTGTTTGAAGCAAAAAGATCTGTTTTTATGTGCGAAAGAACTGATCTCACCAATTCTTTCTCATGATACTGCTTCCATTGCATTGGCATGAACTCAGGGGGAGTTTTGGATGACCAAGATTATCTTCTTAAGTTTCTTGCTTGGAGTGGTTGCATAAGGCTTGAGATCTAGCACATGACAAAAAAAATTTGGTTGGAAACAACCATGTGTTTCAAAGTAACATATGTCTATTGTGCTAAATTTGCTTGATTACAAAAAGACTAAAAGTGCTTGAACAAATGATTCATTCTTGATCTTGTAGCACTCTAAATTGACTCAATTCTAGCTTCTTGGTTCTACTTAGACTATTGACATGATTTGCATCATCTTTGGATACCTTTAGCTAGACTTTGATCTTGAATGCCTTGACATGTTAAGAAACTCACCTAATTTTCAGATTATGACTTACTGGGCTTAGCTTGACTATACATGTATTGTCATGATCTAGATAGCATTTTTATATGTTGTGGCTTGGTGTAATACTTCACGGTCATTTTGGATAATCTTCATGGCTCATCATGCTTAAAACAAATAATATTCAGCCATTTCATCCATTTGGGAACTTTCTGGAGCTTTGCAGAACAATTTGCTCTTTCTGTTTTCGCTCTACTGTTCCTTTTGTCGACATGGTCGTAAGCTTCTTAGATTTTCTTTAGACCATGTTTGACTCTTTCTCATTTTCAAACAAACTCAAATTTATGCTTTTTCTGTGTTTATCAATATACTCATCAAGGGGGAGATTGAGAGACCATGTGGAGGTGACCCCGAGTGTGTGATGAGTAATTGACGCTTGTTCGGGAAAGTTTGAGTTTGGTTTGTGTGGTTCGAGCCATGTCGTTGTGTGGTGCAGTCGGTTTTGATCGGACCTTGTCGAACTAGGTCGAACGTGTTTAAGTCGTTTCTTTTTGTGTCGATCGGTTTGGGCCTTGAGTTTTTCTTCTGATATTATTGTATGGTTACAATATTTCGAGCGGTGCTATGTGATTTGTTTCTTGTATGCGATGGCTGTAGGACATCGAGGCGGAGTCGTGGCGAGGCACAGGATGACCGAAGTAGGCACAGGCGGTGCTGAGGTCAGAGCGGTCGAGATGTGTTGAAGACGGCGAGGACTCGAGGTGGTTGTGAGGCTTGGGCGGCAAGAAATGAGGAAGCTTCCCGGAAGGTGCAGCACGGGCGTTTTGGTGAATACGCAAAGCTGCACTAAAGGAAGTGGATTGTGGATAAAGCGCCATGAGTTGTTGAGAGATAATGGGTAAAGTGTGCTGTAAACCCATTAGTAGAGGCTATAAATAGAAAGGGTGTTCTCTAGTAGCTAGCAGGAAAAATGAGAGTATGATTTAGAGAGAGATGGCTTAAGAGAGAGGTTGTTAGGGTTTTTAGAGTTTGCTTTGTTTTTGCCTCTCTTGCCGGTATTGATTCTCCTTGATTTGTAATTGCGTATGGGGTAGTTCTTGTGTTCTTGAGGTGTGAGATGCTGTAAGAAACTCCATGTAATCATTCCTCTCTTTGACACTCTATGGAAATTTCTGTTTTGGAGATGATTTGTCTTGAGGTGTTCTGCTCTCTCTCATTTTTCTGTTTTGCTCTAATATTTTTATGTATCGGCAGATCCTAGTAGGTAGCCTTCTGCTCTCTTTGACTGCTGCGGCCAAAGTTTCTTGTGTTTCGCCGATAGTCTGCAGCCAATTCGGTTGATTGCATGCGGGATTTAAAGTCTGTGTTCCACCAAGTCTGTTTTCTTGGATTATCTCATTCTCTGGAAGGAGTTCCCCTGTTTTGTTTTGAGCATTGATTTTTTTTTTGTTCTCCGTCTGGGTATCAGTGCTCTAAATCTAGGTGTCTTTGCTTCTCTATATTTGCTCTTGGCCTGCAAGTATATCTTCATCTTTACAGCTGCCGATAGTTCTTGAGATGATCTCCTTCCATTTTTGTTTCTCTTTTTGGCCATGCTTTTCCTTCTTGATAGTTGTCTGATTCGGCTGGGGCAGGTTATCTCTGTCAGTGTGGTTGCTTTCTCTTTTATTTCTTTTTGCTTTGGCAGTACTCAAAGTATTCTTTTTCAGTTCTAAAGCAGCTCACGGCTTAAGTCTTCAAACCGATTCCTTCTTTTCTTGGTTAGCTAGGCAGCAAGACTGCAGTTCATCTATTTGTGTCTGTGAATCATTCTCGATTCTTGTTCTTCTCAAGCCATTGGCTGAACGTCTTTTAATTCCTTATGATTTTTCTTTGTGCGGCTGAAGTAGTACCAAAGGTGTATTTTAGCTAGGTTGTCTCAACTGAGTTTCTTGGCAAACAATACTTGTGCTAGCAGAAATTTCGGTTGAGCTAGCAGACAGCCCTTGCTCAATTCTGATGACAAGCTATTGGCAGCTCATTAGTGCTTCTTCTCTGTAGCCAATATCTTTTTACCTTGCAACAGCTAGTCTATGTTTTCAGCCCAGTTTTTGAAGTCTTCGGCCAGCAAGCAGTCAATTTTCTCTAGTTTCAGTAGGGTCCTTCAATAGCCCTTTTGGTTAAGTTTTTTTATTTAGTCAGCTCTGTTCTATTTTGCCTGATCTCTTGTCTGTGTGGCCTTCGGCTTGAGTGAGCAATCATCTTATGTCTTCGCAGCTTCTATAGCTATCGGAGAAGAGAGTTAAGTAGATACTTTAGGGGAAATTTTAAACGGCACCATTCACCCCCCTTTGTTGCCGATATCGATCCAACACAATGTCTTTTACGACCACTCATAGTCGTTTACGACCACTCAATGTCTTTTACGACCACTCATAGTCATTTACGACCACTCATAGTCATTCACGACCACTGCATAGTCGTTTACGACCACGTTGAGGTTTACAGCCACTTAGCGCCTTCTAAGTTCGACTGCTCTGCGCTTGAAAGCCTTTGACCACTCCACCGCCCAAGCTTCCGACTGATAGCACTGGGAGGTTAAGACCACATAGCGCCTCTAACCGCACTCAACTCCAACTTACGACCACGACCAATCTACCGTCGGTCCTTCCTTAGCACTGACTGGGCCTGAGCTAACGCCTCCCGTGGCCCCCTCATCTCCTCAGCCATCCATTTTACCACATGCCAGCCCTTCCCTGGCTGCCGCCCACTGCCGGCGAAGCCACTCACCGAGCACCGCCCAACTCCACTTCACACATTCCCTCTCCCAATTGCAAACGCTCGAGCCTCAGTCACCCCTCATCGTGCACCCTTTGCCTCCGAGCTTCCTCCGCCACCGGCAAGCAAATCAGGCCACCCAGAGCCCCGTCAAGCTCTGCCGTCAGCACCATATTCTTCACCACGCCAGCATCAACCTCGCCCACCCCCTCGTTTTTCCTCTTCACTGCCGGAAGTACACATTCACCGGAGCCCGAGCTCCTCCGCCACCACTTCTCACCACCGGTCGCCTCCACGCGTCTTCAGCCCCCACGTGAGGTGTAAAAAGAGTCCCTGTACTCTTCCCTCTTTTGTCCATCCCTAACCAACCGCTGTTGAGCACCGGTGATCGCCGTTACCATGCACCACCGCACCGGCGAAGCCGCACACGACCATAGCCACTATCGACCATGCACGCTCGACCGTAGATACCATCCGACTGCTCCGAGCCGTTCGATCCATCCGACCGCTTTGAGCCGTTAGATCCATCGGTTCGCTCTGCGTTATCGAAGCCATTTTCGACCACTCAGTAGACCTTGCTATCCCCGACCACTCACTTCCACTTCTGACTACGACTGCCCTCTCTGGTTTCGCATTCGACCATGTACAAAATTTCGACCATGACGTTTGACCACTGACCACGATATAATTTTCACCCCTTCGACCATACATCAGTTATTGTATCTTTTGACCATGTTCAAATTACTGTAGCTTTTGACCGCCACCATAGCTATTTGACCACTTTATAGTTTCCAACCCCTAGAGTTTTTCGACCACTCTATAGAGCTTCCGATCGCTCTTGTTTCCGATCACTCTTGCCTTTCAACCACTGCAGAGCATCCAACCGCTGCTAATCTTCTGACCATGTATAGCTTTCGACAACAATGAAATTTTTTATTTTTTGTTCCTTTAGATTCAAACTTCTAGAAGCCCGTTCTTCTTCATCCTAACTCCGATTGAGCCCGTTCAAATTCCTAAATTCATTAAAATTCTAATCTATCCATTTCTGCCCTTCTTTTAATATTTGGAGTTTATTTGAATTTATTTGGATTCTGTTATTTAGCACGTAATTAGAAATCGGAGTCCTGAAGAATCGACGGATAAAGCGAGACCAAGATCCAGATGAAGGTGAAGACAAGGAACTCAAGACCATCGAATGAGAAAGCTTTGAGTGAGCTCAAGACCGCAGTAAACTGTGCCAGGTGAGTTAATACTTTGATCATATTGAACCTCATTTTCTGCAAATTATTTTCATTTTAAATTATCAAATTGCATGTTGTTATTTCATGTGCAAATATATGTTGTTTTAAGATTCTACTTATGCCCATTATTTAACTTGTTAGCATTACACTCTTTTGGAACATTTGAGTATTTGAGTCTTGTCACCCTAGCAAAATTATAATGGTAAAACTTTCGAAAATAAGTCTATATTTATACGCCATACTTAGTACTGCTTAGATACTCAGGGGCACCAAAATGCCCCAAGCATCACTTTTAATCATGAGAAACTGATTTAGGAAGTTATGTGTAGAAATGACTAGTATATTTTGATATGATTATTTTATGCTCCAAAAAAACCCCCAACTTGCTTAAATATCTGGGCGGATGGTACAAGGGCTAGTGCAGTGGTGCATGAGAGTGTGGTTAGTGTTAAAACCGCCCAAATAACCCTAGGACTGAATCTTGTCATGACCTCCTGTGTAAGACAAGTACAACCACAAGTTTGTAAATTACAACTTGGCTCAGTAGATTTGCTGGACACTCAAAGTTATCTCATCGGTGGGGGAGAGGGGTAGTGCAAGTGAGTGTCTGTGTGACGACTTGAATGGGACACTCGTTGAGGATAAAGTTTGCCGCGGCGAGCTAGTCAGTGTAGGTAGTCTAGCTGGGCTAGTCGCTGAGGGTAGAATATCCCGCACAACTTATGGGACCCGTCGCAAGTGGGAGAAGCCCAAATGGGTGAAATGATGGAAGGGCGAGGTATTTTGAAAAGTTACTGTGATGGTCTACTCAACCGCATGACTAAGGAATCATATGGAGCAACAAATAGAGCGTCTCTTGTGGGTAAAGTGTACAAACTCTGCAGAGTGAAAACTATTCGAATAGCCATGCTCGCGGTCAAGGGTGGACATGGAAACTTAACCAGATATAATTCTATTTCAAAAACTTTATGGGTGGAATTGAAAAAGTGGTGGGCAGTGAAAAGCCCAGATTTGTGTTGCCCTGGGTGTGGCCTCAGTGATAAGGTAAGCGATTATAACGACGAAAGGTTAGCATATGGTGCAAAAACCATGTAACGGTGGATGGAATCTAGATTGCTATTGTTATTGCATTCTTTTATACATTGATAAAATCTGTTTTAGTTAAAAACTGCTAGGTCTTAGGAAATTTCTGTGTATCATATTTTAAAAGTAATTTATGGCAAATAAAATAACTCGAGCCTTCCCTTGATAAGCTATGCATGTAATCTATTTGCATCCTGTGCATTGGCTCGCGGAGCACGGTGGTTTGTGCTCACCCTCGCTTGCTCAATTAATCTAGAATCAGGAATGGTGAAGAAGATGAAGAGATCAAGAACTAGGTCGTGAACCTTAATTGGCTACCTGTAGGCACGTCTTGAGGGTCCCACCTATGTGTTTCATTTCCGCTACTGCATATTATTAATTTCGGCCTGATCGGCCCATGAGTAAGTCTACTATTTTATGTACTTTTCTGCATGATATATATTTTGATGTTCAGAACTGTATCTGTGAGCACTATCTACTGATCCAGAAAATAGTACTGTAGAATCACAGAGGATTCTGGATTGTAAAATCCGAGTACGACATCTCTCTTCCCTCCCCCTTTCCATTTTTCGCCAGTGACCGAATTCCCGTCGATCTTGGCTCCCCTTCTCCGCCTCTCTTCAATTTTGGAAAGCCATGCGCCGCTAGAGCATAATCCCCCAAATCTCGAGTCTCCTTCCTTCCTCACCCGCCTCTCCTCTCCTTTCTCCTCCCCACCCCAATTTTCGTCGCAACAATAATGGCGAGCAATTGCCGCACCATGGTACCGCCTCCACCCTATATAAAGGGTCTGCTAACACCCCCAGAACCCACACCACACCTCCTCACCCTTGATTCCTACCCTCGAGCTTTGAGGAGCCTCCAAGGCATGCTCTTGCCTCCGCCAAACTCCACTGAGCTCCAGCAAGCCATCCCCGCCGATTCAACCATCCCCAAGGAGCACCGCCACCTCCATCAGATTCCCCATGCCTCAGTGAAGCTCATCGACCCCTTCATTGCCCGAGTTCACCACCGAAGCATCACGCCCGCTAGAGCCTGAGCATCGTGGCCACCAATCCTCACCGCCGATCCCGTTCTGGCCACTTTCGGTATTTCACTTGTGCACTAGCACCCTCCCCGCCCTCTCCTCTCTCTAATACACTCCTCGTCGGCCGCCGCCGAGCCCCACATCACCAGCGATCATCGGGCCCAGAGCGCCGCTCACCACCAATGCTGCCACATCAGCACCCGAGCACAAGTGGCCACCACAAGGCGCCACATGTCACCCCACCTCAGTGCCACACCGCCACGCGGTAGCCACGCCACACCTTAACCGCCAACTCATACTGCACGCCCATGTGGCCGTGATATGGCATGCCACCTAATGGCACAAGCCCACGTGGCTACCACGTGGCATGCCACGTTAGTGCCAAGACCCTCTTGGGACATGGGAGTGCCACGTGTCAGACACGTGGTAGCCATGTCAGCAAAACCCGCCTTGTCAGCGGCCATGTGTAGGGCTGACGTCAGCATGATGTCATAAATTAGTATTTCCTTTAAAATTTTAATTTGTCCAAAAAAATAAATTCATTGCTGACATCATAAATATCTTATTCTTCTAAAAAATTATTCTAGACATTCTAGATTTTTCTTTTTTATTTTGGTTTTAAACTTCCAGAGCCCCGTTCTTCTTCATTCTAACTCCAATTGTGCCCATTCAAATTTCTAAATTCATCAGAAAAAATCTAATCTATCTATTTGTACTGTCCTTTTAAATTTTTAGGGTTTATCTAAATTTATTTGGATTTTATTTGAGTTTTGCTTGGATATTTTTTGTGTAGACTACGACGATTTAGAAGAATTCTTTGACGACGATACACACCAACTCGCGAAGCAAGGCAAGTCATACACCTTAATTATGTTGATCCTAGATTGTGAAATAAAATTATGTTGTTTTAAATTATATTGCATGCTTAGTTTTATTCAATGTATTTCAATTCAGTTTTAAATTTAGTTATTGCCTACTTGTTAATTCCTCCATTGACATTGAATTTCCATGTACCTTGTCACCTAGAGTAAAACTCTAGTTAGCACACCAGTATGGCAAGAGAATTTTTGTAGCAGATGCTTAGACATGCACAGATATAACTTTAGGTTGTGATACCTTTTTCACATAAAATGATGAGCTTTTAAAAAGTATACTTGACTTTAGTGAGTTAAGAAAGTCTATGAAATATTTCAAAACAAAATATAAAACATGGTTTAGACTTAGGCTAATGATTAGGTGGTGGGTGCTGGCATGCATTGTTGTTCAGTGACACAATGTTGAGTGTCAGGCACAGGGGGTATGTGGTCTAAGCCTAAGTCAATTAAGGATTGATCTATGAGCTACTACTACAAAGTCTTATCGTACTACAACAAGGCTTATATGGAACAACCTAGTTGACTAATTTGCAGGTCCCAAGCTGAGCCTCGTCGTAGGTTGAAAATGAGTGTGGTGTAAGCCATGAGAAGTCTCACTCGGCTCAAAAGGGGGTCCCGGTCTGGTGGATTCCTTACTGGGGTGAAACCTTATTGTTGGCTTAGCTAGGTTGAAGGCTTTGCTTTGTAAAGGCCTTGTTATGATTTCTCGGTCGCACGCCTACAGAAGCGTGTAATGGTCGACATTATGAGTTAATCATATCTTGTGGGTAAAGTTATACAATCTCTGCAAAGTGTATAATATATCTTGGATAGCCGTATCCACGATCATGGGCAAGCTGAGTAAAGTTCTTAATAGATTAGACTTTATTTTTTAAAAATAGTTTTTAAAAGGCTTATGGATGGATGTAATCTAGAAGAGATTTAAAAGCGTATGGATGGATGGAATTCATATGAGATCTTTTCAAAAAGATCTTCCGGGTGGAATGCCCATGGTTAGATTAGTATGGGGTATGAACCTACACTAACAGTATTAATTTCATTTACCATACAGTCTTTACTTACTGTATTAAATTTAGTAATTTTAATCTATTTATTATATTTTTAAATGCTACTTTATGCTCAAATTAACCCTATACGCCTTCCTTTGTTGCCTTTAACATTATATTGCATTCTCTCGTGTGACTTGCGGAGTACAAGTTTGTACTCACCTTTGCTATCTTATCTCAAAGAAGGATAGCTTCAACTACGGTGAAGACCTGAACAAGTAGGTCGCGTCTTATTGTTGTTTGCCTATGGGTAGACTCAGTGGCTTCTTCCGGTTTGGTGTTTTTCTTCCACTGCTTATATTCAAATTTGGTCTATTGGCTGTGGATGTAAACTTTGGCAATCATGCCCATGTTTAGTTAATAAATATCATCATGGGTGATATTTATCTCTGTTGTCTACTATGTGCGCTAGCTGATCCTAAACTAGTACGATTTACACAGAGGATCCAGGAGTTGTTACTCCAGGGTCTGATAATCCATCTCTTGTCAAACCCTAGAGCAACAACTCCTGGATCCTCTGTGTAAATATCACTAGTCCAGGATCAGATAGTGCACATAATAGATAACAAAAACAAATATCATGTATAATGATAAATATCATCCAAATAAATTTAGATAAACTTTAAAAATTAAAAAGGAGGATATAAATTGATAGATTGGATTTTTTATGAATTTATAAATTTGAACGGGCTCAATCGAATTGTGATGAAGGAGAACGAGCCTCTCGAAGTTTAAAACCTAAATAAAAAGAAATTCTGGAATTTCTAGAATTATTTTTCCTGAAGCAAAAGATATTTATGATGTCAACAAGGAATTTAATTTCTTTGGCCGAATTAAATTTCTAAAGGAAATACTAATTTATGACATCATGTTGTGTTTTTGGTTTTTAGCTTATGGTTTTTGAATTCTGGCTGTTCACGAGAGACAGTACGAAGAGGAAAAAAATCATATGCAATTTTGGCCGGTATAGCTGAACTTGGTACAGTGTATGTTACAATCTACCTATAGACCCCTCATTGAAAAAACACATAATTTAAAATCTAGTTACTGTAACAATGGAAGCCAAAGCTAAAGCATAAGTGAAAAAGAAACCAACCATGTTAACATAATCATTTAATCCTGCGCCTAATTCTTTTGGTAACTGTGCACATTAGCTGGTATCTTAATTTAGCATATGCATGTTTCCTTCTTGAATGAGCCCACAATCTATGTGAGAGCCATGCAGCCATTCATCATTCATTGCCATGTAACTCCCATCCGTTTCATGCATGTAGTGTTGCTTGGTATACTTGTAACGGTATGCATTACATCCGCATCTATTACTAGGAGTTAGTAAGTCTTGTTTTACATAATAAAAGGAAGAGAAAACGCTGCAGTTTGTGAGTGGTACGCAGCACCAAAATATCCGTGTTCCATCCTGTGTATGCACTCCATTTGACGCGAGAGCTTGAGATTTGAGAGATTCGCAAAGGGCGGCTGACAAACCATAAACCAAGCTCGGTACGAGTAGCGGTAGTGGATAGTATTCTACATGACCGTGATGAACTCTCCTTACTGATATACATAGTCACTTACTTCAAACACAACAGCAATACAAGAAGGCATATGATGTTCATCATCGTGACCTGCAATTTGACATTGAGCAAAAATTCATGATGTCTTTCGAAACCTTTTCTGAGTGCACCTCATGATGCCCCGCATCCACTGCCACCTTTGTTTCACGGCAAGGTTTCTCCACAGCCTTATAAGATTGTGAGTGCTCGCAAGGCTCATGATAAGTGGCAAGTGCTTGTTCAATGGTGTGAAATGCATGCTGCTGATGCTTCTTGAGAAGATGTGGGTCAGTTCAAGAAGCAATATTCTTCTTTTCAACTCGTGAACGAGCCGTTTGTCGGGGAGCTAGACGCAGATCAAAAGAGATTACAGCCAGCAATAGACCAACAAATAACGTAACCGGTCTGGATTGCAATTCGGAAACAGAGTCCTAAATAAATTAGCTTCTAAAGTAAATTCCTAGTTGAGTAAGATTAGAATAAGAACTCTGTAATTAGAAAGTTAGATTACGATTATGTAAGTCCACCCTCGATTAAAGAGGAGGGCATCATGATTTGAAGGCAGAATAGATCGATCTTCTTTACCTTGCTTTCTCTTTTTCCCTACCCTGTTCTGGCGCCCTTCTCATGCGCCACAACTTTGGACCTGTTCTTTTTTGTTGAGCCTTATGGCTTTTGGCTACAACTTGTGACTTTTAGGTTGTTTGTGCGAGAGGTTTCAAACTAACAGAAACTCACGTATGATTTTTACCGATATAAATGAAGTCGGTACAGTATATACTGCAATTAACTAGTAGACCCTTTCTTAAAAAGACACTCCCTATCTCCCACGACTGCCGTCTCCGCTAGCTAATCCGTGCCCGTGACATCATTACACAAATTAACTTTGTTGGGTCAAAGTCCATCCACAGATGAACAAAAACAGTGTGTTTTGAAAAAGCCCAACATTGGATCAGGGGGAAAAAAATGAAGACTTGAGGTCTCCAAGTCCTCGTACTAGTTGCGCTAATTTTCAAAGATGCTTTTGATTTGGCTTAGATGACGATGTAGGAGGAGTCAATGATGGCTGAAAGGAATAAACAGTGGGTATACCTGTTTGTCTAGCGTACAAGAACAAAATAGGTAGGCTGTTTTCTTTGCAGGGTTAATATAGTTATCCTGAGCAGATTTTTCTAGACTAAGGCAGTGTCCCAGATTTGGAAACAACAGGTCTTACAGAGGAAAGCAGGGGAATGAACAGCAGATTCATACCCCTCTATTCTTCATTTTGATCTGCATTTGATCAGTTCTTATGTTTTGTGGATGATTTTGCTACTCTGTGTTCATTGCAATCTCTTTAAGGCCTCGCTCCAAACAGCTTCAGCTTCTAGTTTTTTTCGGCTTATTTAAGTTAGAAGCTATTTGGAATACGTCGGCTTCTAATTTCGGCTTATGTTGGCTTTTTGCTTTTTCGTTTTTCACATTATTCCTTTGCATTGTCCGAGACGATATAATAGTTTTTCATTTTTTTAATTTTGTTTTAATTGAATAACTCAGAAAAAGTCAACAACTACTATAGTGTAATTTTAATCAAAAGCTATAGACTAGAATATTAAGTTCTTTGGAGCCGGCATTAAAATTAGCCATGAATTCGATGGTGGAAAGGAAATCAAGCACACAGTTTCAAATTTGTTTGCCAGGCCCAGGCTAGCATAGGACTTCTTTCTTTTGTTCAAAAAATGATTTACTTTCTAATTTCTAATGAGGTAACTCTACAGAATATTACTGTATTGTTTTCCATAATTCATAAACTCAATTCATGGCTAAGGTACTGGCTTCTTAGTACTTACTACATATACTGTATAACTATACTGTCAAATGTAACTTTGTTGCTAACAGGAACCACACCTTAAGGAACGAAGGCCACAGCTATGCCTTTGACTGGGAGTCAAATTTGGAGTGCCTAAGCAGAGGTGGACACCAGCTGTGTATGTCTTGTTCCAATACTGCAGAATACCTCATGGTGTACTCTAGCAAGTGGTGTACACTAGCGTAGCACCTAAGGCGTAGCCGCGCAGCACATCTTAGAAAACGAACCAAGTCATCATAAAAGAGTTGAAAGGTTAGAAAGAATGCACTAATGCAGAAAAAGATGGAAATTGCTTAGCTTTGCTCCATATCCATATTGATTTTTAAAAGTTGCTTTACTACTTGATGTTTTGTTCATATTAACTTTTAAATGCTGCTTTTCTACAGTAAATAGCTTTTCTATAGTATTTAGCTTTTAAACAAGTGTCTTTTTAAAGCAGGCTTTACTAGTCAATTGTAATACACACTACAGCAACTTTATTTACATAGGTTAAAATCACGAATATCTCTCTCTACAAGCTATTACTATTCATAAGATAAAATCAAAAGCCTATATAAACAGGCCTTAGTCTGAGATTTTGTCATATTGCCACTTCCTTTTTGCTCAATGTTTTAGTCCGAGAGTCTTATTTCCTTGTTGTTGCCACTATTTTAGACTGATCTTGACTTTGGGGAACCATTAGTATCCATTAGGGTTGCTTGGCTTCTTTTGAGATCCTTAATGCATGTATTACCTATATAGTAGAAAAAGGTTTTCAGGGTGTCATCATACGTGGAAGATCACATAGGAGACATGGAGAATATGTGCTCTGACCAAGGGTGAACTGCAGAGTGCCTATAAAAGGATTCGGTACCAGCTGTAGTGGTCACATTTCTAAGCCACTACATATTCCTGTTTCTGGCACAAACTCGCAAGAACTCAGTACGCAGCAGAATAGGTGCCCAGTAAGCTTCTTCATACCTTCTAGCTCACTTTGTTTGCAATTTGTTTCTTATTTGTATGTGCCTCTCTGACCTTTTGTTGTGTATTATATTTTCCCCTTGTTTCCTACATTACACTAGTATGAACTATGAAATATGTGCTACAGATTCATGCATACATAGGAAGCACAATTTCTGGAATTTGTTTCAACCATTAAAATATTAAAAGTAGACATGAATCACATGATAACGAAGCAGTTCACCTTTCTTGGGGCATTAGGATGCAGCAGAGTGGCAAACACAAATATCGTCCAGATTAGTTTAAACTGTGAAATAAAAAATATGCTAAATGAGATTTTTCTGCCTTTTGTAGTATACACGGTTTCATATTTGTACCCTTGATAACCATCCGTATTCTGCCATTCCTATTCGTTGCAGCAGTTTCATTTGAAAACAAAGAGCTTCTTGGTGTTTTATAACTAAAAACTCAGCAAGAAAAAATGCTGTGTAATTTACACTATTACAAAAGAGGCTAAACTTGACGCTTATATCATAAATGGTTCCTAGGAACCGTCTGTGCTGTAAGTATCATAGACAATTCATACGAATAAGGAGCTGTCTGTGCTGTAAGTATCATAGACAATTCATACAAATAAGGAGCCGTTTGTGCTGTAAGTATCATAGACGATTCATACGAATAACCGTCTGTGATATTTTCACAAACGGTTATTTATACGAACCGTCTTTGATAATATAAGACATCACAGATAATTCTTGATAATTCACAGACGGTTCTTGATAAAAACTTTCTGTAATAATGACAGCTATCACAGACGATTTTTAATACAAACCGTTTGTGATATAACGAAGTTATCTCACAAACAGTTTGTGGTATAAACCATCTGTGAAGAATTATCACAGACGGCTTGAAACAGAAACCATCTGTGACGGGGAAGTATCATAGACGGTTCTATATACCAACCGTTTGTGATACTCACACATCATAAACGGTTGGTAGTTAGAATCGTCTGTGATGTATGAATATCATAAACGGTTTTTGGTTCGAGCAGTTTATGATAGTGTTATTCACAGATAGTTATAGTTACAAACCGTCTGTGATGTATTTATCATAGACGGCTCACAAACCGTCTGTGATAACCTCTGATTATCACTGATGCATAAATTTAGATGGTTTGAAAAACCGTCTGTGATGACAGTTTTGAACCGTATGTGATAACCCTTTTTGTAGTAGTGTTAGTTACCGCAAAAAAAATAGACAACTAGAGTATTTAGTTCAGCAAGGTGTGATTGTTTCCATTTGTATGTGACAGCAATAGCAACAAAGTGGAACTAAATAACTTACTGGCTAACGGCCGTTTTCATTTGCACTTCAGTTTGCTCAATAAACATCCCTTTTCTTTACTAGAAGAGTGCCAGTCCCTTTCATCGCATGTGGAACTAACCGCTTCTTCAGCTGAGCCATAATTTTTTGTAAATGGAGTTACAGCTAGCCCACTAAAGATTCTGACAGTGCACTTATACAAGGAAAATATGGTTGTCAAATTTTTGCAGGTGACAGTGGAGGCCATGAAGTTTGCCTTTGTTGCATTCTTGTTCCCTGCACTGCTACTCCTGCTGCCTCACATTACCTGCTTCATGCACGGGAATGAGACTGATCATATGGCACTTCTTGATTTCAAGCAAGCTTGTAGTGATCCTCATGGATCCCTGGCCTCCTGGAATGCGAGTACTCATTTCTGCTCGTGGAAAGGCGTCTCATGCAGCCTGAAGCATCCCCAGCGTGTCTCTCTGCTCAACCTCACCGATCAAGGCTTGGTCGGCTACATCACTCCTTCCCTTGGCAACCTTACACATCTTCGAGAACTGCGCCTGTCAACTAACAGCTTTGGGGGTGAGATCCCAGCTTCCATTGGTCGTCTGCAGAGGCTGGAGGTGCTCTCCTTGGGCAATAACTCACTACAAGGATGGATTCCTAACGAGCTCGCGAATTGCTCTGAGCTCCAGGGCATACAATTGACATCCAACCTGCTAAGAGGAGGGATTCCTCGTAACATTGGTTCCCTTCTGAAGCTTCGCATTCTTGCTCTGTCGGAAAATAACCTCACTGGAACCATTCCTCGTTCGGTTGGTAACATGACAGCTCTCCATGTGGTTTCTTTGACGGTGAACTACCTTCATGGAAGTATCCCTGAGGAACTTGGGCACTTGTCGGGGATGTTAAACTTGGAACTTGGTGCCAACTTGCTATCAGGAAGGGTACCGCCGATGTTGTTCAATCTGTCATCTCTCAGTGTGCTCGGACTGGAGTTGAATTATCTCGACAGGGCGGTGTTACCTTCTGACTTTGGCAGCCGCCTTCCCAGTCTGCAGTACCTTGGGTTGGCAGCGAACCATTTTGAAGGGCCTATCCCAGCTTCTCTTGCGAATGCTTCAAGTCTCATCGATGTCGACTTGTCCCGCAACCATTTCAATGGTCAGGTGCCTATCTCTCTGGGTAGTTTACAATACCTCACCTTCCTGAGTCTTGAAACCAACAATCTTGAATCAACTGATAGGGAGAGCTGGGAGTTTATCGATTCATTGACCAATTGCACCAAGCTTCAAGTGATTGCACTGGATGAGAATAACTTGGGGGGAGTTGTACCAAATGCCATAGGAAACCTCTCCTCTGTACTTCAGATACTGTATCTTGGCACAAACATGTTATCTGGGAAGTTTCCATCAGGTATTGCAAACCTCCAGTCCTTGGCTGGTTTATCACTTGAAAACAACCAGTACATAGGAGCTATTCCGGAATGGATTGGAAAACTTGAGAATTTGCAGGCTTTATACCTGGAAGGTAACAGCTTCACCGGGCCTATCCCACTTTCAATTGGTAATCTTTCTCAGTTGTCATATCTCTATCTGCAAGATAATAAGATTGATGGACTGATTCCCCCAGCATTGGGAACATGAAGAGCCTCCTAAGATTGAACATCACTAACAACAGCCTCCAGGGCAGTGTACCAGCTGAGATTTTCAGTCTTCCCTCGCTGACAATTTGCCAACTGTCTACGAACAATCTTGATGGCATGTTGCCTCCAGAAGTTGGCAATGCCAAACAACTCATGGAGCTGCAACTTTCATCAAACAAGCTATCTGGAGAAATCCCGCACACTCTGGGTGATTGCCATGGCTTGGAAATCATCAAATTGGCGCAAAACTTCCTTGTTGGGATAATTCCAGTATCCTTGGGCAGGTTGGAGAGCTTGAAAGTATTGAATCTTTCTCACAACAACTTATCAGGATCCATTCCCAATTCTTTGGGTGGTCTGAAGTTGCTCAATCAAATAGATCTTTCATATAATCATCTTGTAGGTGAGGTCCCAACAAAAGGTGTGTTCCTAAATGCATCTGCCCTCACGCTTGAAGGGGACACAGGGCTGTGCGGTGGTGTTTCGGAACTCCACATGCCTGCATGCTCTGTTGCATCGTCAGATTCAACGAGGCAAAGGCGGTCTCGCATGGTCATAAAAATAACCACTATAGCAATCGCAGTAATTACTTTACTTGTGGTACTGATCATTCTAGCTTTCCTGTTTCGGAAGAACAAGTTGAAAGAGGCAACTGTGACTCTACCTTCATTTGGTGCAAAGTTCCCCAAACTTACTTACAAGGATCTAGCCGAAGCGACAGATCGATTCTCATCATCCAATTTGATTGGAAGAGGAAGATATGGTTCTGTCTACAAAGCAACGTTACATGGAGAGGCTAATTTACTAGCCGTGAAGGTTTTCGACATGGAAACGAGAGGCGCAAATAGAAGTTTCATTGCAGAATGCGAAGCTCTGAGAAGTTTAAGGCACCGTAATCTTGTTCCTATCCTAACAGCCTGCTCGAGTATTGATTCTAGAGGAAATGATTTCAAAGCTTTGGTTTATGAATTCATGCCTAATGGTTGCCTCGACTCATTGCTACACCCAAAGGAAGATGGTATGCACGCTCCATGTCATCTGACTCTTATTCAAAGGCTGAGCATTGCTCTCGACATCGCAAATGCATTAGAGTATCTTCACCACAGTAGCCAGAGGCCCATTGTTCACTCCGATCTGAAGCCTAGCAACATCCTTCTTGCCGATGATATGAGCGCTCGCGTCAGTGACTTTGGGCTTGCAAGATTCTACGATCATGCAAGCTCAACTAGCACGATTGTGGTAAAGGGAACCATTGGCTACATTGCTCCTGGTAATGTTAAAAGCATTCTTTAAAACTTGGTAAAACGTTGATGCCAACGTGCTGAACTCACCCTCATCTCTTGTGTGCTTTCAGAGTATGCAACTGATGGCCAAGCGATGGCTTCCGGTGATGTGTACAGCTTTGGGGTCATCCTAATGGAGATGTTCACTGGGAGGAGGCCTACCGATGACATGTTTAGAGATGGCCTGAGCATCGTGAGCTTTGTCGAGGCGAGCTTCCCTGACCAGATAACGGAAATCGTCGATGCCCAGCTGCAGGAAGAAATTGAAGACTTCGAAATTCAGAGCGGGAGCACAGCGATGATCATCGCGTGCGTGCAGTCCGTGCTGAGGATTGCGCTGTGCTGCACATGCCAAACGCCAAATGAGAGGATGAACATGAGAGAAGTGGCCATGAAGTTGCCGGCCATCAGGGAATCCTACATTGGAGACGATGCTCTTGATCTGTTAGTATCATCTGATTAGTCTTCAGTTTGCAATTCATGCAATAACTTGGAACTTGTGTGCACCGCAATGCCATCCAAGAACTCGAGAGAAAATAAGTACTTGTATACAACGCAAAGCGAGTGTCAAGTGGCAACCAGCTAGACCGTAATTTGTAGGCCCCGTTTATATTGCCTTCTGATAAATGCCAAAAGCTAATATAAATATCTGATTTCTCGAAACGACTTTTTTACTTCTCTCACTGCCGTCTTGCTCCGGAGCATCACATACCTCACATCTCTCTTACATCTCGTGTATGCATCTTTTTCTCACTTTTCTCACTACTCGTGCTCCCTTCTTAAAGACATTTTTTAGTAACTACTACTTATTTTCAGATAAAAATCATCAGCTACACCTAGAATCTATCCGCTGCAATTAGTATGAACTCCCCAATAGTTACCTACCTTCATATTCCAATATTTTATTTTTATTTGCTAGTGGTTGGCATGTACTATTATATTTTCCTCTGGTAGAAGTGAATTTGAAACTTTCAAAGGTGAGGTAGGCTGTAGGCATGTGGCAATTTTGGCTTCCATCTTATCTTCACTGCCGAAAGTACCTCTTCACTAGAGCCCGAGCCCCTCCGCTACCACTTCTTGCAACCGATCGCCTCCATGCGTCTTCGGCCCCCCGTGTGAGGTATAAAAAGAGTACCTATACTTTTCCCTATTTCGTCCACCCCTAACCAACCGTTGTCAAGCGCTGGCAATCACCGTCACCATGTGCCACTGCACCGGCGAAGCCGTACATGACCGCAGCCACTCTCAACCACGCACGCTCAACCGTAGATATCGTCCGATTGCTCCAAGCTGTCTGATCCATGCATCCGACCGCTTCGACCCATCCGATCCATCGGACTGCTCCACACCATCGGAGCCATTTCCGACCACTCAGTAGACCTTGCCATCCCCGACCACTCACTTCTGCTTCCGACTACGACCGCACTCTCTGGCTTCGCCTTCGACCATGTATAGAATTTCGACCATGACATTTGACCATTGACCACAATATAATTTTGACCCCTCCGACCACACAACAATTACCGTATCTTTTGACCATGTTCAAATTACTATAGCTTTTGACCGCCACCATAGCTCTTTGACCACTCTATAGTTTCCAACCCCTAGAGTTTTTCGACCACTCTATAGAGCTTCCGACCGCTCTTGTTTCCAACCACTCTTGCCTTTCGACCACTTAAGACCATCTGACCGCTGCGGATCTTTCGACCATGTATAGCTTTTGACAATGTTGAAATTTCTGATTTTCATTCCTTTAGATTCAAACTTCTAGAAGCCCGTTCTTCTTCATCCTAACACCGATTAAGCCCATTCAAATTCCTTAATTCATTAAAAATTCAAATCTATCCGTTTCTACCCTTGTTTTAATATTGGAGTTTATTTGAATTTATTTGGATTCAATTATTTAGCACGTAATTAGAAATCAGAGTCCTGAAGAATTAACGGATAAAGCGAGACCAAGATCCAAATGAAGGTGAAGACCAGAAACTCAAGACCATCGAATGAGAAAGCTCTGAGTGAGCTCAAGACTGCGGTAAACCACGTCAAGTGAGTCAATACTTTGATCATGTTAAACCTATATTTTCTGTAAATTATTTTTATTTTAAATTATCAAATTGTATACTGTTATTTCATGTGCAAATATATGTTGTTTTAAGATTCTACTTATATGCCCATTATTTAACTTGTTAGTATTACACTCTTTTGGAACATTTGAGTATTTGAGCCATATCACACTAGCAAAATTATAATGGTAAAATTTCAAAAATAAGTTTATAATTATACGCCATGCTTAGTACTGCTTAGATACTCGGGGGCACTAAAATGCCCCAAGCATCACTTTTAATCATGAGAAACTAATTTGGAAAGTTATGTGTGGAAATCACTGGTATATTTTGATATGATTATTTTATGCTAAAAAAACCCCCAACTTGCTTAAATGTCTGGGCGGATGGTATGGGGGCTGGTGCAGTGGTGCACGAGAGTGTAGTTAGTGTTAGAACCGCCCAGATAATCCTAAGGATTGAATCTTGTCATGACCTCCTGTGTAAGACAAGTACAACCATGAGTCTGTAAATTACAACTTAGCTTAGTAGATTTTTTTGGATCCTAAAAGTCATCTCATCGGTGGGGAAGAGGGGTAGTGCAAGTGGCTGTCTGTGTGACTGCTTGAATGGGACACTCATTGAGGGTGAAGTTTGCCACGGCGAGCTAGTCAGTGTGGGTAGTCCAGCTGGGCTAGTTGCTGGGGGTAGAACATCCCGCACAACTTATGGGACCCGTCGCAAGTAGGAGAAGCCCATATGGGTGAGATGATGGAAGGGGTAAGGTATTTTAAAAAGTTACAGTGATGGTCTACTCAACCGCATGACTATGAAATCGTGTAGAGCAACGAGCAAAGCGTCTCTTGTGGGTAAGGTGTACAACCCTTCAGAGTGAAAACTATTCGAATAGTTTTGCCCATGATCAAGGGCAGACATGGGAACTTAACTAGATATAGTTCTATTTCAAAAACTTTGTGGGTGGAATTGGAAATGTGGTGGACAGTGAAAAGTCTTGAGTTGTGTTGCCCTAGGTGTCGCCCCAGTGATAAGTTAAGCGGTTATAACGCTGAAAGGTTAGCATATGGTGCAGAAACCATGTAACAGTGAATGGAATCTAGATCGCTATTATTATTGCATTATTTCATACATTGATAAAATCTATTTTAGTTAAAACTGCTAGGTCTTAGAAAATTTCTATGTATCTTATTTTAAAAGCAATTTATGGAAAATAAAATAACCCAAGCCTTTCCTTGATAAGCCATGCATGTTATCTATTTGCATCCTATGTGTTGGACCGAAATGGCGACAGAGGGGGGGTGAATGTCGACTTTTAAAAAATAACCCCCTCAAGTATTCACTCGAAAATGCTCCTCATATACCTATGGAAAGCTATGAAGAAGTATTCATGCTCTCTGGAGTCTAAGGAAAAACATAGGAAAGAAACCCCAGAGACACCAAGAAAACAATTGAAAAATCATGCAAGAGGGACTGGCCGGTCTGACCTCAGGTCACTGGGCGGTCAGACCGCAACACCCAGGCCGATCTGACCGGTCACTTGCTGCCGGTCAGACCGCCGGCCATATGGCGGTCTGACCGCTCCATCAAAGCCGGTCTGACCGGCCGACGGGTTCAGACAACAGGGAACCAGATTTTCAGACAAAAGAAGTTGAGACTTCACACTGCAGCAAAAATAGAGAATTTCTTCTAGATTTCTCTGTCTAGATTAGAGTGACTACCTCTCAAATAACCTATAGGGCCTAGGAAACAGAGAGAAGAAAACTCATGAGCACAAATTACATAAAATGGCAAAAATCTGAACTTTTTGCAAAACTGATCTAAAATCCAAAATACTCCCCAAACTTTGATCCTTTGGCCACGAAACTTTGACGATAGCTATTTAATAGCCTCTGGAACCTTCATGCCAAGTCTCATGCCATCTCATGAAGGGAATCAAGTTTTTCACCAAAACCCTAGAAATGCAAACAAGAATAGAGAAGTCCAATAAGTGAAATCTGAGATTAAATGAGATTGGCTCTTGGGAAAATCGATCAAAAGATCTTGGGGGCGTCATCCCAACAAAGAGCAACCCATGTTGGCCCTTCTCAACAAGAAACAACACGAAAACGAAAATCTCAAGAAATCATGCAAAGAGGCATCGAAGGAAAATAGAGAGAATGGGAGACAAATTCAGAGATTTCATTCATGAAAACAAAAAGAATACAGAGGAGTCCCCATACGCATGGACATTAGAACAAGAGGAATGATTACATGTTCATCACTCCAATCTCTCCCTCTCCCCAAGCCAAGAACTCACCCACTCACTACATGCTTGGAGGAGACACAACACAGAGAAGAGATGAACGTGGGAGACACTCCCTGCTACCCACACCAACTCTCAAACCACTAAAGCCTAAAGTTAAAACAGCCTCACAAAGCCTCTTTTGACTCTAGCAAACCCTAACTCTCTCCCAAAACCATCGAGGTGCATGCAGCCCCTCCCACCTATTTATAGCTCTTGGCTAATGGGTCTCCAACCCGTTACGCCTGCCAACTCCGAACGGAGCCCGCTCCCGCTTGTGCAGCCTCGCGAAATTACCATTTCGCCCCTTCTGCACCTTCCGGGAAGCTTCCGCGCTCCTTGTCATCCAAGCCTTGTAGCCACCTCGAGTCTCCGCCGTCTTCGACACATCCCGACCGTTCTGATCTCAGCGCCACCTGCGCCTAGTCCGGTCTCCTCGTGTCTCGCCACGACTCCGCCTCGACGTCCTGCAGCCAACACAGACAAGAAACACATCAAATAGCACCACTCGACACATGAAAGCATAAATGGCATAAGAAGAGCCCAAACCTGTCAAATCAACATAATGAACATCCTAATCACTTTGACCAAGTCCAACCGAGCCTGATTGCACCACGCAACGTTAAGGTCCGAACCATCAAAATCAAACTCGACTTTTCTAAACCGATGTCAATTACTCATCACACACAAGGGATGACCTCCACATGGTCTATCACTATGTATTGGCTCACGGAGCACAATGGTTTGTGCTCACCCTCTCTCGCTCAATTAATCTGGAATCAGGAGTCAGATCGCTACCTATGAACTCTAGTTGGCTGCCTGTGGGCACGTCTTGAGGGTCCCACCTATGTGTTCCGTTTCCTCTGTTGTATATTATTGATTTTAGCTTGATCGGCTCATGAGTAAGTCTACTATTATATTTATGCTTCCGCATGATATGTATTTTGATGTTTAGAACTGTATCTGTGAGCACTATCTACTGATCCAAAGAATAGTGCGGGGAATCACAGAGGATTCTGGATTGTAAAATCCGAGTCCGACATCTCTCTTCCCTCCCCCTTTCCATTTTTCGCTGGTAACCGAATCCGCGCCGATCTCGACTCCCCTTCTTTGCCTCTCTTAAGTTTTGGAAAGCCATGAACTACCGCAGTTCATTGTGCGGTACTTCCGCTCCTGTCAGAAAAACCGGAACTACCGCAGTGTAATTCGCGGAACTTCCGGAATATCTGTGACTACGGTACTACCGGCGTGTTACGCGCGGTACTACCGCTTTCTGCGGGATTCAATGCGGTTTTCAAAACAGCCAACTCCTCCAACCGTTACTCTTTTTCCTTTATCTCTCTCTCTCTCATCTTCACTCCTCCCAAACCACAGCCGCTTACTCCTCTCTTCTTCCTCTCCTCCACCCTCTCTCTCCCAAGAAACTCTCTCCTCTCCCGATCTTTGAATCCGAGGGGAGTTCTTCGTTTTTGGGCGATTATTTGCACCCCCAGGGTTCTCCTCCTTCGACTTCACAAGGTAAATCGGATCAAAATCCACTTTTTATCTTGTTCTTAGAACCCTAGGTAGAGTTTAGGTTAAAATTGAAATGTGATGATTTTTGCTGAAATTTTCTTGGGCAAAGTACTTTATTTGGGGTATTAGAATGTTTATACAAACATGCACTGGATTCAATCCCAGAAATACCCCAAAAGATTCAATTTTGTCATGCCCTAGAAATGTCCAGAAAAACCGGAACTACCGGTCGAAATGGCCGGAACTTCCGGGGTCCCGGTAGTACCGCATGTTTAATGCCGGAACTACCGGATTTCCCGGAAGTACCGCAGTTTTGCCGCCGGTACTTCCGTTTTTCCTGAAACAGCAGAAATTCATTGCTTTCAATTTCAAACCTTCTTTCGCTTGCTCTACTTCTTACCTTGATTATCCTATTGTGTCATTGAAGATGCCGAGGATGAAGAATGTCTCGCACAAGTCCTATGGGGGCACAGCTGGTCAATCCTCCTCGACTCCTGCATCTCAGTCAGCGGCGCACAAGGGCAAGGGTCCCGCCTCCGACCCTGAGAGTGACTCAGAGGATTCGCATGAGAGCGAATCTGAGGCCTCGCATGAGAGCGAGGAATATGCAGTCCCAGATGAGGAGATGCCTGAGGTAACTGCAGACCACGAAGTGGACCTCGACAAGATCACTAATGAAGATTATGCCATTCTTCATCGCCGAAGTCAGTATGTACGCCCTCGAGACTCAATGAACCCCCAATTTCATTCAAAGTTTCAAGAGAAGGTGTACCAGGAGATGTATGGTCCAGCCCGAAAATTTGCTGCACATAAGTATGTAGACTGGGATCACTTGTCGCAGATCGACAAGTTCAGTGGTGCTTATCAGCTCTTCCAGCGAGCCGATATCCATCAACTTGTTGCATTCAAATGCAACTATATGGACAACATGATCAGACAGTTCTATGCTACCCTGTACGTCTCTCCCAACTTTGAGCATCTGAGTTGGATGACAGGGACCCAGTTCATTGAGTGCACCAGGCACGAGTTTGAGCTAGCACTTGGGACGGAAACCAGTGCATATGAGAAGGTGTTCAGCAAGCGAGCTCTTCCTATTGCTGCATATTCAGAGTATTATGACCAAACTGCTGAACGGACACTGGGGACGACAAATGGCTTACTTCCTATTCCCAGCCTTGTCAACAGGATCATCAACCACACCATTCTTCCCAAGAGCGGGAATTATGATGCTATTCGTGGCCACACGTGGAATGTAATTGATTACATTATGCGCGGCCAAAAGTTTGATGTGGTGGATCTTATCATCAGGGGGATCGACGCCAATAAAAATGACAAACAGAAAAGGATCAACTTTGCTCCATTCATCATGGCGGTGATCATTAGGAAGACTGGATACCAAGGAGCACTCTGCACCCCGCACAAGCCATACAAGCCGCGTGCAGAGCCTCCTGTTCCTGCTCCTGTTCGTACCCGTGCTCAGGCTCAGCCTCAGCCTCAGCCTCAGCATCAGGCAGCTGCTGATCCTCCTCCCCAGGGCGAGGGCGACGTGTCGCTTTCCCAGATTTACTCTGCCATACTTAGGCTGGAGGAGCGCCAGGATGTCTTGATCTCCACTGTGTCTTCCCTTGGTGATCGCGTATCAGCCTTGGAGAGTGCAGTTCATCCGCCTTCTCCAGTTCGCTATGGTCGTCGCACTCGTCGCCGTGGTCCTCCTTCTCCCAGTGCAGCTCAGGACTAGCTCCTCTTTTTGGTACTTCGATGCCAAAGGGGGAGAAATCTGTTAGGAGAAGAAGTTTTAAGTCTTATCTATCGTTGTAATAAAGTATGGTGAAATGAACCATGTAATGCTTAGTGTGTGGTTTAAACTCTGTGGTTGTTTAGTATTTTAATTTCTGATGCTTTGTAATGAACTTTGTCCTGTCCTTAATACAATGCTTGTTTTACTTGTCTTTTGCGTATCCTTGAATTTGGTGAATATGAATACTATGATGAAATCATGCCTATTAAATTCCTGCAAAATTTGATGCACATGTTTAGGGGGAGCTCTTTCTTATTAATTCCTAAAATGCAAAAATTCCCCATGTTCTAAAAATTGCTAAAATTTCAAAGTCTTTGTGATATACATCTTGCAAATTAGAAGTATATCCAAATCTTAAATTCTTCTCATAAATTGCTCTTGTTGTCATCAATTACCAAAAAGGGGGAGATTGAAAGCATCTAGGCCCCTAAAAATGTTAGTTTTGGTAATTAATGAATTTATGTGAATATGGGACTAATGTGTGCATTAAGTGTTTGAAAGGATATGTTCAAATAGCAAAGAAAGAGGCTCACAAAATATCCCATGAAGATTCAAGATCTCTAGGGCGACAAGGTAAATAGTTTAGGTATCTATTTTGTTTTACCGGTCTTGGAGTTAGGTTGAAAGACCGGATTATAGGATAGACGCCGTACTATTAAGAGGGATCATGGTGATTGCTTGATCATGTTCAAATGTGCCCTTTGGATCAATTTAGGATCATGCATGCACTTAGAAATTAAAATTAAATCAAATCTGTGCATTGTCAGAAAATCCGGTAGTTCCGGCGTGTATTAGGCGGAACTACCGCAGGTCCGGTAGTACCGGGCGCCCGGGCGGAACGTTTTTTCCAGAGAGTGTCCGGACTAAGACTTAGTCTCTCGGAAAACGGTAGTACCGCGGTTTGACCTGCGGAACTACCGGACTGCCGGTAGTACCGGGCACTCGAGCGGAACTTTATTTCCAGAGAGCGCCCGGATTTTAACTTAGCCTCTCGGAAAACGGAAGTACCGCGGTTTTACCTGCGGAACTACCGCATGTGCGGAAGTTCCGGACACCCGAGCGGAACGTTTTTTCCAGAGAGCGCCGAGAATAAGACTTAGTCTCGTTGAGATCGGAAGTACCGGGCTTGGGGCGGAACTTCCGGACGTCCGGAACTACCGCGGTTTTAACGGCGGTAGTACCGCACTCATTGACCAACGGTTACTTCTGACTCTCTGACATAGCCGTTCTGACCGGTCAGCTAGGGTCCGGTAGTACCGCGGTTTTGCCTGCGGTAGTACCGGATTTCCTGAATTTTCAGAATTGTTTATTGTAACGGCTATTTGAGGTGGGTGAGGGTATAAATACACCCCCACCAGAACTAGGACGTGTTGTTGAACATCCATTGAATACATTTGAGCCTAGAGCAACCTCTCACACCTCATTCACTCTCTTGTGCATTCATTTGAGGTAGTTGACCCAAAATTCAAGTGCATTGCATTCTAGTTGATCCATTGAGCACTTGAGTGAGATCAAGCCGCAGTGGTCTATTCTCTTGGTGCTTGCCGGCACCTAGACGGCTTGGCGGAGCTTCGGTGATCTTCTCAAGAAGATTGTGAGAAGGCCCGGAAGATTGTGAAGGCTTGGAGCTCGCCTACCCGGAGAGGGAAAGGGCATCCAATAGTGATCGAGGTGTTTAGGCTCATTCGTGGAGCCGGTCCGATTCGTTCGGGCTTACCTCAACGTGGACTAGGGGAGACCGGCAAGTCTCCGATCACCACGGTAAAAAGTAATCGTGTCAAATTGTGGTTTGCTCTCTTGTGATCATATTCTTCCAAGCAACGCTCTTTATTCATATCATTTGATTGCTTGCTTAGTTAGAGTAGCAAGTGTTGTTCTCTACCTTTCGTTATTGCTCTTAGTCGATTACTTGTGCTAGTGTTAGTGTTATCTTGCTCTATCAATCCATCAAGTTTAAAATTGCTAATAAGAATTAGACGAAAATTTTAAAACCTCCTATTCACCCCCCTCTAGTCGGCCTCCTCGATCTTACATCGGGGAGCACCACCACCTCTATCAGCTTCCCCATGCCTCGGTGAAGCTTGTCAACCCCTTCATTGCCCAAGTTCACCGCCGAAGCATCACGCCTGCCGGAGCCCAAGCACCACTGCTGCCAATCCTCATCGTTGACCCCATTCTGGCCACTTCCGGTATTGCACTCGTGCACTAGCACCCTTTCCTCACTCTCCTCTCTCTAATACAGTCCTCCCTAGTCGCCGTCGAGCCCCACATCGCTGGCGATCATCGGGCCCAGAGCGCCGCTCTCCGCCGGCGCTACCACATCAGCACCCAAGCACAAGTGGCCATCACATGGCACCCCACCTCAGTGCCACACCGCCACGCAGCAGCCGCGCCGCACCTCACCCGCTAGCTCATACTGCACGCCACGTGCCCGTGATGTGGCGTGCCACCTAAAGGCATAGGCCCACGTGGCCGCCACATGGCTACAATGTGGCATGCCACGTTAGCGCCAAGACCCTCCTTAGACACGTCAGTGCCACGTGTCAGACACATGGTAGCCATGTCATCAAAACCCACCATGTCAGCGGCCACATGTAGGGCTGAAGTCAGCATGATGTCATAAATAAATTCATTGCGGACATCATAAATATCTTTTTCGTCTGAAAAATAATTCTAGAAATTCCAGATTTTTCTTTTTTATTTAGGTTTTGAACTTCCAGAGGCTCGTTCTTCTTCACCCTAACTCCGATTGAGCCCGTTCAAATTTCTAAATTTATCAAAAATTCTAATCTATCTATTTGTGCCCTCATTTTAAATTTTTAGATTTTATTTAAGTTTTCCTTGGGTATTTTTACATGTAGACTACAACGATTCAGAAGAATTCTTCAGCGACGATACACACCAACTCGCGAAGCAATACAAGTCACACACCTTAATTATGTTGATACTAGATTATGAAATAAAATTATATTATTTTAAATTATATTGCATGCTTAATTTTATTCAATGTATTTCAATTCAGTTTTAAATTTAGTTATTGCCTATTGTTAATTCCTCCATTGACATTGAATTTCCATGTACCTTGTCACCTAGAGTAAAACTCTAGTTAGCATACTAGTATGGCTAGAGAATTTTTGTAGCAGATTCTTAGACATGCATAGATATAACTTTATGTTGCGATACCTTTTTCGCATAAAATGATGAGCTTTTAAAAAGTATTCTTGACTTCAGTGAGTTAAGAAAGTTTGTGAAATATTTCAAAATAAAATATAAAACTTGGTTTAGACTTAGGCTAATTGTTAGGTGGTGGGTGCTGGCATGCATTGTTGTTCAATGACACAATGTTGAGTGTCAGGCACAGGAGGTATGTGCTACTGTTAATTAAGGACCGATCTATGAGCTACTGTTATAAAGCCCTATTGTACTACCACAAGGCTTCTATGGAACATCCTGGTTGACTAATTTGTAGGTACCAAGCTGAGCCTCATCATAGGTTGAAAGTGAGCGCGAGGCCATGAGAAGTCTCACTCGGCTCAAGAAGGGGTTCCGGTCTAGTGGATTCCTTACTGGGGTGAAACCTAAATGTTGGCTTAGCCAGCTTGAAGGCTTTGCTTTATAAAGGCCTTGTTATGATTTCTCAGTCGCACATCTACAGAATCTATATGAGATCTTTTGGAAAAGATGGTCTGGGTGGAATGCCTGTAGTTCGGTTAGTGTAGGAGATGGACCTGCACTAACATTATTAATTTCATTTACCGTACTGTCTTTACTTACTGTATTAAATTTAGTAATTTTAATCTATTTATTATTCTTTTAAAATGCTGCTTTACGCTCAAACTAACCCTATATGCATTCCTTTATTACCTTTATCATTATATTGCATTTTCTCATGTGACTTGTGGAGTACAAGTTTGTACTCACCCTTGCTATCTCATTTCAAAGGAGGACAGCTTCAACTACAGTGAAGATCTGGACGAGTAGGCCTCGTCTTACTGTCGTTTGCCTGTGGGCAGGCTCAGTGAGCTTCTTCCACTACTTATATTCAAATTTGGTCTATGGGTTGTGGATGTAAACTTTGGCAATCATGCCCATATTTAGTTAATAAATGTCATTATGGGTGGTATTTATCTCTGTTGTCTACTATGTGTGTTAGCTGATTCTAGACTAGTGCGATTTACACAGAGGATCCAGGAGTTGTTACTCAAGGGTCTGATAATTCATCTTTTGTCAGACCCTAGAGCAACAACTCTTGGATTCTCTATATAAATCGCACTAATCTAAATCAGCTAGTGCACATAGTAGATAACAAAGACAAATATCATGCATAATGATAAATATCATCCAAATAAATTTAGATAAACTCTAAAAATTAAAAAGGAGGGTAGAAATTGATAGATTGAAATTTTTTATGAATTTAAAAATTTGAACAGGCTCAAATGAAGTTAGGATGAAGAAGAACATGCCTCTCAAAGTTTAAAACCTAAATAAAAAGAAAATCTGGAATTTCTAGAATTATTTTTCTAAAGTAAAAGATATTTATGATGTCAGAAAGGAATTTAATTTCTTTGGCCGAATTAAATTTCTAAAGGAAATACTAATTTATGACATCATGCTGACGTCAGCCCTACACGTGGCAGCTGACATGGTGGGTATTGCTGACGTGGTGCTGATGTGGCTTGGGAGGGTCTTGGCATTGACATGGCATGCCACGTGGCAGCCATGTGGTGGCCATGTGGGCGTGCAGTATGAGCTGGCGAGTGAGGAGCAATGTGGCTACCACGTGGTAGTTGTAGAGACCCGAATATGCAAATCCGGACTCTCCTATGCATTCCGCACTAGTCCAGGATCACGCTAGTGCACACAGTATAACAAAGATGAAATATCGACCATATCACGATTTACTAGGAAAAGACTCAAATATTATTAATAATTATCAGAGTGCGACCTTATGGCCAAGCTTACAATTAATAGCCTGAACAGTACCGCGGGGGTACTGTTCATTCTCTCTCCTCTTTCTTTTTTTTGGAAATTTAAAATTTAGCTGAAACAAACTCCAAAAAATTCAAGAAAATACAAAAAAAATTCCTTGTAACACAAGGAACACAAATAAAATATTTTTGTCAAATATTAATGTTTAATTTAATCACATTAAATCTTTTTAATTAATGAAAATTCCAATTAAGCTTTAATTAATTCCAGAAAAATCCAAATGGTGAATTTTATTTTAAAAGCTTCAAAAAGGCTCTAAAAATTAGGATGTTACAAAACTCCCCCCCTAAACGGAATCTCGACCCCGAGATTCAGGCTCACTAAAAGAATAGGTTACCAGGTGCGACTTCGGAGACGACGTTGTTGAGGCTTCCCCTTGTAACGCTCTGAGGTATTTGGCTTCCTTGACTTGACGATGTTCCATGGCTTTCTCCTGGAGTCTTGGTAGGGGTACTTCCAAGGTTAAACGGAATTGGCGAGTTTGCGCGACGATTCTGCGGACACTTGCGAGCAAAATGACCTGGCTCTTGACACTTGAAACAAATAAATGGAGTTACTAGGCTTCTGTCCCTCTGAGACTGATTGTTGACATTGATAGTGCGTGGTCCCAAAATATCATGACGAGGCATTGGAGCTGGAGTCTTGAAATCTGACTGTTGTGATACACAGGCTGGCTGGTATGTGTTAAATCTGGCTCTTCAAGGCTCAATAGGTAAGAGGGAACAACAAAGGTAAGTGGTAAACTCTCCTAAGGGGGATAACTAATGGCAACCCTAAACTAAACAAACACTTAGCTGAAAAGGCTAACAAAAGAAGCAGCAAACTCCACAAAAATACTTTTGACATGACTGCATTATAATGCTAGAAGCAAAACTGCAGCTTACATCACACCCAACGGCAAATAAGAAGCAAGACGATCTACACGATACTAAAACTATAACAAGGTTCAAATCTAATGGCTCCTAATCTTCACGGAAATCTCCAATCTTTTCTTGACATATTGGGTGCTTCCTTGATCCCGACTTCCCAGCACAGCTTGAAGGATTCCATGCCAACTTTCACTTTGATTGCGGGACACTCGAGACATCTATGGACATTATGGGGGTAAGAAGTCAAATTTAGTTTTGAAAACAATATTTTAGAGGAGGCAAGGAGTAAGAATCCTAAGAATGAGGTAAGAATAAAGAATTACTAGATAACCATTTGGTTGATTTGATTTAGAAAATAATTTTTGAAATCTTTGCTAATTTGACCACTCTAACTAGGGCTTCATCCTACAGTCGATACAGCTCTTATACCACCTCTGTAGAGACCCGAATATGCAAATCCGGACTCTCCTGTGTATTCCGCACTAGTCCAGGATCACGCTAGTGCACACAGTATAACAAAGATGAAATATCGACCATATCACGATTTACTAGGAAAAGACTCAAATATTATTAATAATTATCAGAGTGCGACCTTATGGCCAAGCTTACAATTAATAGCCTGAAAGGCTTAAAGAAACTAGCAGCGGAAAAACCAGAAATAAGCGTAGTAGCCACTCGACATGCCCACAGGCAATCGACTGGGGAGCGAAGTCCTAATCCGTGAAGTCGTCGAAGTTTCCTCCTCCAGGTACCTCCTGCTGGACCGGTTCTTCTTCCTCAACTGAGCAAATATGGATGAAGCCGTGAGTACATAGAGTACTCAGCAAGCCGTTTATAACAAAGTATGCAATATAATATGCAAGGCTTACCAAAGGACGGCTGAAAGGTTAATTTTGCAGAAAGCAACAATTTAAAGTAAATACAATAAATAGATTGAAAAGTGAACTTTATAAATGATAATAAATAAGTAACCAAAGGAATTGAGACCAACCATAAGTAAACTGACCATTCACCCAAGGAATCCACCATGAACCAAGATCCATGAAATGAACCACCAGTGAACTAACCATTCACTCTCCAACTTAACCCAACCAGGTTTTTATGAAAACTCTACCCCTCGTGTGAAATCACCAAGCATTGTCCATGACCGAGGACACGGCTATTCGAATAGTTTTACACTCTGCAGAGGTTGTACAACTTTACCCACAAAACATGATCATCCCGGATTGCCACGCGAGTTACACACTTCCTTAGGTGTGCGGCGAGGAGATCATGACAAGGCCTTTACAATGTTCAATCTCAACCCAGTTCCGCCTTGCTAAGGTTTCACCGTCGAGTAGGGTAACCCCCTAGTCGATAATTGCCCCCTCTTGTACCATTGTGGATCCATGGCTCCAACCACACCACACTCATCCCAATGACGGAACCGAAATTGAAACATCACAAATTAATTAGCCAGGTCCATCCCATACTGGACATGTGGTTGTACGGTAAGGCTCAGATCAATGGCGCACAAAGTTAAGTCCTTAAGTATTACCCAGGCGAAGCATCCACATCCCAATGTGCAACCTGCACCCCCTTTACTGCACGATCATTCGCCCGAGTGAAAACCAATTTTGTATAACCAACAGCAATGACACACCAATGTCATGGCACACAAATTTTATAACTGTGGCTACAACCACGATTCAATATATCATTATGTCAAAATTAATTAATAGATCACATGTGATGATAAACCCAACGTACTAGAAGCATGGCTAAGCAATTCTAAGCGTACCACCCATGTGACAACTAGTATTGCATCACTAAATAATTTCCCATCCTATGATGACAATGGAATCATGGTATTCAAATTATCAAGAAGGAAATAAGCAATTAGGTCATTAACTACCCATACAAGGGTTTTATAATAAAGTAGCAATGCATGATAATTTAAAACAAAATAATACATAATAGATTTAAAAACTGGGTTCAACATGATCAAAGGGCACAACTTGCCTTGGCCTTGCTCAGTTAGGAATTCTTGATCTTCGAATCCTGCTTCAGCTCCTTCGAACGCGTTATCTAACGAGAGAGGAAACGAGACGAAACACAAAAATAAAATCAAATAAAATTCAAATAAACTCCAAAAACTTCAAAACCAGAACCAAAAGATAGAGATCAATTTTAGATGAATTTAGGAAAAAGAATTGGGTCGATCGGAGTTCGGACGAAGGAGAACGAGCCATCTAAAGTTTGCCGGGGCGAGAAAATGCTGGAAATTCACAGATGTTACTGTTCACCCGAGAGCAATTTTTGGAAAGGAGGCTAGCGCTGGCGAGAGGAGGCATGGGAGATGAATCCAACTAGCAAAATGGGTTGCTAGGGACCTAATGCACACATAGGAAGCGACGGCACATCAAACGAAGCACGGTGACGGCTCGGGCGGCTTCAATGGCATGGGTAGGAGAGAGGAATAAAACTCGGGCACAGGACATGGAGAAGTAGGGTGAGCACGGGTTAGAATGCGGCTTAGGGAAGCTAGAAAAATTATCGGCTCGGCCAGAAACCCACCGGAGACGACGCAAACGACGTTTGAACGACATCGGGAAGGAAAAAGGGAAACTTAATATCTTGGTGCTCGGTGAACGAAATCTAAAACCACTTGGAGGGTAGCTACCTGAGATGGTTTGGCACGATGTGACGTGAACAGATTGGGAAAAAACACCACCGGATAGATGGGGACACGAGATGCCATTGGCGGCCATGGCGAGGTTCGGAGGCGAAAATTTGTGGAGGCTTTTTGGGGAAACGGAAGTGAGCACGGCGTAGAACGCAGCGAGGCATGGCTAAGAAAAATTACGGCAAGGGCTAAATCTTACCGGAGGCGACGAATCGACGTCGGGAAGCGCTCTTGACCTAGATTGGGGAAAACTTGATTCTGGGAGATTGGCTACACCAAAACCAAATTAATTTGGCCAGAAGGTAGATGGGATATGATGGCACAATGTGACGCGAAAGGATCACGGAAAAACTCATCGGATTGCTTGAGACGCAACGAGCAATTTCGAGACCGAAGGACGTCGGTGCCGACAGCGTCCTGAGCTTTGAGGGGACTTGGTACGACTTGGGATGGGTTTAGGGGAGTCAAGGGGTCGTATTTATAGGTTTGGAAGAGGTAGAAACCGACTCCAATTCGTGGAATTCGGTTTAGAGTCCGTTTCAGAAAATAAGAGATAAAAGGGAAACGGATGAACGAAACGGAAAGAGGCCAGTTGGGATAGATTCCTTGCGGGATTTGGCACAAATTTCCTTTTGGGAAGACATTGAGATGAGGTCCGGATTGAAAGTTATGAAGAAAGTGAAAAACGGAAGAAACCTGCACGTACAGGAGAGATCGATCTGCTGCGAGCGCGCTAGACAGATGAACAGTACCGTGGGGTACTGTTCATTCTCTCTCCTCTTTCTTTTTTTTTGAAATTTAAAATTTAGCTTAAACAAACTCCAAAAAATTCAAGAAAATACAAAAAAATTCCTTGTAACACAAGAAACACAAATAAAATATTTTTTGGCAAATATTAATGTTTAATTTAATCATATTAAATCTTTTTAATCAATGAAAATTCCAATTAAGCTTTAAATAATTCCAGAAAAATCCAAATGGTGAATTTTATTTTAAAAGCTTCAAAAAGGCTCTGAAAATCAGGATGTTACAGTAGTGTGGCACTAAGGTGGGGTGCCATGTGGCGGCCACACATGCTCGGTGCTGACATGGCAGTGCCGGTGGTGAGCGACGCTCTAGGCTCAATGGTCGCCTGCGAGGAGTGTATTAGAGATAGGAGAGTGTGGGGAGGGTTCTGGTGCACGAGTGCAATACCAAAAGTGGCTGGAATGGGGTCAGCAGCGAGGGTGCTCAGGCTCCGATGGGCGCAATGGTTCGGCAGTGAACTCAGGTGATGAAGGGGTCGATGAGCTTCGCCAAGGCACAAGGAAGCTGATGGAGGTGGTGGCGTTCCTCGGGGATGGCTGAATCGGAGCTTAGCAGAGCTTGGCCAAGGCAGGAGCACGGTGTGGAGATGACTCGAAGCTCGAGGGCGGGAATTGGGGGCAAGGAGGTGTGGTGTGGGAGCTGGGGGTGTTCGCGGACCCTTTATATAGGGCGGAGGGGGTACCATGGCACGGCAATTGCTCGTTGTGATTGTGGCGATGGAAATTGGGGCGGGGAGGAGAAAGGAAAGGAGATGCGGGCAAGGAAGAAGGAGGGCCAAGATTTAGGGGATTAAGCTCTAGCAGCACATGACTTTCCAAAACTAAAGAGAGGCAGAGAAGGGGAGTCGAGATCGGCAAGGATTCGGTAGCCAGCGAAAAAAGGAAAGGGGAGGGAAGAGAGAGAGAGGAAGGAGCAGCGCAGTAGGGAAGAAAGGGCTAACGGGTGGGGCCCACCTGTCAGTGAGGGAGAGAGATGGAAATGGAGGGGCGGCGGGGATGGGCCGATTGGCGACATGTGTTGGGGAGGGAGGATCCTATGGTCGGGAGAGAAAGAGAGGTGAGAGCGAGGGAGGAAAGTAGGGGCGAACGGAGGAGAATGAGCCAGGAGGCGATGTGGCTAAATCAGAACCACCCACACATCGCCTAGAGGAATGAGGTGGGAGTTCAATTTTTTAATTTTTATTTTATTTTTTAGAAAACCTAGCAAAGTCAAAAAAAAAAGGCTCGGAAAAACACCAAATAAATTCCAGAAAAATCATAGAAGTTCCTAGAATCATTTTGGACTTAGGAAAAAAATACTTCCAACTTATTTTGTTAAATTTTTATACTATAAATACCTTTTTAATATTAACATTGATTTTTAAAATCCGGGAAAGCACACAAAATTCAGATAAAAGCCAAATAAGTCCAAATAATTCATTTCAATTAAGATTTGCATGAAAATTCAAAATAACATTTATTTCATAATATTTTATCTCACTCTCTCTCTCTCCTCTTTCTCACTCTTGCCAACAAGTGGGACCCACCTATCAGCTCCTTCCTCCCCCTTTCTTCTTTCCCCTGTCTGCCTTCATTGCCGAACTTTTAAATAGCGCCATTAGTGTGAGCATTTGGTGCCATTATTAGCCCTCGTCACACCCCTCTTTATTTCTCACTCGCCTTGTCCATTTCCCCCTTCTTTAAACCTCCCTAAACACTTTAATCGTGCCACCTTTGGCTGCTTTACTCCAACGAGTAACCGACAGCCATTCCTCTCCCCGCGCCCTATAAAAACCCCTCCCTAAGGATCCTTTAGTCACGCCACCCCTCACCCACTATTCATTTCCTTCTCCCATGCATCCGAGCCTCCTTGCGCCTTGTTCCTTATCCGCTGGCCTCCGGACAAACTCCAACAAGAAATTCCTAGAGGCTCCAACTGCCCCACGCCACGGCGGTGCTTTCTCCATCTTCACCGCGCCCGGGTGAGCGTCCGATGCCCCACCATCAAGCAAATCCGCCACTACACGTCTCCGCAGCCGACGCCCTTGCAATGATCACAGCCAAACCTCACCACTGGCACATTTTTGATCCCCTCGGAGTCCGTGCCAAGGTGAGGCCGCTTCACCATCATCTCCTCTTGCCTTCGCGCATGTCGGTCGCCGCCACCGCCAGCCGAAGCGCCGGTGACCATTGGGCTCGGCATGCCACCTCCGGTCGGCATGGCCACGTCACCGACCCAAGCACTTGTGGCAGCCACGAGGTGCCATGTGGTAGCAACCTTGTCATACCGATCGGACTGGACCGAACATCAAATCTTGATCGATCGGACTGGTCTGAACATTTTCAAAGCTTTTTTCCTTCACAAAATTAATTCGGCCGGAATAATAAACCTGATGCTAACGGCATAAATAGAATTTCCAGTACAAAAATAATTCCAGAAAAATTTTCTTTCTTTAGTTTCAAACTTCCAGAAGCCCGTATTTCCTCATTCTAGCTCCGATTGAACCCATTCAAATTTCTAAAATCCTAAACTATCCATTTCTGGACTCTTTTTGAATTTTTGAGTTTTATCTTAATTTAGTTTGAACTTATTTTCTTTGGTTCTTCATGAAGGCAAGTTACACCTTTGATAATGTTGCTCCTAGTAATTTAAATTATTATGCATGCATACTTTTGATGAAACATAGTTTAAATTTGTTTTAAATTCTAGTTATATCCATTTCCTTTGTATACAGCCAAACTTGACATTGAACCAAAACATGCCTCGTCACCCTAGATAAAAATCTAGTTAATACATTAGTATTAACTAGAAATTTTATAGAATTGCTTAGCCATACTGAGAACAAGTGTTAGGTAGGAAATATTTGTTTCAGAAAATGATGGTTTCTAAAATGTATCCTTGACTTCGATGAGTCAAGAAGGTATATGAAAATATTTTAAAACAAAATATAAAATTTGGTTTAGACTTAGGCTAACGGTTAGGTAATGGGTGTTGGCATGCATTGTTGTTCAGTGATACAATGTTGATTATCAGGCCCAAGGGGTATGTGGTTTGAGCCTAAGCCAAGTTAAGGACAGGTCTATGTGCTACTGCTACAAAGGCACATCATACTACCACAAGTTGGTATGGGACGGTCCTACCTGAATAATTTGTGAGGTCCCAACTTTGGTCTCGCTATAGGTTGAAAGTGAGCGTGGCGTAGGTCATGTAAAATCCCACTCAGCTCAAGAGGGGGCCCTAGTCTGGTGGATTCCTTACTAGGGTGAAACCTTAGAGTCAATATGATCAGGTTGACGGCTTAGCATTGTAAAAGCCTTATTATGATTACTCAGTCACACGCCTATGGAAGCGTGTAGTAGCCAACATAACGAGTTAATCATATCATGTGGGTAAAGCTGTACAATCTCTGGAGAGTGTAAAACTATCCTGGATAGCTATGCCCACGGTTATGGGAAAGCTGAGTAAAGTTTTTCATAGATTAGATTTTGTTTTAAATGGTTTATAAAATACTTAGGAATGAATGGAATTTATATGAGATCTTTTTGGAAAAGATGGTCCGGGTAGGATGCCCGTGGTTAGGTTAGTGCTTGGTCAAAGCCTTCACAAATGATATTATTTTGTTGAAAACTTGTTTCTATCTATTATATCAAAGACAACTTTTGAAACTACTTACGGTATTTACTTTAATTTCGCTCTTTTGAAACTACTTACGGTATTTACTTTAATTTCGCTTTACGCTCAATTAACCTTAGTATGTCTTCCTTTGTCAATCATTATGCATGCATTAACTCTGTTAAACCTCCTAGTATAACTTGTGGAGTACTTTATGTGCTCATGTTGCTCAATTCATCATTTTTTAGAGGATGTCTTCGACTTCGGTAAGGATCAGGACGATTAGACCGCGTCTTACTGTCATTTGCTTGTGGGCAGGCTTGTTGGGCTTTTTCTGCTTCGGTTTTATCTTCCACGGCTTATATTTATATTTGGCCTATGGGATGTTATTGTAAACTTTGGCCATCAGGCCCATATTGAGCTAAATAAAGTTGTCATTATGCATGATATTTGTCTTTATTATCCACTGTATGCACTAGCTGATCCTGGACTAGTGCGATTTACACAGAGAATCCCGGGAGTTGTTGCTCTGGGGTCCGACACCTTGGCAGGGATCAACAACGGTTGCACATGTACAAATGTTTGATGTTGCAATAGTTAGCATTAAGCAATAATTGGAGAAAAGTAGAAGATAACTATGTGGTGGAGTATTGTGTCGGAATGAGTAACAATGAAGAGATTGTATTGGAATATGTAACAGCTAAGTGGGTTCGATTAAGAAATTATTCATGCTATTGGAGGTCAAAGTAGAAAAATTGTAGCAGCGAGAAGTGATAGAAGATACTTGGTTCGGTAGGGTAGCTAGCGTGTAAGGTATTATTAGTTGAAGGTAGGCGTCCATAGTTCATCGGTGTATACATGAGCAATATACTATAATGCTATGTGAACTATGAGATAATTTGTTACATATATTATCGATGTGTTGCTTTGAAATTAAATAGATGTACATGTGTATGCATATATTTTCAAAGAAGAGTAACTAATGGAGGAAGAATGTAGGCATGTAGCTACATGATCCATGTGTAATGGAGAGTGTTTAAGTTTTTAAGAACCTCAACAACTTAGTATATTCAATAATTTTCTTCTATCAAGCTAATACTTTAATTACATTTATTAAATTACATTTTTCTTTCAAACTTCTATTGTCGTTTATAATGTTTATGGTGTCTTAAAATTCTAAGTAATCTACGAGATACAAAAGCATATTTTTAAATATCTAAATTATATTATTTGATACTGGAAACATTGTAACAAACTTAGCCATACAAATACGCAGACCACTAAAGAAAGAAACAACGGAACCGCATCCTCCGTCCCGGTCCCGTCCCCTCCCCTCCCCTCCCCTCCCTTTCTCTCCTAATCCCCTCCACCACCATAGCACCTTCACCCAATCCCCTCCCTCCCTCTCCGCTGGTACCAACAGCCGAGGTCCAGGCGAACACGACGATATGGAGGCTATGGTGGCGAGCGGCAACGGTGCTGGAAGACCGAGGCAGGGGCAAAAAAGGTCGAGCGGCTGTGTTGGCTTCCTTCCGCGGGTAACTCGTTGGTAAGACAGAGGCCACGTTTTTGCTTCGCCAATGGCTGAACCATGTTCTTGATCCACTCTGAGCCAATGTAGCTTCTTTGGCGTGGTAATCAAAATTTCGAGCCACCGAATCTAAATACAACCATCCGCCTCAATCTGAAGCTTCAGTGCCTGTGGAAACGAGAGATCATGGACACTGAACAAATGGGCTGCCCGTACTCGTCAAATTCCGTTCTCACAGTTCCGTCATCGCGTGGTCAATGTCAACGCCTACTAGCAGATGCTGTTGTTCCTACAGCATCTGTTCTTGTGAATGGTATGTATCCGAGTACATTGGTGCTCTCAATCCTTCACACGATCGCCTCTTTGCTGTATTTATCGACGGAATCTATCGTCCTGTGCGATGCGAGTTATGAATAAACTACAGAAGAGGTCATCTCTTAATTAGGAAGTTTTCATCTTTGAGCATGACAAGTGATAATTTCAGGTAATCAAACTGGCGTACCTCCTTTCTGTTCTTAAAATATTCTGAATTTTATTTCTTCTGTTCACCGATGTGTTTCCATTAGCAATGAAGATAAAATACTATAATAGGACACTGCTTTTTTTTCTGCAAAAGACTGGGTTTGCAGCTTGAATCAAAAATGAGCTTGAATCAAACTGCAATTGAAGGGCTGAATGTTTTCGTTCTGTTCTGTTTACTAATAGCCTCTCAAATAAAGTAGAACCAGCAAAGTTCTTGGTCATTCGACAGACACTACATGCAACGCCACAAATATGATGGGGATTTTTCTCTTCCATAATAAAATCCGTAAGCTTGTGTTAATTATTATTGAGAGTAAATTTGACCGCTAGTCCACATCTAGTTATTTGGTCTAATTATTTTCATCAATCAAGTCCCACAAATCTTTCTTTCCCCTTACAGCTGGTACTCTTTTGTTAGTTTGTAGTCCATATGTGCTGAGATGGTTACTGATGTTCTCTTAAAGGTCCAAAATGTGGACTATTGCCAACTTACCTCTAATTCTAAGAAAATATACTAATTTCCAGTGTGTCTAACCCATCACTCCTTGCATGCATGCCTGCCACAGTTCCCAAACACTCCTTGCATGCATCACTACTAGCTTATTAGTAGTAATGACATTTCCATTTGTACACACATCATTTATCATGTGGGAAAGCAGTGTTCACTAAGGTGCTAGACGCTAGTCGGACGGTAGGCTTGGCGGCGGGAAAAATCAGCTAGGTGGACAAGAGAGGTAGGTGACGCCTAGCACCTAGGCACCACCTAGACGGACTAGGCCAGCCGCCTTGGGGTACGGATGGGGAAAGACATGCTAGATGCAGATCAAAAGAGATTACAGCCGGCAACAGACCAACAGATAACGTAACCGACCATGATTGCAATTCGGAAGCAGAGTCCTAAATAAATTAGCTTCTAAAGTTAGAGCAACTCCAAGAGATTAGCCAAAAGAAATATCTAAATTTAGTGATTTAGCTATTCTCTAAAATGAATCTCACCTAAAAAAATAAGACTACTCCAACAGGCTATCTAAACTAGAGGGCGCGCGGTGGGTCGCGTACGCGCGGGAATGGGGCGCAGCGTGCGGGAAGGAAACGCCGACCGCGCCAAGAGGCTGGATGGTGAGCGAGGTAGGCTATCCAAAAATAGAGAGCGAAGGAGGAGGGATAGAGAGCTACTAAATTTGAAGAGTCATTTACAGAGTCTATTGGAGACGTTTTTTCTCCAATAATAACCAAATTTACCTTTAGAAAATGATTTAGCTCTTCTTCCTAGTTGAGTAAGATTAGAATAAGAACTCTGTAATTAGAAAGTTACATTACAATAATGTAAGTCCACCCTCTATTTAAAGAGGAGGGCATCATGATTTGAAGGCAGAATAGATCAATCTTCTTCACCTCTCTCTCTTTTTCCCTACCCTATTCCGGTGCCCTTCTTGTGCGCCACAACTCTATCTCGCTGCAGTCATCAATATGGGACCTCTTGGCTGCCGCAAGGGACCAGGGCCTCGCCCTCCTGCTCCGTGCCCGTGACAACTTAGTATCAGAGCCAATGGCTGGAACTTCCGAGATGGCAAGTCTGACCTAGCAAATCATCGATCTCACGGCATCCATGATGGTCAAAAAGAAAGAACTGAAGACTGATCTTACTACAGACATCACTCGCATCAAGGAACGCATCACCGCATTAGAAAAAACGACCAGCATATGCCGGAGATGGCTTGCTGCAAGCCCCACCCAGACCGATACCCACCCTCCCGCCCTCGTCGACATTTTCATGGACAATGCAGACTAGCGGATCGCACGCCCCTCACATCCATAAGCTGTCTTTTCCTATGTTCAATGGCAAAGAAGATCCTCTTCGTTGGCTTAATTGTTATGCCATTCTTTTGAGGCCAGCAAACACCTGAGAGCGACAAAGTTTTGTCTTACCATCTAGTTGGATCGGCTCAACAATGGTACTGTCTGTTGGGTTGATCTCGGCTAACTAACCCCGAGATTTCAGGGAGGCAACTCCACCACTCGCGCCATGATCGGAAGCGCCACTAACCCCTCTTGGTTTCGGTCCCGGTCACCCAGCGCCATATAAAAAGGACTAGGGTTTTCGGCAGAGAAAAAGACACAAGTTGCTAAAGGCTTTACAAACCCTAACAAGCCCGATCCCTAACGGTGCGCTGTGGTGAATGAAGGCCGAAGCCCTTCTCCGACCACGACATCAGCTTTACTGCGCCAGCCGACCACCTCTACACCGTCGGCCGCCTAAGCATCACCGACCCTCCTCTGCTGCGTCGACCGACCACCGACCACCTCTCTTGGCATCTTCAAGTTCGGGTATGCAAATTACGCTTCCGCTATAAGGATCTATTGTAGGTGTTCATGCCTTGATCTAGGGTTAATGTTAATGATTCCTGATTAGACTTAAATCAGCTCTTACACTGTCTACTCAAATGCGACAAAGGCGAACCACCATGGTATCTTTTCAAAGAATATTGCAATTTACGCTTTGGACCGCCAATTCCTATAAATTTTTTAGGCGAACTTGCCAAGTTGCAGGCGGCTGGCCAGTAGAGGAGCATCAAGAAAAGTTTTTGGAACCAATCCCTTTCCTCTTCTTAGCAGGCGCAGCTCTTCACCTCAGGTCTTATGGAACCAATCCGCATAGACATGGAACTTCAAAATCCAGGCAGTCTCCAACTCGCAATGGCACTGACATGTGCCTATGAAAAGCATCATCTTCTGACATCATCGCTTCCAAAGCCAGTGGTACGCTCATCAAATCAGCAGCGTCTTTTGCCTTCCATGGTTAGCTCTGTTTCCTCCCCTACAGCCCTAAAAGCACAATCAACACCCGGCACAACAAGTGAGGGCACTTCTTTTCCAGCGGCTATTGTGTTACCTCGTCGGCAATAAACTGCAGCCCAAATGGCCGAACATCGATGGTTGGGCCTGTGTTTCAGTTGTGAAGAAACATTTTTTACTGGACATCGCTACAAGCGTTTGTTTCTTCTCGAAGTCATCCCTGACAATCTAGATGATGATGATAGTCCTGCAGAGCCTACCAATCTAGAAGAACCTGGTATTTCTCTCCATGCATGCACTGACTGGTATTCAACCGCGCTCCACACAAACTATGAAACTTCCTGTGTCGGTAGTTCCGACATGGTTAGTCACTCATCTGAATTCTGGTTCTACACATGATTTTATCACCGAAGAGGCAGTGCTTCGAGCTGGAATGATTTTATAGCAGTGCCATCCTAGGCGGCCTCCTAGGGTGCCTAGAAAATGGGCACAGGCCGGCCAGCACGACACGGGCATAGTCAGCGCCCTAGGCGCTCGGCCCTCCTAGGCGGTCAACGCTGGTCCTAGGCAAACCCAGGTGGGCAAGGCGCGGCGGCGTTGGGTGAGATGCGTCTCCAACACAAATCCACCCAAACAGTAGTGGCGGCCAGCCTTGGAGAGGAGGCAGGGCGCCAACGACGTCCCCCGGCGCCGTCCCCTCCCTCGCTCCGCCCTCGGGAAAGAAGAAGCTGGGGGGATATCAAGGCAGTAGCGCTCAGGCAGGTGACGAGCAGGGGTGCCGGAGCACAAGGGCGGTGAGCGTAGGCAAGGCGTGCAGGAGTCGGAGCGGAGGGCAGCTAGCACGGGCGGTGGTAGCTAGGGCAGCGGCCAGAGGCACATGGCACAAAGAGCAGAGAGAACTAGAGAAGTGAAATGAGGAGCTCGGCTGGAGACTTGAGGCGATTGAGGGAGTTGGGCTGACAATGCTACCTAATGGTAATGGGACGTGTTAGAGTTTGTAATCTTGTTTTCAGTTTGGTAGCCGTAGTCGTGTACGAGTTAGTGGTCGAAGTCGTAGTCGAGTCAGTCTTGGTGGTCGTGTACGAGTACAACTTTATCGTAATATGAGTTCGAATCAGTTGTCATGGTCACAGTCGAGTATGACTTTGTGTCTGAGTCATAGTCAAGTCCGCTTCGTGGTCAAAGAGCAAGATATAAAAGGGCAGAGCTTTGTACCAAGAAGAGCAGCGCAGAGTTGAGGCGATGTAGTCTAGAGGTGATCGCAGAGCAGAGGGCAATCGGTGTGGTCACAGGCGATCGGTGTGATCGCAGAAGAGTGAGGCGACCGGTGTGGTCGGAGGAGGTGATCGGCGTGATCGTAGTCGATCGGCTTGGGCGACCGGTGTGGTCATAGCCTCATTACTAGCTTTATCATGCACCTTTAGAGTGGAAGATAAATACGTAGTAGAGATGTCCTTATCATCCCCCCTAGTCGTAAAGGCTGTAACAAACCGCGAGGTGGAGTTGCTGCCTAATAGGCCATGAGCCCGCGAGGTGGAGTTGGGCTAAGAATTACTTACTTGGTTTGCATAATGGGCCACGAGGTGAAGTTGGGCTGATAGTGCTGCCTACGATTGTTCAGTTTGCTTCCATCCCTACTACCTATACATGTTCAGTTTGACTGCCTAGTCCGTGCCTAGGCGTCCTAGGCGCTAGGCGAACCACCTAGGTGAACACTGTTTTATAGCCACAACATGGGCTAAGGGTAGCAATGGCTAACAGCGAACATGTGCCTAGCATTGGAGTTTGCTACGGCACAATGTTACACATTGACAAGGAAACGTTTCAGCTTGACTGCTATTCTATTCCTTTAGCCAACTTTGACATTGTTCTTGGCGTCCGATGGTTACGCACTCTTGGGCCAATTCTATGGGGTTTCAACTCCATGACAATGTCTTTCCAACTCAGGGATCGCCAGGTTACGTGGGAAGGCATGCATGACTACACCATCTGGCTCCTTTCATGCTCTCACAGGACCTTCAATGGATTTGATGACTACATTATTGGATGAGTTGTTTATAGAACCTCTCATATTACCACCACCGCGCTCTCACGATCATCGAATTCATCTCATACCTGGTATGGCACCTATTGCAGTTCGCCCCTACCGTTATCCTCAAATCCAGAAAAACGAGCTTGAGCACCAATGTGTGGAGATGCTGCGTCATGGTACTATTCAACTGAGTACTTCTGCATTTTCAGCACCGGTATTACTTTAGAAGAAACATGATAGGTCGTGGCGGTTTGTGTGGACTGTCGGTTTTCAACGACAAAACCATCAAATATAAGTTCCTGATTCCTGTCGTCGAAGAACTTTTGGATGAACTAAAAATCCTTGATTTTTTTACCAAATTAGACTTACGTTTTGGGTATCATCACGTGCGTATACATCCTACTGATGTGGAGAAAACAATGCCTTGCACTCATCAGGGCCTATTTGAATTTTTAGTTATGCCATTTAGTTTGACTAATGCACCAAGTCTTAATGAATACAATTCGATAGCCATACATTCGTCAATTCATCCTTGTTTTCTTTGATGATATTCTCATCTATAGTTCTTTATGGTCAGATCATCTTTGACATGTTCACACAGTCTTCTTCCGAGAACATCATCTTTTTCTCAAGAAATCCAAATGCTTGTTTGGGTCTTCATTCGTCACTTATTTAGGCCATGTCCTTAGTGGTGAAGGAGTCACTATGGATAAACAGAAGGCACAACTGCACAAGTAATTGTTGATTGGCCGATTCCTCACTCTGTTCATGCATTGCATGGTTTTTTAGGTTTGACAGGCTATTATAGGTGTTTTCTTAAATACTATAGCATTATGGCAGCCCCTCTCTCCCAACTTTTGAGAAAGAAATTTTTTCTTGGATGGATGCAACTTCCAGTGCCTTTGAAATACTAAAGCACACAATTACTTTGGCCCGAGTACTACATCTTCCAGATTTTCATCATGACTTCATTTCGAACGTGATGCTTCCGGTTCTGAGATTGAGGCCGTTCTACATCAAAGTGAAGGTCCAATTGCTTTTTTCAACCGCCAGATGGCTTTACAACACAACAATCTAGCGGCCTATGAGCAGAAACTCATTAGTTTGGTTCAAGTAGTACGACATTGACAGCCATATTTGTGGGAACACCCGTTTTTGGTCCGCATCGATCATTATAGCTTAAAATACTTGCTTGGTCAATGATTCGTTACTATACCACAACATTATTGGGTTAGCAAGCTTCTCAGCTTTGATTTTCATGTGGAGTATCATCCAGGGCGGCAGAACAAAGTGGCATATGCTCTCTTTAGGCGTGATTGTGAGCTCTCATTAATTTTTGCCCTATCAGTTCCTCATTTTGAGATCTTTGATGAACTTAGGCGCAAGGTGTCTGCCTCTACTGAATTACAGAAACTTAAGGACCAGATTTTGGCTGGAACCGCGACCCTCGATTTTAATTTTGTTGATGATCCATCACTTTTAAAGGCAAGATTTATGTTCTAAGCCCATCTCCAACACTACCAACTATTTTAACAGCAGCAGACACAACTGGTCATAAAGGTATTCAAAAAAATCTTCATCGTTTGCGCTGATTTTCATCTACAACAAGTCCACTTGGTGTTTCAAGATTTTGTTCAGACTTGCCACACATGTCAGCACAACAAAAGCATTCATCTCCATCCAGCTGGGCTTTTGCAACCATTGGAGGTACCAGTTCATGTATGGAAAGACATTTCTATAGATTTCATTGTGGGTCTTCCATGAGTTAATGGTAAATCAGTCATACTCACGGTGGTCGATAGGTTCTCTAAATATGTGCATTTTATTCCTCTCGTGCATCCTTACACGGCTAGCTCAGTGGCATGAGTATTCTTTGATGAGATTATTCAGTTGCATGGAATTCCAAGTTCGATTGTGAATGATCGTGATCCTATCTTTACCAGCCATTTCTAGGAAGAATTATTTCGCCTCACTGGAGTCTAGCTTAACAGAAGTTCATCATTTCATCCACAGTCAGATGGATAAATAGAGGTAGTCAATAAAATTATCTCTCTGTATTTGCGATGCCTCACAGGTGACCGCCCAAAATAGTGGTTACAATGGCTATCTTAGGCTGAATATCGCTACAACACTTCATATCAGTCATCACTTCGTGAAACACCTTTAAAGGTTGTCTATAGATGTGATCCTCCTTCATTGCGTACTTATGGGTGAGTTCTTTTGGGCTGTGGTTTTAGCTTTTGGCTTGTGGTTTTCGAATTCTGGCTGTTCATAAGAGACAGCACGAAGAGGGAGAAAAATGACATGCAATTTTGGCCGGTATAGTTGAACTTGATACAGTGTGTACTATAATCTATCTATAGATCCCTCATTGGAAAAACACACCGTTTAAAATCTAGTTACTGTAGCAATAGAAGCCAAAGCTAAAGTATAAGTGAAAAAGAAACCAACCATGAACCAGGCTCGGCACGAGTATCAGTAGTGGATAGTATTCTACAGGACCGTGATGAACTCTCCTTACTGATATACATGGTCACTTGAAACACAACAGCGATACAAAAAGCCATATGATGTTCATCGCAGTGACCTGCAATTTGACATTGGTCAGTGGGTTTGGTTACGTCTTCATCATCGCAAACTAACCTCTCTAGCGTTACACAATCAAGGAAAATTAGCACCTCATTTCTATACACCATATCAAATAAGTGAGAAGGTTAGGTTAGTGGTCTTCTAGCCAAAGCAAAAATTCATGATGTCTTTTATATCAGCCTTTTGAAACCTTTTCTGAGTGCACCTCATGATGCTCTGCATCCACTGCCACCTTTGTTTCACGACAAGTGTAGGATCGTATGGCACAATCAGAGAGGGAGTGAATGATTGTCTCCATTTTTTATCACCTAAAATCAAAGCACAATGCACAGAAACAAAGCAATCTGGATCACGAATGGAAGTACCGACCGCAGCAGCGTGCTACCGAGCAAAGTACCAATCAAAGCTGCTTGCCAGTACGTGGTCGTAGCTTCCGCTTATGACTACTCGGTTCGATCGCCCAGTCATTTCGATCGCTCGGCCAGATCTCAGAACGGCCGCCTAATCGTTCCGATCGCTCGGTACAATAACAGATCGATCGTCTGATCGTTCTGAACTCTCTGTACAGTAACGGCGCATGGAGTCGTAACCTCCTTCCGCCTGACGTCTCCAGTTGTTTGACCACACCTGAATGAGTACACGCCAAAGACAACACAGAGCGTGGAAAACAGAGGAAAACGGTGATGCTCTGGAAGTCACCGGAGATGAAAGAATCTGATCTATTATTTCATCAGCAAGTTCTTGGCCACAAAGCACCTCACGTCACCCCTAAAACCTTCGCCACGAAAGCCCTAAAAACCGTACACTAGCTTCCAGCCACCGCGGCTTTTATAGCAGCGAACCGAGCGTGTTTAACTCAAACACCTCAAAACCGTATCCTTAACCACCTGTGCACGAGATCTTATCTCTTCCTCAAATCAAGGGACATGAAACCCATTCTAACATGGGTTTTAACCAACTCGTATAGATCATGGATACCATCCACAACTCCATACGACACATGACAAAGCCTCTAGGATATCCCCTCTTGTATCTCCATTGTGTACTATCACTGCATCTCTCGCGTGAGTCTGATCACCTCGCATGACCAACTAACCGCCGCAAGGGACCTGGGCCTCGACTGCCTGTCTTCCACGACTGCCGTATCCGCTTGCTAATCTGTGCCTGTGACATCATTACACAAATTAACTTTGTTGGGTCGAAGTCCATCCACAGATAAACAAAAACAGTGTGTTTTGGAAAAGCCCAACATTGGATCATGGAAAAAAATGAAGACTTGAGGTCTCCAAGTCCTCGTACTAGTTGCGCAAATTTTCAAAGATGCTTTTGAATTGGCTTAGATGACGATGTAGGAGTCAAAGATGGCTGAAAAGAATAAACAGTTGGTATACCTGTTTGTCTAGCGTACAAGAACAAAATGGGGAGGCTGTTTTCTTTGCAGGGTTAATATCGTTATCCTGCTATCTTGGTAGATGTGGACAGCAGATTTTTTTAGACTAAGAGCAGATTTTTTTTTAGACTAAGGCAGTATCCCAGCTTTATTTGAAATAATAGGTCTTACGGAGGAAAGCAGAAAAATAAACAGCAGATTTATACCCCTCTATTCTTCATTTTGATCAGTTCTTATGTTTTGTAGATGATTTTACTACTCTGTGTACATTGCAATCTCTTTCACTGTTTCACTTGTTAAGGCCTTTCAGCATCTTTTTCTTTTTTGCTTTCAGCTTATTTAAGTTAGAAGCTATTTGGAACACGTTGGTTCTTGTCGTAGGGGTGGCCCCCACCTAAGCCCAGCAGGCCTGTTAGAGAAATGTAAGGCCCAAAATGGGACATGTAATGACATAAGTGCCCTTGTAGGGAATACTTGGATGTAAGGGTATAATTGTAAAAGCACTCCTCATGTGAATACATATATGCAGCACAGGCCATGGGGGAAGACCCTAAGCCATTCATTTTACTCAACTCCCCACTACTACACTCTCTCTCTCTGTTTGGTCTGTAACCACAACAGTTGGCGCCGTCCGTGGGGAGGACAAGAGCAAGCCCCCAGATTTGAAGGAGGATGGCACCAAAGAAAGCTTCACCATCGGCGGCGAAGAAGAAGGCGGAGGCGGCGAAGTCTCGCGTCAGCACGAGGGCTTCGGCTTTAGCAGCCGCAGGTATGAGCAGTGGTGTAGGTGCGACCCAGGACCCCACCACTAGCACGACGACCAACCCCGCCATCGACGCGACGACCAACCCCGCCATCAACGCGACGACCCACCCCGCCATCGACGCGACGACCAACCCCGCCATCGACGCGACGACCCACCCCGCCACCGATGCGACGACCGATCCCACCAGCACCGCCTCGACGGCCAACCCCGGCGATGACAACGCGGCGCGCAGCCTGGGCGTGCAGGCCGTGGTCACCACCAGGCCGGCGGCCTCGGCCACGCCCGCAGTAGAGACGGCCCTGCTGGCGGCCCTCAGCGCGTTTCAGCGGGAGCTAACGGACCTCCGCGGAGCCGTCCGGGACATGCAGGAAGCTCGGAGCCAACACGCCCCCCGGTAGTGGCATCCGAACCCGCCCCGGAAAGGGCGGATAGCCGCGACGCCCCCACGTCTAGCCGCGCCCCACTACGGCGCGTAGACCCGGAGTCCCCGCTTTCTGTGGGCCTACAGCAGGCGCCATGGCCCGAAGATTTCAAGTTCCCAAGCGTCATCGAGGCCTACAAAGGCAACTCCGACCCGCGAGAGTTCGTGCGCGTGTACGAGACCGCCATCGAAGCCGCTGGCGGAGACGACACCACGAAGGCAAAAGGGCTCCCCCTCGCGTTACAAGGGGTGGCGCTGTCCTGGTTCTTCACCATTGAACCACAGTCCATCTTCGCGTGGGAACAGATCCGTAACCGACTCTACAACAACTTCCAGGGACACTACATCGAGCGTGTCGATGCGGACCAGCTCTTCGCAGTCAAGCAAAAACCGAAGGAAAGGCTCCGGGAATACTTCAAGCGCTTCGCGAAGGTGCGCTGCCAAGTCAAGGACGTCAACAAAACAACGGTCATCAACGCAGCAATACAAGGCCTCCGGCCGGGGCCAATGGCCGAGTACAACGCGCTGAAGCCCATCAAGACGGTCGGGAAACTCTTCGATAAGATGGAAGAGTATGCCAGAGCGGAGGAGGACGCGCGGAGGCGACACGGTGATGACTCCGACTCCAACAAGGCGGAAGGCTCGGTCAAGGGTGAAGACTCACCGAAACAGGGCTCCTCGAAAGGCAAGCGTAAGCAAGAGCAGCCGAAGGGCGCCTCCGAACGCAAGGACCCCCAACACAATGACCAGCCAGGCGGCAAGCCCAAGCGTGATCAGCGCAAGTCCAGGAAAACTCGTTACATTTTCGACATCGAGGGCGGCTCCGAAGACAACGCCTCCGCAGGTCGCGGAGGCCGAGGGCAAGGACGGGGAGGTGGCCGAGGTCGAGACGACCGGACCCGCGAAGAGTACGGCGACCAGCACCACGGGCAGTGGTGCGAAATCCACGGCTAGGGCAACCACGACACGCGTGCTTGTGCCACCATCGCAGCGCTACGGCAGAGCGTTGCCAGGGACAAAAACCCGGATGCACGCGCGCCCGTTGTGGCTCACGTCCAACACCCCCAGGACCAAGGAGCACAGCCCCAGGAAGGCTTCCTGCGAATCCAGGCGCATGTACAGCAACCTCGGGAAGGCCTCCTACAGTTACAAGGCCCGGAGGGAGCCCAGCGCAGGATTATCAACGTCATCTCCGGAGACTCCTCACTGGGGTTCGCCTCGGCAAGACAACGGAAGGCTTACGCCCGGAGGCTGCACCACGTCGCGGCATACCCGGCGCAGGCGCCGCCAGAATGGGGCGCAACATGAAGTCACATTCACGCCCGCCGACGCCGAGGGCGTGGAGTTCCCCCACCAAGACCCTTTGGTCGTCCGGGTCCTCATAGCTGGGTGCGACGTCCGGCGCGTCCTAGTCGATGGAGGAAGCTCCGCGAACATCCTCTTCGCCGCGGCCTTCGACCAAATGGGGATCCCTCGGAGCCGATTGGGCCCATCAGGCATCCCGCTGCAAGGATTTGGCGGGCAGCCTTTGCACGCCTTAGGACAGATATGCCTCCAAGCCTCCTTCGGCCAAAACGACAACGTCAGGAGCGAGGACGCCATCTTCGACATGGTCGACATTGCATACCCCTACAACGCCATAATAGGGCGGCCGCTCCTAAACACCCTCGGGGCAGTCCCGCACCACGGTTTCCTGTGCATGAAGCTTCCCGGGCCGCGGGCCATCATCACCATTCATGGCGACCAGGACATGGCCCGCCGCATAGAGCTTGGCGCCAGAGGCCCATGCCATGCGGCTCGCCAAGGCACCTAGGCCGGAAGGGCGGGCGCGGAGCCCTCGGTTGCCCCGGCAGCAGCGGCTCGTCAGCGATCGTCCCACCCTCCCAGCGGTTAGTGGTTGGTATTCTTCCCCCGTGTTTTTCTTTTGTAAGTGCCCACCCGCGCAAACGGGAATTTAATAAAGTACACCGCTTGCACAAATTCCTGTTTTTTGAAACAAAGACACGCGTTCGCGCGCGCACTCTTTGTCAAAGATACGGGCATGACTATAAACAAAGACACGCATTTGCGCGCGCACTCTTTGTCAAAGATACGGGCATGAGTATAAACAAAGACGAGCGGGGGGGCGCCTCCGCACGCACTCTACGGAGTATAAATAAGACGTGGCGTCGAGGTCCGCCTCCGCACGCAATTTCACCGCCCGCAACGCGCAGAGGCTCGCCTCCGCGCGCAATCTACGGACTCTAAAATAAGACGTAGCGTCGAGGTCCGCCTCCGCACGCAATTTCACCGCCCGCAACGCGCGGAGGCTCGCCTCCGCGCGCAGTCTACGGACTCTAAAATAAGACGTAGCGTCGAGGTCCGCCTCCGCACGCGGATGCTATCCCTGCGCACTCTACGGAGTATAAACAAGATGCGAACACCGCGCACGCACTGGCGCCGCCCCAGTGCGTACTCTTCGGAGTATAAATAGGACGTGGATGCCGACCCCACGCACTCTACGGAGTATAAACAAGACGCGAACACCGCGCACGCACGGGCGCTGCCCCAGCACGTACTCTTTGGAGTATAAATAAGGCGCGGGCGCTGCCTCCGCGCACTCTTCGGAGTATCAACAAGGAGTGGGCATTGGCCCCCACGTACTCCAAAACACAACTTACCCCGGTTAATTTTACGACGGGCAAAGTGCACCACGGGGGCCCACTCCCACGCGCCGCCTGTAAAGTACCAAGGCGACGTATTAAGAGGTTGGGCCCCGCGTGGGCACACTCGCGAGCGAGAAGCACCAGAGGCTGGTTCCCGCGTGAGCACACTCGCGAGTGAGAAGCACCAGAGGCTGGTTCCCGCGCGAGCACACTCGCGAGCGAGAAGCACCAGAGGCTGGTTCCGCGCGAGCACACTTGCGAGCGAGAAGCACCAGAGGCTGGTTCCCGCGCGAGCACACCCGCGAGCGAGAAGCGCCAGAGGCTGCTCCGCTCCCACCACCTCGAAGGGTAGGGGACGGAGCGCTCGCGCGCCTACCTCGACTAGGCGCCAGCTCCGCTGCCACCACTTCGAAGGGTGGGGGACGGAGCGCTCGCGCGTCTACTTTGACTAAGCGCCAGCTCCGCTGCCACCACTTCGAAGGGTAGGGGACGGAGCGCTCCCGCGTCTACCTCGACTAGGCGCCAGCTCCGCTGCCACCACTTCGAAGGGTGGGGGATGAAGCGCTCGCGTGTCTACCTCGACTAGGCGCCAGCTCCGCTGCCACCACCTCGAAGGGTAGGGGACGGAGCGCTCGCGCGTCTACATTGACTAGGCGTCAGCTCCGCTGCCACCACCTCAAAGGGTAGGGGACGGAGCGCTCGCGCGTCTACCTCGACTAGGCGCCACCTCCGCTGCCACCACCTCGAAGGATGGGGGACGGAGCGCTCGCGCGTCTACTTTGACGAGGCGCCACCTCCGCTGCCACCGCCTCGAAGGGGACGGAGCGCTTGCGTGTCTACTTTGACGTCTACTTCGACTAGGCGCCAGCTACGCCGGAGGGGATATCGGTCTGAGCGTACGCGGTTATCGCAACTACGTCTATACCTCGATCACACTGCCCCCGCAGGGCGCAACTCATCGCGTACGGGCGCACCTGCAAACCCTCCGAGCTTACCATGGGATAGTGTAGCCAGAGGGTGGTGATGTACTTCGCAAAGATCTAGTCAAAATTGTTCTTGGTATTCGCTAAGGACGTTTACAAAGGCGCACAGGCACCCCCGGTGCAACAGGTTGTTACTCGGCAGGCTCATCCTTAACATGCGCCCGCACCGTCCGTGCGGTGGTCCCACTCGAAGACGCCTGACTCGCCCAGAAATCCAATGCTTCCTCGGCTCTTTGCTAGCGCCGAAGACACCGTCGAGTCGCGAGGTCGGAGATCAGCAGCCGGCCCCCGTTAGGTAGCTGCTCGGGACAAGGGGCAGGAATCAGAACAGCGGAAAACAACTCCGTATTTTTGCAAACACAAAACAAAGACAACCCGGGCTTCAGTTACAACGCACATCAACACACGACAACCTCCTATCACACCTGTGGATCCACGGAGTCCTCCGGAGCCGCGGCGCCATCGTCGTCACGCCGAGGGACCTCGTCCAGAAACCGCCCAAGGTTCCCCTCGCCGTACAAGTTATTCCGTAGCTCGACCATGGCTGCGGCCTCACCGCAGTACTCCCATATCCGCTCATGGAAGAACCTCACGGCGCGGCGTACAGCTCGCACGGCGCCGAACATCACGCCGCCCCCCGTGGACAGCTCCAGTCGGGGATCGGCTAACCCCACAACATGCTCGCAACCGCGGTGTCGCAGGAGCACGCACGTCAGACACGACGCCACGTATGCGCAGTGACTACCGAAGATCGCCGCGGCGCCACGCGCAACGCCGGCCGCCTCTCCAATCCACCTGAGTGACCGCGACAGGTCCTCGGGCCCGAAAGAGCGCGCCGGCACTTCGGCGACAGGCCCCTTCAGAGTGTCTTCCAGGGCCAGCATGGCGTCCCAGGCGGTGGCCGAAGCGTCGCCCAAGGCTTGATCTCGCTCCGCAAGAGCCCGATCTCGCTCCGCGAGAGAGGCAGCAAGCTCGCTGTTTCTCCCCTCCAGAGCGGCAATTTGTTGCACAAGGCCATCCCGCTCTGCAGCGGCCTCTTGCCGCATTGTGTCCATGGTCGAGGCTCGCGCCGCGGTAACAAGCTCGTCGGTGCGCGCCTTCATCTCCGCGCACTCCAACTCCAGGCAGCGTATACGGGCGTCTTGAGCGGATCGCCCTTCCACAGCTCCCCGCAGTTCTTCTTCGGCGGCCCGCAGCCTGTCCCGTATTGCTGCTCCCTCACGGACGTGAGCCCTTTGCAGGGCCTGGGCCAGCACGAGTGTCTGTGCGATGCAGGAGTCAGCAAACACGAAGCGGCTGCAAGAGGGTCGAAGAAAGATGCTTACCCGTACCCCCGACACCTCCAATGCATCCCCGAGGCGCCCTGACCCGTAGGTCTGCAACACCTGTTGTCCGATGCTGGAGGCCGCGTCCTCCGCAATCCCGCGCCACGCCCTCAGAGTATCCGGCGGAGGAACGAAGTCCGCCGGGCTTGGCCGTGTGACACCTGTGTACAGGGTTCTGGGATTCAAATTGCTAAAAATTTCGGTGGCCACCGAATTGGACGAAATTCGGAAATTTCGGAAATTTCGGACCGGTTTTCAGCTATGTTGACCAGTCAAACATTTTGTATTTAACCGAATTTTGACCAAATTTTGACAAATTTTGTACGAAATGGATAAATTTTGACAAATTTTGATAAATTTCGCTGGCCAAACACCGGTTTACTACTTTCTCGGAGCTGTCCGAAATGGACGAATCTCACCAAAATTCGGACGTTTCGGGTCGAATCCCAGACCCCTGCCTGTGTAGCCATCACCGGGACCCCCGCGCTCAAGGAACGGTTCCTCCTCCGGGATAAGTGTCGCTGCGAAAAGGAATTACACATGTCACGAGGCGTTAAAGGAAATAGAAAAATCGAAGGAGTACAACCATACCCTACCTTCGGTCGCGGGCGGGGGGCTTCGCGGAGACGTCTCCCTAGCCGCGGGCGGGAACGCTCCCACTTCGGCCCCAACGGACAGCGCTATCTCGGAAGGCCCAGGGACTACCGAGTCAGGACCTGGCGCCAACCGAGCCTGCGCCACGGCCACCGCGGCCCGAGGGGCTAGGAGGGCGCGGGGTGGTAGGACCCCGACGCTCGAAGCAGGGTCCCACAGGCTCCCAACACCGGTTGCCACAGCGAACCCTCGCGAAGTCCGTGGAAGGGAGGACGGCAGGCGCGCCCGCTTCGCTTGGGCGGAAGATACCGCCACGCTACCCGCCGCAGAGGGGGCCCCTCCGGCTGCATCATCCGCTGAAGGTGTCTCCACAGCTACGACGATAGAAGTCGAGGACTTCACCCCTGTGGCTTCCGCGGGGTTACCCCCACCTTTGCGGGAGGCACCCCCGCCTCCGCGGGCAACACTTCGGCCTCATCCGCCGCGATCAGCAAAGGCGGCGCTCCACACGTTCTCGCGGAGGGCAGCCCCGTCAAAGCCACGCTCCGAGACGACGACTCCGCACCGGTGTCGCCAGTCGGCACCACCACCTCGGTAACGGTCGCGGGCAACGGGGCCTTCGCGGCGCGCCCTCCGCTGCTCCTACCGGCGCCTCCGCCCTCGGTCTCCGCGCCCTCTAAATCTGAATCGGCGTACCTTGCCGAACTCGACCCCGGGCTCGCCGCGTGGGCAGGCGCAGCGGCAACCGCCGTACGGGCCACGGTCGCGGCACTCCGGGTCCTTTTGCGGGACGGCGCCTTTGTCTTTGCGGTATCGTCATCCTCGTGTTGCTGGTCCGGAGGGGGGCGATCCGGCACAGGAAGCCCTAAGGCCTCACACACGCGGTTTATCCGCCCCAATCCGGCCTCCGCGGTCGCAGCTGCGCGTTGCTCGTGCTCTCTACCGGTGTATGGCCCGAGGAACATGCGCGCGGTGCGCTCCGCGTCCTCAAGGCGAGTCCTTGCCCAAGACGGCACACTTACATAAACGCAATATATACAATTGCGGAGGAAGATGTGGTTGAGACTTACGAAGGCCAATCGGCACGGGCAACGAGCAAACGGACGGATGAACGTTGTCATCCCGACGCTCACCGGCTGTGAAGCGCCAACCGTGGGCCAGCGGCGTTGCACCAAGCATCATATACTCTTCGGCGAGGTCGCGCATATTGAAGCGGGCGGCGACCCCCACAAGTCTCCGCGCCCTCAGCCTATCTTCCTCGTCAACCGCTAAGCCGGGGGCGGTCTTGAATGTAATCGGCCCGCCTACGCATTCAAGGCCGCTGCCACTCGCCACACGGTGGTAGAACCACCGCCTCACCCCAGTTGACCTCCCACTTCCCTCGGGTCGCGTTCGCAGGGAAGAGCTTCCCACATGTCACCCGCAGGAGGAAGTTGACGCTGCCAAATTTCGACACCGTACCGTCCTTCCGCTCCATCGGTTGGCACCGGGCCTCATGTAAATACGCAAACAAGGAGGCGCTGGGCCAACACCCCCCCCCAGCGTAGGGCCCAGCTGTACATGGCGAGACGAGCCACCGCGTTCGAAGTCAGTTGTGACAACTCCAGCTTGAAGGTCCGCAGCATCGCCCCGACAATTGCTGCGGACGGAATGCGAAGCCCGGCTTCGAAGTAGGCAACGAAGACAATCGCCTCCGACTTCCCAGGGCGCGGCTCCGTCTCGTCATCGGCGGGCAGCCGCACCGCGTCGCGATCCGATAGCTTCCTACCTCGCAGCAGCGACCGGATGGTGTCCTCCGTCACGAGCGTGCGGCCCAGCTCGCCGGAGTACGGACCCTGACCCTTCTTCGCCGCCCACCACTTGTCTGCCGCCGGCGGATCGCGCTCCCCCAGCGTGTATTTCACCTCGAGAGGAGAGGACCGCCTGCGGATGGCGTAGCCACCCACCTGAGCACGCTCGTCGCAAGTCGCCATCAGCACCCACGGGGAACTCGGCGGCAGGAAAGGAGTGCACGAGCCGGGCGAGCGAATGCAGAAAGCACCATGAATAGCCAAAAAGCGCGAGGAGGCGTGGGCACAATACTACAGGGGGTTCTTAAAGGCCCCACGCCTCCTACCCTAAGCGCCCCACGCCTCCTACCCTAAGCGCAAACGGCGAACGGCAACCGCTTGCCTCCCCACGCGCGAAGCCGAAGCGTCACGGCGGTCCACGTAGCCAGCATGCGACCGTGGTCGTACAGAGTCCTGTCACCACGCGAAGCGTCACTAGCGTCCCGCCGCGTGTCGGCCCGCGCAAGCAATAAACGCAGGTCACGCGACCCGGTATAGCCTTCGGCTCGACCTTGGCTACACCTATCCGAAGGGACAATTGTAAGTCCGCGCCGCAGGCGCAACCAAGGTTAGGCGAGCAGCGCAACCGTTCGCAGCCAGTGGCGCGCATTGGGAGGGGGGAAGCCCGTGGGCGGCATGCCTACAACGCCGTGCCACGTGCCCTGCCCCTCTGAGGAAGGAACTTCACCACGGGCGACCTGTTGGCACACCAATCGCTACCTGCCGCGTGCCCATCCCGAATGGACAAGCGCGTACGGATACAGCAGCCTGACTGTGTCAGCCCGGGGGTCAGCGCGATTTCTGGAGCCATTAAAGCGCACTACCAAGGGCGCCCACAACAGCCAGCTCCGCTGCCACCACTTAGAAGGGTAGGGGACGGAGCGCTCGCGCGTCTACCTCGACTAGGCGCCAGCTCCGCTGCCACCACTTCGAAGGGTGGGGGACGGAGCGCTCGCGCGTCTACCTCGACTAGGCGCCAGCTCCGCTGCCACCACTTCGAAGGGTAGGGGACAGAGCGCTCGCGCATCTACCTTGACTAGGCGCCAGCTCCGCTGCCACCACTTCGAAGGGTAGGGGACGGAGCGCTCGCGCGTCTACATCTAACCTGAAGGTAAAGTCTCGTGGAAACTCCCAGCGAAGGTGAAGAACCATCCAGTGTTCCAATCCAGTATGGATGCAAAAGACTGGAACTCAATCAAGTGCCTGTTCTCCACCCCTTGTTCACTAGTCTTAAATCACAATAGATATCGGTCTCACAATACTGAGGTTAGTTTAGTAAGTTTTAGGAATCCAGTACTATGATACTCAACAAAAAGGATCAGCAGCAGGCTGTGATGAAATTTTAGGTGAAGAGCTAGCCTTTGTCAAGTTCTGGTCTGACCACTATTGAAGACCTAGTCTGTCCACTGACCTGTCTAAGCATCTTTGTGTGACTGGTCGTAACCCATCCAAGCACCTCTGTACAGGTGGTCGAAACTCATCTGTGTGCCTCAGTACAGCTGGTCGTAACCCTGGTCTGACCACGCTGTAATGACCACGAGATCCGAACTCTGGTCTGAACCCTCTGTTTTGACCAATGGAAGAAGACTGAACTAACTCCGGACTGGTCTAAACGAGTGGAGACATTCGGTCGAAAACTTCCTGAGTACCTTGATCGACTACAGTGTCCAAACGATCGACAATTTCATTCGACCATGCTAGTCCAACCACGAAGAGCAAGTGGTCAATACCCTGGTCTGGTCGTGGAACATTCGACCACGGTACTATGTTCGACCACGCTAGTCCGACCACAAGGGATGACTGGTCGATACCCTGGTCTGGTCATGGAACGTCTGACCACGGGACTCTGTTTGATAACACGACAGTCTGGTCTGATTGTGGGATGTTCGACCACTGAGCGCCCGACCTCACGGTAGACTGGTCTGATTGCCAATTGACCTTTATGACTAGGTTCAGTTGTTGACTTACCCAGGTCTGCAGGGAACAAATTAGAGGGAGCAGAACCACAGTGACCTGCAGACAATTGGTCAACGCATGCAAAGAGACAGTATGCTCCTGAACCTGTAGAAGATTGCTTAGAGGAGCCACGACGACAGTTGAGATCTTGCACAATCTTCTCTTGAGAACGTTTTTTCAGCCTGTCTTTCTTCTCCTTCTTAGTTTTCTCAAAACATAACTGAACCACATGACCATCTCTACCCCAATGAGTACATTGATACTTATCTGTTGACTTCTCAACATCCACTTTGGTAGAGGATTCCTTTGCAATACCAACAGATTTAAATATAATCTGTTTAGGTTCATATTCTACTTTAAATTTCCCAGGCTCACGAAACTTAACAACCTTAGGAGGATTATTTTTGGCATGCTCAATGAAGTTAAATCCTAGACCGTGTTTCTTTACACTTGTTTTTTATTGATTTAGAATCATGTTCAAATTCTTTTTGCCAAACGAGAACCTCTCTAAAGTGTCCTTTAGATACTCATTCTCCTTAGCCAATGTAGGATAGGTTATGCATTTAACAGAATAATTTGCAAGACCTTTAAAAGTAGTAGACTAAGATAATCTTTCCTTTTCAACAAAATTGTTGAGTTGTCTAGTCAAGGCTTCTATTTCAGTGTTAAACTTAGGGTAATTTGAGCAAGACAGAGTCTCATGATAGAGCATTTGTTGGATTCACTCCTAAGATGAATTAAGCCTAGCCTAAAGCAAATTACACTTAGAGCAAGCCTTAGATTGAGCAGAAAAACTTGACTTAAGCTTTTCAATTTCATCATTAGCAAATTTTATTTTTCATCACAAGAATCATGTGCCAATTTTAACTTATCAAGTTCAGCAGTTACATTACTAAGTTGAGCCAAGTTTGATGTATTAATTATTCTAGCAGTCTCTAACTTAAAATGTAAAACTTGGCATGACTCACAAGATTCATCACCAGGAATAGAAACTCCAAGTCTGTTAATTTCAGAATTTAAGCTCTCAACAACAAAATCATGACTCTTAATTTTCTTTTGATACTTTTGAGCTCCTCTGTCAATCTAAGCACAACACGAGATAAATCAGCATAAGAAGGTTTTACCCTATCAGGATCACTGTAAAGATCATCATCATTGAGCTGCTCACTGTTGGCCATAAAACACATCCTTGTGAAGTCCTCCTCCTTTTCCTTCTTGCCTTTGTCCTCATCGTCGCTCGCAGAATCAACATCACTCAAATTAATCTCCTCAAGTGCTGCAAGTACTTTGTTGACCGCCCTGCGATAGTTGCGCTTCTTGCTTGGGTTAATCTTGAATTGAGTGAGACGAGTTGGAGTCTTGTCATCCTTAACCTCTTTGGTCCTTAGTTTGGGGCAATCCATCTTAATGTAGCCTGGCTCGCCACACTCATAGCATCTGATCGGACCTGACACGCCATCTCACTTTCTCATCCGCACATTGTTGAGTGCCTTGTATGCTCGTGAGGAGATCAATGCCAAGTCCTCTTCAAGAAGCTGCTTGAATTGTTCATCTGAAAAAGAAGACAAAGTAGACAAAGCAACACAAGACAAAGCATTCATCGAAGTAGCCTGCACGGTGTTAGTCACAAGTGCTAATGGTGAAGATTTATCGATCTTAAATGGCAAAGCTTCTATCTCATATGTTTTCAATTTAGAATAAAGATCATCCATGGTTAAAGTATCTAGATCGACAGTTTGATTAATTGTTGCGACAACCATTAACCACTCAGAACCTAAATATCTCAAAATTTTAGTTGCATTATCTTCATCAGTAGAAATAACATTAACACCTCGCAAATCACTTAATATTTTCTCAAAACGAGCAAAGAGATCATCAATGGATTCACCAGGCTTCAAAGCAAAATCTGAATATTCCTTTTGATAAAGATTCTTAGCACTTTCTTAATTTTAGTGGTTCCTTCATGATAATCGCATAGAGTTTTCCATATTAAGTGAGCAGAATTAATATGAGTTACATGATCAAACTCTTCGCGAGAAATCCATTAAAATAGCAAATTACGAGCTTAAGTATTCAAATTAACATCTGCTTTATTTAAATTAGTAACAGCAGCAGGAACCTCATATGGTGTAGCAACTTTATGCCAAACATCACTACCTTGAGCCTCAATGTAAGCTTGCATCCGACACTTCCAAAAAGCGAAATCAGTACCATCGAGCATGGGGGGACGATTCACATATCTCTCTGACACCATATAACCTGCTCTGATACCACTTGTAGGATCGTATGGCATAATCATAGGGGGGTGAATGATTGTCTCCGCTTTTTATCACCTAAAATCAAAGCATAATGCACAGAAATAAAGCAATCTAGATCACGAACGGAAGTACTGACCGCAGCAGCGTGCTACCGAGCGGAAGTACTGATCGCAGCTGCTTGCCAATATATTGTCGTAGCTTCCGCATATGACCGCTTGCATATGACACTAAAGGAATGCACGTAGGCTACGAAAGCAGAAAACAAAACTTTTCTACCGCGCACACAAGGACATCATGCTTAAGGAGGGATCATGGATCGTTACCACTAGACGCGCAGCGCAGCGGAAGAAGAGTTGGAGAAGCCGATCCAACCACGCGCGTCGAGGTAGTAGTGGAATTAGCCGATCGTCCCAAACAGATCGTCTCCTCCACGCGATCAACAACACCACGAGCAGATCCAATCTGTAGGTTGTTGATGCCGATCAACACCGCAACGAGCAGTGCCTCCACCGGTATCCACACGTCTGGGGCTGGAACGCCGATCGCGAGTGTACTAGCACTCGTGAGCGGCTAGTGTTTGGCTCGGGAGGTGGCGGCTAGGGTTTTGCTAGAGGTTCACAGAAAAACATGTGCTCCTAAGCCCCTCGCCTCCATATATAGACCTCCTCACTTGGGCCTTGTGGACCGAGGCCCAATAGGAGTCTATTCGGATCTCTATCCGAATTGAGCCCACATCCGAATCATATTCGAATTAGTGTTCCAACTCGTTAAGCGTGCGACCCTGTAGGTTCACGTATACTTGGTCACGACCTGGAAACGCCTTTCCGGTCACCCTGTTAATAGCGGCCTCTAGTAAGACAAATTAACCCCAAAGTATACGTAAAGATCATATCGGCTGAACCTGTAATGTTCTCATGTACGAATCCCTTTGCCTCACGATATAGATTGAGCTCAAGGCGAGACCTGTGTCATCCTCTTAATAGCTCAATCACTCTCTCGATTCCGTGATGGATTATAAACTTGTGATTGACTCCTCAATCACCTTGGCATGGCCATGCACTTTCATAATCCATTACATCGAGGGGCCCAGAGATATCTCCCCATAAGGAGGGACAAATTCTATCTTGATCATTCACATCCCACTACATGTTTCATGGCAAACCCGAAGACTACTTGTATGACTACCCAGTTACGGAGTAGTGTTTAGTAGTCCCAAAATAAGCTACTACGCATGTTGGGAACCATGATGATCTCAAGTCTAAGGATTCTACATAAACACTACTTGAGACCAACTGATGACACATGGAATCTCTGCAGTGTCTCATGGCGGGTCTATCCAACATATGTTCACTAACACATGTCCATATTATTGATTTGGTATCACCATACCATGATCCATGAGACATGATCATCAATCAATACATATGCTGATCTTTGAATCATATTTGTTCCTCATATGATATATGATCAGGGATCATTTAGAAATAGCAACATTTTAGCATTAAGAGTCTCATGAATAAGTCACATACTCATTGATTAATAATGATAATGTCTATTTCAAGGAACAAAGTAATGCATCATAAACATAGTATGTGATATATATAACATCTCCATGTTGCCTCTAGGGCATATCACTAACAATGACCACTCGGTTCGATGGCCCAGTCGTTTCAATCACTCAGCCAGATCTCGAAACGACTGCCTGCTCATTCTGATCGCTCGATACGATAACAGATCGATCGCCTGATCGTTCTGATCTCTCTACACAACAACGGCGCACGGAGTAGTAACCTCCTTCCGCCTGACATCTCCAGTTGTTCGACCACACCCGAATGAGTACACGCCAAAGACAACACAAAGCGTGGAAAATAGAGGAAAAACGGCGATGCTTTGGAACTCACTGGAGATGAAAAATCTGATCTATTATTTCATCAGCAAGTTCTTGGTTACAAAGCGCCTCACGGCACCCCTAAAACCTTCTCCACGAAAGTCCTAAAAACCGTACACTAGCCTCCAGCCTCCCCGACTTTTATAGCCAGCGCACAGAGCATGTTCAACTCAAACACCTCAAAACCATGTCCTTAACCACCTGCACATGAGATCTTATCTCTTCCTCAAATCAAGGGACCTGAAACCCTTCCTAACACGACTTTTAACTAACTCGTATAGATCATGGACTTCATCCGCAACTCCATACGGCACACACAACAAAGACTCCAGGATATCCCCTCCTGTATCTCCATTGTGCACCATCATCTCATCTCTCGTATGAGCCCAATCACCTCGCTTGACGACCTAACTGCCTGGACCTCAGATTACCCCCTCCTAGTGCCGGTCCTCCTCGTCACCGACCATGATTGTCTCCACACCTCCACGCAGCTTCCACCTTTGAACTCCATTTGCTCCAGCATGAGTTTGACCACCTCGTGTGACATCCCAACCGCCTGGGCCTCAGATTACCCCCTCCTAGTCTTAGTTCTCCTCGTCACCGACCATGGATGCCTCCATGCCCACCTACACATGCAAAAACCAAAGAAACCATCTCCTAGCAACACACGTTAGCAAAACACACCCTTGTCTATCGTCTATCCCCAAACAAGATCCAAACCACCTATGACCATCTCCCAGGTCATTTATGACCGCTTTGTTCTATCACTAACTGAGACAAACCACCTACAACCATGCACCAGTCGTTTACAACTATCGCTAAGTCTATCGCTACCTCAGAGTACTCGTAACCCACAAGTACTCGAAAACCGCACAACTATTGAATACCGACTACGAGTATCAATCACAGCCGCAACACATACTCAAAACCTACGAGTATAGACGACGTTCTGTCCACCGACCACTTACATCGATCGTGAAACCACTTCTATCGAGTATCGAGTCTTCCGACTACGAAGATGTGTGAAAATGCATGCTGGCATGCTGCTGATGCTTCTTGAGAAGATGTGGATCAGTTCAAGAAGCAATATTCTTCGTTTCAGCTCGCGAATGAGCCGTTTGTCGGGGAGGGACTTATGTTAGACGCAGATCAAAAGAGATTACAGCCAGCAATAGACCAACAAATAACGTAACCGATCTGGATTGCAATTCAGAAACAGAGTCCAAAATAAATTAGCTTCTAAAGTAAATTCCTAGTTGAGTAAGATTAGAATAAGAACTCTGTAATTAGAAAGTTAGATTATGATTATGTAGGTCCACCCTCGATTTAAAGAGGAGGGCATCATGATTTGAAGGCAGAATAGATCGCTCTTCTTCGCCTTGCTTTCTCTTTTTCCGTCCCCTATTCTGGCGCCCTTCTCGTGCGCCACAACTCTGTCTCGCTACAATCATCAATACGGGACCTCCCGGCCGCCGCAAGCAGGGGCGGAGCTACAGTAATTCATGGGTATTCAGCTGAATACGCAAAATTTTTTGCTAAAAATCTACTATACATTAGGTATAATATATATATATATATAGATTAATAATTGGGTTTAAATGAAAGAATTTGAAGTGAAGAAGAAGCTTAGTCCGTCTGATCGAGCGGCCACGCCCGAACGGCCCAGTCGCTCCCACGCGGCCACGCCCGAACGACCCATTTCCTCCCACGGCCCAGTCTCAGAGTCGGACGCCTACGCCATCTTCGGTCTTCCACTCTTCCTCAATCGGTATCGGCAATTCTCATCTCTCAACGGCAGGACGACTCAACCCTAAGTCCCAAACTCGCTCAGATCCGGCACCCGGGCGCTGGCGGTTGGCGCTTTGGGCAGTTGGAGGCAGGTCGCCTGCCCGCTCCTTCCTCAGGCTCAGTTCGGCAATCGGCAACGGCTGTAGCACAGTCCCTCGTCTGTCGTCTTGTCAGCTCATGTCCCTCCGTGACTCCGCCCGGCGCCCGACCTGATGCCTGTTCATTCGTGCAGGTTAGTTCAATTTTTTGTTGGGGATCTTTGCCTAGAAGCCCCAGAAGTCACTGATGGTGCTTTGTTTGCTTTTTTCATTGGATATTCCAGCTGCTCAAGTGTTTCATAGCTCTGTGCAATTGTGCATTCCTCGTTTCTTACTATGTCGCTCCCTGCCTCCCGGTGACCCGTCGAATCGTCGATTGACTCAATTCCATGGTGATTTCTCGCGGATCTGCTCTGCTCCGTCTCCGTGCTTGCTGAATCTGCACGAGGTGCTTCCTTAGCTCCTTTATCCTATCATCTGTGTGACTGTGTAGACTGTGGTCTGTGGATGGTATGGTTGGTAACTTGGTGTATATGAGTATGGCAATATGGCAATACTTGGAAATGGAGTAATGGACGTTTGGTTATGCAATTGATCTCCACTCTCGTAGAGAAATATAGCCACTGCCACACTGCGACTCCTAAATCAGCACCATTTGCTGCAAATGGGTTACAAACATGATCCAATATGTTTCTGTTCCTTAGTTTCTGCAGTAGTTAAGAGAATTGGCCATGTGATGATGTGAATTGACTAACTTGGTGTATATGAGTATGACAATATTTGTGTATATGAGTATACGGCAATACTTGGAAATGGAGTTGTTGGTTTCTATTTCTCAGTTTCTCAGTATATGGCAATATTGTGAATTGACTAAATGTTTGGTTATGCAATTGATCCAATATGTTTCTGTTTCTCAGTTTCTACAGTAGTTAAGAGAATTGGCCATGTGATGATGTGAATTGACTAACTTGGTGTATTTGAGTATGATAATATTTGTGTATATGAGTATATGGCAATACATGGAAATGGAGTTGTCAGTTTTTGTTTCTCAGTTTCTCAGTAAATGTGAATTGACTAAATGTTTGGTTATGCAATTGATCCAATATGTTTCATTTTCTCAATTTCTCTTGGTGTAAAAATGTTTACATTTCCACAATCACCATAAAGTTGTCATGTCAGTTTACAGATATAGCTCATATGAGGGATTCAATATGTCAGTTGTTAATATGATCTTTGGTATATCTATATGTTTGATTTTGTAGATCTTTGAGCTTTGAAAAATGAAGAAATCTACAAATTTAAAATCTTTATGGGAGGGAGCTGGAAAGATGCAAAAGGTTGCTTCCACCTCGATGTGAATACCAATTTCTAATGAAAGCCAAGTTCATAATTAGACCAATGATACTAAGCTGCAGTTGGTAGTGCACACACACGATGACAGTGTCACAGATCTTTATGCTAGGCTTGAGATCTAGCACATGATAAAAATATTGGTTGGAAATGACCATAAGTTTCAAAAGAAAATGTCATTTGTGCTAAATTTGCTTAAGCTACAAAAAAAACCAAGTACTTGAACCATTGTTTCAATCTTGAGCATATAGCACTCTATTTTGACTCAATATTAGCTTCTTGGTTCCGCTTAGCTTGTTGACATGGCCTGCATCATCCTTGGATATCTCTAGCTAGACTTTGCTTATTGATGACTTGACATGCTCACAAAATGCATTACATTTCAGATCGTCATCTATGTGTTCTAGCTAGGATATACATATCTTGTCATGATCTAGATAGCCTTTTATTGAGCTATGACTTGGTGTAACTCCTTATGGTCATTATGGATAATTCTCATGGCTCTAAATGCTTAAATAATCAACCTCAACCATTTCATCCATCTTTGTGACCTTATTCTCTCCTTTGCATCTTGATGTGTTTATTGCCAAAAGGGGGAGAATAGAGGAGAAAAAGTCTTTTTGGGAACATTCTAGAGCTTTGGAGAACAATTTGCTCTTTCAGTTGTTGCTCTAGTGTTCCTTCGGTCGACATGGTCATTAGCTTCATTTTCCTTCTTTGGACCATGTTGGACTCTTCAAACTCAAACTCAACTTCATGTTTTTCTGGGTTTGTCAATATACTCATCAAGGGGGAGATTGAGAGACCATGTGGAGGTCATCCCGTGTTTATGATGAGTAATTGACGTCGGTTTAGGAAAGTCGAGTTTGGTTTGGGTGGTTCGGACCTTGACGTTGTGTGGTGCAACAGGCGATGATTCGACAGGTTTGGACTTCATCGTGTGTAAGTATGGTGTTTTATGCTATTTACGCTTTCATGTATCGAGCGGTGCTATTTGACATGTTTCTTGTCTGTGTGGCTGCAGGACGTCGAGGTGGAGTTGTGGTGAGACACGGGGTGACCGGACTAGACACAGCCTGTGTCGAGGTCAGAACGGTCGGGATGTGTCGAAGACGACGGAGACTCGAGGTGGTTGCGAGGCTTGGACGACAAGGAGCGCGGAAGCTTCCCAGAAGGTGCATGAGGGGCGAAATGGGAATTTCGCGAGGCTGCACAAGCGGGAGCGGGCTCCGTTGGACTTAGCGGGCGTAACAGGGTGGAGACCCGTTAGCCATAGGCTATAAATACATGTGAGGGGCTGCATGCCTCCTCATGGCTTTGGGAGAGAGTTAGGGTTTGCATTGGTCAAAAGAGTCTTTAGGAAGTGGTTTTGCCTTTGCTCTTTAGTTGTTGAGAGTAGGTGAGATGGGCAGAGCCATGTCCCCTTCGTTGAGCTCTGTGTGTTCTTGAGTGAGGATGTAGGGAGCTCTCTCAATCCAAGCATGTATTGGGAAGTAGAGAATGTGTGAGTTGAGAACCTTCATGTAATCATTCCTCTGCTTGTAATTGTGGTATGGGGACTCATATGTATTCCTTGCTTTGATGGAATGAAGAATCTGAAGTTTATTCTGTGTTCAAGCTCCTATCTGTTCTTCGTTCATGTTTTGCCCAATTTCTTGATTTTCTGAGTTTTGAGTTGGTTCTTGTTGGGAAGGGCCAAAATGGGTTGCTTTGTGATGGGGTTATGATTTTAGACCATTTGGTCAGCAAGAATCCCAGAGACAAGTGTTTATTCTCAGATTTGGTTTTTGGACTTCCTCTGTTCTTCACTTTTCCTTTCTAGGGTTTTGTTGCAAATCTTGATTCCCTGTGCAAGAAGGCATGAAACTTGGCATGTAGAATCTAGAGGCTATTAGTTAGCTATCTGCAAAATCTCATGGCCAAAGGATCAAGGGTTTGATGGGAATTTAAGTTTTTATGCTTTTCACTGAATATTTCCATGTTTGTCTAGGGTTTGGCTCAAATCTCGTTTCCCTCCATGAGATGGCATGAAATTTGGACTCTCTAGTCCTGGGGCTATTGCTAATCTATCTGCAAAGTTTCATGGCCAAAGGATCAAAGAGCAAATGGGAATTTAAGTCTTTGTCTCAGCGCTCTGTAACTTTCAGATTTTGGCTCAAATCTGATTTTCTTGACTTCTTGATGAATTCTTTTAATGTCTGATGCCTCTCTGCTATTTAATTCTTGTTCTTGATCTTTTGGGCTAAGTAGTGCAGCTGGATTTCATCTTTTTCCTCAGTTTGTGGGTGGTCTGAAATTTTACTGCTTGTTGTTTTCAGACTGCATTTTCAGCACTTGTTAGCTGCTGTTTTCAGCATCTCTTCATTGCTGTTTTCAGCAGTTGTTAGCTGCTGTTTTCAGCATCTCTTCATTGATGTTTTCAGCACTTGTTAGCTGCTGTTTTCAGCATCACTTCATTGTTGTTTTCAACATTTGTTAGCTGCTGTTTTCAGCATTTGTGCAGTGCAGTTTTCAGCCAATAGCAGTGCAGTTTTAAGCCATTTTGCAGTGCAGTTTTCAGCCATTTTGCAGTGCAGTTTTCAGCCAAATAGTAGTTCAGATTTCAGCCCTTGGTCAGTGAAGTCAAATTTTTGGAGGAGAATCTTGTTGACTGTTTTCTTGGCATTTCAAGTAATCATCCATTTTGCTCACTTCATAGCATCGCTAGCTATCGGAGAACCAAGTGTCGTGAGAACTTTGGGGCGTTTTTAAAAGCGACATTCACCCCCCTGTGTCGCCATTTCGATCCAACACTACTGCTTTGACACTTAAAACAGCAATTAAGTCTTTGCTTATGGATCATTCATTGAGTTTGTCTATGGTCTGTGGACAAGGGTATGATGGAGCTAGTAACATGAAGGGTCAAGTGAATGGTCTAAAGAAACTAGTTTTGGATGAGTCTCCTTCTGCATGCTATGTTCATTGCTTTGCCCATCAACTTCAATTAACTCTTGTTGTTGTTGTTGCTAAGGAGAATGATGATTGTGTTTGGTTCTTTCAGCAACTTGCATATTTGTTGAGTGTTCTTGGAATGTCTTGTAAAAAAATACAAATGCTTTGAGTAGCTTAAGCTCAACAGATTGTGGAAGAATTACAATTGGGTAACATTGAAACCGGCCAAGGTTTAAATCAAGAGATGGGCTTGGGTAGGCCGGGTGATACTGGTTGGGGATCTCACTATAAAACTGTTATGCATGTTATCTCTTTATATCCTTCAATCCGACGAGTTCTTATGAAGATTGGAGAAGATCACTCTTCAAGCACGGCGGCTATACATGCTCAAACTATGTTGACATCATTTGAGTCATTTGAGTTTGTTTTCATGGCACACTTATTGTTAACCATATTTGGGTACACAGATGACTTAAGCAATGCTTTGCAAAAGAGGGATCAAGACATTGTTAATGCTATTGATCTCATTTATTTGACAAAGACTCAATTGCAGCTATTGCGGGAGGATGATAGATGGGATTCTTTTCATAAAGATGCCACTTCCTTTTGTGTGAAGCATGGCATCAAAGTTGCTCAAATGGATGGTTTCTATAAGCCAGTTGCAAGATCCAAAAGGTTCTTCAAAAAAGTTAAGAATCTTCATCGCTTCCAGGTCAAAATGTTCTTAAGTGTTATTGACAGGCAGCTTCGAGAGCTTGACGACAGATTTGATGAGGTAAACATAGAATTGCTTCTTTGTATGGCGTCATTTAATTCTACTGATTCATTCGCTGCTTATGACAAGGACAATTTGGTTAGACTTGCTCAGTTTTATCCTAAAGATTTCTCAAGCACAGAATTGATGCATCTTCCATTTCAATTTGCACACTTCATTGCTGATATGCGTAGAGATGAAAGGCTTAGAGAAGTGAACAACCTTTCTGAGATTTCCATTATGCTTGTTCAAACAAGGAAGAATATCAATTACGCAATTATTTACAAGCTTCTCAAATTGGTGCTAATTCTTCCCGTAGCAGCTGCTAGTGTTGAGAGAGTGTTTTCTTCAATGAATTACGTGAAGAATAAGCTGAGAAATAGAATGGGGGAGCAGTATTTGAATGATTGCTTGGTTACATTTCTTGAGCGAGAGTTTTTTCTGCAAGTTAAGGATGATGATATTATATCTCGCTTTCAAGGCATGAAGCGTCGTCGTGTTAATATTTAGTTCTTGATTATTTTATAATTTTTTTGTACTATTTCAGTTGTTGTCTGTAGCACGAACAATTGTACTTTAATTTTTGCTATTATGGATCTTTATATTTTTTATTGAACAATATTTTTGTAACTTTGAATACCTATTTTGAAATTCCTAGATCCGCCACTTGCCGCAAGCGACCTGGGTCTCGCCCTGCTGTCTTCCACGACTGCCGTTTCCGTCCACAGACGAACAAATCTGTGCCCGTGACATCATTACACAAATTAACTTTGTTGGGTCAAAGTCCGTCCACAGACGAACAAAAACAGTGTGTTTTGAAAAAGCCCAACATTGGATCATGGAAAAAAATGAAGACTTGAGGTCTCCAAGTCCTCGTACTAGTTGCGCTAATTTTCAAAGATGCTTTTGAATTGGCTTAGATGACGATGTAGGAGTCAAAGATGGCTAAAAAGAATAAACAGTTGGTATACCTGTTTGTCTAGCGTACAAGAACAAATGGGGAGGCTGTTTTCTTTGCAGGGTTAATATCAGTGGCGGACCCAGAGCCAAATTTTAGGGGGGGCTAGCGAGCCATAATGTACAAAAGATAAACACACTAAACATAACGCGAACTATATTTTGCAATCCAAAGTCACACATAATTAAAATAGAGACATAATAAAAATACAAAATACAACAAAGATGGTACCTCGGTAATAGATAATGTGTCTTCCAATACCCATAAATATATGTAAGCAGTTATCTGCACATCAAAATTAGCAAACTTAGTAATGAAATCAGAAATTGTATTTGTGAATAGTTATAAAGATTGAAAAAAGAATGAAACATACTAGTAACTAGGATTGAGTAGTAGTAGTGCAAGTACGAGGCAATAGTATTCTACGAGATTTCATGCTTTGAAAGCGTTTTCTAATTCTATCATCATCAAGGTTTCTAAAAATCTCTCACTCAGTGTAGCATATCATCAAGTCACTGAACCACTCATCCGCTACTCTATTGCGCAAATCTATCTTGATAATATTCATTGCCGAAAAGACTCTTTCAACAGATGCCGTTGCTACTGGAAGGATCAATGTTTCATACCTATTAATATAAAATCGCAGTATCAGTACACACCTAATCTTATCCACTGACACTTGTCGACAGTCGGCAAGAATTGAAATTGAAGACTGGTATTAAACAACGCAGTCGGTCGCACTGCAAAAGATATTGCCCAGTCGCCCCACTCGCCCGTGCCTCGGGCCCTCGGCCGCTAGCAGCTCGCCCTCTTGGCCTCTCCCTCCGAACCTCCGCCCTCCGCCAGTCCGTCCTTCGGCCGACCGGGTCCCTATGACCCTATCTCTCCTCCCACTCTCCCAGAGTCCAAGCCTCGGAATCGCACGCTCCCCTCCGGGCTCCGGTCGGCTGCTCCTCCACGCCTCCTGCGGCCACAGCTTTCCAGATCTGGCGGAGTGGCGGGGAGGCGGCCGCAGGCCCGCAGCTCTCCAGATCTGGCTCCTGCTCGGCGTCGGCGAGATCTGGCGGCCTGGCGCGGCGGCTGCGGCGCTCCACGCGACCACGCCTCCTGGCTCCTGCGAGATCTGGCGCGGCGGCTGCGTTCCCACCACCAACGCCGCCCATTGCGCCCGTACGGCCGTGTCCCCGTCCGCGCCGCCAACCACAAGGAAGCCGAAAGGGGAATAGGCCAATAGGGGATGAAATTATGAAATCGCTTGTTGATTTGTTGTTGCAGTGTTGCCGTGGTGTGTGCGAATTGGATTTGGGTGGGCTTCTTGGTGGGCTTTGCCGAATTGGATCTCAATGCTGTTTTTGGCCCAAATAGGTAGTTGTATACTTGTATTGCTGATTTGCTGATGTTGGCTTTACCTTTCGTCGGCCTCACCCTCACCGGCTCATCGAGAGACAGGACGGAGCCCGGAGGCCGCTGCTGTGGGCGGCTGGGCGCCCCAGCCGGAGGTAGGGGGGCTAGGGGGGTACCCAGGCTTCGGCCGGAGGTAGGGTGGGTGCTAGCCCCCCTGACCCACTGGTCGGTCCGCCACTGGTTAATATCGTTATCCTGCTATCTTGGTTCATGACCAGAAGTTGCCTAGCCACAAGTTAGACGTGCCACAGTTTTTTAGGTAGCTGTTTGGTTCACTGACGTAACTGTGGCATGCCACACTTTCTTAGCACCCGGCCCCACACGTCATAGACTCAGTTTCTTGCCAAACTTTGCCACAAGTGTGGCTTCGATTTTGTTAGCCACACTTTCTGTGGCAGCCACATATTGCCTAAGCTTAGACATGACAAGCTTAGGCACCAACCAAACAGGCCCTAAGGCAGTATCCCAGCTTTATTTGAAATAACAGGTCTTACGGAGGAAAGCAGGGGAATGAACAGCAGATTCATACCCCTCTATTCTTCATTTTGATCTGCATTTGATCAGTTCTTATGTTTTGTGGATGATTTTACTACTCTGTGTTCATTGCAATCTGTTTCACTGTTTCACATGTTAAGATCCCGTTCCTAACGGCTTCAGCTTCTTTTTTTTGTTTTCAGCTTATTTAAGTTAGAAACTATTTGGAACATGTTGGGTTCTAATTTTGGCTTATGTTGGATATTTTGCCTTTTCTTTATTTACCTTATTCCTTTGCATTATCTTGACAACATAATAGTTTTTCATTTTTTTAATTTTGTTTTAATTGAATGACTAAAAAAACCTAATAGCTGCTATAGTGTAATTTCAGCTAAAAACCATAAACAGAAGATTAAGTTATTTGGAGCTGGCACTAAAATTAGCCATGAATTCCATAGTGGAAAGGAAATCAAGCACACAGTTTCGAACTTGTTTGTCAGGCCCAGGCTAGCATATGACTTCTTTCTTTTGTTCAAAAGAACTGATTTACTTTCTAATTTCTAATGAGGTAACTCTACAGAATATTACTGTATTGTTTTCCATAATTCATAAACTCAATTCATGGCTAAGGTACTGGCTTCTTAATACTTACTATATATACTGTATAGCTATATTGTCAAATGTAACTTTGTTGCTAACAGGAGCCACACCTTAACGAACGAAGGCCACTATTGACTGGTTGTCAAATTTGGAGTGCCTAAGCAGAGGTCGACACCAGCTGTGTATGTCTAGTTCCAATACTGCAGAATACCTCCTGTTTCAGTCAGACAAGTGGTGTACTCTAGCGTAGCACCTAGGGGCGGGCCCAGCGGGTAGTCCATATAGGCCCAGGACTACCCGCTCCGCCGGTGCCCATCCGCCCATCCACCTCCGCCAGTCCGCCTCGCCTCGCCTCGCCTTTGGTGCGCTGCCGGCAAACTTCACCGCCAGCTCAATTCGGTGGAAATCAGGACCCTCCTAACCAGCCATCGAGTTCGCCTTTACCTTCTTCCCCTCCTGGCCGAACTAATTGTTCCCCCTTTCCCCGCAGGCCGCCGGCGACATCTTCCTTCATCACCTCCGGCGCCGGGTCTCCCCAGAGAACGGCAGCGCCCCGGGTCGATTCCCCGCACGTGGAGCGTCGCTCGGACCCCGGGAACAAGTTCATCAAGTCGCCGGGCCCCGCCCCCCTCCCCAACGAGCTGCCACCGTCGCCCTCCTCGCCGCCGGACCCGCTCTAGCCGCCAGCCCTCCCAGCTTCACCTCGGCCGCAGCTTGAACCTCAGGTGAGCTCAGGACCTCCCATGGATGCTCCCTCACCGAGCAATCGGATTCCCATGGCCCGAGCCGCCGGCGCACAAGCTCCCCTGTTTCGGCCGCCGCCCTGCCCGCTCCGCTCGCCGCCCGGCCAAATCCGGCCAACTCCGGCCGATTCACTCCTCCCCAGGGTGCGCGCCGGGTCGAGCAGCCCGTTTTGGCTGGCGCCGCCGCGCCTCCGTGGTTGGAGTTGGTTTAAGCCTAGGATTGTTGCTGCTGCTGTTGTTGTAGGTGTGCAAATGCGTGCTTGTTTGCAAAATTGCGTAGTGAAGTGGTTGGGTTTGCTGGATAATAATTTTTTAGTTAGGCATACCTTGGATTCAAATCCTGAGCCCGCTTTTTTAGTTAGGCATACCTTGGATTCAAATCCTGGGCCCGCCATTGGTAGCACCTAAGGCATAGCCGCGCAGCACATCTTACAAAACGAACTAAGTCTTAGGAAACGAACAAAGTCATCATCAAAGAGTTGAAAGGTTAGAAAGATTGCAGAAAAGGGTGGAAATTGCTTGGCTTTGCTTAATGTTCTATTCATGTTGATTTTTAAAAGCTGCGTCTCTACGGTAAATGATTTTCTTATAATATCTAACTTTCAAACGGAGTATATTTTTAAGGCGTGCTCTATTAGTCGATTATAGTACATACTGCAGCGATTTCATTTATATAGGCCAAAATGGTCTTATGTGAAGAAACTAATCATGAGAGAGAGAATTAAAAAATTACTAAACTCACTGCATGAACACGTGATGGAGTAGATCAACCTTGCACATGCACGCCAAGTGTTGACTAGTTGGCTTGATGTGATGAATCTCTCATGCAGCAGCCTTGTATTTAGTCCATACATGCGTGCTGGTCGTGCAGGCGTACACGCGAGACGCCGACCGAGGCACCCACGTCATGCACGGGCTTGATGGAAAGACGCCGAGATGTTGCAGCAGGCGATACGACCGTGACGTGCGAGGAACCGAGACCAAAACCACTTGCTGTACGAGCACGAAAAACGGAGAGCAAAACGCCTCCGCAATTATTTTTTTCCAAACAAGACAGCACGCTCTGTCCAAAAAGCCGTACAGAAATCTCAGGACTAGACAACCTTTTTATACGGCCGCTACACTCCGTTTCCTTTTCTAAAAGCCACGTCCGACTTCTAATCCTATCACATGCCGTCGCTATCTCTAATACGAACTCGTTTCCTCTCTTCAATCTACTAGAAGCCCTAATACCACTCAACCAAACTTTTAGCCCATTACTATTCAAAGGATCCGAAACCCTTCCTAACACGGGTTTTCAACTCATCGCGCGTCGAAGCCTCCAGGACCGCACCTCCTGTATCTTCTCCACACATCATCCACCTTTGATCTCCATGTACTCCAGCGTGAGCCCGACCACATCGTGACATCCTCGACCGCCCGGACCTCAGATTTCCCCCTCTTAGTCCCGGTCTTCCTCGTCACCGACCATGACCGTCTCCACGCCCAACCTGCACATGCAAAGACCAAAGAATATTTTTCCCGGCACAAGTTCTCACCAACTTGACCGATATTAGTCCACGCACACACGCACACATCTCGAATAAAAAATACTAAGCCATGTTGTCAATTATTCATCATCATAAAAATTCTAAACCTAGCCACATGGTCTAACAATCTCCCCCTTGATGAATACATTGACAACACCTCAAGATTGTATGATGAATTAGCTTCAAACAGATATAAGTGATGAACTGAAGTCGAAAAAAATATTTCAAGCCACAAGTCTCAAATCTCTCCCCCTCAACACAAGAGTGCAAATTTCTCCAATGTCTCACAAAACACACCAAATCTCTCCCCCTTTGGCAATGTAATCATCAAGAACTTTCAAAGAAGAACTATTCTAAAAAGAAGCAATGAAAATAAAAATCTAGAAGCTTTGTAGATTATCCAAGTCACTTTGAATTGATTAAATAATTTAACCAAGCCATATTTTTTAGTAGAGCTATCTCGATCATATAAAGTCATATATCATATAGCAATATCAAAACAAAGTTTTCAATATAAGTAGACGATTTATATCAATGACAGGCATCTCAACAATGACTAGACCAATTATAAAGAGCACAATTAGATATAACAACAAAAAGTCAAAGCCTAAAAGAAGCAAATCTTAACTCTAGACGGGCTAGCAGTCTCATGTAACAACTTATTGCTCCATACTCAATTCTTAGGCATGTGGCATGCTTGTAGCATACTTCTTTTCATAATGACATATTTTTTATGATGGTAGCATGCTTGAAGCATACTTCTTTTCATTTTGCGCACTTTTGTGCCTTTTTTTGTTCACCATGGCATGCTTGAAGCATACATCTTTTCAAATTTTCCTTTATATACTCTTTTTTTTAATAACATGCCAAATTGAATGATCATAAAAAGATTGTAATATGAAACATGTAAGCCTCATAGCCTAGATTTAAAATAAGACTCACAATCAAGCTAATTCTTTTTTATGAACATCACAAAGTACTATTTATAATCAATCTAGTCAAAGTATTCCGCCATGTCATAGTTTAGTTCAAGTGTAACAAATTAATTATAACTAGTCATAATCAAAGCTACACAGTATATGAATAAATATGATAAAGAGAGCTCCACAACTCATTTAAATTTGATGGCTTGGACTTGTTAATTTAATTGACAAGTATAATAAACAAAGCTTCCTAAATTCTTAAATATCAAGCTCCCCCTCAGAATAATCCCATAAGATGCAACACACCCAACCCACTTCGCAAAAAAGCAGAATAAGAGGAGCCAAGTGGATTTGAAAGAATATCATCAACATGAGAATCCAACTCAATAGGATGTAAGACTACATCACTTTTTCCACATGGTCTCTCAAAAAGTGAAATCTCTTGCAAGTCATCAAACGAGTGAAGAACCATCAAGTGTTCCAATCAAGCGATGACGAAAAGAGTGAAACCCAATCTAGCTCATATTCTCCATCCTTGTTAGCTGTTCTTACATCACAGGAAACATCGGTCTCACAGTACTAGGGTTAGTGAAATAAGATCTAGGAATCTAGTACTGTGACACACGACGTGGAGAGACAGCAACAAATCTAGAACCAAAATCATAAGCATGTGGGTGATTAACATGCCAAAGAGAATGTGACTTATTTGAATTATATCCCAAACTAGCATGTGAAGCAGATTTGAAATCATCATAAAAGTTCTCTAAAAACTTAGCTTTCACATTAGTTCTAGGAATAAAAGAGTTTGCACGTTTTTGTCTTAAAGCATTCAACCTTTCCTTCTTCTCTTTCTTAGCCCGCCTAAAGCAAAATTCATGTAAGTGTCCATCTCTTCCACAGTAGGTGCAATTGAATTTAATATAACCAGAATTCTTTTGAGATGATGAGCTAGCACCTACATTATTATTTGTTGAACTTTGCACAAAACCAGCAGATTTAAACACAGTTTGTTTTGGTTCAGATTTTACTTCAATTTTTCCAGGTTCAAAAACCTTAACAACCTTAGGAGGATTATTCTTGGCATGCTCAACAAAATTAAATCCTAGACCACGATTTTTCACACTTGTTTTTGACTTGTCTAGAATCATATTCAGATTTTTCTTGCCAAAAGAGAATCTCTCTAAAGTGTCTTTAAGATACTCATTTTCCTTAGCCAAAGTGGAACAAGCAGTGCATTTAACAGGTTCATTCACAAAATTCTTGGAAGCACTAGATTGAGCAAATCTTTCTTTTTCAGCAAAATCATTCAATTGCCTAGTCAAAGCATCAATTTCAATATTTAACTTAGGACAATTTGAGCAAGACATGTTCTCATGTAAAGCATTTGTTGAATAGATTCCTGAGATGAATTAAGTCTAGCTTCTAGCAATTCACAATTAGAGCAAGTTTTAGATTGAGCATTTGAAATACTTGACTCTAAACATGTAGAAGAACTAGATTTGAGCTTTTCAATTTCATCATTTGCAAGTTTTAATTTTTCATCACAAGAGACATGTGTCAATTTTAATTCATCAAATTTATCAGTTACATCTCTAAGTTGAACCAGGTTTGATGCACTAATAGATCTAATAGCCTCCAACTCAGAATGAAAAACTTGGCAAGACTCACATGATTCATCATCTGGAATTAAAGCTCTAAGTCTATTAATTTCAGAATTTAAGCTTTCAACAACACAATTATTTTCTTTCAATTTCTGTTTTGTCTTTTTTAATTCAATAGCAAGTTTAATCAAACCATCCTCAAGCTCATCATACGATGGTCTTACCTCATCAGGATCATTATAGCCATCGTCACTGTTGTTGCCTGCCATGAAGCACATGCCCGTGAAGTCATCGTTGTTCTTCTTCTTGCCTTTAGCATCATCATCGTCGTGGTCATCGTCGTCGCAGCTCTCATATTCCACATCGCTCAAATCAAGACGCTCAATAGCCGATATGATCTTTTCAGCAAGCTTGCGACGAAAATTGCCACCCTTGGTGTTGTTATTCTTGGATGGCCGACGACGATAATTCTTCTCTTCCTTCACCACCTTCCCCTTGAGCTTAGGACAATCCATCTTAATGTGGCCTGGTTCGCCACACTCAAAGCATCTGATCGGACCTGACACGCCACCTCGCTTCCTCATCCTCACATTGTTGAGTGCCTTGTATGCTCGTGAGGAGATCAATACCAAGTCTTCTTCAAGAAGCTGCTCGAACTGTTCCTCTGAAAAAGAAGAAAAGGCAGACAAAGAAATACAAGACAAAGCACTCGACGAAGCATCCTGCATGGGGTTAGTCACAAGTGCTAAAGATGAAGATTTATTAATCTTAGATGGGAAAGCTTCCATCTCATAGGTTTTCAATCTAGAATAAAGATCATCCATGGTTAAAGTATCTAGATCGACAGTTTGATTAATAGTTGTGACAACCATCAACCACTCAGAACCTAAAGATCTCAAAATTTTAGTTGCATTATCTTCATCAGCAGGAATAACACCAACACCACGCAGATCACTTAAGATTTTCTCAAAACGAGCAAAAAGATCATCAATGGATTCACCAGGCTTCATAGCAAAATCAGAATATTCTTTTTGATAAAGATTTTTACGCACCTTTTTGATTTTAGTGGTTCCTTCATGATAATCGCAAAGAGTTTTCCAAATTAAATGAGCAGAATTAATATGAGCTACACGATCAAATTCTTTGCGAGAAATTCCTTGAAATAGCAAGTTACGAGCTTGAGCATTTAAATCAACATCTGCTTTATTTAAATTAGTAACAATAGCAGGAACCTCATATGGTGTAGAAACTTTATACCAAACATCACTACCCTGAGCCTCAATATAAGCTTGCATCCGACACTTCCAAAAAGCAAAATCAGTACCATCTAGCATGGGGGGACGATTCACATACCTCTCTAACGCCATAGCAACCCGCTCTGATACCACTCAGCCAAACTTTTAGCCCACTACTATTCAAGGGACCCGAAACCCTTCCTAACACGGGTTTTCAACTCATCGCGCGTCGAAGCCTCCAGGACCGCACCTCCTGTATCTTCTCCACGCATCATCCACCTTTGATCTCCATGTACTCCAGCGTGAGCCCGACCACCTCGTGACATCCTCGACCGCCCGGACCTCAGATTTCCCCCTCTTAGTCCCGGTCTTCCTCGTTACCGACCATGACCATCTCCACGCCCAACCTGCACATGCAAAGACCAAAGAATATTTTTCCTGGCACAAATTCTCACTAACTTGACCGATATTAGTCCACGCACACACGCACACATCTGGAATAAAAAATACTAAGCTATGTTGTCAATTATTCATCATCATAAAAATTCTAAACCTAGCCACATGGTCTAACAGACTGGTTGTCAAATTTGGAGTGCCTAAGCAGAGGTCGACACCAGCTGTGTATGTCTAGTTCCAATACTGCAGAATACCTCCTGTTTCAGTCAGACAAGTGGTGTACTCTAGCGTAGCACCTAAGGCATAGCCGCGCAGCACATCTTACAAAACGAACTAAGTCTTAGGAAACGAACAAAGTCATCATCAAAGAGTTGAAAGGTTAGAAAGATTGCAGAAAAGGGTGGAAATTGCTTGGCTTTGCTTAATGTTCTATTCATGTTGATTTTTAAAAGCTGCGTCTCTACGGTGAGTTATTTTCCTACAATATCTAGCTTTCAAACGGAGTATATTTTTAAGGCGTGCTCTATTAGTCAATTGTAGTACACACTGCAGCGATTTCATTTATATAGGCCAAAATGACACGCGAGTATCTCCTTATAAGTTTCTCTATAAACTGTTATTATTCATAAGCTAAACTGAAAAACCTATGAACAGACCTTAGTCTGAGGTTTTGTCATATTGCCGCTTCTTTTTGCTCAATGTTTTAGTCCGAGAGTCTTATTTCCTTGTTGTTGCCACTATTTTAGACTGACCTTGACTTTGACTGACCTTGACTTTGGGGAGCCATTAGTATCCATTAGGGTTGTTTGGCTTCTTTTGAGATCCTTAATGCGTGTATTTAGGGGTAGAAAAACACTCGTTAGTGGGGCTCATTAGGTCGATTCAAAATTGTTTCAATTATACTTATTAATTAGTTAAACATTAAAATGAGTTGATTTCAAATGAATTTGAATTTTGCTCTAGCTCGGCTCGTTAGCTCGTTTCTAAAAATACTTTTAAATTATATGTAAAATGATATAAATCAAACTATGTCAATTTTAGAAAAAGCTCGATAAGACGAGGAGTTGACTCGATATCCACCCCTACGTGTATTACCTATATAGTAGAAAGTTTTTCAGGGTGTAATGATACGTGGAAGATCACATTGGAGACATGAGCATATTTGCTCTGACCAAGGGTGAACTGAAGAATGCCTATAAAAGGATTCGGTACCAGCTGTAGTGGTCACATTTCTAAGCCACCACATATTCCTGTTTCTGGCACAAACTTGCAAGAACTCAGTACGCAGCCGAATAGGTGCCCTGTAAGCTTCTTCATACCTTCTAGCTCACTTTGTTTGCAATTTGTTTCTTATTTTGTATGTGCCTCTCTGACCTTTTGTGAAATCTGGACACATGTGGACCTCTAAACACCCGAAAATTCCGTTTTTGGCCCCTAAACCAAAAAAATTCCGTTTCTGGACCCCTTCCGACCGCGCGTTTCGCGAGATGGCGCCATGTGTCCCGGCCGGCCGCGCGACCGCCCGCTCCACCGCGCGTCCGCCCGCCGCCCGCGCGACCGCGCCGCCCGACCGCGCGTCCGCCCGCCCGCCCGCGCGACCGCGCCGCCGACCACGCGTCCGGGACACGTGGCACCAGCTCGCGAACGCGCGGTCGGGAGGGGTCCAGAAACGGAATTTTTTTGATTTAGGGGCCAAAAGTGGAATTTCGGGTGTTTAGGGGTCCAAATGTGTCCAGATTTCACCTTTTGTTGTGTATTATATTTTCCCCTTGTTTCCTACATTACACTAGTATGAACTATGAAATATGTGCTACAGATTCATGCATACATAGGAAGCACAATTTTTGGAATTTGTTTCAACCATTAAAATATTAAAAGTAGACATGAATGACATGATAACGAAACAGTTCACCTTTCTCGGGGCATTAGGATGCAGCAGTCCAGTGTCAAACACAAATATCGTCCAGATTAGTTTAAACTGTAAAATAAAAATATGCTAAATGAGATTTTTTCTGCCCTTTGTAGTATACACAGTTTCATATTTGTACCCTTGATAACCGTCCGTATTCTGCCATTCCTATTCGTTGCAGCAGTTTCATTTGAAACCAAAGCGCTTCTTGGTGTTTTATAACTCAAAACTCAGTAAGAAAAAATGTTGTGTAATTTACATTACTACAAAAGAGGCTAAACTGGACGTTTACATCATAGGTGGATCCTAGGAACCGTTTGTATTGTAAGTATCATAGACGGTTCATACGAATAACCGTCTGTGGTATTTTCACAGACGGTTATTTATACGAACCGTCTTTGATAATACAAGACATCACAGACAGTTTTACTAATACTTTTCTGTGATAATTCACAGACGGTTTTTAATACAAATCGTTTGTAATATAATGAAGTTATCACAGACGGTTTATATTAAAAAACCTTCTGTGATATATTTCCTACCTCGTAATTTTCTAAAATTTCATAATCTCCCGCTCGAGTTCGAGTAGGATTCAGTTTTGAGACATCTTTAGTAAAATGGGCATAATTTTTACATACGGTGTCTATTTTCTATGTTATTGTACTTGTTGGAAAGCTAACAATGATCCTGATTTTAAAAAAAATGACCAGATGTCGCCCTCTAGGACTCTCAAAATTGGTCATCTTTAGCTCCAAATTTGTGGTTTAAGCTTTTAATTTCTATTTTTGCCAAAAGTTTTTATCTTCCCTTCGAAATTTGGGTTTTGCCTCAACTGCAAAGCTGTAGATCTCGTCGAAACCTTTCAAACGAGTATATATAAGCCATACAAAATTTTTCTATTTTATCTTTTGATACTAGTTGTTTATATTGTACCGATATATTGTCTTTGTGACGCCATTATCACCGACTATTTTTGTTATGAACCGTTTCTGATATCTCCTGTTATCATAGATGGTTTTTGTTATAAACCGTCTGTGATGTCTCTATCATAGACGGTTTGTAATCCGAACTGTCTGTGATGTCTCTATCATAGACGGTTTGTAATCCGAACCGTCTGTGATGTCCCGCCACGTCACTGATCTGCAACATATCCCTCAGGATCTTGATCTCACCTGTCCATTCTCTCCGCATCGAACGACAAGCACCTCCTCCAGACCTCTTGCCCCTTATGAACCCCCTCTCCCTACTCGAAGAACCAATACCACTAGTACTACGCCAACTCGCTTGTGCGCAGCAAGGGTGGGAAGAGGTTCGGCAGGGGCGACTGAAATTTCGCTTGAAGCAAAATGGAAAGGAAGAAGGCAATGGTAAATCTACATTATTCTAAGTCGTCGGCATAGAAGCTGTTGATTTTGGCATAAAAGTTGAAAATGATGTTCGTTGCCTTTTTGTTTCTGCTATTTGAAAATTTTCCCGCATCATTTGTTTTAGATTGTAGTTTAATGAAAGATGTGTAAGTCTAGCTTACATTAGCCTGAAGTTTCTTGTAGTATAAGAATTTTTCTAAATTTGTAACCATGAAGCTTATCTTTATAAAATTGTAAGTGTCCTCTTATGTATGCAGTGCTATGGATAACTTACTCGATATCTTGTGATGTTGTAATGGTGGATTCTAATCTTAATGAAAATAGAATGTGTTGTTGTATTTGCTTGTTTTTAGATGATATAGTTAAAATTTCCTGAGGCTAGCCGAAAAATAGAAAAAAATTAAGATATAGAATGAACTATCACAGACGGTTTTGTGGTATAAACTTTCTGTGAAAAATTATCACAGACGGCTTGAACAAGAAACTGTCTATGACGGGGAAGTACCATAGACGGTTCTATATACCAACCGTTTGTGATACTCACATATCACAGACGGTTGGTAGTTCGAACCGTCTGTGATGTATAAATATCATAAATGGTTTTTGATTTGAGCCGTTTATAATAGTGTTATTCACATATGGTTATAGTTACAAACCATATGTGATGTATTTGTTATAAATGGCTCACAAACTGTCTGTGATAACCTTTAATTATCACTGACACAAAAATTTAGACGGATGACAGTTTTGAACCGTATGTAATAACTCTTTTTATAGTAGTGTTAGTTACCGCAAAAAAATAGACAACTAGAGTATTTAGTGTTAGGTCCTTAATCATCATGCATTAGACTTAACCCTAGAACTAAACATGAACACCTAGGCATGAGGAGTTAGGGGATGACTCACGGTCGCCGATGAACACCATGGAGCGAAGACCCGTGCCTGCGTGATGCAGGCGTGAGGAAGAGTCGGTGAAGATCCGGAGAGCCCGCGGTTCGAGGTCGCCGGCGTTGTCCTGCAGTGGGGTTCGGCGGCCTTCCCGTTGCTTGACAGCGCGCGGTAGATCGGTTGTCCCTTAGGGTTTGTTCGGGGTGATGAACTCTCACGGGAACGAACGTCGTAGTGAGAGGCCGGTGCCCCAAAACTTATATATAGCACTGTTGCAACGGGGGACCGTAACCAAAACGGTTAGGAGCCCCCGATCAGGGCGTGTGAACGTGGGTTTTCCCACATCTCCCACGTCTCAGCCGTTTGGCCTGAGATCAAAACCCTAACATTCTCCCCCTTGATCGTACGGCTAAACGTCATAAGCCCTCTCTCAATAAAATTTCACACCAAAGTAATGCGTCACAACAGTCAATTAAGTACCGCTGGACATCAGTACTTATAGTGCTCCATTCTATATCAATCGGATAACATAATACTTCATGGGAGTTGGTTACTTTATATGGTCCTCTTATTCCAGGATCACAGGCTCTCCAATAAACCCATGCCGGCAACATGATCACGAAAAATATTGGGTGGTAAGCCTTTTGTGAGCGGATCCGCAAGCATAAATTTAGTTCCAATATGCTCAACCTTAATTGTTTGATCCTAGACTCTATCTTTCACAACATGATACTTTATGTCAATGTGCTTGGCAGCTGCACTCGACTTGTTGTTACTCGAATAGAAAACTGCGGGTTGATTATCGCAGTACAAAACGAGTGGTCTAGAGATGCTGTCTACCACTCTCAATCCCGGGATAAAGTTCTTAAGCCATACAGCCTGCCCGGTAGCCTCATAACATGCCACAAATTCAGCCTGCATTGTCGACGATGCAGTAAGTGTTTGCTTTACACTTTTCCATGAAATTGCTGTTCCTGCGAGGGTGAAAATATAACCTGATGTGGACTTCTTTGTGTCCTTACACCCCGCAAAATCAGCATCAGAATAACCGACAACCTCAAGGTTATCGCATCTTCTATATGTGAGCATGTGACCTTTAGTGCCTTGCATATAGCGTAGGACTTTCTTAACGGCTTTCCAGTGGTCCGGTCCTGGATTTGATTGATATCTGCCAAGCATCCCGGTAACAAAAGCTAAATCAGGGCGCGTACATACTTGAGCATACATAATACTTCCGACAGCAGAAGCGTAAGGTATAGCCTTCATCTGATCAGATTCATAATCATTCTTTGGGCATTGAAATTTCCCAAACTTATCGCCCTTAACAATAGGAGCAGGCGAGGCAGAGCATTTATGTATATTGTATCTCTTTAGTACTCTGTCAATGTATGCCTTTTGTGATAAACCTAATGTTCCTTTGGACCTATCTCGGTGAATTTCAATACCAAGAACATAAGATGCTTCACTGAGATCCTTCATATCAAAATTGGACGAGAGAAATCTTTTAGTTTCTCGCAGCATGTCCACACTGCTGCTGGCCAATAATATATCGTCCACATAAAGAATTAAGAAGGTGTAATTACTCCCCCTAAACTTAACATAAGTACAATTATCAACATCATTCTCCTTAAATCCAAATTTTCTTATGACTTCATCAAACTTAAGGTACCATTGCCTAGAAGCTTGCTTCAGGCCATATATGGATTTCCTTAGCTTGCATCCTAAATGTTCCTCGCCTTCCACAACAAAACCTTCCGGTTGTGTCATGTAAACGTCTTCATACAAGTCTCCATTCAGGAATGCAGTCTTAACGTCCATTTGGTGCAACTCTAAATCGAAATGTGCTGTGAGCGCCATTATGATTCTAAATGAATCTTTAGTTGAGACAGGAGAAAAGGTTTCATTACAGTCAATGCCTTCTCTTTGCGTAAACCCTTTTGCTACAAGTCTCGCCTTAAACCTTTCGATATTCCCTTTGGAGTCACGCTTGGTCTTGTAGACCCATTTGCAGCCTACTGTTTTGGCTCCATTAGGAATTTCCACTAAGTCCCATACGTCATTAGCGCCCATAGACTCAATCTCATCTTTCATGGCATCTAGCCATTTAGATGGATCCTGATTCTTCATTGCTTCCTTATAAGAGCTAGGATCATCTGCCTTCCCAAGATCATCCTCATTCAAGTAAACCTCATAATCACTTGGGATAGCAGATCTCCTCACTCGTTGTGATCTCCTGACAGGTTCATTAGTAGGCTCATCAGGTTGTTCATTAATTGTCACAGAGGGCTGTGAAAACTCAGCATTAGGTATTGCACTTGTATTTTCAGAGCCCTCAACAGAAGGAGTAGCCACAGAATTAACTGGAGATGCAACAGGAGTTACAACTACAGGATTAACTGTGGGCACAACCATTTGGGGCATAGGAAAATCAGTCTGTCGGATTAGCGGTGAAGCAACATAAATCCGCTTCTCCTCAAGATCAATTTTTCTAGGCTCCAAGTCCCCACTGATGCCATCATTTTCCAAGAACACAGCGTGCCTTGTTTCTACAAATTTTGTGGTACGATCTGGACAATAGAATCGGTACCCTTTAGACCTATCAGGGTAGCCAATGAAATGGCAACTCACAGTCTTGGGATCTAATTTCCCAATGTGTGGGTTAAACACCTTAGCTTCAGCTGCACAACCCCACACATGGAGGTAGTTCAAGTTTGGTTTTCTCCCAGTCCATAATTCATAAGGTGTTTTAGGCACTGATTTACTGGGAACCCGATTGAGTATATGTGCAGCGGTCTTTAATGCTTCCATCCATAACTTTATTGGCAAAGTGGAGTAACTCAACATACTTCGAACCATATCCATAAGTGTGCGGTTTCTTCTTTCCGCTACTCCATTTTGTTGGGGATCACCAGGCATTGAGTACTGGGCGACTATACCATTTTCTTGTAGAAACCTGGCAAAAGGACCAGGAATCTGCCCATAAGTTGCGTGTCGCCCATAATACTCTCCCCCACGATCCGAGCGCACTACTTTAATCTTTAGATTGTGCTGATTTTCAACTTCAGCCTTAAATATCTTAAATTTATCAAGTGCCTCCGATCTTTCTTTAATGGGATAGATATAGCCATAACGTGAGTAATCATCAGTGAACGTAATGAAAGAATCATAACCATCCACTGATGTCACAGGGAAAGGACCACATATGTCAGTATGAATTAATTCCAAAATCCCTGTGCTTCGAGTAGCACCCTTCTTTATTTGCTTTATATACTTGCCTTTGATACAATCAAGGCAATGATCATTCGAATCATTAAAGTCTAAAGGGTGGAGAATTTCATCTTTAATGAGACGTTCAATTCTCCCCCTCGAAATGTGGCCTAAACGACAGTGCCACAATTTCGACGAAGTTTCATCAATTCGCTTACGTTTTTTATTCTCATCGCATACATTCATGGATATAGGAGAATCTTGCAGGGATAACATATAAAGCTTTTCGTGTCGGATGGCACGACCAACATTATCATTATTGAAATAAATCAAACACATTCCGTGTCCAAAATTACAAGAATATCCATCATTATCTAATAATGAAATGGAAATTAAGTTTCTTCTCATCGAGGGAACATAAAGAACATCATTAAGTTTCATTACAAAACCATTATTCAAAACTAAAGAAACCGATCCAATAGCTTGAATTTCGGCTTCCATCCCATTAGCCACTCTAAGGCTTCTTTCCCCTCTGAGACTTCTCAACATATGGAATCCCTGCAAGGAATTCGTAACGTGCACAGTGGCACCAGAATCAATCCACCAAGAATTTATAGGAAAATCAGCATAAAATGCTTCATCAACAAAAGTGATTTCATAAGTACCTTTCTTGGCGAGCCATTTCAGCCATCCAGGACAATCATCTTTGAAATGGTCCTTCGACTGACAAAAGTAACATTCACCACTTTTCTTCTGTTCATTTGAGCTCCCAGGTCCTGAAGCGTTTTTAGACGCCTTAGGATGCTGTGGGTGCTGTGGCTTCTGTGGCTTCTTATAAGGGGAGTAGGTTTGCTCCTTCTTTCCCTTTCCTTTGTAGCCACCTCTATTTCTAGAGGGACCAGCCTTATTTGAGGAGCCGACTTGATTCACAAAATCAGTAGCCCCCTCAGCCTTGAGCCTCTCTTCCTCCTGTGAAACATTAGCGATCAACTCGCTCATGGTCCACTTGTTTTTAATGGTGTTGTAGTTCACCTTGAAAGCTTCAAATTGCTTGGGAAGAGACATCATAATGTAATGGACAACAAAACCATCAGAAATAGCCATGTCCATTGTCTTAAGTCTGGCAGCAATATTGATTATGGTCATAATGTGCTCACGAACATTTCCAGTACCATTGTACTTAGTGTTCATGAGCCTGTGCATCAGTGTGGTAGCATAAACTTTAGAGGACCCTTTAAAGTGATCCTCGATGGAGGACAAATAGTCCTTTACCCTTTCCTTTTCAGGGATTGCTCCCCTTATTGCCTCACTGATGGAGTTTTTCATCACAGCAAGTGAAACACGGTTAGATCGCTCCCACTTCTCAGCATTAGCTTTATATTCCTTCATTTTGTCATCATAATTGTCCTCCCCTTCAGTAGGAGCGACAGGCTCATCGAATCTGAACGCGTAGTCCAGATCCAAGAGCTGAAAAGTCGTCATAAGTGTAAACTTCCATTTCTGGAAGTTACTTCCATTAAGTGGCTCAATAGCATTTACATGAGCGGAAACAGAAGCAGCTGAAAAAATTAAAATTTACATTAGGAAAAGCGCATAATTAATTTGCATGAAAATTAATCTTATGTTGGTATGATTAACAACATGCTCATAAGAATTTTTCGCATCACCGTTGGGCAGAAGCGAAAAATTTAACATAAATTATCACATGCAATTACAATTAACGTTGGTCAAAGAGTAATAGCATGGCGAAAAATAAACATAAAAATAAACATAATTGATTACATGCAATTACAATTAACGTTGGTCAAAAGGTAATAGCATGTAAAATTAAATACAGCTCCCAATTGAATTTCCCGTTGGTTCCATTCAATTAGAGGCAGAACATTACGCAGCGGAAAAGAGCATAATATTTTTCAGCAGCTTGGCAACATTATCCGTTAATAATTTCATAAGAGACATCATTAATTAAACATGAGATAAAACCATAAATACATGAAATATATTCTGAAAATAAAAACCACCAGTCTGAAATATACATCATAAATTTCATGTATATATATATATAATACATAAGATTATGGCTGCTGGGCCAAACAACCCAACAGCCCCCTTTTTTTTCGGCCCCTAAAACAGGATGCAGCCCATAAAATGCACGGGGCCCAAAAATCGCGCGCAGCCCGCAGCCGGCCGAAAACGGCCCAAAAAATCGTGCGCGCGGTCCAGCTCACGCTCGCGGCCTACATTATCTATGCGCCGTCGGATTTTGATCCAACGGTCGAAAAAATAGCCGGCCCAGAAGGGCGCTCGGCCCACTGAAACGGCGACCGTCCGATATGATCGAACGGCCAGGCACGCGCGCGGCGGGAGTAAAAAACCCCCCGAAACCCTAACCCTAGCCATTTCGTCCGGTCTCCCCGCGGAAAAACCGGAGCGACGACGGCGCGCGCGCTCGTGTGGAGCGGCGGTGGCCTGCTCCCGCGGAGCAACAGCGGCGGCGCGCTCCCGCGAGGCGGAGCGGCGGCTCCCGTGCGGCGGCGCGCCCATGAGGAGGTGGAGCGGCGGCTCCCGTGCGGCGACGCGCCCATGAGGAGGTGGAGCGGCGGCTCCCACACGGCGGAGGCGCATGGAGCGGCTCCCTGGGAGGCGGCGGCCGTGCGGCGGCGGCGGCCCGAAAGCGGCATGGCCCAAGGGCGGAATGGCGGCACCCGCGCGGCTACGGCGACGCATGAGGCGGCAATGGCGGCGGCACCCACGAGGAGCGACGGCGCACGGCCATGTCGGCGGCGCCCGCAAGGAGCGGTGGCGCCCGTAAGTCCCGATCTGATCCCCCCGTTTTTTTTATTGTTCTTGATTCGGTTGATTTGGGGATTTAGGGTTCGGGGATTCATGACATTTTGGGGATTTCATCAGGTTTTGCAAAAGCAATTCGTAACTCCCCTCCTTCTAAATTCTTTAGCCGAGCCATAATCATTAGATCTAAACCTCCGAATCCGAAATCCAAAGTTCGGGGTTTCAACTAGGGTTCATGAAGATTTCTAGGGGTGCTCTGATACCAAATGTTAGGTCCTTAATCATCATGCATTAGACTTAACCCTAGAAATAAACATGAACACCTAGGCATGAGGAGTTAGGGGATGACTCACGGTCGCCGATGAACGCCATGGAGCGAAGACCCATGCCTGCGTGATGCAGGCGTGAGGAAGAGTCGGTGAAGATCTGGAGAGCCCGCGGTTCGAGGTCGCCGGCGTTGTCCTGCAGTGGGGTTCGGCGGCCTTCCCGTTGCTTGACAGCGCGCGGTAGATCGGTTGTCCCTTAGGGTTTGTTCGGGGTGATGAACTCTCACGGGAACGAACGTCGTAGTGAGAGGCCGGTGCCCCAAAACTTATTTATAGCGCTGTTGCAACGGGGGACCGTAACCAAAACGGTTAGGAGCCCCCGATCAGGGCGCGTGAACGTGGGTTTTCCCACGTCTCCCACGTCTCGGCCGTTTGGCCTGAGATCAAAACCCTAACATTTAGTTCAACAAGGCCTGATTGTTTTCATTTGTATGTGACAGCAATAGCAACAAAGTGGAACTAAATGACTTGGCTGACGACCGTTTTCATTTGCACGTCAGTTTGCTCAATAAACATTCCTTTTCTTTACTAGAAGAGTGCCAGTCTCTTTCATCGCATGTGCAACTAACCACTTCTTCAGCTGAGCCATAATTTTTTGTAAATGGAGTTACAGCTAGCCCACTAAAGATTCTGACAGTGCACTTATGCAAGGAAAATATGGTTTGTCAAATTTTTGCAGGTGCCAGTGGAGGCCATGAAGTTTGCCTTTGTTGCATTCTTGTTCCCTGCACTGCTGCTCCTGCTGCCTCGCATTTCCTGCTTCATGCATGGGAATGAGACTGATCATATGGCACTTCTTGATTTCAAGCAAGCTTGTAGTGATCCTCATGGATCCCTGGCCTCCTGGAATGCGAGTACTCATTTCTGCTCGTGGAAAGGCGTCTCATGCAGCCTGAAGCATCCCCAGCGTGTCTCTCTGCTCAACCTCACCGATCAAGGCTTGGTCGGCTACATCACTCCTTCCCTTGGCAACCTTACACATCTTCGAGAACTGCGCCTGTCAACTAACAGCTTTGGGGGTGAGATCCCAGCTTCCATTGGTCGTCTGCGGAGGCTGGAGGTGCTCTCCTTGGGCAATAACTCACTGCAAGGATGGATTCCTAACGAGCTCGCGAATTGCTCTGAGCTCCAGGGCATACAATTGACATCCAACCTGCTAAGAGGAGCGATTCCTCGTAACATTGGTTCCCTTTTGAAGCTTCGCATTCTTGCTCTATCGACAAATAACCTCACTGGAACCATTCCACGTTCGGTTGGTAACATGACAGCTCTCTTTGTGGTTTCTTTGTCAGTGAACTACCTTCATGGAAGTATCCCTGCGGAACTTGGGCAGTTGTCGAGGATGTCAAACTTGGTACTTGGTGCCAACTTGCTGTCAGGAAGAGTACCGCCGACGTTGTTCAATCTGTCATCTCTCAGTGTGCTCGGACTGGAGTTGAATTATCTCGACAAGGCGGTGTTACCTTCTGACTTTGGCAGCCGCCTTCGCAGTCTACAGCACCTCGGGTTGACAGCAAACCATTTTGAAGGGTCTATCCCAGCTTCTCTTGCGAATGCTTCAAGTCTCATCCATGTCGGCTTGTCCCGCAACCATTTCAGTGGTCAGGTGCCTATCTCTCTAGGTAGTTTACAGAACCTCACCTTCCTGAATCTTGAAACCAACAATCTTGAATCAACCGATAGGAAGAGCTGGGATTTTATCGATTCACTGACCAATTGCACCAAGCTTCAAGTGATTGGACTGGATGAGAATAACTTGGGGGGAGTTGTACCAAATGCCATAGGAAACCTCTCCTCTATACTTCAGATACTGTATCTTGGCGCAAACCTGTTATCTGGGAAGTTTCCATCAGGTATTGCAAACCTTCAGTCCTTGGCTGGTTTATCACTTGAATACAACCAGTACATAGGAGCTATTCCGGAATGGATTGGAAAACTTGAGAAATTGCAGGGTTTATATCTGGAAGGTAACAGCTTCACCGGGCCTATCCCGCTTTCAATTGGTAATCTTTCTCAGTTGTCAGATCTCTATCTGCAAGATAATAAGCTTGATGGGCTAATTCCCACCAGCATTGGGAACATGAAAAGCCTCCTAAGATTGAACATCACTAACAACAGCCTCCAGGGCAGTGTACCAGCTGAGATTTTCAGTCTTCCCTCGCTGATAACTTGCCAACTGTCTACGAACAATCTTGATGGCATGTTGCCTCCAGAAGTTGGCAATGCCAAACAACTCATGGAGCTGCAACTTTCATCAAACAATCTATCTGGAGAAATCCCGCACACTCTGGGTGATTGCCATGGCTTGGAAATCATCGAATTGGCGCAAAACTTCCTTGTTGGGATAATTCCAGTATCCTTGGGCAGGTTGGAGAGCTTGAAAGTATTGAATCTTTCTCACAACAACTTATCAGGATCCATTCCCAATTCTTTGGGTGGTCTGAAGTTGCTCAATCAAATAGATCTTTCATATAATCATCTTGTAGGTGAGGTCCCAACAAAAGGTGTGTTCCTAAATGCATCTGCCCTCACGCTTGAAGGGGACACAGGGCTGTGCGGTGGTGTTTCGGAACTCCACATGCCTGTATGCTCTGTTGCATCGTCAGATTCAACGAGGCAAAGGCGGTCTCGCATGGTCATAAAAATAACCACTATAGCAATCGCAGTAGTTACTTTACTTGTGGTACTGATCATTCTAGCTTTCCTGTTTCGGAAGAACAAGTTGAAAGAGGCAACTGTGACTCTACCTTCATTTGGTTCAAAGTTCCCCAAACTCACTTACAAGGATCTAGCCGAAGCGACAGATCGATTCTCATCATCCAATTTGATTGGTAGAGGGAGATATGGTTCTGTCTACAAAGCAACGTTACATGGAGAGGCTAACTTAGTAGCCGTGAAGGTTTTCGACATGGAAACGAGAGGCGCAAATAGAAGTTTCATTGCAGAATGCGAAGCTCTGAGAAGTTTAAGGCACCGTAATCTTGTTCCTATCCTAACAGCCTGCTCGAGTATTGATTCTAGAGGAAATGATTTCAAAGCTTTGGTTTACGAATTCATGCCTAATGGTTGCCTCGACTCATTGCTACACCCAAAGGATGATGGTATGCACGCTCCATGTCATCTGACTCTTATTCAAAGGCTGAGCATTGCTCTCGACATCGCAAATGCATTAGAGTATCTTCACCACAGTAGCCAGAGGCCCATTGTTCACTCCGATCTGAAGCCTAGCAACATCCTTCTTGCCGATGATATGAGCGCTCGCGTCAGTGACTTTGGCCTTGCAAGATTCTACGATCATGCAAGCTCAACTAGCACGATTGTGGTAAAGGGAACCGTTGGCTACATTGCTCCTGGTAATGTTAAAAGCATTCTTTTAAACTTGGTAAAACGTTGATGCCAACGTGCTGAACTCACCCTCATCTCTTGTGTGCTTTCAGAGTATGCAACTGATGGGCAAGCGATGGCTTCAGGTGATGTTTACAGCTTTGGGGTCATCCTAATGGAGATTTTCACTGGGAGGAGGCCTACCGATGACATGTTCAGAGATGGCCTGAGCATCGTGAGCTTTGTCGAGGCGAGCTTCCCTGACCAGATAACAGAAATTGTCGATGCCCAGCTGCAGGAAGAAATTGAAGCCTTCGAAATTCAGAGCGGGAGCACAGCGACTATCATCGCGTGCGTGCAGTCCGTGCTGAGGATTGCGCTGTGCTGCACATGCCATACGCCAAATGAGAGGATGAACATGAGAGAAGTGGCCATGAAGTTGCAGGCCGTTAGGGAGTCCTACGTTGGAGACGAAGCTCATGAAGTGATCTCTTAGTATCATCTTATTAGTCTTCAGTTTGTAATTCATCCAATAACTTGGAACTTGTGTGCACCGCACTGCCATCCAAGAACCCCTTGAGAAAATAAGTACTTGTATACAACGCGAAGCGTCATGTGGCAACCAGCTAGACCATAATTTATAGCCCCATTTGTACTGTTTTATAAAAGCCAAAACTTAATATAAATATCTGGTTTCTTGAAACGATTTTTTCACTTTTCTCATTCTCATCTTGCTCTGGAGCATCACACATCTCACTACTCTCGCTTACCTCTTGTGCATGTATCTTTTTCCTCACTTTTTTCACTGCTCGTGCCCCTTCTTAAAGACACTTTTCAGCAACTACCATTTATTTTCAACTAAAAATCATCAGACACAACCAAAATATCAACCGTAGTTAATATGAACGTCCCGATATTTACCTACCTTCATATTCCAATATTTTATTTTTATTTGCCAGTGGTTCTCATGTACTATTATCCATTTTGCTCTGGTAGAAGTGAATTTGAAATTTTCAGAGGTGAGGTAGGCATGTGGCAATTTTGGCTTCCATCTTATCTTCTTGAAAATTGTGCCTGGATTAATCTTAAGTATATTTCACATTTTGACATAACTGTCAGAAAACTTCACATTTCAACCAGTTTATTGAAATCATATGTGAAAGTATGTGTAGCTCCGTAAAATGTAAGCTGAAATTTGTAGTTTTATGACAGTCATGGAAAAATAGGTGTAGTTTTATAAAATTTACTCTTAATCTTAAAACACTTTTCGAAATGGTTCTGCCCCGAAAAAAGTGTTCAGGCTTGGTTTTTGGACACGGGAAGTTCACGTCAAATTGCGCAAGAATTTTAGTGCAATTATTTCAAAAATAATTCCTTCATAGATACTACTAGAGAATTTTTTAAATAATCTATTTTTTATTCTGAATTACAATAATATACTCATATTTTTTATTCTGCAGAAATAGCCATCTGTAGCCGCATGGTTGGATGACATGGGCAAATTGCCCAACCGTTGGGCGGCATGTGCCCAAGTCGCCAAACCGTACGGCAACTAGTGCCTCTAGTCGTCTAACTGTTGGGTGACATGGACAAGTCGCCCAATAGTGGACAAGTCATCCTTTTCTCTTTGATTCGACCCGCTCACGGGCTCTCTTATCATTTCTCGCAAGAAGAACGAGAGGAGTTTGAGAGAGGAAACAAAGAGGGAGAGAAGGAGAGAGAAAGTGAAAAAGGGGAGAGGGTTGCAAGAGGAGGAGAAGTAGAGAAGGTGGGGGGAGGGAGAGAAGAAGAGGAGAGGAGCTCGTGAGGTTAGAGAGGAAGACGAAGGAAACTCGTTAATAATAAGAAAAAGTCTTCGCGTGAAAGTAATAGCCTCATTCATTCTTGTTCTCATCCGATGTAGGTAACGTATAGCTACGTATTTTTTTAGTACATATTTAGTGACGCATATTGATAAATGGTAATATTTGTAGTGAGAAATCAGTCAGGTTGGAACCCACAAAATTGAAAGCGCATTACGGTGTTGGTACCATTCGTGAAGATCTATATGGTGTTGACCTAAGCAGTTTTCCGCAAGTCGGTGTAGTACTCCCGGACGCAAAGAATAGGGGTGAGAAACGGTAATGGATAATCTGTTTTATCCGATATTTGTATCCGAGAAAACACGAATATGGTAAGCAAAATCCGTATTCAAAAAAGTTCATATTCGTATCCGTATTTGAGAATATTCATATTCGAAAATATTCATATTTGTATCCGTATTCGAGACAATTCAATTCGTATTTGATCTGTTTTAGAACCCAGGAAAAACTCGGACGAATTTTGTGATTCAAATTTTGAATTTTGGTGTTATAAAACCGGTAACAGGTCAAAACCGGTGAAAAATCAACAAAACTACTAGGAATCCATTTTATCCAATGTTCGTATCTGAGAAAACGCGAATGTGGTAAGCAAAATCCATATTCGAAAATATTCATATTCGTATTCAAGAATATTCGTATCCGTATTTGAGAATATTTGAATTCGTATCCGTATTCATTTTTAAAATATGGATTCATATTCGTATCTGAGACTATTTGATCGTATCCGATCCGTTTCCATCCCTAGCAGAGAATACTCGAATCAGAGATGTCCTATACTAGCTCACACGCAGCTTCTCCTTGAACCCCGAAGTGCGCAGTGTCATCTTACATAGGCTTTGGAGTTGATTTGCCACAGACATTTGGTGGGAGTTGAGGAGACTGATACGCACTGTTGCATGAAAGAGCTTTGTGGAAGGCTGCTGGTGACATGGTTACGACTGCGTGCTATACTCATGCAACAATGTCTGAAGAAAGTCACAGGAAGTTCGATTGGTGGAAGCAGCTTGGGTGTGCAGCACGCGGTTCATCAAAAGGATGCAATGGGCAATGTTGTGGAGGCAGAACCAGAATATCGCACACCGCACGCTGAGCACACCGACAGGCAGATGCAGATGTTACTGAGGCAAATCAGGAAGATCGCACTGCGCAAGCTGAACCACTGTACAGATAGATGCACAGGAGTATGTCGATAGTATATGAGTCAGATGGAGATCGATGACTGGATGGCCTGGGCCAAGGAGGAAGCTTTAGAAGAGGATGGTGATGACTCCTCCAATGAAGATGAAGGTCCATGCCACAGGCATAGAAGAGGGTGGATGTTAAGGGTCTTTTTGTGTACGACAAGAATGAATCACCGTGGGAGTACCATGTTACGAAGGTTAAACTTCATGTAATGTTTGCTGACAAAGGAGCACTGTAGGATGTTATTAAGTTGTGGGCCTTGTCCATGCAGTGGATGTTTCAGGTCCTAAAATCCAGCGCTAAGCAGTACACCATGGTCTGCGAGCAGATTGGCTATCCTTGGCGTGTGCACGCACGCAAACCTAAGTATGAGACTCACTGGATTGTCTCGTAAGTGGAGCCATATTCTTGCGTGCTCAGTAGTGTTTTGCCAAAGCATCACAACCTAATATCTATCTTCATAGCCAATCTCATGTACGGTGAGATAGTGAAAAAGAAGGATCCGGAGGTCAAGCACATCATGGTGGCTATTGAGCAAGAATTCAAGTATAGATTAGCTACGCTAAGGTATGGTGTGCGAAGCATAAGGCTTTAGAAAAGAGATTCAGTTCTTTCGAGACAGCTTACGACAACCTTTCTCATATGCTCGAGGTGCTGTGAGACAATAATTTAGGCACATACATTGTTATGAAGGACAAGCCATCCAGAAGACCGCCTGGTTACCTGGATTTGCAGATGGCCTTCTTAGCCTTTGGTGCCTACATCGGCGCTTTTAGGCACATGTTACCAGTGATCTCAATCGACAAGGCATTTCTAATAGAGAAATACAAGAGGCAGATCCTGACAGCAATTGTTATTGATGGCAATAATCAAATTCTGCCATTGACCATCACATTCATCGAAAGTGAGAATTTCGATAGCTAGTTGTGATTCCTTCAACATGTGAAGGAGAGAGTAGTTGGGGCACGTCCTAATGTCTGTATAATCCATGATCACCACCCCGGGATGATGAAGGATCACACCAGGAAGCACGTCATCCAGAGAAACAAGCAACCACCCATTCCTGGGGTCACTGGCGGAGCTACAGGGTGGTCCCTGTGGGCCGCGGACCACCCTGCGCTCGGATAATGAGGCCTTCATGTATTTGATCATAATGCAAAAACTTGTTGAATCACAGCTACATTTTACCTCCCGCTAAATCATTTAATTTGCTCTATATGTGTCAAGCTAATGATACGCAACTTGGGAATCTAGATGTACAGTAAAATCGTTGGCTAGCTTGGCATCTAGATGTACAATAAAATCGATGACTAGCTTGGCATGTTCATATTGAACGACAGTTGATGGTTTTTAGCTAAAATAAATAGTAATGACTAAAAAAAGCTTTTAGTGGGAGGATACGAGTGGTGGGGAAAATAAAAAAGAGATGCGTGTGCGAGACAGGAGCGAGAAGAGTGAGGTAGTGATATGTCTGTGTCCCATAACTTATTTTCAGGATGAGAGAAATAGAGAAATTATTTTAGAAAGTTAAATATTTATATTACCTTCTTTTTTCTGTGAACAGAATTCGGTGTAAACGGTCTCGTAAATTTGCCGAGGTAGGTATTTGTTGTCTTAGCTTGCGTTTGCTCCAAATGCGGCTTTCAGGAAGTTACCCATGCAAGCAAACTCTTCTGATCTACTCCTTTATAAAATGTATTTTTTTTAAATAGCTTTGTCCATAAATATAGAATGTATTTAATGTTCTAATATAAAATTAATGTGATGTTCTCTTTATATCCTGACAAGAAGAAGAAGTAGTGACATACTGTTCTTCAATTACTATGGGTATGTAATATTTCAATTCTATGTTAAGAAAACTATATTCGTCTATTTTATGAAGTTCGTATGTCCTTTTTCCCTTAATTGCATTTCGTAATTCATATACTTGTGTACCGATATGTTAAATTTATAGCGGTTAAATAAATTTTAGACAATGGACCACCATAGCTACAAATTCTAGCTACGCCACTGCCTGGGGTGGCTCAACCCGAACGCCTCGCACCATTGCTGGAGCTTGACCCTCCCCGTGTGACGTGAAGGACCTCGAGGAATATCAAATACTTCTCCCATTGGATTGAGGCCAATCCATTGTACAAGTGGTACTTGTTGCACGATACGGATGGTGTGAGGTACAATATAATGACCACTAACCTTGCGGAGGTGTACAATTGGGTTCTTATGGGCGTCCGTTCTTAGCCCCTTGTTACCATCGTCGAAGGTGTTTTGTAAGGTACAATCGGATATTTCAAAGAAAGACATGTAAATACAGCACTTCATGCAGCCAACCCACATACACCGTACTGCTCAAAGATCACACCATACATGCAGGCCAAGACTGAGAAGGGTTAGTTGCACACGGTTTACGTGATGGGCAATATAGAGCATCATTTTGATGTGCTCCTTCGGGACGGTACCAGATTTGGGACTATTCGCTCTCTTGTTACTCATGAGGTGTGCCTTGGAGATCATGTGAATAAACCTAGCTGCATATGCAATAACTGAAAGCTCCTTCACAAGTCATGTTCTCATGTCCTAGCCACATGTGGGACTATCAATATGGACCAATCGAACTTCACGTCAGAGTACTTCATGAAGAAGAAGGTGCTACAGGCCTGGTGCGGCGAGTTAAGAGGCTTCAGAGTTGTGGCCAACTTTGCCATGTCGGATATTGCACAGAGGGCTTGGATTCTGGATCTTGACCTATTGAAAGGTGAGAGCGGTGTCGGCAGAGTCGTCGCATTAGGAATGATATAGACGAAGGGGAAGCTAGATCAGTGAGTAGATGTTACAGCCGCTATGGATAGGAAGGCCACACTGCGAGACATTGCAAGGTGTCTGTCGACGAGTAGAAACATCGGAGTGAAGTGACATGCACCTTGTTGTTGTATGTGTACTAGTATTAAGATTACAAATGTTATCATGTTTTAACTTCATTTGTAGTGTCAATTTGTAAAGTGCAGCACCATTTCTTGTTGTGTGTGTAGTGGTACTAAGAGTACAAATGCTATCAGGTTGTAACTTTATTTGCAAATTTTAACTTTATTTGCCAGTCTTACGCAGTGATAAGACCAAACGAGACAGTCTTGCGTAGTGACAAAACTAAACGTGACAGCCTTGTGCAGTGATAAGACCAGATGAGATAGCCTTGCGTAGTGACAAGACCAAACGAGATAGCCTTACACAGTGATAAGACCAAATGGGGTAGCTTTAAACAACGACGTGATGCTATGCTGGTCCATGAATTGTCCAGTGTGCCGCTGCCTCACGGACGCAAATTTGCCCAAATCCAATTGGACTTGTCAAGCGTACGCTGCATCGAGTTAGGCTATAAGTACTACCCTTTCCGCATCATATTTTCTTGCATCACGACTGCAACACTAATCTCTAGCATGGAGAAGCAACGGGAGGAAATCACCCGATTCGTAAGGGCTGCTATAGATCGGTACGAACAAGCGGACCGTGCTAAGAGGCCACCTTTACGAAGCGAAGTCCCCCGTACCTCCAACCCCGAAGCGAAGCCCCCCCGGTACCTCCAACCCCAAGCCGTACCTCACGTTCCCACTGAGCATCGCAAAACCCGCCCAGTTGGGGAGACGCTCCCCTCTGTTGGTGCAGGGACGCATGCAAGTTCTTCAAATCCAAGAAGCGGTTGAGCTTGGACATACGTTACTAGGGTTGCGGTAACTACGCTTGGGACTATCCCGATCGGTATTGGGACACGGCACGCTACTGGTAGTCGGTAAGAATGGGTTATAATATATTCCCCTATCAGTTCTCTTGCATGGCAAGCACTAACAAACTCTCCCTTCTTCTCATTGTTTTCAAATCCGCTATGTGCCTATCGCAAATGGATCAACTGGGAGATCCACCCACACGATTAGTAGACTTTGGACTGCGAGGAGTGGGACGCCCAGATGGCACACGAGAGGATGGAGGTGCGGGAGGCATGCGAGAGAAAGCGCGAACTGACATCCCAGGCCGGGGCTGACGGCGAGGACTACAACATCGAGCTAGGCCGCAAGGGCGAATGACCATGTTCCACACAGTAGTTCGACACTTTTCATCCATATATCTCATGTATTTCTAATTCCCTAAAGGTATACATGTATCATTCTTGGTTCGTTAGCCTGCATGCTATGTAACCCTCTTATTGGATCAACGGTTGTATTGTTTTTCTTACGTCATTTATCCGAAGTTCCCCTCCGTGTAAATTTCCTGTTGCATCGTAGTATCACTTATATTCCTACTTACGAATCATTGCTACTTCAATTGTTCTCATAAATTTTTTCAGAAATTTATCGTACTATAACAATATATGATGATCACAAAATGTTACTGCGAGTCTAACAGATTTCGTACCATTCAAAATTTATGAAAATCACAAATCCAACCGATATTGTCTGCCCTTTTATTTTTAAAAATAGCAACCTACAAATAAGATTTGCTAAATGTATTACCTACAAAATTACTATTTACTCCCTTACAATTATTTCCATCAGCTTACATGTCATCCAACGGCTGGACGATTTACCTATGTCATCCAACATACGGCGACATATGGCCATTTCTTCAAAATAAAAAAACACAGATATATTAATGTAATTCAGAATAAAAAATAGATTATCTTAAAAAAATTCTACTACTAGGTTTCACCTGAAATTGCGCGAGGATTTAGTGCAATTGCGGATGAAATTGCGCGAGAATTTAGTGCAATTGCGGATGAAATTGTCCATCCAAAGCCGTTGGATGTTAGACTAACGGTCCCGACAGGCCACCCGTCTGTATTTGGCATAACGCACCCCTAATAACTTGAGATTAGAATAAAAATCCCCAGTCTCCTCCCGTAGCTAGCTTCCCAAAGAGAGTTGGAGAGCCAAGTAGAGAGAGAAGCGGCGAAGGCACGGCAAGGCAAGTGAAGGGAGGATCCCGGCAATGGAGAGCAGGAATGTGGTGGTCTGCGACAACGGCACCGGGGTAAGCCTTCCTCCTCTCCCCGATCCGTCGTATCCCCCCCCCCCCCCCCCCCCTTGAGGCTGTCCCATTTCCTAGATCTGCCCCCGTCCCGGTTCTTGTTCTTGGCCAGGAATCCCGCCGCGTCTTATGCCGATCAGGGGATCGGATCTTAAGTTGATCGACGCGGATGGACGTGCTGGTCGCTGATGAGGCTGTGGGGAATAGGTTGGGCCAGGCGCTGCCGGAATTTGCCGGGAGTGATGGGAGGTATTGGGGCTTTTGGGATTGAGAAACAGTGTTGTCGAGCGTGGAGCTGGTCCTCAGTTCAAGAACTCGAGGAGGTAGGAGTATTAGAGAACTCCGAACCACTTTTTTCCTAGGAAATTGTGCGCGCGGAATGTTTCTGCGTTGCTTTTAGAGTTGCCATGCCAATTTTCTGGGCCGAACAGTCACAAAATAATCTTTAGGTTCAAATGAGCCTATGCTGCTTTGCGTGGACGCTGCCTTTTGCCGCCAGGATGGTTTATTATGGGCATGTCAAAATGGCTTAAATTATGTTAAAAAAACTGGTCGACATTATTCATTTAAAAGAATAAAAGATGAACTCTGACATCTAATTGGGAGGTAAAAGAACAATATGATGCTCGATTGTTAGGCCAGTCTCAGTGGGGGTTTCATGGAGTTTCATGGGCATTAAATACGCTGACATGTCACTGTATTGATGAAGAGAGAGATGATAAAAGTTTCATGGGAGTAGAGAGAGTTTCATGGGGATGCTGCACTGTTTCTAAAATATGGATATGTTGGAAACTGGGACATGAAATCTCCACTGAGACTGGCCTTATGGAATGTTTTGGAAGGCATGGCCTTGGTTTCACCCGAGCTACTGGGCTTTTGATGAACACGAGACTTGCAGACTATAAAATGTGTTGGTGAACTGCAAACTGCAAAGTATAAACTGAGGCAAATGATTTTGTTGTTCTAATTAGTAATTACACTTCTGTTGCAGTATGTAAAGTGCGGCTTTGCTGGAGAGAACTTCCCCACATCTGTGTTCCCTTGTGTTGTTGGGAGACCATTACTACGTTACGAGGAGTCACTCCAGGAGCAAGAATTGACGGTCTAAATTCATAGGCCTCTTTTTATCTTTCCGGACCTTTCTCTTTTTTTCCCTACACCTTATAATCATTGCTTGTGTTCGATGCAGGATATTGTGGTTGGAGCAGCTTGTGCTGACTTGAGACATCAACTTGATGTATCATATCCTGTCACCAATGGGATTGTTCAAAATTGGGATGATATGGGCCATATATGGGATCATGCATTTTACAGTGAGCTGAAGGTATGTCTTTTCTGATAATTTGATATTCATTATTTGTAATGCCAAACCGTTCTTTAAAATGCTACAATTTATCAATTTCCTTAATTGTATTTCTTTAAGTCTCTTAGCTCTAGGTAAAGCAATGCCTTTCTATTTTCTTCATTTAGGTTGATCCATCTGAGTGTAAAATTCTACTGACAGATCCACCACTCAATCCTGTGAAAAATCGTGAAAAAATGGTAGGTCATTTTCTTATAAAGTTGTTTTTATACTGCCACATTGTAGTAATATATCCTTGACTAGCAAATTGAATCCCATGTTAAACAGATTGAGACAATGTTTGAGAAATATAACTTTGCGGGGGTCTTCATCCAGATCCAAGCAGTTCTTTCACTATATGCTCAAGGTACGCCCTCCCTCCCTATACTAAATTACTTACCCATGTGTGAGCACGTACAGAAACACACACAAAACGGTACTAATGCTCATCTTTACATGTACATATATTTCCCAGGCTTGCTGACCGGACTTGTCATAGATTCTGGTGATGGTGTCACTCATGTGGTATGATAAATAGTACTCTTCCCTCTATCGTGCTAAAGTACCATTTTTTACTGATCTGTTCAGCTTGCATGATGGAGATTTTAGGCATGTTTTGTTTCCTTACGTACACAACTTTGTACTTCACAATTAGTACTTCAGTTATGATGACTGACATCTGAGTGCCCTTTCAGTTGTCCTTGTTCTTGGGTAGTTAAATATCATGGTATCACCAATGAGTAGTAGAAGCACAAAAGTTAAGCAATTGAACATTGTGTAATATCGACTAGTAAAAGCGTGTTGGAATTCTACTGCTGTATGTATGTTTGAGTTTTTTTGTGCTCGAGGATCTCTTAGATCAATTCTCTTGCTGTTAGTAGTTATTATACGTTTTCACACGTTTTCTTTATTTCTGGCTCATTTTACATGTTGTGTCAAAATTCAAAACCCTTTTCCAACATATGACATTTAGCTCCGTCACTCACCTTCTTTTCTGGAACATGTGACTCATTGAGCAAAAATATTGACAGAAGCTTCTTGTATGCAGTTGTGCTAGTTTTTAGTAGTTGCTTTCTGTCTCCAGCTTTAATTCTGTTCCTGTCATCTTCATTACACATCCAGGTGCCTGTAGTTGATGGATACTCTTATCCACATCTTACGAAAAGAATGAATGTAGCTGGAAGGCATATAACATCCTATCTTGTTGATCTACTCTCAAGAAGAGGGTAATATGCTTATCATGTATAGATCTTAGTACCTAAAATTTGCTCTGAAGACCTTCTGCAGTTGTTGCTTCAGTATTTTTCTGATCCGCTTATTGCTCCCATTTTAAAAGGTATGCTATGAACAAATCTGCGGACTTTGAGACAGTGAGAGAAATAAAAGAAAAGTTATGCTATATAAGGTCAGTTGTTCTGTTGTTCATACTTCTTAGTTCTTGGTGATAGCTTGCTTTTATATGCCATAGGCATGACAGTTAAAAAGATGTACAGCTATGATTACAAACGTGAATACCAGCTAGGACTTGAAACCACAATCCTTGTCAAAAGTTACACTGTGAGTATATTGTACTGCTTTTGTATCTTTGTTGTTTCTTTCTTTTATTGTGAGCTCAATTCCTGTGATCAGCTTCCAGATGGAAGGGTAATTAAAGTGGGCACTGAACGATTTCAAGCTCCTGAGGCTCTTTTTACTCCTGTAAGTTTGCTTTCCTTCTTTTCTTCCAAAGTCTCACTGATATAGATATATGCGGTATGCAGTTCTCTTCACAAGATTAACAGTAAGGTAGTATTGATCAAATGTATATTGAGCAGGAACTCATAGATGTTGAAGGTGATGGGATGGCAGACATGGCATTCCGTTGCATTCAGGAAATGGACATTGACAACCGGATGACGGTATGCACCATCTTACCAATACAATATACCACATTTCACCAGTCCGATCTTTTCAATTGCTGTTATTTCTGTAAGTGTTTACATGGAAGAAGAATTCAAAGAACTGATGGGTTATATACTGTACTTCTGTAGCTCTTGGGAACACTAGTGGAGACTGTGGCTTATCTAGTGAATTGTCTGCCTAAAGATAATCATAGTTAATTTATGCTTAGGTGCATTTGTTATTTGATAGCGACCATGATATTGCATTTTAAATTTCACAAGCTTAGGTATCTACAAAATCTCATTTGATTTGCTATACTTATTGCCATGTTGTCTTAAATTAGAATTTGCTCTAAATGCGTTGTAAGGCAACAATTAAATAACATAAGTTGAATTATGTCTAATACATAAGTCACTCTCAAATATTGGTAACATTTCATGTTTAATACATATATATGTTTTCTCCTTTAACTTCAGTTCAAGAAAGGGCTGAAAACATATTGGAATATCAATAAAGTTAGTCTTCGTACTTGCTCGTAGAATGTAGAGTGGTTACTTCTCTATGTTAAGGGTATTTAGGTCATTTCCTATTGTCTAGGAGTTGGGTCCTTGTGTGTTTCAAGTATTATATATAGCCATATGGCTGCTATTGCAATACAACTTACTTAACATGGTATCAGAGCCCTAGAGCTCAATCCACATTCCGCTGCTGCTGCCCTGGGGAGGAGCGATCTTTGCTTCCAGGGGCGGCCATTGATGCCGGCCACTGGATCCGGCCAACCTCCCCATCCTCTCTCGGCCTCCTCCGCACCGCCAGCCCACGCCTACATTGTCGCCCCGTGCCACCAGCCCATGCCCGCTCGCCGTGCCGGTGCCCGCCCGGGCCTGCGCTCGAGCGCGGCTCTACGTCACGCCGCCGCTGGGCTTCCTCCCGGCCGCCACCAAGCCGGATCTGGCCAGATCCACCGCCTCCCGGCCGCTGCCGTGGATCCAGCCGCCGTCGCCTTGGATCCGACGACCGCCGCCTCGGATCCGACTGCCACCGATCTTCCTCCGCCCGGATCCGACCGCCTCCGACCTCCTTCGCGCTCCATGCCGCCGAACTGCACCAAATCCGGTTGCTTTTGGCCCTCTTCGCCTCCCCTTCGGCCGTCGCCGTCTCCCTCGGCCGCCTGAGCTTGAGCCAGATCTGGGTCCTCTGCTCCGGATCCCGCCGGATCCGTGCACCCCAAGCCGCGTCGGATCCAGCCCTCCCTGGCCTCTTCACGCGCCGCTGCTCGCCCACTGCCGCCTTGGATCCGGCTGCTGTGCCTCCGAGCTGCCTGCGAGTCCGCACCCCCGCGCCGCTCCGCGCCTCTGGCCGATGCCGGCCGCCCTGGCCTCCTACTCCTGCTCGTCGCCCCTCCCTCATGTGCTGCTGGGGGTGTGAGGGAGGAGAAAAATGGGATGGGCGAGCCGCGCGTGGAGCTCTTGAAGGAGACGAGTGGAGGAAGGAACCATCTCTTCATCTCATGGACCCATGCCTTCTCTGTTGAAGGAAATTGGGGGAAGGGAGGATAGAGAGCGGCATGAGAGGTGGACTGGTTCTTTGCACTTGATGAGGCTGCTGCTATAATCAGCTAGATTCACTGTCTTTGTGCCTTTTCTTTTGAGTCTTTCATTGTGTTTATCTAAATCCGTAGTATGTCTTTCAGTTCGTGAAAGCTGTGTGAGTTCACAAATTTCTTGTTAGTCAGCCAATTGCTTTACTAGCCACGGTCTATCCTCTTGGATGAGCGTGGTCTTCTCCATCCTTGCGCATAGCCACAGCTGCTGCTTTTCTCCTTGAGCCGATGTAGATCATAGAAGTCTTTATGATGCCGCCGCCTCGATCTTCTAAGGCCGCCGCGCTTCTTCACCGTGCCTCTGTTGCGCTTCCTGTGCACTGTGCCGCCGCTGTCTTGTACTTCGATCTGTGTTGTTATGCTTCTATCTCTCTCTTCGGTTTAATTTGACAACTCTCTCTACGTGTGTCACCTCCACATCCTCTTTGTCGTGTTACTGTGGTCGACTTTGGTCTCGCTTATCTCTACCTTTCCGGCCCTTGCACTTTGTGCTTTATGGGCTGCCACATGATTTCGGATGGGAGGCGATCTTTCCGACACAAGTTTTCAAGAGCTGCACGTTATGACGACATCGTCAAGACTTGAACTTTGGATTTTCCCTATTTTAGTGTCAACCCTTTCAAATGCAATACTATTGCACATGCCTTGCATTTGAGGGGGGTGTTAAGAGTATTTAGGTCATTTCCTATTATGTAGGGTTTGGGTTCTTGTGTCTCATGTATTATATATAGCCCTATGGGCTACTATTGCAATACAACTTACTTTCATCCATCTTTCTCCAAAGATAACACTCTAGATAGACCATTGCATGTTGTTTCTTTTTTCTTATTTGATGTCCGGATTACATTTTACAGCTTTACCAACACATTGTTCTGAGTGGGGGAAGTACGATGTATCCTGGATTGCCAAGTCGGTGAGATTATAATTCTGAAGTTTGTATTAAGGATTGCTGCTTGCATCCTGTCTTGTTTTTCTACTACAGGACATATGAATCATTAGTTTCACATAACATTACTTATACAACTAAAGTGCTTTTTCTCAACCTTCTTGACAGTTCCATATGGTTCTGATTCATTTGGCCTGTCATGTTTCTTACCAATCTTTGTTTCTTGCTGCTTTGTGTTTGTGTAAGCTTCTTGGTTGATATGACTAACAAATTGCTACCTCTCTGAAGGCTGGAGAAGGAAATTCTTGATCGCTATCTCGACGTGGTTTTGAAGGGAAACAAGGATGGGCTGAAGGTAATTTTGTGTAATTATTTTGAGGCAAACAACAGAATTGAAATTATTGTTGATTGTTGTACATTTACATTTCCAATTTGTACCATCACCTTCTTGAGTTGTTTTATCTTTTTACATGTGGCAAACTCTAATGAGCACTGTAACTCGTTCAGTTCTTATCTAGTAAAATTTATAGCATTACCTTTCCTGAAGAAGGTAGATCAGTTTTTTGCAAATACAGGAGATCCGACTGCATAGGCTTATTGAAATCAAACAAAAGGGAAAATCCAAGTAACTTTTTTCAGAATATATTTCCTTTTCAATAATAATGTTTGTTCTCATTTTACTTTGATAATGTATCTGCTTCGTGCGCCCCCCCCCCCCCCCCCCCCCCCCCCCCCCTCCCTCCCTTTCTTCTCATCATAATGTGCCTGCTTCTCTCTCTCCCCCCTCCCTTTCTCATCATAATGTACCTGCTTCTGCTTATGCATAGAAATTACGTCTGCGGATAGAGGATCCTCCTCGGAGAAAGCACATGGTATACCTGGGAGGTGCAGTACTCGCTGGAATCATGAAGGTAATTTTCCCCCTCTTGGTTTTTTGCTTTGCTTTCCTATATATGCACTCTCATAGTCTCAGGTATCTATAGAAAATCCATTTTATGCCCCTAACTATTCTCGAGTCTAGAAAACAACCTCTTAACTCCAAAACCATTTACTTTCCAAGTATAAAACATACCTCTTGCCCTAAACCACCGGGTTTTTGGGTGACGTGTCATCTATATGTCCAAGTTTCGCTGACATGGAGCATCCTTGTGGACCAGCGAAGCATACTTAGCAAAAAAAAACACACACTTACCCCTTCACTATTTCTAGGCTCATCGATCCATCCAAAGGGATTCAATCCGAGACATCCAAATCTAAGTATACTCTTCCTATGGGATTCCACATAAGCCAAAAACTAGTGTCGTGATTGTCAACGTGGCTGAAAACCACTGATGAAACTAGCATGAGAGTGAAAAGTAAATGGTTTTAATAGTTGGAGAGTGAAAATGAATGGTTTTGGAGTTGAAGGTTGTTCTATGTACTTGGCAACAGTTGAGGGGTGTAAATGGACTTGTTCCAAAAGAAAAAAGAATGGGAGAAGCTTCCATGCTTTTCGTAATAGTGATTTGCACAATTTTTAAAATATAATGAATGGTGGATAGGTGCTACTTACCTCTTCATTTGCTTTGAGATTAATATTACTCTTGTTAGAGAGAAAAGCACAGAAGCACTGCTCAGAACGAATACAAGAAATGATATCACACAGTAATGTTTCTGCGTCGTCATATTGTGCTCTGCTGATATACTTCTCTCACTTGTCGTTTTGAACACGCAGGATGCACCTGAGTTCTGGATAACAAGGCAGGAGTACCAAGAAGAAGGCGTTGCCTGCCTTAGGAAGTGTGGACAAGCATAACCATCGAGTGCGCCTATCATCCCAAGATACGCATCAACAGAAGATATGCCCTCCGTGCTGCCAGAACTTCACAAAGCGTTGCCATGCTTAAGATGTTGGTAGTCTAGCCAGCATGCACTACAAAAATACTGACCTAGGGATGGTATTTCTGTTTTGGCCATATTCTTCTGAACAGATGCTGCACTCATTTGGCCCGTGCTGAACATCTTGTGAATTTTCAGATATGGAATAGTGCAGTTGATTCCTTCATCTCCTCTTAATTCATGATAGCTGACTGAATCTGAACCAGCTGGTATAGGTGTATGACCGTATAAAGGTTCTTCAATTTTATGGATGCTTTCTGCTAATGCTGAGCTTGCTGAACAAGCTTGATGTCGCATCCAAGTTTTACATGAATGTTGTGCAATAACTCAAGCAGATATATGTGCTGTTTATGTTTTCCAAAGTTGTAGCTCTTTTACCCCAAAAAAAAAGATCCCTAAATTTTGTGACAGAATTTACTTATTCACAGCATCTGATCAAAGATTCAGGCAAATCATTTTGTTCATGACGAATGATGTCACCCAATATCAATGATGGATACGCGAAGCAAGGACAGAGATCTGAATCCAAGACATGCAACCAAACAAGAGATGACTCCATTGCTTCACAAATCCAAATGAAACGATCAGGGGAAGGAAGAAAAGATGCAGATTACAATTATCCGAGCTCAAAGGCGAAATTAGCTAGAAATTTTGAGATGTTATTAGTCGCTGTAGCAGCTTCTGGCTGTGCACCTCCTGCTGCCCTTGTAACCGTCCTTCTTGAGCTTCTTGTTCCTCCGCCGGCGCCGGTCGGCCTCCTCCACCCGCCTGACGGTGCGCTCCAGCTCTTCCACCCGCTCCGCCAGCGCGCCGATAACCGCGCACTGCTGCGCGCTACGCTCGCACAGCGCCGCCACCATCTCCATCACCTTCCTCGCGTCCAGGCCATCGGCGGCTCCGCCCTCCAAATTCTTCTTCTCCTCCTCTCCCGGCGGTTCGTGCCGCTGCTCGGCGTCTTCGGGCGCCGCCGATCCCTCACCGGCCTCGGCCGCCTCCGCGTTGCAGGCCGCCGTGGACTCCTCCGTCACCATCTCCCACTCGCCTTCCGCCTCCTCCGGCTTCCCGCCGTCGTCCATTGCGTTCTCGGCGTCGCGCTCGCCAGCGCCTCTTACTCCTTCCACCTCCATGTCGGCGGCCGTCTCGGTCGCCGGGGCCTCCACAGCCGCCTTCGCTTCCATGTCGACGCCGTGCTCCGCGTCGTCTGGCGACTCTGGAGCGTGCGCCTCCGCCATCTCGGCGGCCGCGGGCGCCTCCTCTGGAGCGTGCGCCTCCGCCATCTGGCCCTCCTCCGGAGCGTGCGCCTCCGCCATCTCGACGGCCGCGGGCGCCTCCTCTGGAGCGTGCGCCTCCGCCGCCCTGGGCTCCAGGGCGTCGACGGCGTCCTGGAGCGCGAGCACCCTCTTGGTCACCCTCCTGCGGTACTCCCTCGCGCCGTGCACCGCATCGAGCCGCAGCAGCAGCCTCATGAGCGCCTCCCCGACGGCGACCCTCGCCCTCGCGTCCCCGCGCAACGCCTCCGCCTCGAACGCCACCCTCGCCGCGACCCCCTCCGCCTCCCGCTCCACCGCGCGCACCTCCCGCACCATCCTCCGGGCCAGGAACCCGCGCGCCGCCGCCTGAACCCTCACCACAGCCTCCTCCGCCGACGGCGCCCGCTTCTCGGCCGGCGCCGCGGCCTCCGCCATCGTCCTAGCCACCGGCGGCGCACGCAATTCCTCCCTCTCGACCTCCGGCTCCAGGTCGGACCCTACGAAGTAGACCGGGACGGAGACCGACCGCGACCTGGGCTTGGGCTGATGCGCGGTCGCCCTGGCCGCCGGCTCAGCGCTCCCGGCGGCCGGGAAGAAGGCGTCGTCGCGTCTCGCGGGGTTCGGAGCAGGAGAAGGGTACTGTTGGTAGTAGTAGGGGTAAGGGTAGGGGTAGTGGTACGGGGTGGTGTAGTGGTAGTCGTAGGGGTCGTAGGCGAAGAAACGGCGAGACGCCATTGTCGCTGTTGAGCTCTTCTTGGACTCCCCGGTTCAGATTTGCCTGCTCGCTTGCGTTTGGTTTGCGTTGCGTTGTGATGGGGAGGGGGATGAGGCGGTGGGTGTATATATATGGAGGAGGGAAGGGAAGGTTCGAGAAGGCGTGGGATGTTTTCGGAAGGTTCTGGAGCTTCGGGTTAATTGCTTGGAGGAGGGGGCGGACGGGTTCCAAGGTAAAAGCCGTTACTTCCGAAGGTTCTGGAAAAGTGGGGAAGGCCAGGAAGGGATCAGCGGTGGATGACGCGTGGGCCCGGGCTCCTTTTTTGGTGTCACTTGTGACGGAGGCGGCGGTGGGGACAGGTGGGCTTCCAGGGCTGGAGTGCACGGAAGGAAGGGGAGATTCCTGGCGTCGGATAGAGAACGGACGGCTCAGATGGAGACTAGTGACCGCAACGGATCCTCCTCTTTTACTGCACGCTGATCGAGGGTCTTCAGATTGATTGCGGTCTACAGTTTTTGTTTACGAATGGATTTTGATTAAAATTAAATAGTAGAGGTTGTTGACAGAGGGTCCCACGCTATCTTGGATTCATAATAACTTCGGTGTGATGATACACATCGGATAATCAAGCTCGCACGAGATCTATAGGCCAACCCAAACGAGATCTGAGGTTCAATCTTAGATGAGGTCCGGAGTCCTTGGCTGCTACAACACCGCTTAGTTTTTTCCCCATCCCTCATTAGTCAGAATTACTCACCTCAATTTACTGTTTGGGCCTGTTTGAAAGAGAGGGATTGCTCTAGAAATTTTTAGGATTTAGTACCTAAGGATTTGAATCCAAATCCCCTTTCCAAACAGTGCCATAAACAACACTCGATATTACATTGTGTGATCGTCTAAGCTACTTTTTTTTATTGAGCCTCTAATCAATTTTGGTTTGTTTGTTTTCATTATATGCATGTGAAGTGCCATAAGATTTTGTGCTATTATTTTTTTCTTCTGAGTAACATTTTCCCTTTAAGGCTTATTTGGGAGGCACATCTACATGAATCCTGACCGGGATTTCGACTTATTAGGGCCTGTTTGGCAGAGCTCCACCAGCTTCAGATCCACCAAAAACAACTCCACTCCACAAATTTTTACCCAAACACTCCAGCTCCACGAAATTTGGATCCACCAAAATACTGGATCTAGCTCCAGATTCATGAAATCTATGGAGCACCTCAAGGGGTGCTCCACGAAAACTTGTTTCGTATCTACTCGTGAAGTTAGATGGTAATTACCCACCAATGCCACTGGTTACACATCCATCCGAACCGTTTTTTTCTTTTCTATTCGGCTTCGTATCCATCCCAACCGAGGGACGAGCGCAGCGCTCCTCTCCTCGCGCCGCCACCTCCAGCGCTCCGGCGAGCCGTCTCCTCGCGCCGCCTCCTCGCGACCCTCCTCGCACCGCCTCCTCGCGACCCTCCTCGCGCCGCCACCTCCGGCGCTCCGGCGAGCCGCCTCCTCGCGCCGCCTCCTTGCGACCCTCCTCGCGCCGCAACCTCCGGCGCTCCAGCGAGCCGCCACCTCCGGCGATGGCCGGATCTGGTAGATCCGGCCCCCCTCTACCTCCTCCATCTCCTTCTTCTTACTCCATGGCGAAATCGGCCCCTAGGGTTGGGCTCTCGCGCGCGCTTTGGAACCAGCCGGTGGCGCCCGTCCCGGCCTCTGTTGGCGCGGCCCCCCTGGAGAATGCCGCTCCTCCCCGCGCCGTTCCGAGCCCTCTCGCCGCCCTCCTCCGTCGCTGCCCCTCGCCGCGCGACCGCCGGACCGCAGCGGGCGCTGCTCTACAGGCGCCGCACTCCGCTCGCCGGAGCGCTCCTGTTCCTCGGCATCGGCGCCGTCAGCGCCGCCATCGCCTGCAGGACGGGGTTGGTGGTTAAATGGCATTTAACCTGTTCCATGCTGTTCATACCTTACTCTGTGATCTTAGAATATTCTTGGGAACTGCTCCTGTTACTTTTTTAACTTACTGTTTCATGTATTCTCTAGTGGTGAAATGTACTAAAGTCCTTAATCTTTATTTTTCAGGCGTTGAATCTGTTTATTGGTTGGAGGGAAAGGTATTGTGCTAATATTTGTTTCAAGACCAAATAATAACTCTGTAATTCTAATTATATGTTCATCTCAGCAGTTTGTTGAAATCCTTTTGACGATGTATTTTCCCCTGCTTAGCAAAGCTATATATCAATAATATATGCTTTTTCAGGTGCAAACTGATGCTGAAGAGTTACTCATCATCAAGACTAGGGAAACTCTTCTAGATGCGTTGACCGAACATGTCAAAGCCAACCATGAATATGAGTAAGCTTCATTTAGTTTATCGATCTAGTTTAAGCAACGTTGGTCTTGTTGTGGGATTTACTGGTTAGTTGTTCATGCAGTGTTCCTGAAGTTATTGCTTTGCCCATAAGTGGTGGTAACACGAATGGATCAAGAACAGCACTAAGGAAAACTGATCTGGTTTACACCCTGGTATGCGTACTGCAGTTCCAAATGGCCAACAATATGAAGTGAATGATCAATTCCAGAGGATTGTGAGAACGACGTTTTCACCGTCAGCCTGTCACCTGTGTATCTCAATGACATTGCTGTATGGAATCTATGTTTTTACCATCTCCTATTGATGAATACCTTGGTGTCTTGTGTGATTGTGTGCATGTACACGAAACCTTATCATATTCATACGTGTACATTGTTACCCTTGATTGGTTTTGGTATAGAGTTTTCTGGCGATGTCTACTCACAGTGCAGCCGCAGCTGTAGAATTACCCTTTGATCTCTCATGCGCTTTCATCAGAATATCTTACCCCGATCATTTCTTGGTAAGCTCAGATACGGGAGAAGTGCACCATATGAAAATGAAACTAAAAAAAAGAACTAGTTCTAGTCTGTACTCTATAGTTTCTTCAGAACATAAATTTTCACTTCATAAACCATCACTTGCATGGAAATTCAAGTCATAATGCATACTAGCTTGGTTCCTCACTCATTATCTGCAGAAACTGCAGGAGGACAAATCACAAATTAAATGGGCAGCAGCTCTAGGCCGAGAACGGGTCGGTTCACAAAAAAAAAATACACCATTTTTTATGAATAAATATGAACAAAACACGTGTGCTATATGAAAAAATATATATATATCATACAACCCCAAGGGCAAAACAGGCCATTCCCACCAAAAACTCAGTTTCGTGGATCTAGAGTTGCTGTGGAAGCCAAACAGTTTCTCCAGCTCCATGGTGGGATCCCAGATTCACGGTGGAGCTGCTCCACGGTGGATCTAGTGGATCTGAAGCTGGTAGAGCTCTGCCAAACAGGCCCTTAAGCTCCTCTACCTCCGAGGATTATCCGAATCCAACTGCGCCATTTCCTGCCTGTTACTCACGGATTAACGATGTATGTACAGATGCGTGCCGGTATGAACTGCTAGTGCAAATATGAACATTAGAGATTTCATTGTAACACATTTTCTGATAAAATATTACATTAGAGATTTTATTGTATTCATTCTTCACTAATTTGATGTTCTGGTTGAAAATTTTCACATATAAGTTTGTAATTACCACCCCGTATTATCTCTACGTACACGCACACAGAAAGAATAGTTACAGTTAAAGCAACAACTTACAATCTAATTCTTTTCAGCTTATAATTTATAACTTCTGTCGAACAAACAAACAGGACGGATTCTTCGTCGCTGTTTTGAAGTGGCTTATCGACATTTGGTTCATTCATATAAACACTCATATTAGAACTAAAAATCATAAGCTGTGATCATAAGTCATAAGTCGCAGCTGAAAAGAATCTATCCAAAGTTTTTTGATGAACTAATTGACATGTGAAACTCAGTATGGTATTAACATCGACGATCCTGAGTGAGTGATCCAAATGACACATTTTTTTTTAAAAAAAGGATTGTAATCCAATATGAGTGCGCATCATATGACTGAGACTGAGGCTAGATATGAAGAGTTGAAGCGTACGTTTTTGTGAACTAGGGAGCTGCTCGAACCCAGCCGCCCACTCTTTAGTCTGAATGCTAGAGTTCCTAGCCAAATTTCGAAAAGTAAAAAAAATAGTGAATTGGTGGTTGCTTACAGCTAGTTTGAGTTACAAAACCAATAATTCGATAAACCTCGAGGAACAATGGAGAGACTAACAAAGGGGCTCAATTGTGGATCGGAGTTAAAAACAACATGCATCCAAGTATTACTTGACAAATTTGTACAAACACATGCATCCAATTAACAATCGATTACATTTTTAAAAAGGAATTGCTAGTTAATACTCGATTGTTTTTTTGGATTAACTCGAATTTCTCACCATAGAATTTTACATTGAGATTTGTGCCCCACCTCTCTTTGCCTCTAGCGAGTTAGGGTTCAGATTGGATTCACCGGACCCCCCCTAGAATTTAGAGAGAGGTTGGGTATAGTGGCAAACCGGTGGTGGACGACACTGGCGGTGGGGTGTCGGTGCCGCCTCGGCCACAGGCTGAGAGAGAGTGGTGGGCAGTGAAAGTCGACTGGTGTGACTTGGACGAGAGGTTAGGAGGCCACAAGAAGTGGCAGTGGAGCTCACCAGAGTGGAGAAAAGTGGGTAGCGTGGGGGAGCTCGCCGGAGTGGAGGAAAGTGGGTTGCGTAGGGGAGTTCACCGAAGTGCGGGAGGGAGGGTGGCGCTGGCGACGGTGGGGGGGGCACGGTGGCTGAGGTAGGAGGTGACTAGGGTTTGTTGGATGGGAGAGAGGTTGGATGAATTTTACATAGTTTTAGAGGAGAGATGATACAGTTTAGATTTAATGACTGAAAATTGAAGTGTCCTCTAACCGAAAAATGCATGCTTGTCGCGTAAACACTTAAAAAATAACACTCGATTACAAATCCACGTGATTTGCTAACTAAGCTGAATGCATAGATCCTCTAAGATGGCCGACTGGCCCACGCGCGCGCACAAAACATCGATCACGTTAGGCGGCGTCGCCGCCGACGCCATCAACGGCGTCTTGGAGCGCGATCACCCTTGCCACAACCCGCCGTCGGTACACGCGTGCCCCGCACACGGCGTCGAGCTGCAGAAGCAGCCGCATCAGCTCCTCCGCTGGAGTCACCCTGGCGCCGTTGCCTCCGCCACTCGCTGCCTGCTGCAGGGTGGCGAGCCTCGCTGCGACGCCCTCGGCCTCCCGGTCCACGTCGCTCACCGCGCGCACCATCTGGCGCGCCAGGAAGCCCCGCGCCACCGCCTGCACCGGCAGGGCCGCTCCCCTGGCCTAGCGACTGCGGCCTCTTGCCGAACTAGCCATAGTGCGTCGAGCCGTACGCACCGAAGTAGCGCCGAGCCATTGCTAGCTACAAAGCTGCCGCCGCCGGAGCTACAGGTCAATGGCGATGGCGACGACCAGGTGCTCGACTTGTTCCTTGGATGGAGATCACCGCGCTTGCTCTGTGTTAATCTGGAGGTTCAATCTTGGGTTGGCGAGGCGGGGGATTATGTGGAGTCCGGGCTTGCCGGCCGGTCGCCGTGTCCGAGTTGGAGTCAGAGTTCGCATCCGTGCAGGAGACGCGGAGTCGAAGGGAGCGCGGCGAGCAGCCATGGGCGCGCGCGTATTCGGACATCGGATATGCTGTAACGCCCCCGTTTCCAGGGGCGCGTACGGACACGGCATTCCGCAACTGTTCACACAAGAACAGTTATGGAGTGTCGCGCAAGAGTATACCATTGCATGCTTACAACAAAAGTCCAGCATATATTTTACATATGGAATAACATCCAGATTTTAACAGCGGGGCGTGCAATCCCAAAGTATATTTACATCACAAAAGCTTCCAGAATCCGCTTCGAGCGCGGCGAAGACCTAAAGCCACGGGTCCTCGTCGACGAAGAAATCCTCAGGGACGTCCTCGACGGGGAGACCTTCACCAGCGTCTTGATCCTCTAAAGAGGGGATTAAGCAAGCCGTGAGCCAAACAACCGGCTCAGCAAGCCCCAAAGGGACTCTATCTTACTACATGCACGGATTAACAATGGAAGGGAGTATATTTGGTTTATTAACTTTGAGTGGATGCAGTTTTATTTGCAAACAATTTTATAAAACGGACCCAAAACTACTCCTTAAGATCTTAGGGGTTTTTCATAAAGAGTTAATTAACCAACCTAAACAAGTTAAACATTTACAAAACTACTTAAGCTTCGCTGCTGGAATCGCCCAAGTGACACAGCTCCATTAACCGGAAGCACGGCGTATTCGAATACCATTTATTTGACTCTGCAGAGTTTGCTCAGCTTTACCCACACGATCCCTTAACTTCCGCTAAAGAGTTAAGAAAGCCAGGTCGTTTCACTGCTCAATTCTTTATATAGGCTCTACCCGGTAGAATTCACTCGGGTCTGGCACAAGAAAACAACCGTCCGCTTCGAGTGAACTCTACCGTTGTTAGGCCTCCGTAGCACGGCCTACCTAACCTCACTTCTCAACCTCCTCCTCCTCCGCACCTGTAGAGTTTCAAACGAGTTGAGCAGCTACTAAACCAGTGTTGACAAGTCAACTCCTGTGGTTGAGCGATCACCATGTCATTTGCTCAGCGTAAGGGTTTAGCCCTTATATTTTCACATGGTCGGCAACCTCGCCAGGCCCGCGACCCAACCCAGGGTAAGCGGTGGGCGTAGACCGTCTCGCGGTTTCCCACAACACCCTTACCCTAACATCAATCCTAGGGTAAAAGACGGGCGAAGACCGTCTCGCGGCTCCTCCCCAACCCTTACCCTACCTTGTGCACGCCGGCACTTTCCGCTCTAAGATACGGTGTCCCATACCACCCTACCTTAGAGTTGGGTTTTCCAAATTCTATTGGCCCGCAGCCACAACCTTATCAGTGTAAAGACTTTGCATGATAATAATAACCTACAGTTATCTAGATTAACATATAATTATTTCTAGGGTTACAAAGGCATGGCTACGAGTTTAACATGGCATTTGTCGGTGGTAGGTTTATCTATATAACATGTCATTCTAAACATTTTATTTTACTTTAAACTAATATTTCACAACTAGCATAATGCAAATAGCATAATAACGTAATTAAACATCATGTGATACAATATGATCAAAGGATTTGGGACTTGCCGTCAATCCGGATGATCTCAGCTAGCTCGAACGAAGAAACACCTGGATCCTGAGCCTGCTCTTGAACCTCCGGAATCTCCGACACTAGCGCAAAACACATAAAATAATTAAATCCAGCTTGAGACTAATCAAGCGAGGCAGAATAAACTAATTAAAAAGGAGTAAAATGCATAAATCTCCAAATGAGAATATTAGGAATTTATCTGGGATAAATCTGTGGAAGTGGAGGTCAAAAATGGGTCCAGGATATTATTTGGAGCAAAGTGGTGAAATTTGAGAATTTTTGGGATTTTTTGTGATTTTCTAGGATTTATTTGGATTTTTCTGGAATTTAGAAATTAGAAAGTCACTGGAAAATCAATGAACAGTAGAAGGCTGGCCCGAGGCTACAGTGCGGCCCGGCCCGTGGAACGGCTCGCGGGCGACGAAGCAGGCCGGCTCGGCCCACTCCCGCGCGCGCTCACGCGGCTCGGATGAGCGACGCGTGGCTCGGGTGAACGGCGGGATGGGGTGAAGCAAAGCGGTACGGTGGGGAGATCCGACGGACGAGGGGGGGCGGGGTTATGAAGATCGGGTGGCTGAGAGGAGGTGCAATCCGACGGCTAAGGTTAGAAGGCACGGAGGGGAGAGGACGGCCGGGATGGAGCCACGCCGGTCTTCGTCTTCCTCCCGCTGCGCGCGCACGGCAGAAGAGCAGAGGGGTGGCGCCTCTGCTCTCCGGCGACGGCAAGGGGGTTCCCGGCGGCGACAGAGGACACCACCGGGTAGGGTTTGACTCGGGGAACCCATTTTGGGGTTGTAGGAGGTGGGGGAACCAATGGAGGAGGCGGGAGGCACACGGGGGTGTTCGGCTTCCCGGCAGCGAAGAGGGATCACCGGGGCAAATGGGCCAAAACGGCGGCGGCTACACGTTCAGGGAAGTGAGGAGCTCACGATGGCAGTGGTGGCGTTAACTGGAGAGCTTGGGGTGAGCTGGCCACAGAGAGGGTGGTTCGGCCGGCGGGGAGACTCGACGGCGGTGCTCCACAGGCGATCACTTGCCCAAAGAAACCCACCAATGCGATTAGTACACCGGGGAGCTACTTTGGGAAGAAGCAATTGAAGAATAAGGGAGGGGAGAGGGAGATCGGCTCCGAGGTGTCGCCGGCTCACAGGACGGCACTGGCGGAGCTACGGGTGGCGGGGCTTCAATTGGCGGCTCAGGGAGGTGGCTGGGAGCGGTGGGAGGCGAATGGGGGCAGTGGGAGTGTTGGGGAACCAAAGGGGCGAGCGGGAGGGGAATGGGTTTTATACCCCGAGCGGAAGGAGGCGGAGCCTTCGGGGAGAAGGCACGGGCGCGGCCGGGGAGTCAACAGGAGGGGACGGGGAGTGGGTGGCGCATATCCTCCGCGCAGTGGGGTGTGACGGGGCTCTGCACAGTGGTAATGGCGACGCGACGGGGCAGGAGTGGGTGAGCTGCGGGCATGGGCAGAGGGCGTCCGCGCGCGGGAGAGGGAGGGGGCGGCCACTGGCAGGTGGGGTCGGGCGCAGGGGAGCGGCGACGCGTGGCGCAAGCACGCCAGCGGTTTCGGACCGGGGTGGTCGGAACGGCGCGGGCGCGGGGAAAACAGTGGGCGGCGAGGGCGCAGAGGCGGTGCGGCCGCGGGTGCCAGAGCGCACGCACGCGCGAGGGGAAAGTGGGGAGGAGCGGGGGCGCCAGCGGGAGAAGAAAAGGCACGGGCACCGGGAGAAGGAGAAGGCGGGAAGGGGCGGGGCGCCAAAGGAAGAGGGAGGCGTCCGGCCGAAAAGGAAAAGCGGGAACTGGGCGACTTTTCAAAAAGGGAAAGTTTCCAAAATTCACTCTAAAATCCAGCAAAAAGCACAAAAATTTTCTGGTTTGAAATTTTGGGGTTTTTCATATGCTATCCAAACTACTGCACTAAGACTAGACGAAAATCTTCGGATCATCACGCGATCCCCCATCATGGTGGACATTCAACATATGTTATAGCTACTGTACTAAGATTAACGAGCAAACCATTAAAAAAACTGCTAGTACCTTGTTTAGCGTATCACGTTGAAGTAAACAAATTCTGCTATCTAAACTCCCTGTCACGTCTCACTCGTTGTGTAACGTAGAACGCGAGTACGCAACAATACAAAAGTAGTTAGTCAACCAAACAGTAAAATATATGAAAGTGATTCCAACAAAAAAATATTACCATAATTCATGAGCCTATGAGTAACGTGGCCTATTTGGAATGCGAGAACCTTTTCAAATTCATACGAGAATTGAACTACTGCTTTGTGTGAAATTCATGCGCTAGCCAACATCTGTAAGATTCAACCTTTTTTTCACGATAATTGCATAGCAAAGAAAAGGAGGCTACAATCTTCCCAAGAGATAACTTCTTGCCGTTCAGATATCCAGGACAGAAGACATCAAGAAATGGATTTTACAGATATACGATTGTCTAATAAAAACAAAGACAGCTCCATCTGGGGAATTCTTGGCCAATTTGGACCCCAGCGGCATACCAATGCCACATTTAGCCCCCTCCCACGGCAGGAGAACACGTGAGGAGGGGAGGCGACACGGTCGGGGACCATGCAAGGATGGTGGCGTGGTACTAAGACACGTGAGGGGAGGTGGCCCGGTAAAGAGCCGCACGAGGAGCGGAGGTGTCGTGGTACGGGGCGATGCGCTGGCAAAGCAACATGACGACGAGCGTGCGGATGCCGCCGCCACCTCCCCTAGTGCGCATCCCAACCGCGCCACCTCCCCTCGCACGCTCTTCAGCCACAAGAGGGGTCCAAAGACGGCAATACGCGTGGGATGGGGCCAAATGTGGCATTGCCGTGCTGCTGGGGCCCAAATTGGCCGAGAATTCCCATCTGGGTATAAGCTAACCATGTAAGTTTGCATGAAGCCAGCAAACATCCATCAAACTGGGAGCCAGGCTTATGTTGCACAATCCCAAACTCAATTGGCGCCCATAAAAGCACCTTACGGAATTGCTTGCGACAAATTTGGACTGTACAAACTTTCCACTCAGCCAATAATCTTATGCCCCCTGAAGACAACTTCTTTCTGCACTAGACAGACGAATTGGTTCACAGTTTGTCTCACAAAGCTGTTTGCTCATATGCAACAACTTGAAGATGAATATCTGAACAGCAGTAAACAGTAGCTTACCTTCAAGTTCACGAAAACACGCCAAAGGAAATATTATATTAGAATACTGTACTGATACACGTCCATGAGCAACTGAACCTTTACATCCGATGTAATCAGTGTTACAATAGCACCTGCTTGCTCACGCTTGTCTTCACTCTTCAGTGCCCTCAAGTTCTTATCATTGGTAAAAAGTTCACCTTTGAATGACAGCAGTACCAAGATACATCTTCCAATTGTGTTCTAGTCAAGCTAGTGTCTGAACTCTGAAGGCCACAATACAACTGCATGAACCAATCAAAAAAATGAAAAGAATAGCCTTTTTAATGGCGACATATCACCTCTTGTAAGGCTTGATGTGATACAGTTTGAATTCATCGCCAAATTTTGCTGCCTCTTCATCAACCCTTCTCTTCAGCCTTCTCCAGGTCCTTAACATGTCTGCTTGTATAAGACCGCGATACAGTGTCTCAAAAGTGATCTTCTGGGGAAGAAAACCTTTCTCTATCATTTCCATGAAGAACTGACATGCCTCCCTCCATTTCTGATTGTCACAGAAACCATGGATCAGCAAGGTATATGAATCGAGATCAGGACCCACAGTGCTCTCGCACATATCATTCCAAAGTTCCATAACAGTTCCATGTCGGTTCAACTTGATGAACATTCCAAGCAGTATGTTGTAAGTGTGAATATCTGGTGCGGTTGGTGAACCACGAGCCTTCATCTTTGTGTACAATTGTAGTGCGCCACTCACATCTTTTCTCCCTCGATACTCTTTGAAGAAGCAATTGTAGGTAGCTGGGGAGGGGCATACTCCCTCACTAGCCATCTCATCAAGCAAGCTCTCAGCATCTTCCAATCTCCCACAGGAAGCAAGGCACTTGATCACAGAAGTGTAGGTTGCCACTGTGGGACAAATGCCTCTCTCTTTCATCGAGCGGAACATACATAGACATAGCTCAGGTTTATGCGCACGGCTGTAAACATGCAGGATGACTGAGTAGCTCATAACATCTGGTTCAATTCCCCTGTCACGCATCTCCTTCAAGAGATCCTCAGCTGCACGAACTGTTCTATCAAACCGGTAATCAGGGTGCAAACTTGCATGCCTACAGATACCATTGAGGAGAATGTTGTATGTAACTATATTTGGTTCTATCCCATGACCAATCATATCTTGTAGGAACTTCTGAGCCATGTCACTTCGATTTACCTTGCACCAACCATAAATTAGAATAGTGTACATCTTTTCATTTTGTTCATACTTGTATTTTCTTTTATTAAACACCTCCGTAGCAACCTATAATTGTGATAAAAATGACAATGGATACATTAGTAAAAAAACTTTGCAGCCCCTCTTTAACAAGAAAGGCGCATAAACTAGCCAATAATTGAGGGACAGCTGATCAATGCAGCTCAAACACTAGCAGACCAAAGAGTATCTGGATGACTTTCTGGCTAATCTTGTTTGACTATCAATTCAGAATCACCAACTTCCAGACAAACCAAAAGCACCAGAATGCATGGAATTACTAAAGGCGATTGATTCTGATACCACATGTCTTGCATGTGCAAAAACTGTTTCTCAGGAAAACTCTTAACTTTGAATCCACTGACTATGGAAACTATAAGAGACAGGTATTAATTTTCTGATAAGGCCACAAGGGCATTGTCAATGCATAAAACCTGCCAAAAACACCATAAGCAACCACTTTGTTGCCGTCAATACATCATCTTCCCAATGAAAATACCAGATCCCAAATTGTTTTGTCAGATTACATGAACATTCACAGCAAAGTTATTCAGATGAGACTAGAGTCCAAAATGATAAAAACCCAAATTCGTCCTAATCCTCAAAGTCAAGCATCAGGGAAAAATTCAAATGGAAATTTCGATAAACATTTCTCATAACAGAGTATGAGGATGTTACTCTGGTTGTTTGGAAACCTACAGAAGTTAAGATCAGATATTTGGAACAGAAACAACTTATTTTGACAACACTCTTGAAAACTCCGGAGTGGCATAATTGACCAAGCAAAGAATTCAAGAACACATTATTCATTTGTGCCATCTTGCTTTCCACGGCCTAATTGGCCAATCATTTCATCAGGCTACTGTGATACTGCTTCTCCTGAAGTCCTGGTCCATTGTGATGGGCTTGCCAAAGATACCTATGTACTGATTTCGTCTATGCGGTATCTTTACCATTGTGCTTTTTTTCAGAATAATTAACTGTCATTTTAGTGTTGCCCTCTTAATCCTCAACAGAGATCACAAATAGCAACCAAATACAATCCCTACACTATTAATCTATTGCTCAAAATGCTCCCAATTGCTATTGCTTAGCAGCATAATAAAGCATTCACATGAAAATATGGATAGATAAGACTAACAAGAACCTGAAACCTGAAGCTATTGTCATGTCATGTCATACACTAATAATGAAAATTCCGAACCACAAACTATGCAAAATAAGAAGAAAATCGATGAGCAACACCACTTGTATGCATCAAAGTGTATCAAAAAGTCAAAATGTTCAGATTTAATCAACCTAATAGGAAATAGTAGCTGCAAACAGTTCATTAGCAATAGTGCAATACTAGTACACATCCCAGCAAACTACAACCACAAAATTACAATCTTCATTCTAATCTACCGCAAAAATACAATGTCAAGCCTTTACACGACACAAACATACTTCAGAACATTGAGCTCTAGGCAATCACATACACACACAAAGCTCAACCTTTACACTAAGTATTCTTTTTGAAACAGACTCTTTAAACTAAGTGCACTGATATTATTATCTTAAGCTCGAATGTTGCAACCAATCAATCAAAATCACACATCACAAATGTAACTATCCCCGTGCACAAAACTGACATTCGAATCTAGACTGGAGCAATGGCCTACAATCTTACAACACGCATAGCACAAAACAGAATTGCAGTGTAAAGCTAGGACATTTACATTAAGCTCATCCAGCTTAAGAACCTCAGGGGTAAACAATTAAGTTACCAGAAATGTGCAACTTAATACTAAATTTATTCATGGTTTCGTACTATCATATAAGCCCCAACCCTGCGCAAGCAATGAATCAAATCAAGAAGCCTAATACCAACAACGGGAAATTTAACTATTTGCTACCCTTAAGAATGTCACCTATTCAAATGCCATCTTCTTCGTTGCATTCAACTATTTGCCACTCTTAAGATGTGGTTGACTAATTTTTTGCCACTTTTGAGCCCACGAGGCGCCAAATCATGCCATGTCAGCGCCACCCCGCCACGCTGGCCCGCGCCTGCGCGCGCCGCCTCCGCCTCCGTCGTCGCGCCGCCGCCCGCGCCTCCCCGCTCGCCGCCGCCCGCGCCTCCTCCGCCTCCATCCCCGCGCCGCCGCCCGCGCCCGCGCCTCCGTCGCCGCCCGCGCCTCCACGCTCGCCCGCGCCTGCTCCGTCGCTGCCCGCGCCTCCCCGCTCGCCGGCGCCCGCGCCGCCGCCCGCGCCTCCCCGCTCGCCCGGTCGACGGCGAGCTCAGGTGGGCGCGGGCGAGCGGGGAGGCGCGGGGACGGAGGCGGAGGCGTAGGCGCCGGCGAGCGGGGAGGCGCGGGCGCGGGCGCCGGCGAGCGGGGAGGCGCGGGCGGCGGCGCGGCGACGGAGGCGGAGGCGGCGCACGCAGGCGCGGGCCAACGTGGCAGAGAGGCGCTGACATGGCATGATTTGGCGCCTCGTGGGCTCAAAAGTGGCAAAAAATTAGTCAACCACATCTTAAGAGTGGCAAATAGTTGAATGCAACGAAGAAGATGGATAGGTGGCATTCTTAAGGGTTGCAAATAGTTAAATTTCCCACCAACAACAGGCATCCATATCACGAACCTTGGGGTACTTGTACTTGCAGAGGGTGTCAAGCAGCGTGGCGAACTCGGCGGCGTCCGGCTCCCTCCCGACGAACGCCTCCATGTCATCGAACGCTCGCACCGCCTGCCTCGTCATCCCCGCGGCGACGTACCTCCTCGCAAGCACCGCGAATGTGCGGGGCGTGGCGGCGCCGTCGGCCGCGGCCTCGACGACGAGCCGCCAGGCGGCGTCAAACTGGCGCGCGCGGCCTAGGGCGTCGACGACGGCATCGTAGGCGTCGGCGAGGGGCGGGGAGGAGGCGGAGGGGTGGAGGCGGGCGGCGTGGAGGAGCGAGAGCGCGAGCTTGGATGCGCCGCGGAGGCGGAGGAGGAGCTGCACGAGGAGGTTCCCGGAGAGGGAGACACCCCCTCCGGAGAGGAGCTGGAGCGGCGACTCGGCCGGGTGGAAGGGGTTGTGGTGCGCGAGGAGGATGCGGGCCAGCTCGTCGGCGGCAGACGACGGGGCGATGGGCGGCAGCGCGAGGAGGTGGGGCGTGGAGGCGGTCGCGGCAGTGTCCGTGCAGAGGAGGCGGCGGGCGGCGGCGGGGAGCGGGCGCGGCATGGCGGGCGGCGGCGCGGCCGGAGATTTGTGGGGTTTCCGTGCGGAAAGCCGTTTTGGTGCTTGGCTGCAAAGGGTGACGGATCCGCACCGTTGGTTCTTTGATTAGACGGTGGAGACAACCTATAAAACACGTGCCTTTCGTGATCCGCAATATAACATCGGTTTAACGAATTTTTTCTTCGAATAATCTATTTTTATTCGAAATAACAAAAATATACTCATGATAATATTTTTTTTACAGAAATAGGTTCCAATCCTCTAACCGTCGGATGACTGGAGTCTATCGTCCAACGAAAACGCGACAACAAAGTTGTCTGCAAGCTGTTGGACGATAGGTTCCACTATTCCAGTCGCCCAACGGTCGGGCGACTGAAACTCGTTGCCCAGCCACAGGGCGACAGCATCTAGAGTCGTCCAACCTTAGGGCGACTGCAAATAAGATACTACTCCGGCCCATGAATTTTATAGATTTTGTGAATTTTGTAGATTATAACTGAAAGATAATCTGTTGGATTTGTAATACTAGTAGTGTGCCCGTGCTAACGCTACGATAAAATACAAAATAAGATAAAATTTGTACAAAATAAAACGAACAATCAGATTCATTAAGATTCACGTCCACGCTTGCAACCGCCGATTCTTATGCCACGTTCGCCATAGAACTCCTCACTTTGTAACCGCCAAGGCTGCAGCTGCTCTGGCTCTACCTTGCTCTCAGCTGGTGCACACCACAACCCACGCCCATTTTTGTTGCCATGGTCGAGTGGGAGGGGGAGAGACGGGGGAGGGGAGAGTGGCGGCGCGGAGAACGGGGGGAGAGGACTCAGCGGCGGCGAGGAGGAGCAGGGGAGGAGGAGGCGGCGGCGGTGCGGGGTGGGGGGAGGAGGAGGCGACGGTGTCGCGGGGTGGGAGGGAGGGGAGGAGGCGACGGCGCGGGGTGGGGAGGAGGGGAGGAGGCGGCGGCGTGGGGTGGGGAGGAAGAGGCAGCAGCAGCGCGGGGTGGGCGCGTGCGTGGGCGCGGGGTGGGGGTTCTGGGTTCAATGATGTGCATGATCCGGATGATTTTGGCCTTAGGATCTTCAATGAGTAAGAGAAGAATGCTTGAGGAGAGATCCAGGTCATTCATTTGTATGAAGTTGGATTACTTTGGCACACAAATCTGGGTGGACCTAGATTAGACATGACTGTGAGGGTGGTTGAGGGGGGTGAATTTAGTAAAGAAAATTTTGGTGTATTATAGAGGGGTAGTGTCGGAACCCGGAGCAACGACTCCTGGATCCTCTGTGTAAATCGCACTAGTCCAGGATCAGCTAGTGCACACAGCGTACAACAAAGATAAATATCAACCATAATGGCATTTATTAACCGAATATGGGCATAAATGCCAAAGTTTACATCAACGGCACATAAGCCAAAATTAAGTAATAAGCAGTGGAAGAAAAACCGAAGCGGAAGAAGCCCACTGAGCGTGCCCACAGGCAAACGACAGTAAGACGCGGCCTACTCGTCCAGATCTTCACTGTAGTCGACATCATCATCCTCTGTGGGGAAAAAGCAAGGTGAATACAAACTTGTACTCCGCAAATCACCCGGGAAAATGCAACATAATGATAAAAGCTTCAATGGAAGGCTTATAGGGTTAGTTTGCATAAACAGCATTTAAGAAATACAATAAGTAGATTGAAATTGCTGAATTTAATACAGTAAGTAAAAGCATAACTTGAAGTAGAAAGTAATACCGTTAGTGCCGGCTCCGACCAAACACCAACCTAACCACGGGCATCCCACCCGGACCATCTTTTCCAAAAGATCGCGTATGGATTCCATCCATCCACACGCTTTCACTGCGCAACTCTGATAAATTCCATCCATTCACCAGATTTCAATCTCTCACGGATTCCATCCATCCGCAAGGTTTTCATCACTCGTGGATTCCATCCATCCACAAGGTTTTCAAAAAAAAATTTTGAAAATCAAAATCTAATCCATGAAAAACTTGTACTCAGCATGCCCATGACCGTGGGCACGGCTATCCAGGATAGATTATACACTCTGCAGAGGTTGTACAGCTTTACCCACAAGACACGATCATCCCATATTGCCACCGGTTTACACACTTCCTTAGGTGTGCGGCGAGGAGTCGTGACAAGGCCTTTACAATGCAAAGCCTTCAACCTGGTCGAGCCAACTCTAAGGTTTCACCCCAGTAAGGAATCCACCAGACCGGGACCCCCTCTTGAGCCTAGACGAGACTTCTCATGGCTTAACCACGCTCGCCTAAGTGAGACTTCACATGGCACCAACCACGCTCACTTTCAGCCTACGACTCGACTCAGATTGGGACTTCGCAAATTATTCAGCCAGGGTTGTCCCATACCAGCCATGTGGTAGTACGATTAGGGCTTTGCAACAGTAGCTCACAGACCGGTCCTTAATCTGACTTAGGCCCAACCACATACCCCCGTGCACAACAATCAACCACTGCGGCTCCAACCAACAGGGCATGCCTGCACCCACCACTCTAACCAATTGCCTAAGTCTAAACCAGTTTTATATTTGTTTTCAAAATAATTCATAAACCTCCTTGACTCACCAAAGCCAAGAGTACATATCATTTTATGTAAAAAGAATCATCATTTTATGTGAAAGATATCCCAAAACAAATATTATTTTCTAAGCAGGACTAAGCATTTGATATAAATTCCTCTAGCCAACACTAATGTATTAACTAGAGTTTGAATCTAAGGTGACAAGATATCAGGGGAATTCAATATCAAAGGAGGTAATAACAAGTAGGCAATAACTAAATTTAAAACTGTATTGAAATACGTTGAATAAAAATATGCATGCAATATAATTTAAATCAACATAATTTTATTTGAAAATCTGGGATCAACATGATCAAGGAGGGTGACTTGCCTTGCTCTTCAACTTGGTTCAAACCTTCGTCGTCGAATTTTCCCGAATCGTCGAAGTCTACACGTCAAAATAACCCACCAAATTCAAATAAACTCAAATTAAATTCAAAATGAACTCAAATATTTGAATTGAGGCTAGAAATGGATAGAGGGGAATTTTTGATGAATTTAGAAATTTGAATGGGCCAAATCGGAGTTAAAACGAGGGAGAACGGGTTCCGGGAAATTTGAAAAGAGAGAAAAAGGAAAAACTGGATTTTTGGAATTATTTTCCTAAAGGAAAATCTGACTTATTGCGTCAGCAGGGATTTTTGATTTCGGCTGAATTATTTTCCAACGGAAAACTCTGGTTTATTGCGTCAGCATGACCTCAGCACGGAGGTGGGCCGGCTGACGGGTGGGCCTCGGTCCATGTGGACCGAGTCCACGAGCGAGGGGGGTGCCGAGGTGGCGGGGCGGCTGACGGGGCAGGGAGGCGTCAACGCGGCCGGGCACGTGGCGCCCACGTCAGCCCCGGCTGCTGACGTGGCCAGGCCAGCGGAGGGAGGCGCTCAGGTCTGGGGGCTCGCCGGCGAACGGCGGCGAGATGGCCGGCGGCGAGGTCGGCAACGGGGAGAGGAGGTGCGGGGGAATGCGATGGTGGGGTCGGCTTTTACCGGAGAAGGCCGGAGCAGGGCCGGCGACGAGGGGGAAAGCGGTGGCGCTCGGGTTCACGGCGCGGCGGAGCTCCGGTGATGCTCGAGCCGGGCGGAGGGGCGGCCGAGGTCGAGGGCGGTGCGGCGATGCCGGAGGTGGCGACGGCGAGGCACGGCAGGGCCTGTGCCGGCAGCAATTGCTCGCCGAAGCAATTTCGGCGGCGGCGGCGGCGTGGGCGCAATGCGGACGGCCGGCGCTCGGGAGAGGGAGGGGGAGGGCGGAGAGGTGGTGCGAGGTGTGGGGCGGCACTCGGGGCGGCTTTTATAGTGGCGGAGGGCGACGGAGGCGGCGCGGATTTGTCGCCGGAGGTGGGTAGTGGGCGGCGGCGGTTGCGCGGAATTGGGGGAGGAGGTGGGGCGAGGGGAGCGGGTCGTGGGGGAGGCGGGGCGTGCGGCGCACGAAGGGTCCGGGCGACGTGCGTGGGAGAAGAGGGGCGTCGGGTAGGGCGGAGTGGCCGGTTGCGGGCGGCGGAGGCGCAAGGAAGGAGACGGGGTCCGCGCGGGAGGGATGACGAGTGGGGCTGGGGCGCAGCGAGAGAGGAGGGCGCGGGAGGCTGCCGGGTGGGGTCGGGGCGGCAGAGAGACGGAGGCGGGGAAGGCGCGCCGACAAGTGGGGCCGGGGAGGAAGAGAGAGAGAGGGAAGCGGGAGCGCTGACTGGTGGGGCTGGGGCGCAGAGAGAGAGAGAGCGCGGGCGGCTGCGATGGAGGCAGGGAAGATCGGGCGGCTGGGGGCGCGGATGGCCAGATGGGCCAGGCGCACGGGGAAGGGGAATCTGGGCCGCACGCGTGGCAGCCGGGTGGAGGGGGAAGGCGGGATCCGGCGGGCGGCGTGGCGGAAATCCGGCCGTCCACGTGGCGGCCGGTGGGAGGGGCTGGGGTTTTAACTTTTTTTTGGATTTTCAGAAATGCCTAGAAATTCCATTAAGCCTCAGAAAAATATGAAATAAATTCCTAAAATCTCCGAAAAATTCAGAGAATCTCCTGGAGACATTTGGACTTAAATAAAATATTTCCAACTAATGTTGGTATTTAATTTTCATACTTTGAAATACTTTTTAATTCCAAAAATATATTTTTAAACTCCAGAAAACTCAGAAAATCCAAATAACTCCAAATATTTAATTTGACATAGAATTTTATAGAAAATCAAAATATCATATTATTTAATAATACTTTTAGGTTTTTCTGAAATTGCTTTTTTTAAATCCAGTTTTTTCAAAAGCAGAAATTCAGGGCAAATCCAAATTCAAAACTTAGGCACAAAAACACTTATTTTAATTTAAATTTTTGTTTTAATTAATTTTTATTTATTATTATTATTTTTATTTAGCAAAAATTTTGGGATGTTACAGGTAGAGATGAAGTTAGATTACTTTGGTACACAAATCTGGATGGACTTAGATTAGGCATGACTATAGGGGTGGTTGAGGAGGGTTGATTTATTAAAGAAAATTTTGGTGTATTATAGAAGGGTAGAGAAGAGACGCATTGGATCAAAAGGCAAGTTGGTAGAAAGGTCACGATTCACAAAGTGTGGTTAGGAGATCACAGAGAAGAAAATATCCTACTAATCACAAAGTTCCTCAAGATCATAGAAAATATCCTACTACTCCCAAAGTTCCTCAAGATCATCTCTGACAATATTCCCAACTGAAAGGTCTATAATCGATGGAAGGCTCAAAAACACCTTCCACTTCGTATAATTACATATAAATATTGTGTCAATAAGTTACTCCATGAAACTCCCAATAACATTATCTTACAATAGATATATCAGATCAGACAGAGTAACTATATTTCTATAAATAAAAATGCAGAGAAAACAGAAGACAGGGAGTGATGTGCATATCTATGTGCTTCGTGATAACTTAAAATGCTAAAGCAAGCATAATTATCGTGTCGAGCATGATCTCGACGCATGATGTGTTCATAAGTTTAAAGCAGGTCCTGTGTAAAGGTCTCTTCTAATAACAAAGCTGTCAGGGGGCCGGTATTCTTCCAGCCAAACGAATTCAGATCCCTTTGTTCGGTTCAGTAAAATGCCTGGAGAAACAATAGCAAAAGATATGTAAGATATGTAAGATACCGAAGCTGCAACACGGTTAGTAAATCAAGTGTATAGTTTGTCGTCCAGGGAAGAAACTGTACTGACCCGATGGGTCTGATTGTGGGCATCTCCGGAAGTAAGAGCAATGCCTTCCATCTTCTGATGAGTAAGGTGGTGATAAGATGTCCAAGATAGCACAGGGAGTGATGGCTTTGAAAGCATGGATGTTCCCACCGTCTGTCGGATGAACCATTGCCCCGCAAGGTGCAGACATTTCACCATCTCTGACAACCTTGGCAGATCTGACTGTAAGTACAAAAGAAGCATGAAATCAATTGAGAGTGTGCATTTGCTTGGAACAGCCAATTAGATTCATTTCATGCCCTACAATGTTGTTATAGATCAGAGGGCAAAAGGCAGATGCAGCCTCCAAAAAACATCACCAATGAGACAATGGAATGGTAAGATTCATTTCAGGGCCTTTTCATGTAGCTGGACCATATCCAATTTGTCACAAGGGTAAAGAACCAGCACCTACTCTTAACCAAAATATGGTGCAATATCAAGACTATGATACATATATAAACAACAAGAAACCAGATTCAATGTATGATTAAGATAAAACCTACCTTTCAATAAGTTAAGAGGTTCAGTTGTATCAATCCAATCATACGATTTGACATGCACTGCACCGTATAGAAGTTTGCTGAGCACAGTCATGCCAGGATGGTTGTGGAGTGGAATGATGGATGATGCTGGTATGCAAAATATTCCAATCTGCACACACAATGTGAAAGTACATTGGATATCAGCATTGGATATGGGCAACCTCAAAGAAGGGTGAAGGAGGATTAATGGGCATTTCACCGCTGCAAATGAAGGAAAAAAAGCATTGACAGTGGTGAGGTAGTTAATGGGGCTTACCGAGAAGCTTTTGCACTCGTATATATGACGATATCTGATTGCTGGGCCTGAATGAAACACTGTTTTCCTATTCGGGGCTCGTGGAATTCTCCAAAAACGAACAGCTGATTAGCACAATAGGATAATTATCATTTAGCTTGGGTCTTTGGGAATACCAAAAAGCATTTGCTGCAAACGTCCTTGAAATATCTGTATGCTTGCTGCCCATTAATTAGAGAGCCAAAGCTACTAATAAGAAAGTATCTTAGCTTAGTAAAATATTTGTAGCTGATCATCCCTAATACACATACAATTTATTTCTATGTCCAGGCATGATTCAGTCTTAAAATTGCATCGTTGCCTAAAAATAGACTGGCTATATATTTCTAAAAGACTAAACCTCAGTTTAGCAGTAAGCATGTAATAGATATACATTTTTAAAATGTGCATTAAGAATTGAACCCAAAAATATGTTATTTCGAACAAAATACCATGATAGAAAAAAGAGAGGAATCCAAGCATGGTCATAACCCTTAAGCTGCAATTAGTGCAAATGAAGTTAACTGCATGCTTCTTTACTTAATGGACTTATAGTGAATTAGGCATTAGGACTCTTCTCGTGGTCAACACTAACACACTATTTTATAGTTGGCTATAATATGTCCATTTAGAACTCTGAAGTCTGAACGCCAACCAAATTTGCTAAGCTTATATTTTTTCTTTTAGCTTTCAGACGTTTCTAATTGTTGAGACTCACTCAACAGCACTAACATAGGAATTTCATAAAGATAGGGCACTTGCATTGAGAACTTTAGTTGCAGACAGCCTGTATTGTATAGGATTATCGCAGTTCAAGTTAACATGTCAAGTGTCAACAGCTGGAGCAAGATTAGCAAAAAATGGGTTCTTCTGTAAAAAAAGGATAATAAGGCAAAGTTTGTTGTTGCTAACAAAGATAGACGATACAGATCCCATGCCGCCTTAGATTTTCAATAGCAGGGAGATAAACTACAAATTCCGGAGCAAAGCAGTTCATCCACAAATAAGAGCAAATTTTCTTATCCATGGTGTCTAAGTTAACATGAATACAAACTGTAATAGCAACAAAATAGAAACTACAATAGATTAATCATGTTAGGGTGAGTGTATGTGTAAAATATATTTGATATATATAGTAGATTATCCCATTGCTCTTGCAGTGCAGACCATTAGTGGGTATAGAAAAGATCGGCAACTAATTTCCTTCTAAAAACTCACAATGGGTTCATCGGATCTATACATACATTTGAACATTCTAAGTAGAAGCAAGCAATGCTCCATGAATAATAAATTGTGACATCCATAATAAGATAAAAAGGCACTACTTGTATACACATTTTTAACTAAGCAACTGCAGCAGCTAGCAACTGTAGCTGAAATGTCTTTCCTGGGAAAAAAAAGGAAAGGGGCATAAGCTAGAACCTCTGAACATCCTAAGTAGAAGCAAGCATTACTCCGTGAATAACAAATTGTGACATCCGTAAGATAAGAAGGCACTACTTGTATACACATTTTAACTAAGCAACTGTAGCTGAAATGTCTTTCCTGGGAAAAAAGGGAAATGGGCATAAGCTAGCACCTCTGAACACATACATTTCTTAATCTTACTTCCACCATCCTTCATATAGTCAATAGGAGGTTTGTTTCTTCTAAATGAAAAGGCAAAGGGCTTTCTTTTTAAACATAATAGTTGGGCTTGCTTGTCAATTATCAAAAAATGAGATAGAGATGGGATTTTCAGAGTAAAGTGACAATAGGTAAGTTGTCCTACAATGACAGCTTAAATCTTTTAGCACATAAAGGTGTTAGGTACTAACGCATTTCCAAATTAGAAAGTTAAGCCCTACATATCATATGCATACATAAATAGGTACTCATTATTATTCTGAATTTATAGTTACTGCTATTCAGCCTTTGTCATTCTAGTCTTCTTCTTCTTCTTCTCCCTCCCTCTCTCTTGTTTTTTGTGATGTAAAAGAGCGAAATTTCATGCATGTACTTTCCCAACACCTAACTACATCATGGGAGATAAGATAACATGTCAGGACCTAGATTAATTATCAGGCCTACCCTTTTCATATTACCTTAAGACCAACTACATCATTTGTGTTGCTAAGTGAGTGATCAAGTCATAATCAGGATGGGCATCTCAATGCACAAACCCTTTTGCAGCATTTGTTAATTCAACCATGCTTGTAAAATTTAAGCTTCAGATTGACAAGCACAGCCTGCAGAACTAACAGTTGATATTAGTTTGGACTCTGGACAAATCCGATACCATATTACCATGCATATATTGCAAGGAAATTGTAAGAATGATGAGCATTTGAGCATTGTTCATGCTGAAAGGGGAAAAGACCAATTCGCTGCTATGTGCCAATCAAGCAAGGAAAAACAGACTACACAGACAAACGTAGAAAAAGCAGACACAAACAATGGTTTATGCTTCATCAATAATAACACACTGAACCTTACCTTTAACTGAACTCAGGAACTCCACATAATGTAGGACGCAATGTTGTCCATTCTTGACAATTCTGAAGACAAAATTGTTGCTAAATAACAAAATCACACAATTAATACGCCAATCAAGCAAGGAAAAACAGACTGCACACACAAACATAGAAAAATTCAATATGTAGGCACATGAATACATGTCTTTTCTAGAACTAAGCAATTGGCAGAGAGTAGTACCATCTGAACATAGGACAACTTCATCGATAATAACAATAAGCATCTAGCAATCATTCCACAGAAACAAGCCAGAGGCACACTGTTGTAATTGTTTTAACTGATGCTGCAGCACTTCCTGAAGAAAAGCAGACACAAACAATGGTTTATGGTTTATGCACTTTTGGATGCTTCTTGCTGACCTTTTATCTTGTGTTCCCTGCAATTGCTCACAAAAGAGATATGTTATTGCATGGTTATTAGTGTGACTACTGACTACCATAAGTAAACAATGTGTCGAGTGAATAACTGACCGCAAGTTCTTCCCATTCATCCCGCTTAGAAGTTTTTGCAGAAGAAAACAACTTCCTTCCTTTATTTTCTGTGGTCCGAAATTTTGCAGGAAATTTGCCACGAGAGTTCTCTACGACTTCCTTCAGTACAGATGTATTGCCAGATTTCCCAAACCTACACGAGGGGGAAATCGTACCACCACACCCTGAGCTAGGGCTCCCATTTGCCTTTATGTCCTGAAAAAATTAAGAATAGAAAGCTCCACATTATCAAAAACACCTGTGAATTTCACGGAACCTGTTGAGTCACGGTCCTAGCTGGTATGTAGAGTTGTGAAAGAATAATTGTACCTTCTTCCGTGAAGAAAGCAGGATTCCATGCTATGCTTTTCCTCAAGTTGAAACCCCCAGGCTTTTTCTTTTTCTTTGTGGAGACAGCCCCCACTTGCCGCAGGGTTGGGCAATCCAAGACACCATCTCGCTCTTGACAGATATTCTCTTTGTCGCCTGTGTCCATGAGGGATGGAGAATCCATTTACCAATTAAAAGTGCTATCCTTGAATCCATCACTGAAAATCGCCATACCCCATTAAAATCAAACTTTTAAGCTGCCAATGAACGAAACTTATCAGGAGTTGGGACCAACATAAGTAAGAGGAACCTTGTTGTTCGCATTAAGAGTGGCGGGGAAGCAGAGAGAAACAAAGCCTAGGTCTAGAATCAAGCCACAGGCATTTTCCCAAACCCAGGCGCAAATCACAGGCTTGGTAGAAATTAAGCGGGCGCCGATCACGCATGGAAACAACAACCGAATCTCGAAAGGATCAGCCAATCAGATGAGATCCAGCTAGAGAAGACGAACCCCAGCTAGCAAATCAGGGGCATGGGGGCAGAGATGCACAGGGAGGGAGGGGGGACTCACCGGATCCGGCGGCGGGGGTGCGGCGCGGCGAGGCCATGCGTGGATCTCAGACTCGGAGGAGGAAATGCAGTCGGAGAAGGAGACGGAGATGGGGGAGCGGCGGCGCGGTAGAGGATGGGGGGAGCGGAGGGGAGGTGCGGGGGAGAGTCGGAGATAGGGGAGCGGCGGCGCAGGGTGGGGAGGAGGAGGCGAGGGCGGAGCGGCGGAGGAGGGAGGGGAGGAGGCGAGGGCGGATCGGTGGAGAACGGCGGAGCGGGGGGAGGAGGAGGCGGGGAGACGCGCGGAGCTGCGGAGGAGGGAGGGGAGGAGGCGAGGGCGGATCGGTGGAGAACGGCGGAGCGGGGGGGAGGAGGCGGCGAAGCGTTTGGGTTAGGGTTTTAATGGGGTGGGAGGAGTGGCAGCGGAGGGGACGACGGGGGGAGCGGAGGCGCGGGGGAGAGGTGGAGATGGGGGAGCGGCGGTGCGGTGGAGGACGGGGGAAGCGGAGGAAGTGGCGGAAGAGGAGGCAGCAGCGGCGCGGGATGGGGAGGAGGAGGCGAGGGCGGCGCGGCGGCAGAGGAGGGAGGGGAGGAGGCGAGGGCGGAGAGCGCCGGAGGAGAAAGGGGAGGAGGCGAGGGTGGCGCGGCGGCGGAGGAGGAAGGGGAGGAGCGATGGCTCCGTGCGAGGGAGGCGGAAGAATGAGGTGGGGGAGGCAGCCGCACGGATTCACCCGGGGGGCGCACGGATTGGGGGCATCTCAATGATGTGCATGATCCAAATGATTTTGACCTTAGGATCTTCAATGAGTAAGAGAAGAAGGTTTGAGGAGAGATCTAGGCCATTCATTTGTATGAAATTGGATTACTTGGTACACAAATCTGGGTGGACTTAGATTAGGCATGACTGTGGGGGTGGTTGAGGGGGGTGGATTTTGTAAAGAAAATTTTGGTGTATTATAGAGTAGGGTAGAAAAGTTTATGATCGTTGTATGTTGTTGGAACGTAAAAAAATTTGTGAATTTTTTTAAGAACAATTGAATTTAGAACGATTGGTAAGTACGATGGTAAGTGATATTGCGATGTTACCGGGAATTCGTACACGGAGGAAAACTGGTATGTTAATATTGTTGGATAACTTGCTATGGGAATAATTGAATGCGAAAAGTTAAGGAAATAAACTTGTCTGAATTTAAATAGACTTTATAATACAGTTGGGAGTAATATACCGCGTACGTTTTGATTACATACATAACATAGAGCATCATGTGTGACTAACCAATCAAACTACTCGTATGACATACTATGTGGACCAGGGCCATTTTCCCCTTTCTTATGAGCTCGGCGTTGAACTTCTCGATGGCCTCCCGCTCCCTACGCGTGCACGCCTCAAGATGAGATTTCGTTTCGCGTTGTATACGCAGGGTTTGCTCATCCTTGCGGCGCTCCTCCTGGATCTCGGAGGACCTTGTGAAGTTCCACTCCTCGAAGTTGAGGGCCCACTGGTCCTCTGGGTGGATCTCAAGATCGATCCATTTGAGGTAGCCACATAGGGGTTCCGAGGAATATGAATACAGGGGAGAGGTTGTTAGTGCGTACTTTCAAGGAGAAAAAGTTGGGGGAAAATGGTTCACTTGGTGCTTACCAGTTGTTCATAGGTCGCGGTGTCTAGACGGCGGTCGAGATAGTCACTGGAATAGTTTGCGTAATCCCAGTAATGCATACATAGGCTGAGGCAGTGCTTAGACTTGAAGAACTTGCACGGGTTCCGGCACCAACAATGGGGGGCATCTTCCTCTGTGGTGGGTGTTGCGGCGAACGCTTGGTAGGAATGTTCGGGATGGGGTTGTTGCTATGGGTTGCGTCATTGCGGGAGCTGACCTCATAGCACGTAGGGTTTGTTCTCCCTGGGCCGCAGCGGCCCTTGTTTTCTCATCGCGGGTGGCAATTGACCATGCTATGTCACGGGTCTCCTCCCATTATTTCATCATCTTATCCCATTGCTTCTTCTGCCTCTTGTCTATCCCAATGTGGTGAAGCAAGCGCTGGTGTAGTGTGGGATTTACTTGTGTAGTGTTGTCTCAGAAATCTCTTTGACCTCCTTTTATAGGGTCCCTTGTGGCCTTCTCGGTCCATGAAGATGCCCATGTGGTCGCGCCACTGCGCAAAGCTACCAAGTGTGGAATTGTGGGCACGCGAAACTACCCAGTCAGGTCTTTGAACTATGAAAAGCTACACCCTTTAGTCTTGTCACTGCGCAAAGCTGGGCCGTATGGTCTTGTCATTGCGCAAAGGTGTCTCGTCTAGTCTTCTCACTACGCATAGCTGGCCCGTGCGGTCATGTCGCTGCGCAAAGCTGGCGCGTGCGGTCTTCTCACTGCTCAAAGCTAGCCTGCGCTATTATGTCACTGCGAAAAAGCTGGGCCATCATGTCATGTCACTGAGCAAAGCTAGCCCGTGCGATCATGTCGCTGCGTAAAGCTGGCATGTGAAGTCCTGTCGCTGCCCAAAGCTACCCTATGTTATGAATGACGCTGCGACACCACAATTATGCTATAAAATGAATGGACGAGGCATTGCTGGTAGAAACAACTATCTTCTCCGTCATAGAGTAAGCCACCATGACAGACGCCGAGGGGCCAATCGAACATGGGTCTCCAAAGGGGGACCTTCCGCTTGAATGGAAGGAGGACTTCGGTGTTACGTACCACTTGTTGCCAAACAGGCGCACTCAGCCAGTGTGGGCGAAATACAAATACATGCAGGACGCGGTGGTGCAGGTGGCAGAAGGCCATATGGATGGCGGGCGACGTTTCTTCCGGTGCTCATAGTCCGGGATACAAGTAGGCACTCGTCTATTTTATAGTACTACTTAAAGAGTTTTGATGTCAATGTTCCTTTGTAGCAGATGGATAAATGCAACTTCGTGCGATGGATTGATCCTCCCCATGAACGGTATGTTGCGAGGTACGTGGATATGTTGTGGGAGCGAATTGCTGATTTGGGGGCACAGATTGAAAGTCTTGAAGAGCAGAACGATTACCTCCGTCAACAGATGGAGCGCGAGAAGGGCAACAGGGAGGTCATCAACATAAGGAGTTCGTATGACCCAAGATGCTGCTGCGCGAACTCTAGTTGTATATGTGCTTGCCACTACAACGACAACCAGTCACGTCCGAGGCGGCTCACTCAACAACACTCCATGTGCGTACCATGAGGCTCCTTCCACCTGTAGGCAACAATGTGTATGGTTGTACTCTGGCCTGTTGTTCAAAATATTTTTCAATGTCGTTAAGCATGTAATCAAATGGTTCGTACGTTACCGCGGTTGCAATCAATGTAGTTCACTATTCGTTTGGTGCATGCGTCGACAAGGTATCATCTGGTGCGAGAGTCAACAAGGTAAGGAGAAGTACAACTAAGCTCACCACAGTATTGTAAACATCACTACGTAAACAAGAAATGCAAGCAGTACATGAACAAAAACTGTACAATCAGTACTAACGACCCCCAACAGTATCCCCAGCCCCCCTTCGTTGCCACCCTGGCCCCCTCCGTCTCCACATCCGCGTCCTCCCATACGGCCCCGCTTGGTCATCCTTCTCTGCGCTGAGTGACGACGCCTTGACAACGTAAGGCGATCAGGAGACCATCGCACACGCCCTTGAGCTAGTGGAGTGGACTGCACCGCCGCTTGTGTGGCCATCGGTGCACCGGTGAGGGCACTCCTAGAGAGAATCTTCAGTGGTGTGGCCCGAGGTGTAGAGCCCGACGCTTGGTCGGGCCAGTCCGAAAAGTACTGATCCAAGTCGTCCTGGCCCGGGGAGACCCCTAATCCCTGGTTAGAGAAGACAAGACCTGCAATACAAATATTATTAGTTCGTGAGATAAAGCATTGGGATAAATCCGATAAGAGGCGAAGCGTGCCCTCAGTTGGCGCCATCGCGTCTGGAGGGATATACGGCATGGAGTACGCCCCCTACGTGGGGAAGCCGGAGATGTACTGATGATGCGCAAACAACTGCCCTGGCGGTGTCCGAGGCTGTCCCCAAGCTGACCCCTCGGCCTCATCAGGCTGAGGTGGTGTAGGACATGCCCAAGTAGAACCCCCGTGTGGTGCCATGCCGGTCGGGGCTACCCTGGTGGATGAACTGTCTGTGCACTGGGCATGGGCATGCAGACCTCTAGTAGCCTCGTGCAAGACAATAGGGATACCACACGTCTACCCCAAGCTTCCACACAACGCGAAGCATTCATCGACTTCTCCTGTGTCACCTCTACACCACTAGTGATCCTATCTACCATGGTGCGAGACTCTCCAAATCGCATCACTGACGTCAGCCTGCAGGAAAAACATGATATGGTCACATTGCCATTAGGGAATATTTAAAAATTATATGTAACGTATCGCGATGTGAGCGTCCTACACGAGGTGCACAGGGTACGTGTCTATCGATGCGACAATGTGTGCTGTGGGCTAACGACATGTACGAGCCTAGTATGTGTCTGAGGCTAGTACCAGTGCAGGTACTCCTCGTAGGCGCTGCTGTCATAGGGGCCCTCCTCCATGCAGTCATCAAGCGTGCCCTCCCACTGCGCAGTCCACCCCTCTATCTTCGCCGTCCAATCCGTGTCATGTTTTACTCCCTTTCTAGAGTGTCTACTTATAGGACCATTTCGTTAGTACTCATCAAACGAATAGTATGTACAAGGATATTTATGGGAGGCGGTCACTCACGCGTGGACGCTCTGCGGCACCGGTGATCCGACGGTACCGTGGCTGACATTTTCCTGCATATATGTTTCAATTTTGTAACATGTCAAATCGCATCACACACTACGAAAGTACCGACGTACTGCAATTTATATTAACTACACTAACCTCATAATATTAACTTCCTATTGGCAGCTCGGACACCGACGCCACACTTTTCTTGCTACTCGAGATGTCCCCTACTACAAATAATTTCTAATGGTTTCGACAATTTATATAGTATATCGATTTAAATTCCTATATACTAGTTACAATGGTACACATGTTTTTCCAACGTATTAACGACATTACATTCATTCGTAGTTAATCATAAATATTACGTATTATTGTTTTTTACAAAGCAATTTATGAAATTCTAACATAAATATTGATTGAATTTTGTAATATCTACAGATCTCTATAGGCGATTAATTTGTACGTAATGTTGACTGAATTTTGTACAACTACAATTTTGTATGCATGCCAATTTGCTAACGATGCTAATTTTGTAAAACTATGTTTGCTAATTATACACAACTACACGCTACTATGGCTGCTAATTTCCTAAAACTACATTAACTAAATTTTCTATACCAAAAATTGAACTATTTCTATGTACATCTATAATTTTTTTACTAACACTAACAGTAAATAATATATGTACTGCATATACAATATTTCAAATACAAGAAAAAAATTACATAGGGTTGCTTCTTCCTCTCCTTTTCTCTCCTCCCCTCCTCACCTCCCCTCCCCTCCCTCTCCTTTTCTCTCCTCTCTTTTCTTTCCTCTCCTCTCCTCTGCTGTCTCCTTTTCTTCTCCCTCTCTTCTGTTTTGTCTGTTCTGTGGGTTTTGTTGATGACACGGTCGAGCGGCCTCAGCCGCTTGGCCACGCCCTCTTTTTATCTGCGCTTCTAGTTGCCGAAGAATTAGGTGACTGAAGCTCAGTCGCCTAACCGTTGGGTGCCAGCAATTGCAGTCGCCCGACCGTTCGACGACTGTAATAATTCACCCAATGGCCTATGGATTGCTTGCGTGTCGCTTGGCCGTTAGGCAGTAGGCTCTAGTCATCTGACGGTTAGGTGATTGGATCATATTTTTGTAAAAAAATGTTGGAGCAGGTATATTTATGTTATTTCGAATAAAAATAGAATATTCGTAAAAAAAATTTCGGTTTAACTCAGGTTGATTTTAGTTCAACTAACGCTTGTACTGATCCAATTTCAAAATAAAATAAACTTTGAACTGATCAGCTTAAATTCGTGGTTCGAGTTTGCTAGCCTTTACTTAGGTTTTAAATCAAACTAATTAAGCCGATAAGCACTCTGGATCTTTAGGATAGAGAGTTAAAGTTGAGTAAAAACTCACATTTGAGTAAGCACTCAATTAGGGTGGTAAATGAGTCGAGCTCGAACGAGCCTGGCCTTCTAAACTTAAGCTTGATAGACGCTCAAGCTGAGCTTGAGCGAGTCTGAGTTGGGATCCATGTCTGCAGCTCAGCTCGAATAAGCTCAATAATAGTTAAAATAACTTAATATATACTAATTTTCAACAATAAGAAAAATTTGAGCTCGAGCTCGACGCAAGTAAGCTCGATAATAATAAAAAATAATTTAATATACACTAATTTTCAATAATAGAAAAGCTCAAGCTCGGCTCAAGTAAACTCGGTAAGAGTTAGTATATATCTAGGGCTGTAGGAAAAAGTCGAGGCTCGTGAGCTATTCGAGCTTGGCTCGTTGAAGCTCACGAGCTCGGGATCAAGCTCGAAATCAGCTCATTTAGAACTTGAACTAAGCTCAAATCAAATCTAGAGCGAGCCAAACCTCGAATTTTTTTACAACCTACACTTGATGTAGTTTGGATCGAAGCAATGAGGTGGTGGTCATCTCTCATGTGGACAATGTTAATGAGGCTGAAATTAAATAGGTACTCTTAAGTCTTCAAACGACGTTAACTCATTGGAAACATTTGTTGCTATGTGAGTGAAGGTACTATATATATTTTTTTTGTATCTGTTGCTACATCAAATCTGTGATGATCTGTGCTATTACTACCTTATGTAATGGCACTAGTCTGTAGTTATTACCCGATAAAACAAAATAATTCTCATTTTATCGAATAATAAGTCACATCATAGTGTTGTTAGAGTGTTGCAGTAGAACAAGTAGAATAATTCTCATTTTATCAAATAATAAACCACATCAGAGTGTCACAGCATAACAATAACTAGAGACGGTACAATATTATTATAGTACCATTACTATGCAGGGCTACAGTCCGAAATAGTGCTTAACAAGTTCTGCCCACATATTATAACACTTAGAAAATAAATGGTTCTAATTAATAATTATACAAGTATGGAGACTAGTAGATAATTACATGCTAATGTACTTAGTTCACGTAAACAGCTCCCGACGGCTACCTACTCATCACAACCTCCATACGGGGCATCCATCTTGTACGCGTCGTACTTCAGATCCTCTGCATTCCATCTAGCATGATAGTTGTCCTCCGTGTAGATTTCGTCCAAGCTGAATAAATCCTCGGACTGACCTACCTCTAAACAGGGGAAATAATAGCAAGAGTGAGTACAAAAGTACTCAGCAAGCATTAATAGCAACATGCAATTCTATGTCAACAATTTCTCATGTCAACAATCCTATCTCATTCATCATCATTTCTAAAATAAGTTTTCATGTGGTAAAAATTTCCAATTTATAGTTTATAAGTATATTAATCACTCATATTCGGAGATAAAGCCACCAATAGGCTCCTGTAGCCTCTAATCTAGGAGACAAGCGCGAATCACATTTAAAAACCCTGCGCAGGTTGGTATCACTTTACCCATAGCTACTCTAACTTTAATTGCAATTGGTTTCTTCGTATTTCCTTAGATGCAATACTCAAATTAGAGTACGAAACTATTTCTCTGATTTCCATATGCTATACCTACACTCAGCTAATCATAATCGTTGACTCAGGGCAGTTTCTCACCCTCGCCTGATACCTACCCAACTATGAGCTAGTCGTTAGTTGGGCTAGACTCACCTTCACCCAACACTCCACCTCACTACTTATAAGTGCCTAGGTTTTGCCCTCTCTGGTCTTACCCAACCTCACAATCATGTACCCAACCTCACAATCATATACTCTTTACCTATATATACTGTATAACAACTTGATAAGGTAATTAAGCTCTGTCCATCTTCAATGAGGCCATAGCCGATACAAAAAATATGGTCTGTTACATGAGTGAGAGTTGATTTATCTTTATATAATATTTATATGTAGAGGGCCCCACACCTACTACTATCTTTCCTTTCCAGTGCGCCCTCTACTCACCTTTTATTTATCGGTAAGATAGTGGTTTCTCCAACTGTCTACCTTGCCATATTCATCATCATCATTAATCTCCAGCACATGTTCATCATCATTATTATCATCAAGCACATGGTTTCTTTGAAAATTTTATACATGGATTGATATTAATCTAGTATAAAAATAACTTTTAAGTGAAATTACTCTGACTCAATGATCAAATGGACGCTTGCCTATGATTTGATAATAGTTTCAGTTTTAGGTATGTTCGGGTGAAGCCCTTCACTTGAATCGGATTGTCGCCTGCATTTAATATGTAAACTAAAACTTAATTTATGAAAACATAAGAAAATACGTAATGCCGATGTGCTCCTATGGCGATGTTGTGGTCAATTAAATTGATTGCAGTAATTATAGTTAAAATTCTATCTTATACCCCACCATTTGTCGTTATTTTATTGGTGTTAGGTTGTGTGGGCTTATTTAAGAGGCATAGCTGGCATTTTGTTGATTTTTGGTAATTTATTGTCTAAGCACAAACAAGTAGATACACATGTGTGTTTGTGTGTCTATATATATTCTTATCCATTTATACGCATATAAATATACCTTTTCACTCTTATGCAAGTATGCATACAATTATATGCCTCTCTAATTAAATCTAGATGTGTGGTAGTTATCAATGTACTCCGATTGACCCATTTTCCCCTCGACCCGAGGTCGGCCGATTCCCCCTGTGGCCCATTGCCAGCACGGTCCACTCCTTTAGCCCACCGCCGGCCTGCTTTCTCTCCTCAATATTTCCTTCTCTCCCTTCCCATGCACTTGGCCCACACATTCTCTCCCCCTTACCACTTTTCTCTCAGCTCTGCCTCTCCATTCTCTCCCTCATCCGATCCACTCCACCGACACCTCCCCTTTACAGCGCCATCACCTCCCTCTCTCTAGCCTCTGCCCAACGCTCTCCCTCTCTCTTTGACGCTGCATGCTACTCTCCATTCTCTCCCTCGTCCGATCCGTTCTATTGACTTTGGGTGGAAGTGGTGGAATGCTCTCTCTCTCTCTCACTCTTTCTTAGCTGGCTTGGTCTTAACCCTAGCCTCCTCTTCCTCTGTTGGCTTGTTCTTATCCCTTGCTTCTTCTCATTCTCCTGTGCGCAGTAAAAATGAGGGTTACCCACATGGACCGAAGGTCCCTAGGGTGAATTTGGCATAGTGGCTTGGTTTTTCTACTGGTTAAGGTAATGTTGGTGAAATCTAGAGTGGGTGTTTGCTTGGTTCTCGCTGAATGATGAAACCCACTAAAGCGAGAGGTGCTAGCCAGCCCCGGACGGTCCTAGTATATCGATGAGCGCTAAGGTTCGATATTTTAAAATCGGACGGATTCTGACGGCAACATGACTTCCATTTATTTATTTTGTTTGGTCTCTTGCTACTAGTTTTCTTTGCAATTTAATAGTGCCGGTTACTCCTGCTTAGCAGATATTGATGTAATTATAATGTAAGTATTTATATTCTGGAGATTATTGTCTTGATTGAGTTCGAGATATGTAAATTGATGCATTTTGAACTGTAATTGATGTAATATGGACTATTAATATTTTTATTTGATTTTTAAGAATAATAATTATCGCTTTACTGATGTACTTATTTGTTGTAAAATGGACTGTAAATATTTTTATGGACTGTAAATATTTTTACTTGACATGTGTCAATTGAAATTGTGCTGAGATGTAATCATATCCGCTAATTTGAAATTTGTGATGTGGACAGTAAATTTTTTAATTGAACTTGTTCTTTGGAAAGTTTTTATTTAATTCAGCATGTTATATATTTTAAAAAATGATTCTTGTATAATTGATTTAATCAATAGCCTAATTAATTACGTTTAGTCTTAATTGCCGGTTAAAATGAGTTAGAAAATGATGGTCCTCACAAAATCTTCCTCTTAATATTTTCTGTGTATGTTTGTGTCACATATTTGATATTTTGTTTGTATATTCCTGCGGTGTCTTGAGGTTTCAATGCCGTCACTTGGAGCAACCAATTGCTGAAGCGGTTTTGGTAGTTCCATAAAATTGCATTTCTAGCTCTAGTTTGGTCACTGACACTTTATTGGATAGTTTGATGTGGCCACCTCCTTATGTTGTCAATTCCAGCCGACTGTATGAAGTACAATATTCGTAAAGTGGATTACTCTATTGTTTTGTTGTTTTGGGGTGCGAAAACAAGAGTTGACTCTGAGCGAGAACACATGTCATAGACCACTCGATTACAACTGGTTACTTGCACATTTAGGATACTCCTCACCCACTAAGATACTCCTCACCCACTTCGTGACCCTCGTAACATTGTTCATGCATATTGTTGGTTTCTTACACGTCATTATGTGCCCGTTCTTTCTAGTTTTAGTTGATTTTTAGTTTAAATTTATGTTAGTAACCACTATTTATTAGACTAATAAGTTATAACTAAAAGTTATAAACCACAACTTAAAGAACATGACCAATATCTTTCCAATTTCATTGGACCTACTCTAAACAATTTCAGTTTCTGGCTTCTGACTTAAAGCCACTAAAAACACATAATCTTCTTAATTTTGGCCTTTTTTTGCTTTTACTTTTTTCACTTTATTTTTTATTGTCCGTGATGATGTAACTGTTTTTTATTTTTTCTAATTTTTTAATTCCAAAAAAGCTAACAATCTATAATGCATTTGCAACCAAAAACTAACATATGAGGTCAAAGGATAGAACTTTTAAGCCAGTTGGGTTTTGTAGCTTTTTTTTTGCCTTTTTTGCTTTTACTTTTTTTCACTTTATTTTTTACATTGTCCGTGACAATATAACTGTTTTTTATTTTTTGACTCTGAAAAAGTTAACAATCTATAATGCATTTGCAACCAAAAACTAACATATGAAATCAAAAGCTAGGGCTTTTAAACCAGTTAGAGCGGCCCGGATCATTTAGAAATTAGCTTGTTGGTCGGTTCGAATTTTACAGAACAGCGCTAAAGAAGGGCTCTGTGGTGCCAAAAAGCGCTCAATAGTTAGTGACTATCACGAAACATTGACAGGTATTTTACCATCCATGGCGCCCTAAATCTGATCAAATCCACACCCATGTGTGCGCACAAAACCCAACTCTTGCACGCTAAACCAACCGAGCTGTCCTAATGCATGCATCAGCTGACAGCTGAATTTGCAAGTAAGAAGTGGTGATTGAACCAGCCAGATCGACTAAGATCTTGTAGTTCTAGCTCCAGTAGGGTTACTTGAGAATCAAACGGCTGCTAACGATGATTAATTAATTTGCATCTTCACACGTATTCAGTTTTTTTATCTGTGACGATATAACTGATTTTTATTTTTTTTCTCATTTGTTGACTCTAAAAAGGTTAACAATCTATAATGCATTTGCAACCAAAAACTAACATATGAAATCAAAAGCTAGAGCTTTTAAACCAGTTAGAGCGGCCCGGATCATTTAGAAATTAGCTTGTTGATCGGTTCGAATTTTACAGAACAGCGTTAAAGAAGGGCTCTATGGTGCCAAAAAGCGCTCAATAGTTAGTGACTATCACGAAACATTGACAGGTATTTTACCATCCATGGCGCCCTAAATCTGATCAAATCCACACCCATGTGTGCGCACAAAACCCATCTCTTGCACGCTAAACCAACCGAGCTCTCCTAATGCATGCATCAGCTGACAGCTGAATTTGCAAGTAAGAAGTGGTGGTTGAACCAGCCAGATCGACTAAGATCTTGTAGTTCTAGCTCCAGTAGGGTTACTTGAGAATCAAACGGCTGCTAACGATGATTAATTAATTTGCATCTTCACACTTATTCAGTTTTTTTAGTTGTACGAAACCCCCCTTTATTTGCGCAAGTGATTTTTTTTGCGATTACAAGCAAGGTACTTGAGAGGAATTCTATGAAGAGAGAGCCTCATCTTCCCATCAGCTATTAGATTAAGGTTAATTATGGATGAGGGCGCTTCACTTGAGGCCCTCCCCTATTGAATTTTCTTCCGTATGCATGTGCGTAACATCACACAAGTACACCATATACGAGTGCACCTCTTTAGCATACGTCTAAAAATACAGAATCCAGAGATAAATCAATGACCTTACAAAGTCTGTACTAAAGTACACCCACGTGTAAGTAAAAAAATAGGCACTAGAATTTTGAACCCTAGCGAATAGAGCAGATTATACACACTCATAACTTCATCGTTCCACCAAAAGTTGTTCCAACAAATGAAATTGAGGGAGCCATGTATCAAAACCGCGACCTCCTTTGTGTGCAATGCTACACGCTCTAGCCATTTTTTTTTCAGACATACGCTCTAGCCATCTAGCTAGGTGCACGTTTGAATGTAAATTTGAGTTATTTTATTTCTTCATTTTTGAACCGAACAACCAGCTTTTCCTAGTTAATTTTCAATGAAAAGGGAAAAAAACCTTGTGCGTCAAAGGGAATACTTCATCAATGTCACATTCAATTACGAGTTGTGCAAGAGTGTACTCGTTTTTTTTCTTCTTGAGACTGTACGTGCAAGTGTACTCGTTGACATGTACTAGTTTATATATGTTCCAAAACTAAACAAGGTGACTAAATTTAATTTATCAATTATTTTCCAAAAAACTAAATTTTTTTTTACCAAAAATACATTTTCCACGAGAGTTATGCTCGAGTGTACTAAGTAAAATGCCTTTCACGTTAATTAGTAGTGCTGTCAAATTAACATAGGTGTTGTCCATGGATTTGATATAACAAACATTGGTAGTTATGCAACTCCCTCCAACCCCAACTGTTCTTGCATCATCCCTTCCTACCTTGGCTCCTTCAAGCAGCCTCCAATTCCTATATAAAGAGTGCCCCACAACCCCCTCTCCTCAAACACACAAACCCCACACTCTCTCTCTTCTTTCCCTCTCTAAACCCATCAATCTCTCTCTTCTTTCTCTCTCTAAACCCATCAATCTCTCTCTTCTTTCTCTCTCTTCAAACACACACAGAAATCATCAAAAATGGTGAGTAATGCAACACCAACTTAATTGTAGTACTACTCAGCTTACGCATATGGAGTATGTATGTTGCAACATGTGTGTGTGTAACGCTTTGTTGACACGTTACGCGTGTGTGTATGCAGGTTGCTGAGATCAAGGAGAACGGCGGCGCCGCGGCGGCGGGCAAGCCGCAGCAGCTGCTGTCGGTGAAGCGCGGCGAGCCGTCGCTGGTGGCGCCGGCGGAGCCGACGCCGACGGGGCAGCAGTACTACCTGTCCAACCTGGACCAGAACATCGCGGTGATCGTGCAGACGGTGTACTGCTTCAAGTCGCCGTCCGGCCGGGGCCACGACGGCGCGGCGGAGGCGCTCCGGGGCGCGCTGGCTCGGGTGCTGGTCCACTACCACCCGCTGGCCGGCCGGCTCGCCATCAGCCCGGAGATGAAGCTCACAGTGGAGCTCACCGGCGAGGGCGCCGTGTTCGTGGAGGCCGACGCCGGGTGCGACCTGTCCGACGTCGGCGACCTCGCCACCCCGGCCCCCGCCGCGCTGGGCCAGCTCGTGTACGCCGTCCCCGGCGCCAAGAACATCCTCGAGATGCCGCCCATGACGGCGCAGGTAACCAACCAACCAACCACCACCCACCCGCGCGCATGCATTAACCGCGTCGAGCTATCCGATCGATGTCTTGCGTCTTTTTGGTGGGGTTCCGGCGGCTGGGGCGGGTTTGCCGCTGCGGGGACGGGTTGCCCTGAGCTGCACGCGTTAATGGCGTCCCTGGCGCCTTGCTCCCTTTTGGTGAAAGCCTCGAAGGAGAGGAGGTAAAGCTAAGCTCTCTGCAGGCATGCATGCACTGGCGTCGCGTGCGTACATGGCAGACCACGCGTGAATGGGTAGGTAGCGGTAAGAGGATGGGGGTTGAAACATAAATTCAATGAGGTAAATTTGGGAGCAGAAAACCTGAAAAAGAAATGTTACTAGCTGCTTCTTCATTTAGGATGCAAATTCTACGATGGCCAGTAGTAGCTCACATGCATGTGACTGCTTGCAGCCTACCAGTTTTTTTTTTCAAGAACTTTTGGTTGCACGTGAAGGGCCTGTTTGCGACTTACGAATCTTGTACAGAGAACAGTTTAATTCTCGAAGGTATCGTTAAAAAAATTCTTAGGTTTCAAGCATGGCTGAAATGGTTTATTAAAGCAAACTAATATGCTTAGGTGCTGAATTTCGCGCGCAAGTAGCCGTCAAATTGGAGACTTCTAAATATGTTTTTTTGTACATAGTTCGCTTACCCACTTCTACCTATAAATCAACCAAACCATATCGTCATCCTTAGAAAAAAACAATATCCTCCATTTTTGTTTTCTAGCTAGCTCCTGCCATGTTCATGTAACTAATCAATCCAACCCTCCCCAACATGTTGGGTCCAAAGCTACATGAAAAAAAAATCAACACATGATTAATTCTGCACCAGTATTGTGTCAAATCATTAACTCACTCGGTCCCAATTATATAAATGTAGCTAGCTAACCTTGATCTATCATATACTCAAAATAGTCAAAACACATCTGTTGCAAATTTAACTTACTTAAATTGTAATTTGTAGTAACTAGGCAAGTACTAGTTAACATTGCAAATGTATTTTAAAATGGTTAATTAATTTAATTCGCAGGTGACCAGGTTCAAGTGCGGCGGATTTACGCTCGGGTTGGCCATGAACCACTGCATGTTCGACGGCGTGGGCGCCATGGAGTTCGTCAACTCGTGGGCCGAGACGGCGCGCGGCGCTGCCGAGCTCACCGTGCCGCCGTACGTCGACCGCACCGTGCTCCGCGCGCGCGACCCGCCAGTGATCTCCTTCCCGCACCACGAGTTCGCCGAGATCCCCGACGTGTCCGACACGGCTGCGCTCTACGGCGGCCAGGATCTGCTGTACCGCTCCTTCTGCTTCGACCCGGACCGGCTGGAGCGCGTCCGCGGGCTCGCCCTGGCCGACGGCGAGCTCGGCCGCTGCACTACCTTCGAGGCGCTCTCTGGCCTCGTCTGGCGCGCGCGCACCCGCGCGCTGGGGCTCGCGCCGGAGCAGCAGACGAAGCTGCTGTTCGCGGTCGACGGGCGGCGCCGGTTCGTGCCCCCGCTCCCGCGGGGTTACTTCGGCAACGGCATCGTGCTGACGAACGCGCTGGCGACCGCCGGCGAGCTGCTGTCCGCGCCGGTGTCCCGCGCAGCGGGGCTGGTGCAGGAGGCGGTGAAGATGGTGACGGACGAGTACATGCGGTCGGCGGTGGACTACTTCGAGGCGACGCGCGCGCGGCCATCGCTGGCGTCGACGCTGCTCATCACGACGTGGTCGCGGCTCGCCTTCCACGACGCCGACTTCGGGTGGGGCGAGCCGGCCATGTCCGGGCCCGTCACGCTGCCGGAGAAGGAGGTCATACTCTTCCTCGCGCACGGCAAGGAGAGGAAGAGCATCAATGTGCTGCTCGGGCTGCCGGCGTCCGCCATGGACGCCTTCCAAGAGCTCATGGACGAGATATGATTGAATGGCCATGCACGCGTGGCATCAATGGCGGCAGAGAGAAGGGTGCTATGTACTACACACATATTTGCTTGGTGTTTTTATGCTTTTAATTTCCATGGGTTTTACAGTATGGCTATAGCGAGTGTGCCTCAGTGAATTATCATTGCTCTATGATGTTGGTATTTAATCTGAGGATTTGTTACCGTGTTAATGATTGTAAGATGGTCTTACGTGTATAATGAAAAGTGGCAACTGCAGTCGGTTTAATTACTCGGTTTTGTACCTATCAGCCACATGATTCTTTTATCCGGATTTGCTAAACAGCACTCAGCTATTTTTTTTAAATCCATAGGATCGAATACAGCAATCAAAGATGGGTGAATGATTCTCGCCGCTTTTTAGAACCTGAAAATAAATCTCAAACCAATAGAAAAACAATATAACTTACAGAGGTATCATTCGACTGTAAGACGCTTTGCTCGACCGCTTTGCTCGACTGTGCACAGGCTCGATGAAGGTTACGACTGCTCAGCGTTGTTTGCGACCGGTTTGTACGTAGTCGAAACCTTCTGCCTCTCGGTCTATTGCACTGTTTTTTTCTGGCAGCGAATCAACACCATTGCACGTGGTCGTACGCTTCAGGCCAATCGCAATCACCAGCAATCTTCAACAAATCATGAACCAAAATAATTCAAGATGATCTTTATTACTGGGTTTCTGTGTATTTACAAAATGGTCTCACAAGCACCCCTAAAAGCTTTCTCGACGAAAGACTTCAAAAACTGGTCACGTTAACCCTTAGCCTCTCCTTACTTTTATAGGCCAACATCCAATTGTGTCCACTTCAAACACGAACACAAAACTCTATCTCTTCCTCAAATCAAGGGACCCGAAACACTTTCTATCATGGATTTTATTCAAATCTCTATCTCTTCCAAGTTACAGACACTATCCGTAACTCTCTCAATCTTCTCAGTTATGGACTTCATCCACAACTCCCAACTCACCACGTGATGAACCCTCTAGGATCGCACCTCCTGCATCTTCATCACACATCATCATCGCCCGTGTCGAAGCCTCTTGGACCGCACTGCTCGTAACTTCTCCATAAATCACCACCTTTGATCTCTATGTGCTCCAGTGTGAGCCTGACTACCTCCTTGACATCCTTGATAGCCTGGAGCTCAGACTTCCCCATCCTAATCCTAGTCCTCCTCGTCATCGACCATGACCGTCTCCCTGCCAACCTGCACATGCAAAGACCAAAAAACGTTTTTGCAACACAAGTTCTTCCTAACTTGACCAACATCAGTCCACACACTCGAAACACACCTTTAACCAACCATCAGCAACACACAGGTTGTCCACGACCACACATCACATCGCTATCCACAAATCAGCGTTAGACAACTCAATACGACCACTAGTACAACGAGTACTCGAAAACAACAATACTCGGTAATTACCATCGCTCCACTCAAAGCACTCAGGAATAGCAAGTATTGCTATCAGCCACAGAATCATCGACTACGAGTACCGATCACTACGACTAAAGCACTAGATCGCTAAGTCCACGACTACCGATCTCCAACCATTCGTTGAACCATTGATCACCGAGTACCGCACAAACTACCATCGATGAATACCAAAGCACCAACCACAAATCTCCAATAACCGATCGCTGACCACGATAGCGAAAACCATGATTATTAAGTACTGAGCCTTGCCGACTATCGAGTACCAAGTTCTTCCGACTATTGAGTACTATGACCATCTACTCACTGAGTACATTCATCTTTGGAGTACCGAATCCTTCAAGTACTATTCACCGATCACCGACCACCAAGCACCAGCCAGTCATACCGATGGCCTAACACGAGTCTCGAGCTACTCAAAAATCACAATAGTTGAAGCACTCGTACCGACCATGAAGTCTACAAGTATCGATCGTGAAGCCTTCGTTAACCGATCGCAAAATCCTAAGACTACCAATCGCGAGGTCCACGACAACCGACTGCAAAGTTCACGACTACCGATCACAAAGTCTTTGACTTTCGACCGCAAAATCTACGACTACCTAGTACGACCAGTAAAGTTTATGACTATCGAGTATCAACTAGTTACTGTAGCTATGACCATGAAAAAGTACTGTAGCTACGACTATCGATCGTTTACTATAGCTTATGACCTTACGACTTCCGGTCAGTTCACTGTCGCTTATGACTAGTTCACTGTCACTTACGACCGGTTCACTATTCGAGATCAAAATTTATGATTACTTACCGTGCTCGTTCTAGCATGGTCAAAGACGGACGTGGTCAAAGTCGGACATGGTCAAAGTTTGACGTGGTCGAAGTCTGCCATGATCGAAACCGGCTGTGGTCGAAATATGTAGTTCAGACCTGCTGATCGACCACCCATCACATGGCTGATCAGACTACCATCCGTACCTCTGATGCCTTCGATACTCCGATAGCACTCGAATGTTATCTGATACAACAGTGGCACTCGAATGCCATCTGATACAACTCAAACCCGATCAAAATTGCTTAGAGTCGATTAAAACCACTCGAACTAGACCAAAACCACTTGAAGTAGACCAAAACCACTTAGACTCTAAATATTCAACTGTGATCGACCGAAACTTTCACAAATGTAAATTCCAAAGCAATCCAGATGTCAATTATTCACCATCACTAAAATGCACGACCACCACATGGTCTAACAATCTCCCCCTTGATAAATACATTGAGAACACTGCAAACGCGTCTGAGAGAATTTGTGAAGGAAAAGAAACAAAAAGTCGTAGACTGCAGAAAGCTCACAGAAAGCTCAGAAAAATTGCCCTCGATACCCGAAAACTAAGTTTTTCAATTTTTTTCCAAACTCTCAGAAAATTCTTCAAATTCTCCCCCCTTTATTCTAATTTCTCCCCCTTTTTTCTAATTTTCCCCCCTTTGGCAATGAAATCATCAAGGGCTGCAAAGCAAGGATAATGCTAAAATAGAGCAAGGTGAGTAAACATCCAGAAGCTTTGAGAATTATCCAAGTCACTTTTTATTGATTTAAGAAAGTACCTAAGTCATCTTTTCGAGTAAAGCTCCCTTGATCTGTTGGATCGATATCGGCAACAGAAGGGGGGGGGGGGTGAATGTTGCTATTTAAAAATCCCCCTAAGTACCCACTTAAGAAACTCTTCTCCGATAGCAACAGACGCTATGAAGAAAGAGTTACGATCATTTGAAACTCAAGCGCACAGACGGACAAACGATATACAAGAATTGATATTGAGTTGGCCGAGGATGCCGGCAAAACAATTCACACTTCTTGGTTTGGCCAAAAAGAAAGAGAGCAAGAACTGCAAAGGCTTGAAACTAACACCCAACAGAAAAGCATAAAAGAAACACAAAAAGAAAGCTGACTAAAATAAAAGAAGAGCAGGAGATTAAAATGGCAAAAAGCAACTGGGGATCTTTCAGTACAGAAGATACTAGTGCCAGCCGAAAACAGAAGTAAACAAAGAAAGATGGCTGCAAAGCTCACTGCCAAACAGACTGCAGTACCGAGCAGCACTAGAAAAGTCTAATCGGCAGCAAGGGATCAAGTAAGAGAAAAACAAAATATTGCACACCCGATAGAGACTTTGCTGCCCACAAACATTGAACCCAACAACAAGAAGCATAAAAGCATTCAAGCAAAAACTGTACACTACCGAGCACTGACTTCACAGGAGATGAAGACTGAGATTTCCAACCTTAAAGTATGAAACGGCCAGAGAAGCAATTGCCGAAGGAGTAGAACAGAAAACCTTCAAAACCGAAAATATCTAGAGCTGCTTGCTGCTGAAAATGAACAGGACTGCATGCTGAAAAAGAGTCTTCATAGCACTAAAAATAACAAGCTGGACTGCAAGTTGTCAACAAGAGAGATTAAAGAAAGAAGGGCTGTTTGGCAAAGCATTGAACTGAAAAGGACTGCAAGAATGGCTGCTGGCCGAAAGCACATCACAAAAACTGCAATTGCCGAACTGCTCTAGAGATTGAGTACCCAAAGATCAGCTATTTTTTTGGTACAAAAAGTGAAGCAGCCGAGAACTGCAATTAATGGTTCATTTTCTGCAGCTCTCTTTCAAGGGAATAAAATGAAGTATAATCCAAATAACACGGTTGAACTGAGAAGAGGACAATCTTGTCCCCATGGATTCTTCGGACAAGATCGGCAAAAACTAGTGAAGCAGTAAACACTAATTAAGAAGTAGAAACCGTGAAGAAAATGTACAGAGCAAGAAATACTGCTTTTGTATACATGTTGGCCGAATGGATATATGATGACCGAATGGCATTGAGAAGATATCCAGACCAAGGCAAAGAAATTCCTCAAAACCTCACATCAACTTGAACCAAAAAGAAAAGGAGAACAGAATAGAGAACATACCAAAAAGAAATAGAGAAACCAAAAGAAGAAACATCTCAAGACATCTCATATTTGCTGCAGAGACATGAAAGATTGTATTGAGAGGTTCTACAATTAGTTCAACACAAGAACTCACACTACATTCCCATACATGCTTGGAAGAAAGAACACAACCTACATCCTTCTCCTAGAAGAGAGAGCATGCAGGGGACAAAACCATACCATAACACATACTTTCTCCTACCAACTCTCAACTAATAAAGGAAAAGCACAAAAACAAAACCCTAGAAACCTCTCCCTAGTCTGCTTACAACCAGGAGATACCCCTCCACTATTTATAGCCTTGGTTAATGGGTTTCTCACATGCTTTACCCGCTAACTCAGAAACCTAAACCCGCTTGCACATGCAGCTTTGCGCTTTTACCAAAACGCCCCTCCTGCACCTTCCGGGAAGCTTCTTCATTTCTTGTCGTCCAAGCTTCGCAATCCCCTCGAGTCCTCGCCGTCTTCGGCACATCCCGACCGCTCCGACCTCAGCACCGCCTGTGCCTAGTCTGGTCATCCCGTATCTCGCCACGACTCCACCTCGACGTTCTGCAGCCATCACAAACAAGAAACACATCACATAGCACCGCTCGATAACATGTAATGAACAAAATCATTAAGAGTCTTAAATATGAAAAAAAAGCCAAAACTCATCGAACCAAAGGAATAAACATTCTAAGCCCATACAACCAAAATTGACCAAGTCCGACCGAACCAATTGCACCACGCAACGATAAGGCACGAACCACACAAACCAAACTCGACTTTCCTAAAACCGATGTCAATTACTCATCACTCACACGGGGTCACCTCCACATGGTCCAACAAGATCATAAAAGGTCATATACCGTATAGCAAGTCAAAACAAGTCTTTAGCATGATTAAGCCAGTTAGATTAATGACAGGCATCATGACCATGACCAAACCTATCTACAGAGAGCACAGAGGGATATCACATTGAAAAACGTAAGCCTAAAAGTGAAGAAACATTTAAATCTAAGCGAACTAGCAGTCTCATAAAGCAACCTATTGCTCTACACTCAAATATTTTAAGCATGCGGCATGCTTGAAGCATACTTCTTTTCATAATGCCATCTTTGTAGCAATTTTTTTAAATGGTGGCATACTTGAAAGTATACTTCTTTTCATTCGAGTACGTTTTTTATTTTTTGTTTAACTATGGCATGCTTGAAGCATACATCTTTTCAATCATTTCTTTCTAATTTTTTTTGTTTCTAACATGCCAAATTGAGTGTTCATACAAGATTGCAATATGAAAGATACAAGTCTCATAGCCAAGATTAAAAAGAGAGTTCACTATCTAGCTAAACCTTTTAGATGAACATCCCTAAGTGCTAGCTATAATCACTCTAGAATGGATAGTTGTACCAAGAGCAAAGCAAGCATGCCGTTTCTCACATTTAGTGTTAAGAGAATCAAATTTATCCACGTAACTCGTATGAATAGATCTAATTTATCAAGCTCAATTAACAAGTTAGTGTATGAAGAACATGAATCATCATCTGGAACCAAAACTCTTAACCTAGCAATTCTAAATTAAGATTTTCAACAACAAGATTATTTTCTTTTAATTCCTTTTTGGTCCTTTTCAATTCAATAGTGAGTTTAAATAAACCATTTTCAAGTTGTTCATATGACAGACCTAGCTCATCAGGATCACTGTAGTCACCATCACTTCTTGCCATGAAGCACATGCCTATGAAGTTGATATTCTTCTTTTTACCTTTAGCATTATCATTGTCGTGGTTGTCGTCGTTACAACTATCATGCTACGAGCTTGAGCATTTAGATCAACATCTATTTTATTTAGAGTCGTAACCGTAATAGGAACTTCACACGGTCTAGAAACCTTATTCCAAACATTACTACCCTGAGTCTCAATGTACACTTGCATCCGACACTTTCAAAAAGCAAAATTAGTATCATCTATTATGGGGGGATGGTTCACATATCTCTCTAATACCATCGTAATTGGCTCTGATACTACTTGTAGGATCGAACACAACAATCAGGAGGTGAATGACTACCACTGCTTTTTGGCACCTGAAAACAAATCTCAAACTAACAGAAAAATAATCTAACTTACATAGGAAGAATTCGACCGCAAGACGCTTCACTCGACAGCTCGATTGACTGTGCACAGGCTCGATGAAAGTTACGACCACTCAGCATTGCTCTGTGACCGGTTTGTACGTAGTCAGAACCTTCTACCGCTCAGTCTATTGCTCTATTTTTTCTGGCAGCGAATCAACACCTTTGCACATGGTCATACACTTCAGCCCAATCACAATCACCAGCAATCTTCAACAAATCACAAACCACGATATATTCAAGATGATCTTTATTGCTGGGTTTATGTGGATTTACAAAGTGGCCATACAAGCACCCTTAAAGGCCTTCTCGATAAAAACCCTCAAAAACTGGTCACGTTAACTCTTAACCTCTCTCTGCTTTTATAGGCTAATGTTCCAATCGTGTCTGCCTCAAATACGTACACTAAGCTCTATCTCTTCCTCAAATCAAGGAATCCAAAACCCTTACTTACACGAGTTTTATTCAAATCTCTATGTCTTCCAAGTTATGGACTCTATCTGTAACTCTTTCAATTTTCTCAGTTATGGACTCTATCCACAACTCCCAACTCACCACGTGACAAAGCCTCTAGGATTGCACCTTCTGTATTTTTGTCATGCATCATCATTGCTCGTGTCGACATCTCCTGGATTGCAGCGTCCATAGTTTCTCCATGAATCACCACCTTTGATCTCCACGTACTCCAGCGTGACCAAACCACCTCATGTGACATCCTTAACTGCCTGGACCCCATTCTATTTCCGGTCCTCGTCGTCACAGACCATGACCATCTTCCCACCAACCTGCACATGCAAAGACCAAAGAAAATTTTCCTAGCACATGTTCTTCCCAACTTGACTGACATCAGTCCACACACTCGAAACACACCTTTAACCAACCATCAGCAACACACAGATTGTCCACGACCACACATCACATCGCTATCTAGAAATCAGCCTTAGACCAACCAATACAACCGCTAGCACAACGAGTATGCGAAAACAACAAATACTCGAGAACGCCCAAGAACGCTTGGGACCTTATGCCTGAAAAATCTAGAGACCGTGTCTCGAGAACGCCTGGAACCATACACCCGGGAGCATTATTACTATTAGAGATGACAATAATGATTTAATAATAACCAAGATAACTCAAATAATTCAACTTTGTCCAAAATACTCAAGACTAACCATATTCCACATAACAACCATTATTCTCTAAAGATTTGATTAACTAAACTCCAAATAAATGAGCTAAAGAACTAAGATTGAATAAAATTAACTAGAAGTGATCATTAAATCAGTGATGCATGGTATGTGTATGTGTTATTCCTATCCCATGCATGTCATCACCAATGGTGTAACAGCCCAAATTCGCTTTAAAATAAAATTTGCATGATTTTAATGGATTTCAAAAAAATTTGGTTCATTTCCAAAATTTTCCCAAAAGCCTTGCTTGAGTTTAAATATTTTAAAATAAATCCCTCGGCCAAAATATGTGATTTCAAAATTTCTAAAAGTTAATTGGGTGCTAATAGATTTTTCCTAAATTTTTTTGTTTGCAAATACCCCCTTTGAATTCAAATACAAATTCAAAACCAAATTGAAATCCTGGATAAAAAGTTTAAATCAATTCTTTTTCCCTCCCTGCCTCTGGGCCGATTCTTCCTTTTCTCTCCCACCGGCCCACTTGCCTGGTCTCCCTTTCCACTTCTTTTCCCTTCCACGGCCCAGCCTAGTCGGCCATACTATCGCTTGCTCGCCTGCAGCCTAGCTAGTCTTGCTTTCCCTCTCTTTACCTGTTATTGCTGAAGCACTAACTTCTTCCTCCTCCACGCTAGCTCGCTCTCTTGCTCTCTCCTACCTCTCTCTACGTGCATTCATGTGCAATAAAGAAGGCACTGAAGAGCCTGTAGCCTCGAGCCTTGCCATGGCTGCTTGCCCTCTCTATTCCTTGTTTGCACGCTCTCTCACCCAACATTGAAGCCACGCCATGGCGCCAGTGCTCTCCCTATCTATTTAAGCTGTCCCAAGCATGAGAAGATGGTTGGATGGTTAATAACAAGTCTTCATCCTAACTTGTTAAATATATGGGCTAGTCAGCCCCATCCAACCCATAGTGGATACTACCTACTTAGCACATTTGGGAGAAATCTGATAACCCTATACACATAGGTTTTAACTCACACACTACACTTATGCACGTTTTCAAAGAACATAAGCCTGAATCTGCTAAGTCCATAGTCTTAATCCAACTTGATCTTTTTTGTTTTTTCTTAACCTAAACCGCTCTCCCAACCGTCGCTCAAGCGCCATGGATTTGATCCAAGGTAGTTTCCAGCATTTTGGTTGACTTACCAAAATTGCCTTTCTTGTAAGCAATCACCATTATCACGTATAGACGCACCATTAGCCTGTCACGTGCTGGTAAGTCTCTCATATTTCGGTTCCACTGGACCACGCCTCACTTGGATCGAGCATGCCACATGGCGTAATCTATCGCTTGAACTTCCCTTTAATATTTTCCGCCCTCCTTATGCCATGCTTCAGTTCATCTATCTTACCTAGTATTCTTGATTGTTTTAACCCTCGGCTCCTTCATGAGCATAGCCTTGATCCTTGCTATTGACCATGGTTGACTTCAAGTGATCATGCACATCCAAAAACCAAGAAATCATTTTTGAGCAAATTTTTCACAATTTGACCCACATTAGCTGTAATATGCATCATGCAACATATATGCACTGACCTAGGCCAAACCAAATCAATCCATGATTCATATTTCCCAAAATTATGCATTTCTACAAGCTGCCTAGAAAAATATGCAAATTCCAAATTTTCCCTCCTCCAAAATGACAATGTTCATCAGAACAAAACCATAAATCTTCTTACATGGTCCTTTATTTATAGTAATCCCGAAAGCTACTTTTATGATTATGCAGTTATGGAGTAGTGTTTGGCAATCCCTAAGTAAACCATTACACATGTAGAAAAATATGATGATCTCATGTCTAAGGAACATACAATGAGACCAACTGATGGCACAAGAATATAACAATGCTCGAAGTATCTCATGGTAGGTCAATCCAATACTATGTTTTCTAACATGTTCCTATATTATTGATTTAATATCCTCATATCCATGATCTGTGAAACATGATCATCAATCAATACATGTGCTTATCTATAAATTATAATTGTCATACATAATGATATAAGATCAGGTATAATATAGGATAACATGAAAATATGAATAAAGAGTTTCATGAATAAGTTACATACTTGTTAATAAATATGAAAGACATTTATTCAAAAGACAAAAATAATAGATTATTCAAAAGATCATAAACATAAATTATTCTACAAGTTCCACATTTTACCAATACTGGGTATTAATGCTACAGTGACAATAACATGGGTATCAATTTTATCAAGTTGGGATCAATGCAACAAATTGGCACAGCTATCAACCTTACCAATATAGTGATTTTTTTTCGAAATTACGTGCATGCATAATAGTTTTGAACCCAACATACATAATAGTGAAATATGGGATTAACATGGTCAAAAGGGGCACTTTCCTTGCTTGTTAAACTCTTGGTCTTGCTATGGCTCGTTGACAAAATTTTCTGGAACGTCGATATCTAGTCAGCAAATACCAAATATCACAATATAAGCCAAATAAATTTAAACATAGATAAATTTCAAATATTTTTTGCAGAATATCAAATAGCATGATTTTATAAAATTTTAGAGACAAAAACCAATCAATTTGGAGTTCGTATGCAAAAGTTATAAGCATTTGAATTTGGTTTAGTTTGAAAAATACTGAAAGAAAAAGAACACACTATGGATGGATTTTTCATTTTCAACTTTCTTTCTAAAGGAAATCTTGGATTTATTGCGTCATTAGGCTGACAGGTGGGGCCTACTGGTTAGGATTTTATTAATTTCTAAAATGGCAAACAGGTGGGGTCCTTATGTCAGTGACTCATTACTTAACACCGACTCAATTTATAAAATCACTATTTTAATTTATCCAAGCCACATATCAGAGGCTCATTTGTTTCAATTGAGTTTAATTAGTGCTAATCTAATCTTACCCTGTGTAGGGTCTACTGGTCAAAGAGAGGGAACAGGGAAGGTCGATGATAGTGGTGGCCGAGCTCATTGCTGAGCTTGCTTGCGGTGAGGCAGCGGTGGAGGGGCAAGGGCAAGCTCAGGGATGGAAAGAGGAGACCAAGGCGAAGCGATTGGTAGCGATGCTCAAGCTCAGAGCTCACCGGAGTTAGGTTAGCAACAATGGGGCCTTTGCAATGATGACGATCATGAATGAGGCAAAGATGAGTCAAAAGGTGAGGTGCTCTAGCTTTACTACAACAATGCGTTGCTGGTGACGTTGGCGTGGGAACCTATTGTCACCTGAATAGGAGAAAGAACAATGGTGAGTGGTCGTTCCATGGTTAGCCACAGTGGTGATGATGTGAGCAGCCACGAGGAACAAAGGTGGTCAGTGCATAGGCTTCAGCAGCTCATCAGGATCATGAAAGGTGAGGTTGACGGCGATGGAGAAGATCAGAGGAAGCGGTGAGGAGGTTAACGGCAATAGCGCACCACAGCCAGGGTTAGCTGAAAGGAGCACAGGGACACATTCGGAAGGTGAAAGGATGATGAAAAGTACCACACTGAGGCTAAAAGATCACCATATCTTGGGAATCGTGGCCGCGACTGAGATGTCTGACATTGAGGATGAAGGTGGATTCCCAGCAGCTCACCACACCAAATCCAAATTAAGTGCGAGGCTAGCCGAAAGGGATAAAAAAGCACAAGATGCCGCAGAAGTATTGGAGCTCATCGGAATAGAAGATTAACACAGTGGAGTGCGGCGACAGCGCTCACTAGAGCTGAGGACAACGATCGCATTCTGGCTGACTAGGAGGAGGAGATGAGCTTCAATCAGGTAAAATGTGAATGGCAAATGAGGGTGAAGGTAATGGCGAGCTCAGATGGGACTTAAATGGGTGGAGCAAAGACATGGAAATGGCACACATGAGCTCTGTAGGAAATGGGATGGCTCAAGCACGCTTAGTAAGTGATCATGGTGCTGCAACGATGCTATCGGCACAATGGCGAAGGGCGAGGCTTTGGTAGGAGCTTGTCATGACCAGCTCAGTGCAACACTGGCACAGTGGCACGGGCATCCTGTAGCGTGATGAGAGGTGGAAGATGACTCCTAGCAGGTGGGTCCCAGGCCCATAAGAAAGAGAGATGGAAACAACAAGAGGGAAAATGGCTTCGGTGGAAGGCGTTTTCGCGCAGAGGAAATGGCAAAAGGAGGTGGCTTCGGTGGGATGGCACACAGGCTAGCATTGGGCCAAAACATTGACATGCTAGCCCAACAGGAGAAGACTTGGCCCATGGACGGAAACAAATTTAAATTTTGTTTTCTAATTGATTTAATTGCAGAATTCAAGTTTGATTTTTTAAATTAGCAAACCAACTTCAAAATTCATGAAATTTTTTGGATAGGTACTTTAAAATATTTAAAGCACAAATAATTTATTTCCATTATTTGGTCAAGTTTTAATGAATTTTCTTTTTAAAAAAAATCATTTTTAGATGTTGAAACATAGGAAATTTTTTTAAGAAATAGTTGAAAGACCGAAGATGGCAACAAGGGGGGTTAATGGTGCCTTCTAATTTTTCCACAAGTATTCAATGCTCTTTCACTCCAATAACTACAAAACTATGAAGATTGGAATGTGAAACCACTAACAAACAAGCAAAACAACCCTCTGAAATATTTGAGAAAAATCAGGGAAATCGAAAGTACCTTTGTTTGCATTGTGGTACTTCCAATTTTCAAAAGTACCTTTGTTTGCACTCGGTACTTCTGATTTTCTTGATGAATAGTGATTTCAGCACGAGTTTAAAAACTAAAATCGATGCAAGTTTTGATTCGTAGATCCAAATGACATGAAATTTTGCAGGAATCTACTCTAGGATATCATGAACTTATTCCAATAAATGATCATGAAAATCGTGGCCAAATTTGAGACCTTTTTCTTTTTGAAGGAAATGTGCATCAAAACCGAGCCAAAACCCCAAACGGTAATACAACTTGCTCGTGGGTAGATGATGACCAAGATGGCTTTAGGTATGTTCCCACATGTCCCAACAAGTAAGAACATGAAAGAAATCACATCAAACATCATCAGATAACCAAATCACACCTTGGGGCCAAATCAAGCAAAAATGGATTTTCTCGTGAATCTTGCTATCAAAATACCTAGATAGGTGGAGATGTATTTCCAAGGATTATCTCTATCTATTATACATCCTTGGCACAACAAGATCATAAAAAGAAAAGAGGAGAGATCAAAACCAACCAGAAGTCAAGCACATCAATAAAAAACAAGTGAGACTCAAGAGTTGTACAAAAATTGATATATTGCTTACTTGATAAGGTAGGTTTTATAGTCACTATACCTTAGAGGACAAAGAGCACCTAAGGTACTCACACTCACACCCTAACTCTAAACCTAGAGAAAAGAGTATAAGAGATGGGTTGGATGGTTAATCCTATCCATTATTACAATGGGAGGACCCGTTAACCCCACACACACGAGTTTTACTCACATAAGTTTACTTATGCACGCTTTTCAAAGCGCATAAGTGTACATCCGCTAAATCCTTAGCCTTGATCCGCCTTGATCAACCCAGCTCCACCTTGACCTAAATCACTTCCTAACGCATCGCCCATTTGTCACAGTTTAGATCCAAGATGGTTTCCGGTATTTTGGTCAAACTACCAGAATACCCTTTCTTGACCCGGTCATCACCAACCACTACAAGCAATCGTCATACTTGCCACGTGTATGTGCACCATTAGCTTGTCACGTGCCACCAAGTCTCTTAATCTAATGACCCAGGTCATCGAAACTCAATGCATGACTCAATTCCCCAAACCCCTATTTTATTGGGAAAATCAGAAGTACCACGCTTAACACATCGGTGCTTCCACCCTGTAGTATTACCGCTTCCCAAAATGGTACTTCTGCACACTAAAAACCTCACTTGGAGCTATTTGGAAAAATGTACTGTAACTCAATCCAGTACTTCAGCCAAGCAGTACTTCCGCACAAACGGAACTACTGCACTTATACCTACGATAATTCTGATTTTTCTGACACTTCCAGAAGACAGCCCAAATCAAATGCAATTTTTGCAAAACCATTTCACCACTCCACAAATATTGTACTGGTTCATCACAGCATTAAACAAGATCTTCTCACATAGTCCTTTATAAACTTAGTGCACCCGGTTCTTTCCTTGAAACCCAATGAAAGAAGCACTAGCGGCCCAAATTCTTAGTAGCTAATAGTAATCCACGAGAAGCCTCTGCTTTTGTCAGTCTATTGGGCAACTATAGCAGGTAGAGCCAACCCTTAAGCCAGCGTAAGAGGGAAGACCGCAATAGGACATGGCGTCCATTCGATGATCCCAAGCATATCACCTCGCAACAACCCTTGACGCTTGTCTGCGTCGCATGGTCAGCCAGGAGATGTGCACCACGTCCGTCACACAGTCATGCACAGCTAGGCAGCGACCAGTCGTCAGATAATGGGAGAAATCGGTGCCACCGGCCACTCACCTACCATCGCACTGTGGCATTGCCTGGTCCCTATTACCTCACGCCCTTACCGACCGAAAGAAGCTTAGGTCCACTCGATCAATATGTATTTTGCTCTAAATTTTTCTCAATTATTCCAATTTATGAGTTAGGGTACTTCTTCCCTGTGGTACTGCATCTTTCCAAAGTGGTACTTTCGCACACTGAAAAATATCACGTGGAGCTCTCTGGAAAAAAACGTACCGCAACTTAGCTTGGTATTTCCACCAAGCAGTACTTCCGCACAAATGGAACTATCGCACTTATACCTGCGGTAATTCTGATTTTTTCTGACACTTCCAAATGACAGTTCAAATCAAATGCAATTTTTTAAAAACTATTTCACCATACTACAAATATTGTAATGGTTCATCACAACATTAAACATGACCTTCTCGCATGGTCCTTCAATTGCCATCCTGAATACACTAGAAGACTAATTGGGCTCGATCTGATAATTTTTTTTACCATCGGTAGTGTCTTTATTGATGTGGATATTGGTTCAAACTTGTTTGAGCTAGTTAGCAAACTAGTTAAACTTGATATCCAAGAAACTACAAAATTTTTGTGTGTGATACATAGAGGAAATATCTATTTGATTTCATTCTGCTTACCTCAATGTGGACTAGGGGAGACCGACAAGTGTTCAAACACTACGGTAAAAACATACCATGTCTTTATGATTTATTTTCTTACACTCAATTTACTTTTAAGTAATTTACATTCATACAATTAAATTGATTGTTTATCATAATAGGATTGCAAACCTTTGACATAGATCTAGGTTGTTGGTGCACTTAGGTGAACCTAGTTGTTTTAGGCTTTGTTTGTGATAAAACTAATTTAATTTAAGCTGCCGCATTATATACTTGGTTTTAGCCAAATAACTTAAATAGAATGATTTAAGAAGATACTTTTTAGAACCAACTATTCACCCCCCCTCTAGTCGGCCTCCTCGATATTACAAGTGATATCGGAGCTTGGTCTCTCATTTATTAGACTTCACCGCCTAGAGAGTTTAAAGGATGGCAACTAGTGGGATAGTGTACCTAAATGAAACACCTCTATCTGATGACACAAATTATGAAAATTTGAGAATCCGCATGATTTGCTATTTTAAGGCCATGAGCCTGAACATATGGCGGATTGTAGATGCGGGCTTTTCTTCTTCATTGGATCTCCTTGCTCTAACAATTATGAAAGAGAAATGATCACATCTCGATGCTCAAGCTACTAATGCTTTATTTAGTGTTTTGAGTGTAGAAGTGTTCAACACTATATGCAATCTTGAGTGTGCTCATGATATATGGACAAACATTTAAGACAAATATGAAATGTCCACATCAGCCTATGATGATTGCATACAAGAGTGAATGTCGGGAGAAGAATGCTCAACTTCTAGCTCCACGATGAATAATCCACTATTCCCTCCACATCAACTTGATGCTTCATGGCAAAAGGTAACAATAAGATAAATAATGATAATGACAATGATGCACCTTTTTATGATGAGTTGATGGACATGTTAGAAGAGCTTAATGAGTTCCTTGGAAAAGAGGGGGCTAAGTTTAAAATTTTGAAGAAAGAATATATCACTTTTGAAAATAATTATGATAGGCTAAAAGAAGAACATGAGTTTCTTCTTTTCAAGGAATATTCTAAGCCAAATGTGGATATAGAAATTACATGTAATTTAATAGATGATATGCCATATGTAGTTTCTAGCTCTTGGAATTTATCTAAAGGTAGCATATCCACATCTTGTGATGATTTACTAAATTTATCTTGTTGCTCAAAAATAGATGCATCTACTTTCTCTATTCTCGTGGAGACTAACCTTGTAGAGGAAAATAATGAGCTCATGGCCCAAGTCACAAAATTGAAGAATAACATGGAGAAAAGCTATAAAGGGAAGGCCTCTCTTGACAAAATATTGAAAAGCCAAAGAATATCAAATGATAAGAGAGGTATTGGTTACACCTCCAAGAAAAAAGTGAAGAGCATTCCAAGGCAACATGTCAAATAATTCAACAATATCAAGAGCTTTGGATGCAACAATAAGGGACACTTCGCTTCTAAGTGCCCCAACAAGGTTGATGACAAGATAAAGTCATCAATGAAGAGGCAAACCGACAATGAGTAAGAAAAAAAGATAAGAAGAGGTAGCAATTGCCAAACTTGCTACAATTGCTAGGAAAAGGGATATTTTAGTAAGAATTGTCCCAAAGATATCATTCCTAAGCTATCTCTATTTAATGAACACTATTTGCTTTGGAAAGAAAAAAGGGCAATGTGTTTGCTAAAAATGTTAGTTCACATAAAGTTAATGTTAAGGCCATTTGGGTGTGGAAATCTATTGTGACTAATATTAATGGACCCAACTAAGTTTTGGGTAACAAAATGCGCTTAAAAGCTTAATAGGTATTTGGAGAGGCATTGGAGGCTTGGTTTAAACATAAAGAAGTGAATTCCACCACGAGACAAATGGAAGCCAAGCTTAAGGATGATCTTACCAAATTATAAACCAATGCCATCTCGGTAACAGGTATCTACCTTTGATATATTTAGCCCCTAGCCTAGTGTAGGTTTCACTGCATGGATTTATTTTAAAAAGGGTGTTCTTGCTCTTGTTCTAAACGTTTATTAATTAAGTGCTAGTATTATTTTTCAAAATTGAGCCATTTAGCCAAAAGCCAAAAACTTGAAATTACTAGTGTATCTTTGAAATATTACTAGAAAAATATATTAATGCATTTCAAAGGTTTTCCAAACGTTTTGGCTTTAGAAAAACTTATTTCAAGTAAAATTGAGTTTCTAATCCAAAACTAGAAATCTAGTATCTTGTTTTGGCCTTAAACTCAAAAATTGGCCAAAATCAATTCTATAAGGAATTTGAAAAGTGTTCAATACCAAAAATCTTGAGCTGGATATTTCAAAAATTATTGGTGTTCAAAAGATTTCCAAAAGGCCAACCAATCAAAAGTTATTTGGTTTTGAAATTCATCTAAAATCTTAAGTGGACCTAAGTGGTTACAATCTAGCACTTAATGAGTTTTGCCATTAAAGCCTTGACATATATTGGCTCACAACGGTATTTACAACTCGTATATATAACTGGATGCTAAAATAACCCTTGCTTACTCATTTTTTGCAATCTTGAAGATTTTATTGAAAATAAATTTGTTTTTAAAAATTGAAAGCTTAATTTGTTAAAAAAAACTATATTGAAAGGAAATTTGATCTTGGCATATAGTTGGAAATGTTCCACAAGTTATTTATATTTCTTTGTGAAAAACTTTAGAGCATGTTACAATATTATATCAAACCTCTCCTCCAAATTCAGATCTTATCTGTGCTTTCAGTCGAACTCCAGAACTACCGCAGTGCTTTGGGCAGTACTACCGTTGAACGTTACTATCACAATTTCAATGGTGGTACTTCCAAAATTTCTGACAAATGGCTGATTTATTTCAAAACTTGATTTCCAATTTCCTAAGCCATTCCTTTTGCTTCTCAAAGTCAAGTTGATCCATCTTAATCCTTGTTAGCTACCTTCAAGTATTTCTTAACTCCATATGCTATTTTACTCTTAAGTTTGATCTCTTATTCATAAAATGGCATCCTCTCCAAAGAGTTGTAGACTTTTGATTACCTTGACCTCGGCATGAGTTTTATTCCTATCTTTATAAGTGGTATCTTTATTCCTCCAAGTGGTACTTTCAAAGCGATATCCTTTTTCCCTCTTGCCAAGCAAATCTTTTCTTAACCAAACTCTCTCACCTATATGATATCATTCTTTTATGGTATCGACCTTTACAAGTGGTTTATCCTCTAATGATATCATCCTCTTTCTACAAGTGATATTTCAAGTGATTTTTTTTTCTACAAGTGGTATACCTTCAACAATTCAAGTGAAAATCATTGAAGATCTCTCAAAGTTTAGTTGATCATACAAGAGGCATCAAGTTTTTACAAATGGAATCAATCACACTTGGTGTCATGTATGCTCACAAATAGTACAAGTGGTACCAATCTTTACAAAATAGATTTAATCATATTTGATATCCTTTAAGCTCATAAGTGATATTTTTTATAAGTGGTATCAAGTTATCTACAATTAGAATTAATTATACTTGATATCATTCATGTTTACAAGTGGTATTTCCTCACAATTAGTTTCTAATGTCATCTTAAATGGTATAAAGGTCAAAGTGGTATGTGCTCTTATGGGAAGGACAAAAGAACAACAAAAGATTAAAAGCATCCATTATAGAGAAAATTAGAAATATTTGAATCTTGGTGCTAGATGACATAAGGAGAAGAACTCTAAATGAAGAGGAAGAGTTGAGAGAAGAGAAGAAATAAAATAAAGAGGAGAATCCTTTGTGTGTCAAAAGAAAAGAAAATGCAAGAATGTCCTTTGTGTAAGGAGGAGGTTTTTGTTTGTGAAAAAACCTATATAGTACTTTTGGGCATAATCCTAAAAGGGTTTAAGTATTAATATTAGGAAAACTATTTTACTTATTTACCCAAAATATTTTATGGATCTTGTGAATGAATGTATTTCATTCACATTTGCTTCTTTTGGCTTTCATGGAGGGAAAATATAATAATATGCATGATTGCCTTTTCAAAAGAACACTTTTTGGTCAAAAATTAAAAATCTTATTCAAAAAGCCAAAGTTTGTGAAACACTAGATATAAGTACTCAAATATGTGTTTTAAATGTTTTCAAAGCCTTTTGAGTAAAAACTTCTATTTTACAAATCAAAAAGAACATTTGGCCTCAAAATGATCTTATATGATCTTAATTTTGGATTAAATGACATATTTTTATAAATCAAAATCTTTTGAGTTCTTGAAAAAGTGGTCAATACAAAACTCAATGGGTTGGTTATTTCAAATATTTCTCTAGTTCAAGCATTTGCAAAAGGCCAATCATTGAAAAGTTATATTCATTTAAAACTCACCCAATCATTGAAAAGTTATATTCATTTAAAACTCACCCAAAAACTAGTATTGATCTCAAATGACCCATACTTGCATATGATGAGTTTCGCTATTTGAGCAAGAGTTCTTTGTGAATCTTGGCTTCAAATAGTATTTATAACTCGTATGAAGTTAAGAAAGTAAAAGACTCCATGGAAATTCAATTTGTTTAGATTTTAATCTTTTGATGAAAAAATCAATCTTCTCTATTGCTTTTAAAAGTGTTTTTTACCATATCTTTTAAAAGAAGACTCCTTTTTTAAAATTCTTATTGGAAAAGTTTCTTAGGAGTTCAAGATTTATTTCTGTAAATTTTCAAAGCATTTCAAATTGTTTTGAGAAAGTTGTGTACTTTTCTCACTTTATCAAAATGTTGAAAATTCAAAGCTTTACATGGTTTTGAGCCGATTTATAATTTTTGTATCTTTAAGTGGGCTCATAATCTGAGGAAGGCACAATTATATCTTTTGATTTTCTATTGCTGATCTATATGACAAATTTTCTCAGATCAATTGGATATTTTTAAGTTAGTTTTTCAGGTAACTTTTGAAGGCTAGTTGGAATGTTAAAATCTGAAAATTTGAAATTTAAGTTGGAGTGTGGATTTAATGTCAGATAAGGGAGAACTTCAAACTACAACTTCAATATGATACTTCAAAAGCCTTCAAGGAGCTCTCAAGAATAAGATTATTTGAATGTGTTTCAAATATCTTCTGTTAATTCTTTTGGTATCATATTGGTCATTTGTATCTATCTCCATACTCTTCAAGGCAATATCAAGTGAAATTATTTGGTATCAAGCTTTATATAATGAAAAAATCTCCATATTTGGCTTAACTTGCCTTCTTCCCTTGTTTTTATGGTAATCAATGCTATTTGGTGATCAATACTTCTTTTTGGTGCTTAATGCCAAATGGGGGAGAAATTTGTGATAATAGCTTTGGATAATGGGGGAGATGTTGGATAATGGGGGAGAAATTAGAGTGATAATAGCTTAGCTCATAATATACAAAACTTAAAACTAAATGTTGAATAATGCCAAAAAGGAAAGTTAAACTTGAATAATGCATTTGTTTTGTGACATGCATGAATAAGTTAATTTCCTATCATATGGTCATTTTCACCCATGTGCTATTATCATTAATGGATTTGTCATCAATCACCAAAAAGGGGGAGATTGAAAGATCAAGCTCTATTTAAGTTGGTTTTGATGATAATGACAAATACTATTATGAGGTTTTGGTGATAAAGACAAATCTATATGTGAAACTAATATGTTTGTTTAAGTATATTAATGCTTAGTCTCATTTGGATGAAAATGTGAAATCATTAAGGTATGCATTCAATATCTTTCTTATAATCTAGTTGCATTCCTCACATCCAAATATATGACTAAATGATAAATCTATATGTGAGACTAATATATTTGTTTAAGTATATTAATGCTTAGTCTTATTTGGATGAAAATGTGAAATCTTTGAGGTATGCATTCGATATCTTTCTTATAATCTTGTTGCATTTCTCACATCCAAATATATGATTAAATGACAAATCTATATGTGAGACTAATATGTTTGTTTAAGTATATTAATACTTAGTCTCATTTGAATGAAAAGGTGAAATCCTTGAGGTCTACATTTGATACCTTTCTTATTTTGAAACACATCCTTTGAGTATATATAGCTTGTGTAATTTATATATACTCATTTGCAATCAGGTTGTCATCTAACTTCTCCATTATGTGTTAATGGTTGGATGATTATTGACAACCGGATAAGTAAACTTTGGTTAAAGCTTAAATTAGAGTACACAAATGTTGTGTACATGTTGTATACTCGCAATTCAATATTTTTATTTCACTATTTGTTGGGATTGTCATGAATTACCAAAAAGGAAAGATTTGGTAATTGATAGCAATAGGTTGTGGACTAACATTTTCCATGAGTTGGATGAATAAGTTCGGTTTCATAAATGAGGATGACTTGGGATGACTTCATGTGTTGAAGATCATCAAGTCTAGATGGAAGATGGCTTTATGTGTTGAAGGCCTTCAAAAAGAGTGCTTCATGAGTTGATGCATGTCTAAGGAGAGATGATCATGTGTTAATTATTAAGTCAAGTGAAAACCAATCTTGTGTTGATGGAGTTCAAGAAGTGGATACACCACGCGTTAATGCATGTTAAAACGATGACCCGAACTTGAAATGGTGATGTGCGTCATCAATCTTCAAGAGAATGCTTAAGGCAAATGTATGACTAGCTAGGATTAAGGATGTGTTCCTAGTGTTTTACCGGTCTTGGTGTTTGGTTGAAAGACCGAGTTGCTAGTATAGATTGCCATACTATTAAGAGGGGTCATGTGTTGATAGCTCAATCTCACTTGCCCTAGCTCTCTTAGCATGATGCTTATATTTGCGAATGTGTTTTGCAAATAATTGAAGCTCATATGTGAAATCCTTATAACAAGGGACTATACATAGCAAACATGTTTTGCAAGTGTGTGAAGTCCATGTTTCATACTCTTTGTCGTATGAGGTTTATATTTGCAAATATGTTGTACAAATGGTTGAAGCTCATATATAATCCTTGTAGCATGTGACTTAGGTTTGTGAATGTGTTCTGCAAATGTGAGGAGTCCATGTACCTATTCTTTGTGTCATGATTTCAAAAGTGTGCAACTGTATTTTGCAACTTATTGGAAATCATGTTTGATCCTTATGTACATGATACTATAGTTTACAAATATGTTTTGCAAAATCTGTTGAGATATCTGCACTTGTCAGGAAAATCCGAACTACCGCTGTGTGTGTAGCGGTACTATTGGAGGTTGGAAGTACTGGCTCTGTATAAGCGGTACTACTGGATATCGAAAGTACCAGCATGTGTTGCGCCATACTACCGAATGCGAGTAGTCTGATCGGCTCTATGTGAGCGGCTCGCCCTGGCGTCAGAAGTACCGGCTCTCTGTGAGCGGTACTACCGGAAGGTGGTAGTACCGGTGTGTGTTGCACGGTAGTACCAGACTTCAGAAGCTCCGAAGTTTCCTGTGGTATGTTTTTTCCAGAGAGACACCTGTGTGGTGGTCTTCTCCTCCCCGCGAAGTCGGTAGTTCCGCATGTGTGGAGCGGTACTTTCGATGATCGGAAGTACCAGAGAATGAATGTCGGAACTTCTGATTTTGACTGTAATGGCTAGTTTTTCTGACCATTATGTGGGGAGCGGAAGTACCGGACGTATAATGATGGTACTTCCGATTTCCCTGATTTTTCAAGAATCTAGCTCTAATGGCTAGTTTTCTTGTGTGGGGGTATAAATACCCCCTTGTGGTGGTTGGAGATGTTGTTGATTGACTCATTTTGTCCCTTGAGTTAGTGTGAGCCTCTCTTCTCAATTGTACATGTGTTACACCTTGTGTGCAAGGAGAGTGATCTAGATTGCATGTGTTGCATCTAGAGTTGGACCTAGTGTCTATGTGAGCTTGTGCATTTGTTGCACGTGGTGAGAGTCAAGCGAGGGGCTTGACTTATTACTCTTGGAGTTTGCTGACTCCTAGATGGCGTTGGAGGCGTTGTGCACAGTGAGCTTCTCAATGAAGATTGTGAGAAGTCCCAGCGAATTATGAGCGGTGTGGTGCTCGCCATCTCCAAAGTGGAGGAAGACCAATCTTAGTGGATTGAGGTGTTTCGACTTAATTCGTGGAGCTAGTCCAATTCATTTGGGCTAACCTCAATGTGGACTAGGCGAGACCGGCAAGTCTCCAACATAGCGGAGAAAATGGTCGAAGAATCGACCACCATCCTGGTGGTGGGAGCAGCCATTGGAGCTGAAGCGACTATGACCATTGAAGAGGTTGTAGAAGTAGAAGCGAAGGCGGCAGAAGACAAGGTAGAAGTATCTGGCCAAGAAGCTAGAGGTACCTTCAACCATAGTGCTGGGAAGGAAATCACCAAGGACGTTCCTCCCAGTCTCCAAGGAGGAGCGACTAAGACTGCCAACACCGAAGAAGAAGCATACACCAATTTCTTCTCTAATTTTTTTGCCCTACTTCTATATTGGGATCATCTTCATATCAGTCTCGTAACTGAGCTGCTCACTCCAACGATATTCCCAAAAGGAGGAATGTCTTTGATGATGAGCATCTTTGAAAAGGTGTGGTAGGATAAGGTTAAAGAGCTCAATCAGCTCAAAGATTCCCAGCGGGTATTTGCCAAGTTTGCTCAAACAAGCATGAATGTAAGCATCTAATACCCAACCATTCTTATGATTGGTTTTTCTGGCTTCTCACCATCCTTCTTTATTTAGAGAGCTTTGGAGAATATTGTTACTGTGGTTAATATCACAAACAACTTATGTTGTTACGACAGCAAAAAGTTGGACTCTACGACATGACAGAGAAATGGTAAATAAGTCATATGTAGTCTTTTATGTTTTGACTACTTGTCCATTTTTTCATGTCTATCTTTAACCTTTACAGGTCCAAGAGCGATGAAAAGTGGCTGGCGCACTCAACAACAAGAAGGTCGAGATGCAGAAGCTAAGGAAAGAAAATGAAGACCTATTAAAAAGGCTTTAGAGAGAGAGCTTTGCAACTGGCGAGTTGCGAAATGAAATAAACAGTAAGTTTTAAACTTGAGACTATTTATATGATTGACCTTAATTTATTTTTCTAATCCTTTTTCTTTTGATAGGAAAAGAGGTCGAAATGGGTATGCTCCGCACTAAGGTCAAACAAAAGGCCTTAGTGATTGGCAAGCTCTCCCGTCTCGGCAAAGAAAAAGACCAAAGATCAGGTTGTGGGAAGGGCAATGTGAAAATGATGCTGCCACTCATGACAATGAAGTTAAGAAGCTTGAGTCTCGACTAGCAGGTAAATCATTCTTTACCTACGACTAGTTCCATAAAATAATATCTTAGGAACTATTTTTCTAACTAGCTTTACTCTAGTTGCAGAGCAAGTAGTCAAAATAAAGCAACTCCAGGAAGCTTCAACTCATAGTCAAGACGAGACAAAGTCGATGAAAATCAATCTTCAAGACAATATCTCACTTTTGAACAATTTACTCGGTGGGCTTGGTACTGAGGAGGTCACTCCTCTTGAAGACACCACGATTGCCCAGACGAATACAATTGGACAAGTTGAAGCCTTAGAGAAGCTAATAATCACTCCAAAGACCAACCAGGCTGACTCATTGAGAGAGGTGGTTAAAGGTGCAATGAGCTATGCCTTAGCAAAACTTAAGACATGTGACCAAACTCTCAACCTTCAGCCGATCGAGGACAACTTCAACTACTCTGAAACAAAAATAGCTCGTCTGATTGAAGAAGTGGGGCTAATTAGCTAGAAGGTTGTGAAGGAGATGCAGATTGGATATACTTCCTTAGAGTAGTTTGTAGTATAAAACTTATAAAGACAAGTCTTTTGTTAATGAAATTTTTAATCTTCCTTTTCGTGCAAATTATCTTGTCAAGTAGTTGGCAACTCGTAAAACAATAAAGAAATAAAAGAAGCTAAAATTTAGATTAAGAATAGAAGTTATATTAATAACTTTATCCTAGCCCCAGACTATTTACTTTATTTATATGAATAAACTAAGCAAATACTGTAAAATAGGGTTTGTAGAAAACAAAGTAGTTTATCCGACTATCGTTGTCGACTTCGATTGTCATGTTCTAGTAGCAAAAGTTAGGAACAAGTCGACACTAGGAAACTTCTTCTAGTTGGCAGGACCACATGCAGAAAGGAAATGATTCGACTAGGTGACGTTTTCTTTCTTTGACCAGGTTAATCAAATAGAGAGCATAAATGAGAATAGGATAAACAATCAGTGATCCAATTTAAATTTGTTCAACTTTTCTTAGTGAACTCAATTATTTTGTAATGATAGCAAGAGTTGGAAAACAATGCGATGCTAAAAAGTTCCTTCTACTAGGCAGGACCACGTGTAGAGTTGAAAGACTTCGACTAGGGATGTGTTCTTCTTTGATCAGTTTAAATGAATTGAGCTTACTAAAAGTGGTCAAACAAACATAAAGAAAGCCCCACTCAATGTATGACAGTAAAGATTGAATAAAAGTTAAATAATTTATCGAAAGAGTAAAAATGCTATAAATATAATTTACGTAGTTGGATGATATTCCAAGAGCTTGAGAGGATCCAACCATCTTCCATGGCAAGTCATACCAAACCTGGCCGTGTAACTTCAACCACTATGTAAGGACCTTCCCACTTAGGGGAAAGCTTGTTTCGATCAGACTGGGATTGAATTTTCTTCAACGCCAAGTCACCTACAGCAAGGCTACGAGGTTAGACCTTATGATCGTAGTATTTATGCTGGGCTTGTTGGTAGACTATTGAACAGATCAAGGCTTGATTCCTCTTCTCTTCAAGTAGGTTAATGTCATCTGCTTGAAGTTGTTTTTGGTTGGATTCATTAACATTTTTTGACTCTTGTCAACCAAATCTTTAGTTCTGGAGGAAGCATGGCTTCATCTATGAAAACTAGAAAAATGGTGTATCACATGTTGCCTGACTAGGAGTCGTGCGAACTGCCCATAATACCGAGGGTAATTCTTGTACCCAAGCCCCCAAGCACTTACAAGCTGGTCGAAGACCCGAGTTTTAATCCCTTGCATTATTTGGCCATTCGCTCTTTCAATTGCTCCATTGCTTTGGGGATGGGTGACAGAAGTATAACACAACTTGGCACCCAATTCTTTGCAAAATTCTTGAAACTTTACACTTGAGAATTACTTACCATTATTGGTGATTATTTGACTTGGCACTCCAAACCGAGTAATTACACTTCTCATCATAAACCTTTTAGAGGCTTCTATTGTTATCCCAGTTATAGGTTCAGCTTCAATCCATTTTGTGAACGTGTCAATAGTCACAAAAAGAAATTCGAAGCTGCTTGGTGCTTTTGGGAACAGTCCTAGGATATCGCAATAGGCCAAGAGAGAGGTATAGTCTATAATGCTTGAGCTAGTTGGTGCGTTTCTCTGCTATGAATATGGCATTGTACACATTTCTTAACCAACTCTTTAGCATCATGGAGGGCTATTGGCCAGTAAAAACCTTGTTGAATGGCTTTTTTGACCAACATTTTGTAAGAAGTATGTGCTCCACAGATGCCCCCCATGTATGTCATAAAGGAGATGTAATCCTTCTCTCTGTTATATAAATCGCATGAGAACCCCTTGAGTACTTCATTTATAGAGTACTTCTTTGAGCAAAGTATACATTTCGGCCTTTCAGAATAAACGATCTGCCTCGAGATTGTCATCAGGTACTATACCCTTCTAAAGACACTCATAGATGAGTCCCATCCAAGTATCCTAGTATTCTAGAGAGGTTGTCTCATTAAGAAGTGTTTATGCTGTTTTGACCAGAGATGGCTTATGTAGCTATTCCAAGAAGATTCCTTTTAGTACTTGTGATCGTGAAGAAGCCATTCGAGCCAACTGGTCAGTAAGAAAACTATCCTTTCGAGGGATATATTTTATCTCAAAATAAAAAAAAATACTTCTCAAGCTTTCTGACTTCCGATAAATACTGCGACATGATCGAATTAGAGAACTGGTACTCTTTTCTGACCTAATTCATGACCAATTGAGAGTGTAAGTGTAAGTGATCCGTGAAAGTACATCATCCACTGGTCATGAGAATTGTACTAGGGATCTTGAGCAGGTTTAGGATTTATCCATTCGACGACAAAGTCTGCCAAGATCTAAGATTTAATAGCCGTTCGGGACATGAAATGGAGGTCAAACTCCTCAAGTTTGGCCGATCATTTTGCCATGTGTCCCGCTGCTTTCCTGTCCAAGAGGACCTCTCCTAAGGGAAACTCATACGACACAATAATTTTGTGCACCTGAAAATAATGCCTCAGTTTCCTCAAAGACATGGGGAGGGCGTATAAAAGTTTTAAACCTGAGGGTAGCGCTGCTTAGGCCCATGTAAAACTTCACTTACATAATAAACTGGCCATTGGATGCCTTCATGTTCTACGACTAGTACTATGCTCACTGCCTGTGGTGTGGCAGCTAGATATATTAAAAGTGTCTCTTCTGGTTTTAGAGAAATTAGAATAGGAGCACTTGTAAGATACCTCTTGACATCCTCGAAAGCATCATTGGCCTCCTTTGACCATTCAAAACTCTCGTGTTTCCTTAGAAGTTTAAAAATAAGAGTCCTTTTCTCTCAATTGTGCGATGAAACGACTTAAAGCTATCATGCACCCTATGGGCTTCTGGACTTCTTTCTTAGAGGTTGGAGGGCATATTTGCTCAATGGCCTTTATCTTTTTAGGATTTATTTTGATACCTCTTGCAGAAACAAGGAATCTGAACAATTTTCCTGAAGAAACTCTAGACATACACTTCTCAAGATTGAGTTTCAAACGGTGTTTTCTGAGGTTGTCAAATGTTTCTAGTAGGTCGGAAATATGATCAAGTTGTTTGATGCTTTTGACAACTAGATCGTCCACATAGGCATCCAAATTTTAGCCAAGTTGAGGTGAAAAAGTTAATTGCATTAATTGTTGAAAAGTAGGACCAGCATTTTCAAACCAAATGGCATTTTGACATAACAAAATATCCCAAATAATGTAAACAAAATGCTATCTTCTCTTCATCTTCTAAACACATACTAATCTGATGATAACCAGAATATGCATCCAAAAAACTTAATACTTCACAACCAGTAGTAGTATCGACCAACTGATCGATAGGAGGAAGAGGAAAATCATCTTTTAGACAAGCTTTATTTAGATCAGTATAGTTCATGCACATACACCACTTACCATGAAACTTTTTAACCATTATAGAGTTAGTCAAACACTCTGAGTTATTGACTTCTCTTATAAAGCATGCTTTTAGTAGCTTGTCCAATTCTGACCTAATGGCATCCCGTCGATTAGGTGCGAATCTCCATAACTTTTATTTTATGAGTTTTTTTATCAGGCTGTAAAGCTAGCCTGTGCTCGATCTCCTCCTTAGGAACTCTGGGCATGTCGGAAGGTTGCCATATGAAGACATCTACATTAGCCCGGAGGAAGGTGATGATGGCTTCTTCCTATGCGGGGTTGGAAGTAACACCAATGCGAATAGTCTTCGAAGGCTCCTCTAGATCCAGTGAACTTCTTTGGCTTGTTCGTTTAGCTTTGGTGCAGTTTTAGGCTTTGACTGCTTGGCCAAAGGTTGTACCTTACTTGCTTCTCAAGTTGGTAACTAGCTTACCATCTCAAGGGATTTGCGGTGAAATGTAAGTGCCATCTTTTTATCACAGTGGATTGTGATTACTCCTTTGGGACCTAGCATCTTAAGACATTGATACCCATAATGAGCAACAATTAAGAATCATGCCAAAGTAGGTCGTCCAAGTATAGCATTATATGCTGTGTTGAAATCGACCACGTTAAAAGAAATTTTTTCTGTCTTGAAATTGCCTGGAGAACCAAATGTTACAGGAAAAGAAACCTAGCCAATTGGCTTAGCCGAAGATCCCAGTATGATCCTATGTAATGAATATCATACAAGTTTTATTTTAGTCCGAGGAACTTGCATCTCATCCAAGGCACTCATAATAAAATATTTAACGAACTACCACCATCAATTAACACACAATTTACTTGACAGTTATTGATGGTGGGCTCAACCACAATTGGAAAATGACCTGGTCAATTTGAAGGGATTGGACAATGACTTTTCTCAAAGGAAATAGTATCTTCCAACCAATTTATAAAATTATTGACAATAGTAGAGTCAATAGAGCTTACCTCTTGTTTAACAGCTATAAACTATCATTTTGACTCGTATGTCGAAGATCCTCCATAGATGTGCTCGATGGTGTGCTTCAGATCTTGGAATAGCATCACCTCATCATCGTCAGACTACTTCTGACCACTTATTTGTCCTAACTCCTCGAGTGTAGGAAGTTGTCCTTTGCTAGAGTAGTAGTCCTCGAGTTTTCATTGGAAAACTCGGTAGTTGTGAAGGTTGTGTCCTTAATTTTTATAGAGAGGACACCACCTAGTTTCGTACAGGGATTTTGCCATTGCCCCAATTGGAGTACTATTTGGAACCTCGTGGCTCCTTGTCGCTTAAAGCCAAGACCTCCTTGGAGCTGTTGGCTTGAGGCTTTTGGCCATTTATCTTGTTGGATTTCTTGACCTTCTTCTCCTTCGTTTTGCTACCTTCGCCTGCCTCTTTAGGACTTTTATTGGCTTGATCGATGGTTTTGCTCCACTCGACTACTTCAGCAGTAGTCGCATATCGATTGGCCATCTCGAAGAGTTCAGTGACAGTAGTCGAAGAATTCAAAGCGATATCTTCGATGAACCTTCTCTTGTGGACTCCTTGCTTAAATGCTCTGATAATAGAAGCATCAGAAACCTTAGGTATGATAATACAACTTGACTAAAACATCTGATGAACTGACATAAGGGCTCGTGGCTATTTTGTCTCATCCTGTGCAAGTCGTCCTCCTTCCCAAGGCGATTGTAGGTGCCCTAGAAATTGACTAGTAGAAGGTCCCAAATGTGTTGCCACGAATGGATCAACTCCAGTGGTTGATTTAATAAGTATGATTGAGCAGATCCCTCAAGCACAGTCGAAAGGTAATTCGCCATGACATGTACTCCTCCTTCTGTTGCTTGAATGGCAGTCATGTAAATTTGAAGGAATTTAATAGGATTTTGAGATCCATCAAACTTCTCCATGTTTACCAGTCAAAACCGCAGTGGCCAGCGAATTGCTCGGAGTTCAGGTGTAAAAGCCTGACATTCTGCAACAAGATTGTGACGCCTCCTTTATGGAAAAGGATGATTGGCGTCTCCAAGTGATCATATTTGACGATGCCGGACAGTTGATGGACCCAACCTGTGATAGGTCTTGGCCCTACAGGGGTAATACTCATCGTATTCCATCTACTATTTCAGATTTGTTGCTCGAAGTAGTGATCGATTACCTCCTCTGGAAGTTTGCCGATCTTGGGATGTTCGAAGAACTCTTCTTTGACAAGAGTTATGGTTGGGAGAACGACGTGCCTGTCATCATATCGATTTCCACGAGGTGAGTTATTTGAATAACTAGTGTTTGTTGTAGTCATACCTATTCGATTCCCAGAATTGTGTCGGTGAGATTGCTCGAGTCTAGCAATCGTGCTTCGAGTCTTCATGTGATCTGCTCGGCAAAATGGTCATAACCTGGCGCTCATCCAGGTTCTCGAGTTGGATTTTTTTGTGCAAGCCATTTTATACGCTAAAGCTCTTGACCCTCCTCGGATTGATATAGAATACGCCCAGGCAAATTCCTCTAGGTTGCCAACCCTCTCCTTTGGATTGTCTGAGGATCTTCTATGTCTGATATTACTTGATTTTGCCTTACCGAAGAGCAATTACTTTAAGGAGTTCTACAATGTTCATTAGAGTATTGACCTTATCCATCGTTGGAGGCCTCCTCGCCATCACCACGAGGGGGTCATAGTGTGTGAGTGGCTAAGAGCATCCTCAGTCCTTCTCCTGGGAGAGTGAGTAGTATCTGCAGGGAGGGTGAAGACCACCTGTGTATGATCTCCACTTGTGTTCGATGCCTCTTGACTTGAGGAGTAGTCGAACAACAGTGCCTCACAATCTAGAGTAAGCCCCTCCAAGAAGGGGAATTCTAGGTTATAACCATCTCCAGTCAGAGTTGAGCCCTGCAAAAGTATGGACAAACTCGCAGGAAGCCGACCCACACTCTCTACGGGGACTTGCTAAACCAGATGTCGATGGAGTATTGGAATGACGGATTCCAGGACTTGTTGAACCAGATCAGACAGCTGCTGAGGGACTTGAACATTTAGAGGTAAATCCCTAATCATGTTCTGAATATGCCTTAGTGCATTCCTATTTATGGTTGGATTGACCCTTGCCCTTTGAGGAACCTAATTCTTCCGTTGAGCATAACATTGTGGGGGATAAGGATCCCTCCTCAATCTTATATGTGGTATGGTCTCTAGGATCCCATGAAGGATCTTTGGAGACATACTCACCATCAGATGAAAGCATACTCTGCTTGTAGTCATAGCAGGTGTCCATGTCAAGGTATATGTAGTCAGCCAGGTCGAACCAATTCTCCTTGTTCCATTCTCCTGCCATGGGGACATCAAAAAGAAGAGAATTTGTCGACAAGGAATTACCAGAGTTTGGAGGATCCCCGTGGACAGCGCTAATTATTGGTGTTTTAATACATATCTTACGTATGATTATTTGGTTTAGGGGATCTCTCGAGCACCTAACTACACAGAGAAAGACACAGGGATTTTATATAGGTTTGGGCCCTCTTTGGAGAGAATAACAACCCTACTCCTGTGTGGCTATATTGAGTGTACTTATTACAATCAAGAGGAATACTAATACTTGATGTATTGCACTTCTTTCTCCTCTTGCTTGCGTTGCTCTTGTTTCCTTTCTTCCCGAGTTCAACCTTTATATAGCGTACGAAGAGGTGGAGGTTGCTATATGCCACGAGGCATCTCAACATTTCAAATGAGAAACTATCTTGTGGACGTTATTGTCAATGACATGATACCTCCTCGCTACCAGGCAGTTATCACTAAAGGTAGGAAGAAGTTACGAGCAGTTATTCCAGAGAACAACTACGTATGTTAACTGCCTTATCTAACAGACTCGCAATGTACCACCTTGTTGTAGACTAGGTGGTCGAAGCCAGGCAAGTCAAAAAAGAGTTCACGAACAAAGGGTGATTGTAGAACGACTTATGACTGTTTCATGCTTGTAGAAAGACTTACAATCATAGAGCAGTCGTGGAAAAGCTCTCAAACATAGAGTGATCATGGAAAGGTTCACGACCATGGAGTAGTCATGGAAAAGCTCACGACCACATGGTTAATTCTCTCCCTTACGAATATATGGGGTATACTTAAGGAGCAGAGTGATGCAATAATACTATTTATAAATAAATAATAAATTGAGGATTATTATATCCTCGTCAGCCACTAATAGTTTTCTTTGATATCCTGCTACATCTTAGTACTACCAAGGTGAATCGAATACAAAGATTCATGGGTTTCCTTGAGTATCAACTCTTTAAGCTCTTTTTGCTTGGTACACACAAATGCTTCTCATACCATACAGTTCCTTGATCATCCTCTATAAAACAAGGAGCTCTACCTTTCCTCATGTTAATTTTAATATCTTTGATATCCACATCATCAACTTATGCTTTACGAATCTGAGCATCCAAAGTTGGTTGTAGCTCCACTGTAACTAAAAATCCTTCTTCAACCAACTCCAAACTAAGTTTATGAAATTTCTCAGGTAAAACTGGTTGACTTTCTTTAATCATCATGATATTATAATAACTCTTTATGCTCAAGGCATCAACTACCTTATTGGCCTTACCTACATGATAATGGATTCCATCAATATAATCCTTTATCAATTCCAACCATCTTCTATTCCTTAAATTAAGATCAGCCTGAGTAAAGATATACTTTAGACTCTTATGATCCATATAGATCTTACAATGGTTACCCATGAGATAATTGTTCCAAATTTTCAAAACATGCACAACAGCGACTAACTTCAAGTCATGCGTAGGATAATTCTCTTCATGAGGGTCTTAACTTACGCAAAGCATCACAATGAATCTCAAAATCCTTATTGATATCTAGTAAAACTAACATTAGGGCAGTGGTCAAACATTCCTCCAGTTTCTAAAAACTCTTCTCACACTCTGAAGTCTAAACAAAATTCTTTTCTTTCTTTAACAGCTTACATGAGCGGACTTGCTACACTGGAAAATCCTTCAATGAAGCAATGATAATATTCTGCCATACCAAGAAAACTCCCAACTTGAGGCATTGAAGTGGGTGACTTCCACTTAAGCACATCTTTAAATTTTCTAGGGTCAACTGCAACACATTCTGCTGTCATAACGTGGCCTAGGAAAACAACTTCATATAAAACTCATATTTGCTGAACTTAGCGTAAAGCTTATGATCTCTGAGCTTTCGTAACACCAGCCTCAAATAATCCTCACGCTCCTTCTCATCCTTAGAGTAAATTAGAATGTCACTGATGAAACCAATGATAAACTTGTCTAAATATTCCATGAATACATTATTCATTAAATCCATGGAATAGGCAGAGCATTGGTCAAACCAAAAGACATCACTGTAAACTCATATAAATTGTAGCGAGTAGAGAACGCGGTCTTGGGAATGTCTTGGCGAATTTTCAACGTACTGATGGTATTCTTATCTCAAATCAATCTTAGAAGACACTCTAGCTCCCTTAAGCTGATTCAAATAAATCATCGATCCTAAAAAAAGGATACTTATTCTTGATAGTGACTTCATTGAGTGTATGATAATCCATACATATACGCTGGTTAGCATTCTTCTTTATAAGAAACAATACTAAGGTTCTCCATGATAATGAACTATGTCAACATATGGTGAAGCTAGCTAGCTGGAAGCATCCGCCGTGTCCTACTAGGCATGTTCAAGCCACGGGTCGGGTGGGCCCAGAAAGCCCAACCTTGAAAGGCTAGGCCTGAGCTTGGCCCGGCCCAACAAAGCCACACACGAAGCACGGAAAAGCCCAGCCTTGATTTGTTTTCATTTTTTGTTACTTTATTTCTTTTGTTGGACCTTTTTTACGCTTTGGATAGGCCTATGGGCCGAAAGCATGGTGCCGAGCTAGGAAAAATCTGGCCAGAGCTAGGCCGCCCATGAACAAATCACTCTGTCACAATTATATCAAATTTTGGCAAAAGAAAAGGTGGCACATGACTTCTTTTTTTTTTTTAGAGGTCCAAAGGCTGCTGCTGGTCGGCTTGGTCAAGAACTCGCTTCTGGGCAGAAGCTAGTCCAAAGGAGGACCCACCGCAACCTCCATGCTCCAGCTTCGGAGGGCTCCACCTCTCAAACCTCTAAATTATCAAAGTATATTACCTATCTTTTTTTACCGGCTTAAAATTTTGAATGAACTAGTTTATACTTAAAGTTAGATATAGTATTAGATCAAAAGATCTCAAGTTTAAAACCTGACTAACACAATATTTTCTAAAAATTGTGGCCTACTTACAATCCTCGTGCAATGCTTCCCTCCAGTTACATTGAGGCAAATTCACATGTAATTAGTTGAAGCTTCACACATAGACGCCCAATAGACAATAGTGAACCACCTCTTAATGGGTGATGGAATTGTTGCTGTACGACATCACTCACTTAGGTTTAAATCCTGGTATCTATCTTTAGACAGACACAAATATGACTCAGTAGTCAGTAGGAACTTTGTAAGTTGTGGATTTATTCTTAACCTTCGCCATTCTAGGCATGTACTAAATAGGTGCACCCATGTGTGTGCCCATGCATGGTGGTGTGTGGACGGGTGTATCATGTAATCGCAAAAAGAAAGAAAAAAACCAATGGGCACACCCCAGGCGACTTTGGCTTCTCTGTTGTGGGCAGGCTTAATTAGCATGCTTAAGGTGAAAATAAATATCCTGTAAAAAAAAAGGTACAGTAGAATGAAATATGTAAAGTGTGTTGTTAGATTTTCAAGAGCATGATACACACACTGTACTCGTGGCACGGTGCTCCCGAAAAGGCGGATTCAGTTAGTAAAATGGAATCTCTAGAGCAGAGAAGTAGGCAAGAAAACATGCGGAAAGCTCGAGCTAGTTTACAATTTTGCCGCCGAAAGAAATGCACGAAAAGGCAAGCAAGCAACATGATTCCTTGTCACTGTCCTATCAATCATATGTACTTCAAAACATGCATGCATGAAACATCTCAAAACAAATTAGACCCCCAACCATCACAAATAAATTGATAATAAGACCAGCCATTACATGGAAGTGATTTCGATCGACACACTAATTAACCAGAACAAATTAAGAACCCTTACAAACAAGCTAAGAATTAATACATGCATGGAGATCAAATGAAACATCAAAAGTAGAAATTACAAGCCCCTATTTTTCTATCTTGTTTGCTCCCTAGCCTCTCTGATCATAGCTACCATGGCAACAATGACCTAGCAGAGCAACTCGACCAATGGTATAGTTTTTTGGCTTGACCACCGTCTCGTGCACGTACGTACGTACGAAGCGTGCAACCTTAATTATGACCACCCATGCAAGCGTCCATGCTTGTCTACACCTGCTCGACGTGGCTTACCTTGTCCACCTTCTCCTGCTCTTCCTTCTCGACGATCTCGGCCTTGCTCTCGACGCCGTGCTTCTCCTGCTGCGCCTCGTCGGCGTGGGCAGCACCGTTCTCCTCCGTCGGCGGCGACTCGATGGGGTGCACCTCGGAGCCCTTGAGCTCGACGGCTGCCGCCGCCACAGCGCCGAGCTTGGCAATGTTCACGACGTGCTCGGGTACCATGACGACGAAGTCGGACACCGCCGCCTCCTTGGGCGTCGAGTGCATGTAGACGGCGTAGAGCCCCATCTGGATGACCCCAAAGGTGAACCCGAGAACGTTGGGCAGCTGGAACGAAGCAGCGTGGCAAACACACGTTAATTAGTTAGTCGCCTTGCTGAGTAAGTTTGCACACATATGTTTCGTATAGTTTTGGGGTTTGCTTACGGCGACGTATTTGTCCTTGATGAGGAGGCCGTAGAGGAACCAGACGACGGCGCTGACGGTGAGGGAGAAGGAGAGCGAGAAGGGCATGAACTCCACGCTCCGGGTGCGCACCACCTGCCGGATGATGCTGAGGGGCGCGACGAAGACGCTGACGGAGAAGCCGACGCAGACCCAGCCGAGCATGACGACGCGCTTCTCGCCTTCCGAAAGCAACAGGGTGAGGAGCAGGATCAGCCCGAACACGCCCACGTTCAGGAGCAGCATGATCTTCGCCGTGAACAGCTGCATCCATCCATTACGCACCATGTCAGAGATGAGAGTACAGGAAATTAATGTACACCTCTACATATATAGCCAGTGATGTGCTTACCTTGGCCTTCTTGGGGGCGTAGGCGAGGTAGACGACGATGTAGATGGTCTCGATTACGCAGCCGGCGGAGTTGATGGTGATGAGGAGGCACTCGTCGGACTTGAGCAGCGCGTAGTAGATCCATAGCATTGCGCTGAACAGCGCCACCACGTACGGCACCGACTGGAACCCCTGCGTCGACTTGGTCTTGTAGATCCGGTAGAACGTAGGACTGCATGCATGTCAACCAGTACATGTCACTTACACAGTTCGTCCAAGAGAAGCTAGCCAGAGATGCATGGATTGTGTGAGACTTACAGTGGGGCCAGGTAGGTCATGAAGGAGATGACGTTGCCTGCAACAATCAAACAGCATCGCAAGTAAAGTTAATTAGTTCATGTGAGCTTATATATATCAGCCTAGCTAGGACAACAATACGTACGTTACCAGCAACAATCTAGCTAGCTTCTAATAATTGTCGGGTCCCTAGCTTGTGTGTGAGGTGATGTCACGCCACACCATAGGCAAGAAGATATTGGAGCATTTTTGGTTTACGTGCATGCTTCTTTTCTTTCTTTCTTTCTTTTATTTTCTCTCGATCTTTTGCCTAAATGGCCAGCAGCCATCACAATGCAAGTATATCTCCACCAATGTTGAATGGAAATGCTTCTTCTTTTTCAGTTGTCACAAAAAAAAGGGGGATTTAATTTGAAATGATAAGGACGGGAACAAAAGGGAAAGGATCACTATGGTGCAACAAGCTAGAGAAATCTTATTTTGGCAAGCTATTGTGTTCTCCTATGGCCCCCCTCAAATGCAAACCACTTTCAATTGCATCCCAAAGTGCCAAGCCCCACTAACTAGCTACATAGCTAGGACGAATAGGTAACACTTAATAGGCATATTGACAGAACAAACTAATCCAATGATTTTTGCAAAGGACGTACTGAAATTATAGGAAACGGGCACGAAGACTAAAAAACAAAAATTTAAAGGAATCTTGAGATAATATACCTAGGAGGCCAAAAGCGAAGGCCCAGGGATGTTGAAGAGAGAGGCCAGCCATTGCAAGATCTTTAGCTTTGGATATGAGAGTTGATGAGGAGATCAATGGGATTAATTGCTCTATCTAGGTAATAATAAGCTTCAAGGTTTTTCCCCTTAATTTGTCAAACTAGCTGATCAAAACTTGACCCCCCCTCCTCAATGGGAAGCTGGGAAGTATTGACAGCTACTACTTGAGTTTTCTTGCTTGCAAGCTTGATGGGAGCTAGCTGAAGACGCTCGAGGGGTTTATATATAGTGTTAGGAAGCACCAAGCGAAAAAAGGTACACGTCTTATGGTGTGTGTGACCCTTGACACACAGCTATTCCTGATCAATCACAGGCCTGTTTTTTTTCAGTTTCTAAAAGATATTTTTTGGTTTCTTACAATAACTAACTTTTAAACGAAATATCTTTTCAAGATAGGGTTTACTAGTTAATTATAGTACATACTGTACCGACTTTATTTATATTAGCAAGAACCGCACGCACGAACAACCTAAAAGCCACAAGCCGCAACAAAAAACTATAAACTTCAGCAAAAAAAAATAGACCTAGCCATGAGATTGAATAAACTAGAAACAAGATAACCATCAGCATGACCGTGAGTGCCTATCTACGGCTTTTCTCACAATTCCTTCCTCAGTGCGTGGACTAGTAAAATTGTTGTGCACTCCAAGTTGCTGTCCTAGGTAAGCATCTAGACATGCAAGCTAGCCGCAACCATAAGCTTAGCCGTACAGGGGAATGAGAGGTGCATGAGAGCTAGCTAGCAGCCACTGACTGTGCCGCAAAGGAAGGCATTTTCCTTTCCCAACGGACGGTGTTTGAGACCAGCCTTTATTCACTTGTAAAATCAAATGCAAATTGCCTATTAGCAACAACTGTAAATTGATCATATATAACTTCATTTGCATGCACATTTGGTGAATTTTCATTTTTTTTCAATGTTTCCACGTTTAAGGCCCTGCTTCAAATGGCTCCTGCCTCTGACCTGTGGAACGCGCCAGCTTCTTAATTTTATCTTTTCTAGCTTTTTGGATTTTTTTTTTTGGAAATTTTGGCCTTTCTTTATTTCTTTGCATTATTTGTAACGATATAATTTTTTATTTTTTAAATCTAATTATTCAGAAAAGCTAATAACCGCTACCATGCTATTTCAATCAGATGGAGCACTAATTACTCTTCAGAATCCGAGTTAGATAGCTGGATGAACCTTTAGACAACTTCGTAACTTCTTGCAACCGCTGAGTTATCGCATGGTCTCTGATAATCTCTTTCCGAGGTTATCTAGCACGTAGAACGTGTAAACACGCATGAATGGACACTGTTACTTGCATATGGCCCAAAGAAGCGTGTCAAGCACAAGCCAGAAAACACCAGATGTGCGGATCCGTTACTGGTACACATCACTGCCCTTTGCTTCCTTCCATAATTTTGTAAGGCTTCAGGAACACATAAGCCTAATTCGCTTGCTTCTACTAATTCTCTTGGTCTTTGCCTCTCCTGCATTCAGGGGGCGGAAAGAACAATTATACGCCTTTTTTCTAGAGCTTTTTCCGGGTTTAATGCTTGGTATGATACCCAATAATTAATCGATGATCAATAACAAACGAGGTGTTTAACGTAACTAAGAAGGCTGCATGCTATGTACGCTAGGACGCAGCAGGTGTTTGACGCTTTGACTTGCCTCCGACCGTGGTTCCATGGACGCGGTTTAAAGGCGATCATGATGATTGATTATAAATTAGTTATAGGCCATTGGGAGAACCGAAGCAAAGAACGGCTGGAGTTGCCCTGCTCGCCAGTTCAGTTTTCTTTTTGGAAAAAGCTCTCTGCTCTGCTCTGCTCTACTGCTTGCATTTGCCATTCGATGTACACACCACTCTGACTTGATCTCTCTTTTGTAGCCGCGTCTCGTCGAGATCTGCTTCGACGTCGGCCAGGCCGGGAGCCCGGGACACATATTATGTTGAAACAAACATAACTACGACTGTGAATTTATTTGGAAAATTTGGCTGTGCTTCTAAGGGTCTGTTTGAAATACAAGAATTCACGTTAAACAATCTATTTCATGTAGGAATTAAGAAAATTACGTGCTCCAAAAGAGGCTTGAAATTAGAGATATCCAGAGAAAATGCAACTAGGTCCCCAGGCTAGCCCAGCTGATTGATTCACTTAGTTCCTTAAACTATGCACATATTATTACTTTCATCATTTCACTGTATTTGTTCATGGCCACAGAAGTGTCCGTTTCAAAATATTTGTTCATTAAAAAGATCAAAAATGTAATTATTGCAATGTTTCTCCTTTTTCCCTATACATAAATGTTTTGGAATAGGTTAAATGGATGTGTTATGCCATTGTAATTAGGGTATAAATGATCATTGCTTATTTGTTTTTTTAGATTTAGTGTTTTCTTAGATAATACATGTAGCGGGCTGTAGACAAATATTATAAAACGGATTGTGATCGTTTTGGTTTCAGTTTTTAGCTTCCGGCTTATTTTTCACTATTCATAAATTTCGTCTTTTTCTGAATTTTTTGGCTTTTTTGTTGAGCTTTTTTGCCAGTTCTTTTTCCCGTATTTGTTTGTATTATACGTAATGGGTTAACATATTTATTATATTTTTTTAAATTTTTTTAAAAATTTAATTATGCTAAATAAGTCTCTGTCAACTGTAGTGTTTTTTCAGCTAACTACAGTGATTTCCAATCATAAGCCACTAAAAAAAGCCCGGCCTCACGTGCCACACATTTCCAAATCCCTACTATGCATGTAATCGTACAAGAGGCTCGATCAAAGGTGGAATCAGGTCTTGGACTAAGTGAACTATAGTTTAAGTCTTAAATACTAAAATTCATAAAAAATAGTGATTTAGATGTAAAAATCTACAAATAAAAGCTCAAAACAGTTTAAAACCAGCTAGCTCAAACTGAGGCGTGACGCTGGTTCCGCGCCTGGGCTCGATCGATATGATTGTACAAAGGCCGCCCTCTGTAGTCTATAGTGTATACGCGTTGCATTCATAAATTCATTCAGGTGCTTTCCTGGGCACGTTCGTCGTTACAACAAATCCAACTCGCCTGTCTAGCTTTCATGCCTACCTGATGACGTCCTGCTAGTTCATGCGCACAGTTCATATACGCGCTCTTCCGTTTTTTTTATTTGACATTTATTATTATTATTATTATTATTATTATTATTATTATTATTATTATTATTATTATTATTATTATTTACTTTAACCGTCACTTTTCACAATTTTACATTCAAATATCATTACTATTATAAAAGAATGAGTTGATGGTTATAGGTCCATTCTCCACCAACCACTCTATTCTTTTAACTTTTTACTATTCTCCACTAGCTTTTCAATTGATAAGAACAACTCTCTTCTATAGCATAATTCTCTATACATTTAATGAAAGTTCTGTTGTAACGCGCGGGTATGTAACTAGTACTAATATAATTATAATATTATAAAAATATTTTTAACAATAAATTTAATAATATAATTTTACATATCTAATATAAATAGTTTTTAACTTATTAGCAACGATCCACGTCAAGTAAAACAGCACGGAGCTAGGCTACTATCTGAACACGGGTGATATGAATGCGTATGCATGCCCAGGTGCGTGGATCGGTCGAGAAGCTGCAACAACGTGCACATAATTTTGTCTACGCATGTGTATACGTACCGTCGGTTGTCGTGACGACATGTACAACGTAGCTACTATAGCTGTACAATGCATGCATGCCTGTATGCAGTTGTTTCGATACGTCCAGTGGCGGAGACAAGGGGGGCTGGAGGGGGCCCGGCACCCCCAATCTTTTACTAATCCTCTATTATGCAGTTAATTACATGTGTTTAATTAGTGATTTGGTCCCTCCCAATTTAGCCCAAATGTAAAGTATGTTTAAAATCCAGTCATATGCAGCCCAAATCCTCTTTGTCTTGTTTCTTGTTTTAACTTTGTATTTATTGATCTTTGTAAATGCGGGTTACAAGGTGGTGCGTACCGTGATCTGTAGGATATGTATGTTTGTGTTATTAATCTTAGGATGATTAATGCAGGCTGGTGAGTTGACTAGAGGCTGTTGTAGCTAGTCATAGGTGTGATTGAAGATCACTCAAGCACTACTAGTTGGTGGAGTACATAACGCTAGGAACCTTTAATTAAAAGCCAAGAAAATATTTTGGCCGAATTTCTACGGCAATACAATGGACATGTTCTCGTGGATTTGTTTTTTGATTTCTTCGAAAATCAAAATAAATAGTGTTTTTTAAAGTAGTTTTTTTAAATGACTTCTCGAGTCTAAAAATATGAGCCATCCACGTCAATATCTTTACCGTTCACTGTGGTATCAAAAAATGTAAACAAAAACCATAAGCACACACTTTAGTAGTTGCTCTCACATCACATCTAGAGACCCTGTTTTAATCGGCTTAGACCCAGTTTTAGTCGTAGAGCTAAGTTTAAGTTAATAGAGATGTAATTTTCTTTGCATTATAATTTGCGAAGCATATTACTCTGATATATGACTATTGGATCGGTAAATCCGGTATAGTTCATTGATTCTACTCTACTTGTTGTCCATATTGCCCCCTATATCTAATTCTTGGCTCCACCCCTGGATACGTCTCGCTAGGCTAACCACGTTCGCTCACGGTTCCTATCCTAACAGTTGACGCAAACTAGCTGTGCCGACTAGCCTGAAATATGTACATGTACAATATAATGCAGTTCGTTCGTTAGACACGAGTTTGGCCACACGGTTATATGCTTTCTGGAAGAGCAATTTGCTCAGAAATACTACAAAGGTCATACTTGTCCAAAAATTAGATTGAGGTCCACTAATATGTGGCCCTAGCAAGCCTTACATGTCATCAAAGTTATTTTCTAATTTATACATTTTTACTATGTTACCGGCAAATTTTCCTTCGTTTTGTGAGTTTCCACGTGGGGTACTATGACAAATTTGTTCACTCCCATGTTAAATTCTGAGAGCTATTCAATAAGATCCTAACACCATCTTCATGTATCACTACTACAGAAAGCCTAATATTAGACGTCAAATCACAGTCGGTTTTGTGAAACCGTCTGTGATGTACACTACCACAGACGATTTTAATTTGGAGGCCGTCTGTGGTGTTTGTGTCGGGAAAAAGGAGTATCACAGACGGTTCTTACCGCTGAACCGTCTGTGATACTAGAATATCACAGACGGTTTTTATTATAAAATCGTCTGTGATAATTTGGAATATCACAGACGGTTTTATAATAAAAACCGTCTGTGATATGTTTCCCGCCTTGCAATCTCTCAAAATTTCATATTTTCCCGCTTGAGTCCGAATATGGTTCAATTTTGACACACTTTCAGTAAAACGGGCATAACTTTTGCATACAGTGTCCGTTTTCGACGTTCTTGTACTCGTTGGAAAGCTAACGACGAGTCCGATCCAAAAAAAATGACCAGCTTGCGCTAGTCAACCTCCAAGACCCCAACAATCGGCCATCTTTGGACCTAAATCTGCGTCGCAAGTTTTTGATTTCTGTTTTTGCCCTTTTTCGTGGTCTTCCTTTTGGAATTTGGATTTTGCTTCAACTGAAAAGTTGTAGATTTCGTCGAAACCTTTCAAATGAGTATATATAAGTCATATAGAACTTTGCTATTTTATCTTTTCAGACTAGTTGTTTATATTGCATCGGTATATAAAATTGTGTGCTCTAATTCACAGACGGTTCTATATGTAGAACCGTCTGTGATATTCATTTATCATAGACGATTCTATATGTAGAACCGTCTATGATAATCTGACAGCTGGGCCAGTCGATCCTGCTCAACCCAATCCTAGCCAATAGAAATCCACCAAGTCTCACCCCACGGATCCCTGCGCCAAGAAATTTCGAACTCCCGCCTCTCCCTCCCCTATAAATATAACCAAAATCCAGCCTCCTTGCTATTCTCCTCCTCCTTGTCGTCCTCCTCCTTGCTGTATGTTCTCCTCCTCCTTGCTATCCCCCTCCTTGCTGTATGTTTTTCTTGCTGTATGTTCTTCTCCTCCTTGCTGTCCTCCTCCTCCTTGCAGACGACGCACAAGTTTACGGGAGGCAAGACACCGCAGAAGCAACTAACTCGTGCCAACCGTGCAGACGCTCAATCAACGTCGACGATGGTGGGCGTCAGACATCCAGCTCATGCGTTGCATCAGGGGCGAGAAGGCATAGATATTTGCTCTTTTTCTCTGTTCTTGTTGTGTAACCTGATCGTTGTTTGGGATATTGTAATGGTAGGCTCTAATCTTAATAAAAATGGATGTTTTATGTTTGTGAAATGAATTGAGATGTGAATTGGATGTATACATGTACATGTTGATCTGCTTGTTTCAGAGGGCATGGCTAGCATTTCCTGAAGCTAGCCAATAAACAGAAATAGGTTTAGGGAATATCACAAACGGTTTTTAACTAAAAACCATCTGTGATTTATAAATATCACAGACGATTTTTAGTTAAGAACCGTATGTGATATTTACATATCACAGACGGTTCTAAATTTAGAACCGTCTGTGATAACTATATATCACAGACGGTTCAAAAACCGTCTGTGATGACCTCGTATTAACACTGACCCATAAATTCAGACGGTTCACAAAACCGTCTGTGATGACATTTTTGAACCGTCTGTGATGACCTTTTTTGTAGTAGTGTATGTAACTTTTGTAAGTGTTGTATGTCTTATTGGCAAACGAGACTTTTTAATTAGCTAGAACTATTTATGGCAGTATAATGGACATGTAAAATTCATATAAAGGGTTTAGAACATAGATGGATGATCAATAATGATATATGCTTCAACCTTTATTTTACTGGCACCTATTTTTGCTAAGTGAAAAGCCAATGATCCAATGCAAGTTACATGTCAAGTTTACGGACATAAAGTGGCACATGACTACATGTTCAGGATCTTGTAGTACAATTTTCTCTTATACTTGGAGGAACCGGCCTGTTACCGTTTGGTAAAGAGGTGCCATGCCCCCCTCGCCCACCATAGTTCAAATCGTAGAATTCGCCACGGTGGGCCAGCCTTTTTAAGTAAATGGCAAAGCGGATCATTTTCTTAATGGTTATTTAGATACATACCACTCTAGAGTGGTAAGTTTAAAATCTGTCATTGCAAAGTTCATTTTTATTTATACAGTTGCATTGCTTTGAGATATATCATTATAAACTAATCAGGACCAAACTACCCCTCCCTTCTAGCAATCCTACCATGGCACCATGGAAGTGAAGACCCATGGCCACCGCCAACCTTCTCCTCCTCGCATGCGGCGCACTCGATCCTCCTCTGCTCCATCGCGTTCGCCATAACACAGCCGCGATGCATAGCGCTCATGTGCCATAGCCCGCTGCCACATCGAGCTCTGATTGCCGCTGCTCACGTCACCTCTTGCCATGGGCCTTCGCTGCTCGCCGCTACCGCTCGTCATGGCTAGCTGTCTTGCCAAGGTTCGGCCGCTGTTCGCCATGGATCACCGTCTCGCCGAGCCCCGGCCGCCGCCGTTCGCTATGGCTGATGTGCACTGTGGAAGGTGATCTGGAGGGGATGGTGCAGTGGGGGTTGACATTGGAGGTTTGGAGGAGGTGGAGCATGGGAGGACGGAGGACGGTGGAGGAAGAAGGGGTATTACGGTCTTAAAAAACTTACAATGGCATCTTTTTAATTTTCACATCGAAGAAAAAACTTTATAATGACATATTTCGAAAATAAAAACTTTACGGTAGTACGTACTTAACTAACTTTCTCAATATAAAATATATACTTGGTTGTCGATTAGTCTTAAAATGCCAAGTCCACCTCGACTATAATAAATCTATAGCATGAATGAATCTACGATCTTAATAATATGTGAAAGACCATTTTTTTTAAAGAAAAGGTCACGTTTAACCAAGGACCCGCTCATTTTGATTTGAACTTTTAGATTCTAGCTTATTTTTACTATTTCTAAATTTCGACTTTTTCTAACTTTTTGACTTTTTTGTCAGTTCTTTTTTTTGTATTCGTTTGCATTGTCCGTGATGGCTAACATGTTTTTTTAATTTTTTTATATTTAATTACGTCAAATAAGTCACTATCAGTTATAGTATAATTTTAGTTAGCTACAGTACAATTTCAGTCATAAATTACTTTTTTTAGCCAAAATGAGCGAGCTGCAAATCTGCCAAAACGCGTGCGGAATCACCAAAAAAAAGCTGTGGGAAAAACCGGCGCTGCAAAAGTAGAGAAACGCCAACTGATCCATGGAGTATACTGGAAAAGTGGAAGCTGTAGTCTGCCCCCTTTCTTCAGTTGCATACCTCCCATCCTCTAAAGGGAAACGGACTCACTGTCAAGCGCAACAAAAAGCACAAAAGCATGCTTCGGCTCTCTCGACCATCCGATCTTAGATCCGACATTCTAGCTAGATCAGGATATGCACTACTCGCATGCTAGTAGCGAGTTGCAGTACAACTCGATGCCCGAGGAAAATGCGGATCAAACGCCAAACTCAAATATCCTTTAAAAGTTTTTCTAACTTGGTATGCATTCTATACCAAAACTAAGAAAGCAGTGCGAGATATCCTTTCACTTATTTTAATTTATAGTTTATGATTTATAATTTCTTTTAAATAAACAAATATAATGACTCTTCGTTATTGTTTTGAAATGACTTATCGGGATAGTCAAAACAACTTATTGACTTTTAGTTTATTCGCATTCATACTATGACAAAAAAACCATAAGTCGCAACCAAAAAAACATTCCCATTCTTTTGGCTACTATGCATGCATGAAGCATGTGGGCCTACTCCAACCAGCTTAAAAGTCTTTAGCTTCTAGCTTCCAGCTTTTAGAAGACAGTAATCACTTGAAACATGTCAACTTCTTAATTTCATTTTTTTTGCTTTTTGGTTTTTTTTCTATTTTTTTGTATTGTCCGTAATGATATAACGGTGTTTTTTTAGTTGAATAATATTAAAACCTAACGGCTGCAATTTCAGCCCGGCGCTGTCGGTCGGCTGGAGCGGCCGCTCAAATTCCGGTTTTTCTTTCGCCTAGTTGCTTCGAGTAGTGACCAGGATGGGTTGCAGCGACTACGCCACTGGCGGCTCTGAAGCGTCGAAAAGGCCAAAGTGTCAAACACAAGCAAGTTCTCTGCTGCTTCGACCTGCAAGCAGACTTGTACTAGAACTGCATTTGTCTGAACCAAAGTGTTACGACTCCCGAGCGAATATGGCATGTGTATAATATAGCAGTGCATTTTTTTGTGGGGTGGGGGATGAAGAACCGTGGAAAATTTAACAGCTATATATATATGTGTGTGTGATTAATTTGGTATCAGCTAGTACGTGTGCAATATGGTATGGTCCAATACTATAGTTGTTATTTACCCCGGACATGAGTTGTTAGGGCCTAATGACGGTATCAGTTACATCATATCATTATATTGTAGCAGCTGTATCATAATTTTAGCTAGACCCCCCCATTTGGAACGTAAGATTTTCGGGAAACAGGAATTGCTCTGTTTTCTACGAACATAATTTATATAAAGCTCCTACATATCCAAAGAAAAGTTTTGGAGAACCAGGTATGTTCACTAATATTCCTCACGTGGGAATTATGGCTATGTTCTTTTCAGTTTCTAGAATCTACTTTTCGACTTTTCTATAATAACTAACTTTTAAATAGAACATCTTTTTAAAATAGAGTCTACTAGTTAATTATAGTACATGTTTTACCGAGTTCATTTATATCGTCAAAAACCGTACGTGAGTTTCTGTTACTCTGTAATCTCTTGCACAAACAGCAAAAAAGTCACAAACCGCAGCCAAATACCACAAGTCGCAGCCAAAAAGAACATGCTGACTTCTATATACGACATTCATATGTTCCAAAAATACCCTCACCAGTTTTTTCGAGAATGAGCCCGGAACTACGGTTCCCTTCATCATCCTTTCAGAAAAGTGAAAGTACGCAAGACTGATATATAGAGAGATATTTTCCGAATGTTTCCTCCTAAACAAAGTGATACTACTAGGATTACACTTTTCAAATAAACAAATTACATAATTACAAACTTTTTAACCATCCACTGATTCACATGTAGTCAAGAAAGCAATACATATAGACATCTACAAAACCAAGACGATTGCACGGCTGGGATCTTGTTGTGGTCAAACAATTCTGTCCAATCTGCGATGTGCATGTCTAGGTTCACGGCATTAGCAAGAGCTTGATTTGCCATTGCTGGAATTATTCCGAATCAGTTCTACGACGACGACGTACAACGACATGACGAAGAAGAAGAATAGAAGATCCTGGCGACTGGGACATCAAGATAGCCGTGCGAATATTCGTGCGGCAGAGATATTTGCTGCAAAAGCACGTAGCTCTAGCAGCCGTCAGCTGAAAGCGCACAAGGGAGAAAAAGGAGGTATCTTTTCTCCTCCTCAGTTGATCGCCGCTCCTTTCCTTTTTTTTTTGGTGCTGGTTAACTGCTAAATAGTTTTGCATTTCTTTGGCTTTTCCCTTTGCAAATATACATGTGCACGCTCTTGTTTGCTTACTTGCTCTGTCATATATTTGCCACGAAAATAAATACATTATGATGGCAATACTTGCGCTCCTCCAAGTGTTTCAATTTAGGAGAATTAACTTAGTGTTAGACCATGTGGCTTGGTCTAAGTGATTTTGGTAATAAATAATTGACAATGGTTAATTTATGATGAATAATTGATGATGTTGCTTACAGTTACGAGACGTGTGACGTGTGTGCATGGACTGATGTTGGTCAAATTTGGACGAACTTGTGCTAGAAAAATATTCTTTGGTCTTTGCATGTGCAGGTTGAGCATGGAGGTGATCATGGTCGGTGATAAGGTGGATCGGGACTAGGATAGGCCGAGGTTCAAGCGGTCAAGGAGGTCACGAGATGGTAAGCTCATGCTTAGGGTGCATGAAAATCAGAGGTGGATGATGCGTGGAGAAGCTACGGGAGGTGTGGTCCTAGAGGTTTTGAAACGTGATGAGTTGAAAAGTCGGAAGTGTAAAAACCCATGTTAGGAAGGGTTTCATATCCCTTGGAAATTAGTGGGTAAAAAGCTTAGTTGAGGTAAAAAGGCCCAGGGCCAGTTGGATAAATTGTTTTAGGGTTTTGAGTAAAGATTGAATAGGAGTCTTAGGAGGCTGTATAAAAGGAATATATGTGTGCGGCGGCCGGGGAGTACGTGTGAAAAAATTGTGATCGGTGGATGTCGGCCGAATCGGTGATGGAGTAGGAAAAAGCAAGAAAAAAAGAAAAAGAGCGTAGCGGCTGGATAGAAGGGAGTCACATGGATGAATAGTGTCTGCATTTTTCAATAAAAGTTTGTGAGTTTTTTAATTCGTATATATTATCTCTTTTCCTGGTTTTTTGATTCCTAGGTATTCTCCATACAATGATCTCTATCTATATATTTTTTGTGCTTACATTCGTGAATTAGTTTGAATGAAAAATCGATTGCTAGATTAAAAGAAAAACGTTGTTTCTGCTGATCGATCGGAATTTTTGTTCGGCACTACAGTAACCGCTACAGTGTTTACTACATTAATCACTACAGTAACCAAGAAAATTTTTTGCCCTATTTTGTTTTCTGTTTTCTGTTTTTTTATTTTGCAGATTAATCGATTAGAAGACAGAAAATTTGAGAAAAAGCTTCCGTTAGATGTTGCAATCATTCACCCCCTCTGATTACCATCGATGATCCTACACTTAGTAATGTTGAAGTTGAATCACTTAGCTCCTATATGATAGACACACCATATAGGATGAAACCACATATAAACGCATGGGAGGGATAGACTCACTCCAACCATCTCAAATATTTTATTCATAGCATCAACTATTTATACAAAAGATGCACCTACTAACTAATCAACTCACTCAACGCACAAACATCCAACAACTTGACTGATTCTTTTGCTAAACAACCTAATCAAGCAACTAACTCTACTAACAAATATGCATAAGCTTACTCACCACTAACCCCTAAATGCACATACTGACCACTTCATCTCGCACGATTCATGTGTACACAACAAACTCTTGGCCACTTTAACTGCCTAGACTTCAGAGCATGCACTTCGTCTCACACGATGTGCACCACACACTAACTCCTATATGCAAGCACATGCAATTTGACTGCTAACACATACATAATCAAACTCAAAGATACAACGTGACAAGATTAATTCCAACATTAATTCCTCAATCTTGTCATGTCAACTCACTGATATGGATCACTCAGACCTCCATGCCACACACAATGACTGACTCCTCTGCACGATGCCTTCACAACATCGATCTTTGGTTGGATCTTCAGCGGCCACGCATCCCCATCACCTCATAGCAGTCAATCATGCCGACTCCTCCACCATCAGCCTTGCTCCGAATCATCGCCCAATGGTTTCACACCGTTGCCTTCTTGTAGCAGCTTCACACTTCCATTGTTATAGTAGTAGTATCGCATCGCCATCGTCGTCTACATCACACTGACTTCTTCTCGCAGCGGCATCGCACCGCCATCGCCATCAGCATCACACTGACTCTTCTTCTCAGCAGCATCGCACCGCTACCTCCATGAACATAACCTCACACTGCCATTCGTGGCCTCCACTACAAGTGCGCCATCACAGCAGCCTCTCATTGCTAGCCTCCATGTCGCTATGTCGCCGGTATCGTCACTCTTCGACTTAGCACTGGAAGGCATCATCTTTAACATCTACATGGGATCAAACCGCGCTTTGATACTAATTGTTGGGGTTAAATCACTCAACTCCTATATGATAAATATACCATATATGATGGACACACATACACACGCAAGGGAGGGATGGACTCACTCCAACCATCCCAAATATTTTATTCATAGCAATAATTATTTATACAGAAGATGCACCTACTAACTAATCAACTCACTCAACGCACAAACATCCAACAACTTGACTGATTCTTTTGCTAAACAACCTAACTAAGCAACTAACTCTACTAACATATATGCATGAGCTTACTCACCACTAACCCTTATATGCACTAGTGACCACTTCATCTCGCACGATTGTACACAACAAACTCTTGGCCACTTTAACTGTCTAGACTCCAGAGCATGCACTTTTGTCTCACACGATGTGCACCACACACACTAACTCCTATATGCAAACACATGCAATTAGTGGGTCAAAAGACTAGTTGAGGTAAAAAGGCTCAGGCCCAGTTGGATGAGTTGTTTTAGGGTTTTGAGTAAAGATTGAATAGTAGTCTTAGGAGGCTGTATAAAAGGAATATATGTGTGCAGCGGCCAGGGAGTACGCGTGAAAAAATTGTGATTGGCGGACGTCAGCCGAATCGGTGATGGAGGGAAAAAACAAGAAAAAAGAAAAAGAGCGTAGCGGTTGGATAGAAGGGAGTCACATGGATGAATAGTGTCTGCATTTTTCAATAAAAGTTTGTGAGTTTGTTAATTCGCATATATTATCTCTTTTCCTGGTTTTTTTATTTCTAGGTATTCTCCATGCATTGATCTCATCTATATATTTTTGTGCTTACATTGGTGAATTAGTTTGAATTAAAAATTGATTGTTAGATTAAAAGACAAACGTTGTTCCTACTAACCGATTGGAATTTTTTTCGGCGCTACAGTAAGTGCTACAGTGTCTGTTACAGTAATCGGTACAGTAACCAAGAAAAAGTTTGCCCTATTTTATTTTCTATTTTTTGTTTTTTTATTTTGCAGATTAATCGATTAGAAGACAGAAAATTTAAGAAAAAGCTTCTGCTAGGCATTGCAATCATTCACCCACTGTGATTGCCATTGACGATCCTACAAGTGGTATCAGAGCGGGTTGCAATGGCATCAGATCGGGATCTTTTTTCGGGTAAGCCACCATTTTTTGATGGATCAAATTATTTTTATTGGAAGAAACGCATGGAGGTTTTTCTTCAAGCACAAGGTAATTCTATTTGGTAAAAAGTTGAAAATACATATGAAGTACCTTCTGTTGTTACAGCTGAAAATTCCTCAGATGTTGAAGCTAATGCTAAGGCTAGAAATATTTTGTTGCAAGATTTAAGTAGAAACAAGTTTGTCAAAATTGCTCACCTTAAATCTGCAAATAAAATTTGGACCACTCTAGCGGATTATCATGAAGGATCTAAATCTGTTAAAGGTGTGCGATAGAATCAATTTAAAAAGGAGTATTCTAAATTTGATATGAAACCTGGTGAATCAGTAGATGCTCTTTTTGATCACTTCAATAAAATTGTTAGTAATTTGCAATCTGTTGATGTCACATATTCTGATTCTGATAATGCTCGTCAAATTTTAAATGCTTTGGATATGTCTATTTGGAATGTATTAGTCACTACTATCAATCATTCTATTAATATGGAAACACTCACTTTGAAGGTCTTTATTTTAAGATGAAAACACATGAGATTGATGTTTTGGCCAGAATAAACAAGACTAATTCTTTGTGCTTAGTGACTAACCAAGCTGACAGCTCTTCTAGTTCTTCTATTGTGTCTTTGTCTGCATTGTGCTCTATTTCGGACGAACAATTAGAGGAATTTCTAGAAGAGCAGCTTGTACTACTCTCTAGCAGGGTGACCAAGGCAATTAATAATATCAGATTAAGGCGGAGAGGAGGTCCAATCAGATGCTATGAATGTGGTGAGCTTAACCACATTTAGATGAATTGCCCCAATCTAAGGAGCAAGGAGGATAAAGATGACAAGGCTCCAACTCGTCGCTCTCAATTCAAGATTGATCCCAACAAGAAGCGCAATTATCACAGAGCAGTTGATAAGATAATTTCAGCACTTGATGAGATTGATTTGAGTGATGTTGATTCTACAAGCGATGATGAGGACAATGGCAAGAAAGCAAAAGAGGTGGACTTCACAGGGATGTGTTTTATAGCTAACAATGAGGAGCTCGACAATGATGATCTTTATAGTGATCCTGATGAGGTAAAACCTTCTTATACTGATTTATCTCATGCTGTGCTTAGATTGATAGATGAGCTTAATAAGTATAAAAAGGAAATTAAAAATCATAATTTCATTGTTAAGGGATTAAATTCTGAAATCAATAGACTTAGAACTTCTATTCCTGATGATGAATCTTGTGAGTCTTGTCAAGTTTTACATATTGAGTTGGAATCTGGTAGAACAATTAATGCATTAAACTTGGTTCAACTTAGTGATGTAACTGCTAAACTTGATGAGTTGAGATTGGCACATGACTTTGTGGTGAAAAGTTAAAATTTGCTCATGATGAAATTGAAAAGCTCAAGTTTAGCTCTCCTATATGTTTAGAGTCAAGTATTTCAAATGCTCAATCTAAAACTTGCTCGAAATATGAATTGCTAGAAGCTAGACTTAATTCATCACAAGAAACAATTCAACAGATGCTTTATCATGAGATATCTTCTTACTCTAATTGTCCTAAGCTTAACACTGAAATAGAAGCTTTGACTAGACAACTTAATGATTTTGCTGAAAAAAGAAAGATTGGCTCAGTCAAGTGCTTCTAAAAATCTTGTGAATAAACCTGTTAAATGCACAATTTGTCCCACTCTAGTTAAAGAGAATGAGTACCTGAAAGACACTTTAGAGAGATTTTATTTTGGCAAGAAAAATTTGAATATGATTCTAGATAAGTCAAAAATAAGTGTGAAAAATCGAGGTCTAGGATTTAATTTTGTTGAGCATACCAAGAATAATCCTCCTAAGGTTATTAAGTCTCTTGAACCTGGAAAAATTAAAGTGAAACTTAAACCAAAACAAACCGCGTTTAAATCTGCTGGCATTGTGCAAAGTTCATCGAATAATAATGTATGTGCTAGCTCATCATCTCAAAAGAATTCTGGTTATGTTAACTTTCATTGCACCTATTGTAGAAGAGATGTGCACTTACATGAATTTTGCTTTAAGCGTGCTAAGAAAGAGATGAAGGAAAGATTGAATGCTTTAAAATGAAAACATGCATTGTCTTTTGTTCCTAGATGAAATGCGAAAGATATGTTTTTTGAGAACTTTTATGATGGCTTTAAATCTGCTTCACATGCTAGATCGATATTTAATTCAAATAATTCACGTTCTTTTTGGCATTATGATCACCCACATGCACGTGATTTTGGTTCTAGCTTTGTTGCTCCTGTTCGTCCTGTATCTCAGTACTGGATTCCTAGATCTTATTTCACTAACCCCAGTACTGTGAGACCGATGTTTTCTGTAATGTAAGAACAGCTGACAAGGATGGAGAACATGAGCTAGATTGGGTTTTGATCTTTTACATCATTGTTTGATTGGAACGTTTAATGGTTCTTCACTCCTTTGATAGCTTCCAAGAGATGCACTTTTTGAGAGACCATGTGAAAAAAGTGATGTAGTCTTACACTTTGTTGAGTCTAATTTTCAGATGACTGATATTCTCACTAAGTCGCTTGAAACTTCTCGTTTTGCTCATGTGCGAAGTGAGTTGGGTGTGTTACATCTTATGGGATTATTCTGAGGGGGAGCTTGTTGATTAAAATTTTCAGAAGTTTTGTTTATTATACTTATCAAATAAATCAATAAGTCCAAGCCATTGAAATTAAATGAGTTGTTTCAATTGAGCTCTCTTTATTATATTTACTCATATGTTGTGTAGTTTTGATCATAACTGGTTATAATTAATTTGCTATACTTGAACTCAAATATGACATGGCGGAATGCTTTGATTAGATTAATTATAGATAGTACTTTACAATGTTCATCGAAAAGGATTAGTTTGATTGTGAGCCTTATTTTATATCTTGGCTATGAGGTTCGCATGTTTCATATTGCAATCTTTTTATGATCACTCAATTTGGCATGTTATAAAAAAAATGAGAAAGACACAATTGAAAAGATGTATGTTTCAAACATGCTATGGTACACAAAAAGAAAAAAGCACAAAAAGTGCACAAATAAAAAGAAATATGATTCAAGCATACCACCATCTAAAACAAGTATGCTACAAGCATGTCATTATGAAAAGAAGTATGCTAAAAGTACGCCACATGTCTATAAATTTAGTGTGGAGCAATAGGTTATTATATGAGATTGTTAGCTCGTTTGGATTTAAAATTTGCTTCACTTTTGGGCTTTTACTTTTTGTTGTGATATCTCATTGTGCTCTTTATAATTGATTTGGTCATTGTTGAGATGCTTGTTATTAATATAAATTGCTTAATCATGCTCAAAACTGGTTTTGACATTGCTATATGATATATGACTTTATATGATCTAGATAGCTCTACTAAAAAATATGGCTTAGTTTCTTTATTTAATCAATGCACAATAACTTGGATAATCTACAAAGCTTCTTAATTTTTACTCTCAGTGCTCCTTCTTATAATTATTCTTTCTTTGAATTTTCTTGATGATTACATTGCCAAAGGAGGAGAGATTTGGTGTGCTTTGTGAGAAATTATAGAGAAATTAGAGAGAATGGATAGATATTAGAGAAATGTGTTAAATTTGTCTCTCTTGTGTTGAGGGGGGAGAGTTTTTGAAGAGATCTGAAATTTGTGGCTTAAAATGCTTTTTCGGCTTCAGTTCTTCGCTTATATCTATTTGAAGTTAATTCATCATGCTATCTTGAGGTGTTGTCAATGAATTCATCAAGGGGGAGATTGTTAGACCATGTGGCTTTGTCTGGGTGATTTTGGTTATGAATAATTGACAATGGTTAATTTGTGATGAATAATTGACGATGTTGTTTAGTGTTACGTGAGAGACCATGTGGAGGTGACCCCATATTTGTGATGAGTAATTGACACTTGTTCTGGAAAGTTTGAGTTTGTTTTGTGTGTTTCGTGCCAAGTCGTAGTTTAGCACAGTCGGCTATGGTCGGTCTTGGTTAAATGCGGTTGGACGTCCTTGGGACGCATGCTCTTCTATTTCAACTGGTCGTAAGGTTATTTCGTGCTTAAGTACCTTCTAATGATGCAAATGTATGATTATACCGTATTTCGAGCGGTGCTATGTAATGTTTTCGTGTCTGTGATGGTTGCATGACTTTGAGGCTAAGTCGTGGTGAGGCATGAGATAGCCGGACTAAGCACGGGCAGTGCTGAGGTCGAAGTGGTCGAGAGATGCCGAAGACGGCGAGGGTTCAAGGTGGTTGCAAGGCTTGGACAACAAGAAAAGAGGAAGCTTCCAGGAAGGTGCAGGAGTGACATTTTGGTAAAATGCGCAAGACTGCAAAGTAGAAGCGGATTTGGTTGGAGATAATGGGTAAAGAGCTAAGTTGTTGGAGCTAATGGGTAAAGTAAATTGTAAACCTGGTAATTTGAGTCTATAAATAGGAGGGTTGTTCCCAGGTGGAGGTAGGAGTTTTTGCTTTTGTCCCATTTGTGTGACAGTCTGGCAGTTGGTATTGAGTAGTTGGTTTTCTTTTGCATGTGTTCTGCTCAGGATGTAAGCCCTCGCATGGAATGGCTGTAGAATTCTTGTTAATGTAATCATTCATCTTTCTGAATCCATTTGAGAAATCTTGTGTTTGAGATGTTATGGTTTCTTGTATTTCTCTGTGTGTTTGCTTCAGTTCTTTCTTTTTCGCTGCTCTTTGTTCTTCTCTGCCTCTTTTGGTTTTGAGTTGAATCTTTGATCAAGTAGCTGCAGAATCATTTTGCTTTGAACTGGGAATCGTCTCAAAGCCCCTTGGCTAGCTTATTCCTGAGAGCAAATATTTCAAGACCAGTGTTCTCTCCAAGAAATTGATCGCCCTCACTTCCTTTGTTTTCTAGATTTCTAGGGTTTACTGTTCATCGTTGGCAGAGGATTCTTGTGTTAGTGATATGCCCTAGAGGCAACATGGAGATGTTATATATATCACATACTATGTTTATGATGCATTACTTTGTTCCTTGCAATAGACATTATCATTATTGATCAATGAGTATGTGACTTATTCATGAGACTCTTAATGCTAAAATGTTGCTATCTCTAAATGATCCCTGATCATATATCATATGAGGAACAAATATGATTCAAAGATCAGCATATGTATTGATTGATGATCATGTCTCATGGATCATGGTATGGTGATACCAAATCAATAATATGGACATGTATTAGTAAACACATGTTGGATAGACCCGCCATGAGACACTGCAGAGATTCCATGTGTCATCAGTTGGTCTCAAGTAGTGTTTATGTAGAATCCTTAGACTTGAGATCATCATGGTTCCCAACATGCGTAGTAGCATATTTTGGGACTACTAAACACTACTCCGTAACTGGGTAGTCATAAAAGTAGTCTTCGGGTTTGCCATGAAACATGTAGTGGGATGTGAATGATCAAGATAGAATTTGCCCCTCCTTATGGGAGAGATATCTCTGGGCCTCTCGATGTAATGGATTATGAAAGTGCATGGCCATGCCAAGGTGATTGAGGAGTCAATCACAAGTTTATAATCCATCACGGAATTGAGAGAGTGATTGAGCTATTAAGAGGATGACACAGGTCTCGCCTTGAGCTCAATCTATATCGTGAGGCAAAGGGATTCGTACATGAGAACATTACAGGTTCAGCCGATATGATCTTTACGTATACTTTGGGGTTAATATGTCTTACTAGAGGCCGCTATTAACAGGGTGACCGGAAAGGCGTTTCCGGGTCGCGACCAAGTATACGTGAACCTACAGGGTCACACACTTAACGGGTTGGAACACTAATTCGAATGTGATTCGGATGTGGGCTCAATTCGGATAGAGATCCGAATAGACTCCTATTGGGCCTCGGTCTACAAGGCCCAAGTGAGGAGGTCTATATATATATATGGTGGTGAGGGGCTGAGGTAAACACACGCTTCTGTTAACCTCTAGAAAAACCCTAGCTGCCACCTCCCGAGCCAAACCCTAGCCGCTCACGAGTGCTAGTACACTCGTGATCGGCGTTCCAGCCCCGGACGTGTGGATACCGGTGGATACGCTGCTCGTTGCGGTGCTGATCGACATCAACAACCTACAGATTGGATCTGCTCGTGGTGTGGTTAATCACGTGGAGGAGACAACCTGTTCGGGATGGTCGGCTAATTCCACTACTACCTCGACGCGTGTGGTTGGATCGGCTTCTCCAACTCTTCTTCCGCTACGCTGCGCGTCTAGTGGTAACGATCCATGATCCCTCCTTAAGCATGATGTCCTTGTGTGCGTGGTAGAAAAGTTTTGTTTTCTGCTTTCGTAGCCTACGCGCATTCCTTTATCTTGTTCTTGATGTCTCGGTGAAAAGGTTGTTTTAGTCTTGTGTTTTCTCGATCTGAGGACATCTCTCTATTGTGATCAAGAGTCTCACGATCAAAAGATTTGAGAATCACAAGCTTTTTGGAATTTGGTTCCTTTTTAGGTTCAGCTTGCAGTAATTATTGTGCCTTTTGTCTTCAGTGGAGCATATGTTTTCAACCGAGCAATTGGAACTCGAGTTTTGGTTCTTTCGGGTGAATCGTCTCCTTCTGGTTCTCTGCTCTTGGCCAGATCTATTCTTCTAGGCTTTCCTGTTTAATTCTTCAGAGTTTCAGCCGAACCCTTCTCTTTTCTCTGCCTGTTCTTCTACCAAGATGGTCTTTTGATCTGAATTTCAATCCCTGAGGTTGGTCGGCTATTTTAGTTTGAGTTTCTGATTCACTAATCTGAGAAGCTCAGATCTCGTCTCTTCTTTTCTATGTTTGTTTCTTCCTTGCAGTATTCACTGTGCTATCTGTTTTCGGTCTACGGAAACAAAGATACAAAACTGAAACGGAAACAGACTCTGTTCCCGGTCAGACCGGCCGTGCCTTGGCGGTCAAATCGGTCTCACTTTGGCAGTCAGACCGGCCGTGGCTTGGCGGTCAGACCAGCCTTGCCTTGATGGTCATACCGGCCTTACTTTGGCAGTCAGACCGGCCTAAACACTTGCATTCGATTATCAGCTCTCTAGTCTGGTTCATTTCTCTAGTCTTGTTTTTCCTTGCTGTTTTCTGCTCTTATTCAGTTTCCAGTGAGCATTTATCTTCTTCCTTCATAGCTATTATAGCTATTAGAGAAGAAGTTTGTGAGAATACTTGGGGCGGTTTGAAGGCACCATTCACCCCCTCTGTTGCCATTTCGGTCCTACAAGTAGTATCAGAGCCAGGTTAGCTCTTCCTCGTAGATCTTAACCAGTCTATTGAGCCATGGCGACAGACAAGTATTGCACTAAGCCCCCTATCTTTGATGGGATCGGCTATCCCTTCTGGAAGAGTAGGACAGAGACCTACATACAGGCCGAGGGCGATGCCATCTGGAGAAAGGTCAAGACCCGATATGTGGTTCCTGTCGATGAGAACATCACAGTGGCAAACATGCCGGATGTTGAGGCGAATGCTAAGGCAAGGAACATCATAATCCAAGGTATGAGCCAAAACGAACTCGATCGCATCACTCATCTCACGTCGGCCTTCGATAATTGGGTGACCCTCGATGCTTACCATGAGGGGACTACTCAAATTAAGACAGTACGATAGGACCAGTACAAGCAAGATTACAACAAGTTTGAAATGCTTGCTGGAGAGTCCCTTGATGAGTGTTTTGCGAGGTTTCACAAAATTCTAAGTAACCTCAGAGCGGTCGGTCTCATGTACCCCGACTCGGACAACGCTCGATAGATGCTTTCGGCTTGGATTTGCGGGTTTGGGAGATGAAGGTGACCACCATCAAGGACACGACCGATCTTTCGACCTTGAGTCTTGACGTGTTGTGCTCATGCCTTAAGACTCACGAGATTGACATAGTCTCTCGCAAGTCGAAGTCGCAATCGATGGCCCTGGTCACTGATCCCAGTACGACTTCTGGAGTTCCTTTTGATGTTATCTCTGGTTTTTCTCTTGCTGCCCTTTGTGAGATAAGTGACGATCAGATAGAACAAATCTCAGAAAATCAATTAGCCCTCCTATCCAGAAAGTTCTCCCATGCATACAAGAGTGTGAGGGACAGAAAGAGGAGTGGGCCAGTGATTTGCTTTGAGTGTGGTCGCCTCAACCACATTCAGGCAAATTGCTCCAAGCTGGAGAAGGCAAGAACGATTACGGCGGTGTGAGCAAAAACGACTATACCAACAAGAACAGCAACAAGAAGCCCCCAGCTCAAGCCCAAGGCAAAGAGAAGAAGTACCGCAACCTTGGCAAAGCCAAGAAGCTTTTCCACCGTGTCCTCACCGCCTTTGACAACATCAACTTCAGTGACATGGAAGGATGGAGTGACGACGACGACAAGGATGATCAAGACCCCAAGGACGACGACGACTTCATCGGCATGTGTTTCATGGCCAACGAGACCGACATCAGCGACGACGATCTCTACACCGACTCCAATGAGGTAGGTCCCTCCTACGACCAGCTCAATGATGCTTTTCTCAAGCTAGGGAAATTTTATGCTAGATCTAGAGCTAGGGTTTGTGATCTAGAGAAGGAAGTAGAGAGCTTGTCATGGGAGCTTACTTCACTTAAATCTGCTCCCTCCCGTGATGAATGTGATGTATGTTCTTCTTTGCTTGGAGATATGGAGAAGCTAAGGACATCTCATGATAGTGTTAGTGTGCTTAAGGTGGAGAATGTTAGTCTGCTTGCTGAACTAGAGATGACTAGGGTAGCTTCTCTTTCATCTACTGTTGAGATTATTTCTTGCACCTCATGTGAGGATAAGGACAATACTTTTAGAGGCCTTTACACTATGCTTCTTGATCTGCCTGAAACATGTGAAAGCTGCAATAAACTTGAAAAATGAACTTAAAGAAGGTAGATCATAAAATTGCTAAATTACAAACTTTCTTGCTAGAGCCCATTGCCTCTTGTATAAATTGTCCCAAATTGACTGTTGAACTTGAATCTGTCTCAAAACAGTTTCAAGAAATGATTGACCACAACAACAACTTGGCTCAATATGCGTCTAAGGACCCTGTTAGCTCACCATGCAATAACTATGAAAAACTAAAGTTGGAACTCGTTGCATTGAATGAAAAATATGTGAAGCTAACTAAGGACCTTTTAGAGAAGCCACAATCTGGTTGTGATGTGAGTGTTATTGTGGGGGAGGAGTCTAAGGAGATGGTGGAGACGCTTAGGCATGAGGACCAAATGGCTAGAAGTAGGACTGTCCCTCTTGTATCTTGCGAAGCCCTCAAAGTTGAGGCGGCTGTGCATAAGGAGAGACATGCACATGCTATTCGTTCTTCTGCTGTTGATTCCTCTTCCTCTCCTTCTGCTGTCTCTTCTTCCCTCTACTCTTCTTGCACCTCTTTCTTTCAGGAGTGCCAGTATTTGTAGAGGCAAGAAGAAGCTGAATCTGATTCTAGACAAGTCCAAAATTTGCAAGTTCAATCAAGGTCCAGGATACAATTTTTCTGAGGATGTTAGGAAGCATCCACCTGCTGTTCTCAGACCCATAGCAGCAGGTGTGATCGAGGTCAAGCCCAGAACCAAAAAGGTTGAGTTCAAATCTGCGGGCTTTGTCTAAGGGATCTCTGAAAGTAAGGTGGTAACACCTGTCACTTCAACCTCCCAGAAGGCGAAGTTTCATTGTACCTTTTGTCAGAAGGATGGACACAGGATCGAGAGATGCTTCAAGCGCGCCAAGATCGCGCAGAGAGATCGTGTTCGTGCTCCTAGGGCTATTTAGGGTCAGCCCCAGACTTTGAGTGCACCTATGACCAACACGTCTAGGGTTGACCAATTTGAGGTGTTTAGGCAGAGTCGAGGACTTGGTTTCTCTGATTTTCATCCTCGATTTGCCTCTGGTCGTGATATCCGCCGTCCTGAGGATAGATCTCGTTTTTCCCGTCAAGATAGCTACCCGCGGCGAGATCAGCATGTTGCTAGTGCTCCGACTCGCTCTTCCATAATAGTCAAGCCCAGCAACAAATTCAGGTCTGCTCATAGACCTTCTAGCTTTCTGAGCGGCGGAGAGCATAGGGTAGTTAGAGGCCAGTCAAGCATGACTACTTCTTCTGCTCGTCGTGTGACTCAGTATTGGGTTCCAAAATCTCTTTTGATTTATCCCAGTACTGAGCCATCCCTCTCTTATTGACTCAGGTTCACCGGGCTGGGAAGGAAGAGGTATGGCTTGTGGACTCTGGCTGTTCTCGACACATGACCGAAGATTCCCATTGGTTCTCTTCCCTAGTCCGAGCTCCAGGTGATGAGACGATCACTTTCGGAGATGCCTCATCTGGGCGAGTCATCTCTAAAGGTACAGTGAGAATCAATGATTCTTTTATTCTTAAAGATGTTGCTTTAGTGAGTAAGCTGCAATACAATTTTCTTTCTGTTTCTTAGCTTACCGATGATAATTTCGAGGTAAGTTTCAAGAAAAATGCTTACAAAATTCTTGATTCTTCGGGGAGTCTAGTTTGTGGGATCTCTAGATATGGGAGGATCTTTCGTGCTGATTTTGTTGAGTCTTCTGGTGATCCTCTCATGTGTTTAGTTGCTTCAGAGTCCCGTGATCTCTCCTTCTGGCATTGAAGACTTGGTCACATCGGCTTTGATTATTTGACTCGAATTAGCGGCCATGATCTCATTTGTGGTCTGCCCAAACTCAAGATGGTCAAAAATATAGTTTGTGATCCCTGCCAGCATGGCAAGATGGTTGCTGCTTCTCATCCTCCAGTCATTGTGACTATGACTGATGCACCAGGACAGCTGCTTCACATGGACACAGTTGGTCCAGCTAGATTACAGTCAGCAGGAGGGAAGTGGTACGTTCTTGTTGTGGTCGATGACTTCTCGAGGTTCTCTTGGGTGTTCTTCTTAGCCTCGAAGGATGAGACGTTCAGTCATTTTCAGGGTCTTTTTAGTAGGCATTCTGTTGAGTTCCCAAGTGCCTTACGAGCGATTCGCAGTGACAATGGCATGGAGTTCAAGAATTCCTACTTTGAGAAGTTCTGCGATGAGACAGGTGTAGAGCATCAGTTCTCTTCTCCGCACGTCCCCCAGCAAAATGACATCTTGGAGAGGAAGAACCGTACCTTGGTCGAGATGGCCAGGACGATGCTTGATGAGTACTCTACACCTAAGAAGTTTTGGGCTGAGGCCATAGCCACCGCGTGCCATATTTCAAACAGAGTTTTTCTGAGGGCACACTTGCATCGCATTTCTTATGAGTTGAGATATGGGCGAAAACTTAGTGTCTCTCATTTTTGCGTATTTGGTTGCAAGTGTTTTATTTTGAAGTCTAGGAACCTAGATAAGTTCGAGTCACAGTCTTGTGATAGGATATTTCTAGGTTACTCATCTTCTTCGTGGGCATATAGGGTCTGGAACTGCGAGTCTAGCAAATTGGTAGAGACCTGTGAGGTGACATTCGATGATGCCAGTCCGGGGACTAGGCTCGATATCTCAGGTTCAATAGAGCAGTCTGAGACCATCTTTGTGGATGATGAGGAGGATGGAGATGAAGGTTGCTTACCTGATCTAGTTCCTTCTCCCCTTGAGGTACCTGCCTCTTCCACCGCACCTCGAGGAGATCAGTCCATTCCTTCCACTTGTTCTGGAGCTAGTGGCTCTGATCCTACCTCGACAGCTCATGAGGTAGAGGCCACTTCTTCTTCTCATCCAGGACCTTCTTGACATATCCTAAATCATCATCCATCAGAGCAGATGATAGTAGATCTCTTTGAGCGTGCCACACGCTCAAAGTTTGGCCTGTCTCACTTCTGTCTCTACTCTGCCTTCGTTACCTCTTTTGAGCCCAAGGATGTAAGTCATGCTCTTTCTGATGAGTCTTGATTCAATGCCATGCATGAGGAGTTAGAGAACTTTGAGAGGAACAAGGTCTGGTTTCTTGTTGAGCATCCTAGAGGTCATAATATCATAGGTACCAAGTGGGTGTTCAAAAACAAGCTGAGTAAGGATGGGGTAGTCATTCGAAACAAGGCTAGATTGGTAGCTCAGGGTTTCTCCCAGGTTGAGGGTTTAGATTTTGAGGAGACCTTTGCCCCTGTAGCTAGGCTAAAGGCCATTAGGATCTTGCTTGCATTCGCAGCGTCTAAGAGCTTCAAGCTTTACTAGATGGATGTCAAGAGTGCCTTCCTCAATGGGTATATTGAGAAAGAGGTCTATGTTAGGCAACCTCCATGTTTCAAGAACTCCAAATACACAAACAATGTCTACAAGCTTTCCAAAGCTCTGTATGGACTTAAGCAAGCCCTAGAGCTTGGTATGAGAGGCTTAAGTCCTATCTGTTGGGTCATAGGTTTGAGATGGATAAGGTAGACAAGACCTTGTTCATTCGCAGGCATGACAATGATTTTCTACTCGTCCAGATTTATGTGGATGACATCATCTTTGGCGGCTCCTCTCATGCTCTTGTTTCCCAGTTCTCTGATGTCATGAGCACAGAGTTTGAAATGAGCATGATAGGCGAGTTGAGCTTCTTCCTTGGATTCTAGATCAAACAGACTCGGGAGGGTACTTTCTTGCATCAGGGCAAGTACACTCGTGACCACCTGAGACGTTTTGACATAAGCGATGGCAAGCCGGTATCAACTCAAATGGCATCATCAACTTCACTCAATCCAGATGAGGATGGTGAGCCAGTTGATCAGAAGGAGTATTGTAGCATGATTGGCTCTCTCTTGTACCTCACTGCCTCAAGACCGGACATACACTCCTTCGTGTGTCTGTGTGCTCGATTTCAGGCCTCCCCTCGCGTATCTCACCGCCAGGTGGTGAAACGCATCTTACGATTCCTTCGAGCTACCATAGACTATGGTATCTGGTACTCTTCTTCATCCGTCTTTCTCTCAGAGCCTACTCCGACGTAGACTTTGCTGGCTGTAGGATAGATAGGAAGAGCACTTCTGCCACTTGCCAATTCATTGGGACATCTCTTGTCTCCTGGTCTTCTAGGAAGTAGTCCAGTGTTGCACAGTCCACCGCAGAGGTCGAGTACGTTGCTGCTGCCAGTTACTGCAGCCAGATACTTTGGATGGCTTCGACCCTGCGGGACTTTGGGTTAGTTGTAGATAGTGATCCACTCTTTTGCGATAACACTTCTGCCATCAACATTGCAAAGAACCCAGTGCAGAACTCTCAGACCAAGCACATTGATATAGTGCTCCAGTTTGTGGAGAGTGACCACCAGTTGGCCTATATCTTTACCAAGCCTTTGGATAGCTCTAGGTTTTTAACCTTGCGGGGAGAGCTTGGGGTGGTCTGCCCTTATGGTTTATTGTGAGGGGAGCTACTTGCTGTTGTGTACCTCATTGCTTATCTGCTTCTATTTCTATCTACTGCATTGCATGAGGGTGCATTGGGTTAGTCCTTCTAGCATAGACTAGAGTGGTTCTTTTTCTCAGTTGCTTAGATTGCTTCCTCTCATCTTGTGACTCTAGGTTCCTGCTTATTAGTTGTCTCTCTTCTCACTAGATTGAGTTCACTCACTTCTTATAGGTCTGGCGAGGGTTGGGCCACCCTTAGGTAGACAGGGAATGTGTTTACTTCCTAGTGTGTTAGAAGACCAGCTGATAGTCCTAGCGTCATATGGGGTAGATGAGAGTCAGTCTGAGCCATAGTATTCTCCATATCTTATCTATGCTTTAAGGACTGCCTTTTCTGATTCTCTTGCCAGCTTCTTGTTTTCATTGGTTTGGTTCAGGCGGAGTTCTTTTGAGATTTGCTAGAACTTAATGTTGACATAACTCAACTTGAACTAAAAAGTACGTCACATACTGAGGGGGGAGCTGGATTTTCTTGCATTTTATGTTATTCTGTATTGTAATATAACTACATGGAGCCTTGATTATTATCCTCTTATGACATAAACCAGCTGCTTTACATCTTGCCATAATCTGTGCTAAATTGCTAGATTTATCATGACTTTATATGTATAGTCTAGTCTTTGCCATGGTAGGTTGATTAAAAATGCACAACTTGAATTAAATCATGTCATGTTAGCTCTTGAGACGAGTCTGTCTTTAGTTATCCTTTTATGATTCATGCCATGTCAAATAGACTGAGTTGAGTCTTGAATCTTTATTGAGTTTTAGAATGAGCTATGCTAGTTCCTTTATGAAGCATGAGTTATTTTTAACTCCTTGTTCTTGAACTAAATTCAGCAAAAGCAAAAAGATCTCTTTTGTGCGAAAAAACTGATCTCACCAATTCTTTCTCATGAGACTGCTTGTCATTACACTAGGCATGAACTCAGGGGAGGTTTGGTTGACCAAGATCATTTTCTTAAACTTCTAGCTTGGAGTGGTCGCATAAGACTTGAGATCTAGCACATGACTAAACAAAAATTTTGGTTGGAAATAACCATGCGTTTTTAAAAGGAAAAACATGTCAATAGTGCTAAATTTGCTTAATCACACAAAGATCAAGTACTTGAACAAATGATTCATTCTTGAACTAGTAGCACTCTAAACTGACTCAATACTAACTTCTTAGTTCCACTTAGAGTATTGACAAGTCTGCATCATCCTTGGATATCCTTAGCTAGACTATAATCTTGGATGACCTGACATGCTAGGAAAAATCAATTAGTTCTCAGATTATGACTTATTTGGTTTAACTTGGCTATACATGCGTGGTCATGATCTAGATAGCGTTCTATTATGTTATGGCTTGGTGTAATACTCAACGAATCATTTTGGATAATCTTTATGGCTCCTAATGCTCAAAATAAATACGATACAGTCATTTCAATCACATCATGCTCTATTTCCTTCCTTGCATCTTGATGATTCTATTGCCAAAAGGAGGAGAATAATGGAGAAAAAGCCAACCATTTAAAGGGAACTTTCTGGAGCTTTGGAGAAAAATTTGCTCTTTATGTTTTTGCTCTAGTGTTCTCTTCTGTCAACATGGTCTTGATTCTCTCTGTCCTTCTTTTAGGCCATGTGTGACTCTCTTTCAAATAAAAAAGGTAAATCAAACAAACTCAACTTTATGTTTTTCTGTATTTGTCAATATACTCATCAAGTGGGAGATTGAAAGACCATGTGGAGGTGACCCCATGTTTTTTATGAGTAATTGACACTTGTTCTGGAAAGTTTGAGTTTGTTTTGTGTGTTTCGTGCCAAGTCGTAGTTTAGCGCAGTCGGCTGCGGTCGGTCTTGGTCAAATGCAGTTGGATGTCCTTGGGATGCATGTTCTTCTATTTCAACCAGTCATAGGGTTGTTTCGTGCTTAAGTACCTTCTAATGATGCAAATGTATGATTACCGTATTTCGAGCGGTGCTATGTGATGTTTTCTTGTCTGTGATGGTTGCAGGACTTTGAGGCCAAGTCGTGGCGAGGCATGAGATGGCCGGACTAAGCATGGGCAGTGCTGAGGTTGAAGTGGTCGAGAGATGCCGAAGACGGCGAGGGTTAAAGGTGGTTGCAAGGCTTGGACAGCAAGAAAAGAGGAAGCTTCCAGGAAGGTGCAGGAGTGTCATTTTGGTAAAATGCGCAAGGCTGCAAAGTAGAAGCGGATTCGGTTGGAGATAATGGGTAAAGAGCTGAGTTGTTGGAACTAATGGGTAAAGCAAATTGTAAACCCGATAATTTGAGGCTATAAATAGGAGGGTTGTTCCGTGGTGGAGGTAGGAGTCTAGCAGTTGGTATGGAGTAGTTGGTTTTCTTTTGCGTGTGTTCTGCTCAGGATGTAAGCCCTCGCATGGAATGGCTGTAGAACTCTTATTAATGTAATCATTCATCTCTCTGAATCCATTTGAGAAATCTTGTGTTTGAGATGTTATGGTTTCTTGTATTGCTCTGTGTGTTTGCTTCAATTCTTTCTTTTTCACTACTGTCTGTTCTTCTCTGCCTCTTTTGGTTTTGAGTTGAATCTTTGATCAAGTAGCTGCAAAATCATTTTGCTTTGAACTGGGAATCGTCTCAAAGCCCCTTGGCTAGCTTATTCCTGAGAGCAAAGATTTCATGAGCAGTTTTCTCTCCAAGAAATTGATCGCCCTCACTTCCTCTGTTTTCTAGATTTCTAGGGTTTACTGTTCATCGTTGGCAGAGGATTCTTGTTCTTGATGTCTCGGTGAAAATGTTGTTTTAGTCTTGTGTTTTCTCAATCTAAGGACATCTCTCTGTTGTGATCAAGAGTTTTACGATCAAAAGATTTGAGAATCACAAACTTTTTGAAATTTGGTTCCTTTTTAGGTTCAGCTTGTAGTAATTACTGTGCCTTTTGTCTTCAGTGGGGCATATGTTTTCAACCGAGCAATTGGAACTCGTGTTTTGGTTCTTTCAGGTGAATCGTCTCCTTCTTGTTCTCTGCTCTTGGCCAGATGTATGCTTCTAGGCTTTCCTGTTTAATTCTTCAGAGTTTCAGCCGAGCCCTTCACTTTTCTCTGTCTGTTCTTCTGCCAAGATGGTCTTTTGATCTGAATTTTCACTCCCTGAGGTTGGTCGGCTATTTTAGTTTGAGTTTCGGATTCACTAATCTGAGAAGCTCAAGTCTCGTCTCTTCTTTTCTCTGTTTGTTTCTTCCTTGCAGTATTCACTGTGCTATCTGTTTTCAGTCTAAGAAAACTGAGATACAAAACTGAAACGGAAGCAGACTCTATTCCCGGTCAGACAGGCGTGCCTTGGCGGTTAGACCGCACTTTGGCGATCAGACCGGCCATGGCTTGGCGGTCAGACCGGCCTAAACACTTGCATTCGGTTGTCTGCTCTCTGGTCTGGTTCATTTCTCTTGTCATGTTTTTTCTTGCTATTTCCTACTCTTATTCAGTTTCCAGTGAGCATTTATCTTCTTGCTTCAGAGCTATTATAGCTATCAGAGAAGAAGTTTGTGAGAATACTTGGGGCGGTTTGAAGGCACCATTCACCCCTCCCTCTGTTGCCATTTCGGTCCTACATTACGAGACGTGTGACGTGTGTGCATGGACTGATGTTGGTCAAATTTGGACGAACTTGTGTCGAAAAAATATTCTTTGGTCTTTGCATATGCAAGTTGAGTATGGAGGTGATCATGGTCGATGACAAGGTGGACCGGGACTAGGATGAGGAGATCCGAGGTTTAGACGGTCAAGGAGGTCATGAGATGGTCGGGCTCATGTTGGGGCACATGAAGATTGAAGATCAGAGGTGGATGATGCGTAGAGAAGATACGGGAGGTGTGTTTCTAGAGGCTTCGACACGTGATGAGTTGCAAAGTCGGAAGTGTAAAACCTATGTTAGGAAGGGTTTCAAGTCCCTTGGAAATTAGTGGGCCAAAAGCCTAGTTGAGGTAAAAAGGCCCAGGCCCAGTTGGATCAGTTGGTTTAGGGTTTTGAGTAGAGATTGAATAGGAGTCTTAGGAGGCTTCATAAAAGGAATATATGTGTGCGGCGGACGGGGAGTACGCGTAAAAAAATTGTGATCGGCGGACGTCGGCCGAATCGGTGATGGAGTAGGAAAAAACAAGTAAAAAGAAAAAGAGCGTAGTGGCTGGATAGAAGGGAGCCACATGGATAAATAGTGTCTACATTTTTCAATAAAAGGTTGTGAGTTTTTAATTCACATATATTATCTCTTTTCCTGGTTTTTTGATTCCTAGGTATTATCCATGCATTGATCTCTATCTATATATTTTTTGTGCTTACATTCGTGAATTAGTTTGAATGAAAAATCGATTGCTAGATTAAAAGAAAAAACGTTGTTTCTGCTGATCGATCGGAATTTTTATTCGGCGCTACAGTACCCGCAACGGTGTTTGCTACATTAATCACTAAGTAACCAAGAAATTTTTTTCCCTATTTTGTTTTCTGTTTTTTTATTTTGTAGATTAATCGATTAGAAGATAGAAAATTTGAGAAAAAAAGCTTTCACTAGATGTTGCAATCATTCACCCCCTTTAATTACCCTCGACGATCCTACACTTAGTAATGTTGAAGTTGAATCACTTAACTCCTATATGATAGACACACCATATAGGATGAAAACACATATAAACACATGGGAGGGATGGACTCACTCCAACCATCTCAAATGTTTTATTCATAGCACAACTATTTATATAGAAGATGAACCTACTAACTAAACAACTCACTTAACGCACAAACATCCAACAACTTGACTGATTCTTTTGCTAAACAACCTAACCAAGCAACTAATTCTACTAACAAATATGCATGAGCTTACTCACCACTAACCCCTAAATGCACATACTAACCACTTCATCTCACACGATTTATGTGTACACAACAAACTCTTCGCCACTTTAACTGCCTAGACTTCAGAGTATGCACTTCGTCTCACACGATGTGCACCACACACTAACTCCTATATGCAAGCACATGCAATTTGACTGCTAACACATACATAATCAAACTCAAAGACACAACGTGACAAGATTAATTCCAACATTCTTTCCTCAATCTTGTCATGTGAACTCATTGATACGGATCACCCACACCTCCATGCCACACACAACGACTGACTCCTCTGCACGATGCCTTCACAACATCGATCTTTGGTTGGATCTTCAGCGGCCACGCACCGCCATCGCCTCGTAGCAGTTAATCATGCCGACTCCTCCACCATCAACCTTGCTCCGAATTATCACCCAATGGTTTCGCACCGTTGCCTTCTTGTAGCAGCTTCACACTTCCATTGTTATAGTAGCAGTATCGCATCGCCATCGTCGTCTACATCACACTGACTTCTTCTCGCAGTGGCATCGCACCGCCATTGCCTTCAGCATCACACTGACTCTTCTTCTCAGCAGCATCGCACCGCTACCTCCATGAACATAACCTCACACTGCCATTCGTGGCCTCCACTACAAGTGCGCCATCACAGCAGCCTCTCATTGCTAGCCTCCATGTCGCTATGTCGCCGGTATCGTCACTCTTTGACTTAGCACTGGACGGCATCATCTTTAACATGTCCATGGGATCGAACCGCGCTCTGATACTAATTGTTGGAGTTGAATCACTCAACTCCTATATGATAAATACACCATATATGATGGACACACATACACACGCAAGGGAGGGATGGACTCACTCCAACCATCTCAAATATTTCATTCATAGCAATAACTATTTATACAGAAGATGCACCTACTAACTAATCAACTCACCCAATGCATGCACGGCCGACAACTTAATCGATTCTTTTGCTAAACAGCCTGACCTTTTGCTAAACAACCTGACCAAGTTACTAACTCTACTAACACATATGCATGAGCTTACTCGCCACTAACTCCTACATGCACATATTGACCACTTCATCTCACATGATTCACGTGTACATAACAAACTCTTGGCCACTTTAACTGCCTAAACTCCAAAGCGTGCACCTCATCTCACACGACATGCACAACGCACTAATATCTACATGGAAACACATGCAACTCGACCGCTAACACATATATAATCTAACACTTGATTGAAGTGATTATATGGATTAAAGCATGTCAGGCTGTCTCAAAATCACAAGTGTAGTAGAGGGATCTGAATCAGAGTCATGAGAAGTCAAAGAGCCAATATGAGCTAAGATTATAAGTTAGGCAACAAATATTCTAAAGAGCTCCGAAATGACTCACTTGAGCTAAAGGCCAACTTGAGCATTGCAATTGACTATATCAATGACTTATTTTGATAGAGCAAATCCTATACTAGTAGCCATCTATAATTGCCCCCAAGCTTCAATTCAGATTACAATTCACACTTGAAAGGTCTATCGAAGTCAAGTAGGTCCTAAACTAGGAGCTATCAACAATTGCCTTCTGAGCTTCAATCAAATTATAACTCACATTTGTGTAGTCTATCTTAGTAAGGCAAGTCCTAGGTTGAGAGCTATCTATAATTGCCTCTTGGGATTTAACCGATTTGAATTAATTTCATTTAGTTAATCTGATTTATCTCAAGCCACTATCATCTTCACATTGTTTAAGGCTCTAGTGAACTTGGTGGATAGAAAGGCTAGGTCATTCTCAAGAATCTGCTCAAGCTGATCATCAATCATAGCATGTAGGCAGACAATGAGAATCTAGAAAAAGTAGATTCAATTGAGCCAGAAGAGCAACTCTTTGCAGGATCAGTCACAAGTGCAATCAATTTAGACTTGTTCTTGTGAGAGAGCAAGTCGATCTTATGAGTCTTCAATCTTTAGTAATGCTTATCCATGTGAGCTTGCTCATGACAGCCGTGTCATTGATGGAAGTGACTTTCATCTCCCAAATCGACATGTCCAAGGATCCAAGGACTTGATGTGCATTTTTAGAGTCGGGATAGACTACACTAACATCATGCAAGTGACTGAGAATCTTATGAAAGCAAGCAAAGAACTCATCTAAAGACTCTCCAGGTCTCGTATCAAACTTTTGGTATTTGGTTTTGACACACCTATTTGATAGCTGTAGAGCCCTTATGATAATTAGTGAGAGTCTAACAGATATCATGTGCCAAAGTGAGATGAGACACATGGTTAAACTTATTTCTGTCGAGTCCCTGAATCAGGAGGTTTCTAGCCTTATTGTTTGTCTCCACATCGAGAAGATTTGCTAGGGTGATTTGATCATCGGCAAGGACAACCTAGGAACTCTTGAACTTTTCCTAGATGGTATAGCCTTGAGCTCGAATGTATGTAGCCATCCTCGCCTTCCAATATAGAAAGTCAACCTCATCGAAGACAAGAGGCTTGGTGAAATACCTATCTAATGCAATGACTCTTAAGACCGGTTAAGATCTGTGAGGAAGATCTTAACCAGGCTCTGATATCACTTGTAGGACCGATGCTAACAATCAGATGGGAGTGAATGATTTTCAAAACTTTCCCCCTAAAGTATTCAAAATCTACAGTCGAATGACTACGATAGTCACTAAATTCATATCGCAACAATATATGTAGGCAAAACAAAGATAGCAACAAGAACCAACAAAATAGCTTCTTTCACAAGCCCAGTCAGAATGCTGTTGATGGGCCAATCTGACTATTGGTCGGTCTAATCGCTAGCCTCTGACCATATATCTAGGACCAGTTTGACCGGTCCCCTGTTCTAGACTAGAGCACCTCTCAGGGCAAAAGCTCAAATATCAAAAACTTGCACAAATCTTATCCAAACACTTTCAAGTTTTGCGTGAAACTTATTCAAGTTAATGGAAACCTAAGCCAATCAAGAAACACAAAGATCTTTGGCTAGGGTTCACCAAATAGAAGAGAATTGGATCTAGTTCACAAGCACACCAAAAACCCTAATTCTCATATTAGTTCTTGATCATGAGGATCAAAGACATGAAGTCTTCTAGATCTATCCTCACATGTCTTAGTAAGATAAACCAAGCAGGAGATTGGGATAGAACTCCCACAAACCTGAAATTAGAAATCTAGCTGAAGAGCAAAAACAACCAAGTAAAAACTCAAAGAAGAACATGATTAAGATAAAATTTTGACCTACTTCAGAGGAGGATAAAATTTACATGATCATGGATTATTACAAGGTGCAACTAAAGTACTACCCTTTCTGCTCTCAACTTCTCCCTCTCTCACAACCATGGAAGGAGACAAAGTAGTAGTACAAAACCTAACTCAAGAATCCTTGAGTCTACCACCTCCTTTCCTTCGCTCTAAATAACTAACACAACCCTTAATAGGTTCAACCCATTAAGCTTACTAGGAAAACCCGTCAACTCTACTAACACGGATTTTATATACTCATGCATACTTCTCAAAGCGTTTACAAGGATTAATCCACTAACACACTAATATTTGATCTACTCCACACAATCGACTCTCTATCCTAAACCTAAACCACCTCCTTTGTGCTTTCCCATACTGAAATTTTGGTGTAGACCTCAATCTGGTTTTGAGCATTTCCCAAAATGCCCCAACAAAGATTCTAGGCACCTCCCCTTGATTCTATCTTTATCTTCACCTTAATGTATGTTCACATGCTTTAACACGTAGTCTGTAGTCCCCAATGACTAGCCATCATGTTTTCACACATTTGGTCTCCCCCAAACTATCTCTATGTGCATCGGCCTCATCACTTGGCACACCACATGCACCAAGTCACCTCTACATAATCCTTATCTTATCTGTGCAATTGCTTTAGCCACATAGACTCACCCAGACTTACATGACCGCTTTATACCTCAACTCTCCCACCTAGTCTATTGCTGCCGACCACTACATTCTCCAAGTCACCTACACATCTAAGACCAAAGAATCGTCTCGAGCACAAGTTCTATGCACTTGACTCACATTAGTCAAAACAATGGCTCATGCAATGCAACACAACAACACACTAGCACCCGTGCTATGCACACTCTCATTCCACTCAACACGCCTCACTAGACTTCACACTCACTGGTCTTCACACCTAGCCGACTAGCTGATCTTCAACTAGCCAACCAACTAGTCACTCCATCCGATCAACTCTACACTCCAGTCGACCAGCTCTTGGTCGATTGGCTGACTTCTCCATGACCAGCTGACTAGTTACCAAGCCAGCTGACCAGCAACCAGCTACACATGACCAGCGAACAGAGCCGCCCGACCAGCGACCACAGCCATCCGACCAGCTCAGCTACACTCTATATATTTCTGAAATTGAAACTGAACTTTTGCAACTAAGTTTGAACTTCCTGATACTTTTGCAAAACTCAAACCCGACTCAAACAAAGTGATAATTGTTCATCATAAATATATTCTAGACCTAGTACATGGTCTCTCACGCTGTCTTGCAAAGATTCAATAAAGGATAGGCCTTATGGCTTCGTAATACCATTAACTAAATTCTTAATAAAAGGGAGTGGAAGATATATATTCGAGGGAAATAGTAAAAATGTAGAACTGCCTGAGTGTAATATCCCATAACTCCCTTCTTGAGGACTTGTGTATAAATAGTGAAAAAAAGACGTAAAAATAGGGTGTATGGAATTTTAGAGGATAGATTGGTTTCTGGGAATGAGATGTACTAGAAGTTAGAGTGGAATTAGGATCTTATGCTGAGATAAATAGAGATTGTGGCGAGAGAAATGCCCTTCGATCTCGGTGGCAAACATACTTCATCTGAGATCATTGGCTTGAACTCTCACTATGCGCGTCATGGGTAGCAAAATCTCTGCACTACTCCGCACGCTGGTCGATGGTGTTTCCCGCACGACACCTGCGCGTGTTGGCCAGTAACTCACCATGGTGCGGCAAGCGTCGGTTGCCTTCCGATTGTCTGCTCTTCACCCGCAAGCGAGGCCGGTTGCCTGCGTGCCGGCTGTGTCTACCACACGCCTTTCGTGCAAATGGAGCACGCCAAGGTTCAATGCGTGTTCACACTTTTGCGCGGGAGTGGCTGCCTTGGGCTGACCGCCGTCCCTCGGGTGGTGAAGCGCTTGGCTATAGGAGATTGATCAGAGCAAGGCAAAGGCAGAGGAAGAAGGGAATGAAAATTAGGAGGAAGGAAAATTAGGAGAAAGAAAATGTGATCTAGGTTTTCATCTCATGGATGACGACCTTGTTTTCCCTCTGGTTGATTTGTTTCAGTAGAGGTTTAATCGAGTTTACAAATAGAATTAGTAATTTCTAGTCAGGGGAAATTGAATAGTAGATCGATTTAATCGGTTGTACTGTGTACTATAAATTCGGATGTCTTATGGGCATAATTTGAAAATTTCATCTACTAGAAAGTTGTAGACAATTTCGATAGCTTTCTGTAGAATTTTTATTCATGTCGATTGGATGAGTAGGTTTTGAGTTATGAATCGTGTAATCCTGTTGTCTGGTAAATTTATCGGGTTTTGGCAGCATGTTCCAACCTTTAGGTTAAAAATAGTAAATAAACTAATTTGGGGGTTTGGTCTACATGAAAATTGTAGGTAATTTCGTAAGGATTCTAGATAGTCCAAGAACATAATTTTTTAGACAAGATGAACAGAAGTTATGAATTTTGGGAGACTGCTGTCCAAAACCGGGTTGCTGCTTGACACAGTCATGGAAAACATTATTTAGACCGATTTAATGGTAGAATTGAATTTTGGGCATAACTAGAAAGTGGTAGATAATTTACTTTAGATTTTAAAAATGTTATAGTTTATATATTTGCATGTATAGATTAAAAAATATGAAATTATTACGTCTGATGTCTAGAAGATGATAGATCTGTCTTCTGGGTTAAAAAACGGGAGTTTAGATGATTAATCTAAACATTTGATCAACTAGAAAGTTGTAGGGAATTTTGTATGGATTTCAGAACTGGTATGGCTTGCTATGTTCAATGTGGGAGTTGATAATTATGATAATTTTAGTGCCGAAACAGCAGGGAGATTGTTAAACCATCCTGGTCGTTGCAACTAGAAAGGTAAGTATACGGTAGAATGGTAACTCGAGTATTAAAATTGTTTTTTGATTGATTAAACACTTGCCATGATGATTTTTACTACTTTTATATTGCTTACATGCTTGTGATAAAATTGATGGTGATGTTGATGACTATGGAAGAATGATGAGTATATCAATTGCTAATGAAGAAAGATAATAATTATTCAATTGCATGTTGAGTATTCATGATAGAAAGATATGATCTATAGGAGTGGGATGAGGTCCCTATATGTAAGATACCAGCAATGAGGTCCCCATATGAAAAATGATAAGCAATTGGTCCTTGCACTAAAGAGTGCGGGCAAGAGTGAACACAATAGGTGTCACACTAATTTTACATTAGAACATAAAATACGTCCTATATTTATATACAAGATCTTTCAAAAAATATATCTTATGAACTTAGACGCAGAGAGTACGTATAAGGTACTTCTTCCGTTCTTTTTTACTTGACGTTTTTGACTTTTCATGGTCTCTGATATGCGACTCTGACTGCTGTTTTTTATAAATTTACACTAAGATATACTATAAAATTATAATATTATGAAAGTATTTTTAACAATAAATCTAATGATATAACTTTCGTATAACCAATCTAGATAGTTTTAGCAGTTAAATTTTAAAATGCTTAACAGCACGTATTCTAGAAAGTCAAGTAAAAAAACGGTGCAAGTAATTTTCTACATTAAAAATTTCATATATGTACTTTTTTTCGAAGGAATGCAGTTGGCTATCATGGATACACATACTTAGGTCAGCAACCGAGAGGTTATGGGATCAATCCCGGAAATCCATAATAAACCCGCTTAAAAGACTGAACGTGAACTGTCATAAATCGTCTTTGGGAACTGGGACGGTACCACACCATTAGAGCAAGGCTAATAATACAGCCTTCAGCTGATTGTATGGACACTTACAGCCCACTTATCAGCCCATTCATATAGTAGTTTACAGCCAGCTGAAGGCTGTATGACCCACCCCTTTCTCTCACAAAGTTTCTTGGTTCTTGTGCTTCAGCTGGCTGTAAACTTACAGCCCACCTCTCTTCTCTTTCCTTCTCTCTCTCCTCCACCTCAGCATACAGCCTACTAACAACCTCTTATTATACTTGCTCTTACCTCATTTTTAGCCACCCGATCGATAGGAAAATGGAAGGTATGGATTGATTGCAGCACCGTCGGAATGGCTACAGTGTTTTCCACAGAACTTATTGTTACACATCTTTTTTCAGTCGTGATTTTGGTATGTTAGGGACGCATATGATAAACCTACAGGTCTTTCATTCTAGGGATAATTTAATTATTTGCCACTCTTATGAGTAGGGTGGCAACAGATTTGTCACCCTGGCCCGTTGTCAGTGACTCAGGCGGCCCCGTATGTAAGTGAGAGAGGTAATTGGCCAATCTTCAGAGTGGCAAAAAGTTGAATTCCCCTCATTCTAGTGGGAGCACATCCCCAGCCATAGAAAGATGGGGGGATTCCGGCCCCCTCGCGAGGCCACGTCCACCCCGCCCGCTCCCTCGGCCGGCGCGTGTCGCCCGGTTTTGCGTACGGCCGGAGGAGGCACTTCCCCTGAGTTTTTCAAAAATTACGTACAGGTCCTTTTTCCTCGCAAATAGGTCCTTTTTCCTCGCGAAAAGGTCCCTGGTGGTTTTTTTGCGGCGAATTTTTCTGAAAAACCCCCTCCAGTTTGCAGGATGGCGCCCCGCGGTTTTCTAAATTGCGTACGGGTCCTCATTTCATTACATACAGGTCCTCAATTCTTACGAAAAAAATCCTTTAACTTTTTCGAAAATACGCATGTGCCATCGATTTTTTTAAAAAACTCCTCACAAATTATCGCATCTTTTACTTCGGTGCACACGGTGGCTGGCGCGGTGTGTCGCCGCGCCTATGCTGCTAGTAGGTTCTTATGGAAGGACTTATATCCAATACACCGCCTTTTGCGTGAGTATACTGGCGGTCTTATTGTTTGAAGGAAATTAGATCAGCACAAACTTCTTTTTATGTGCTCGACACACAATCTTTTGGCAACTCAGAAATAATTGAAGTTTGTTTTCTTTTGTAGGACCAAAAAGATGTTCATGATTTGAAGCGCTCCCCTATGTTGACAGAACATTAGTGCTGATTTGATCACCCTTATCCGTTGACAGTGCAGATGACCAAAGTTCGAAATGTCAATAGATCTGTATACAGGTAGTGCTCCAACTAGTTTCTAACTGTTGGCTTCTTGCTTAAAATGTAATGTAGCGACTGTTAGCGAGAAATTAAGAAAAATAAAAAAATGTGAAAAAAAGAAAAACACCGTTATATCTTCACGAACAATGCAAATGAACAAGGAAAAAAAGAAAAAACTAAAAAATGCTGAAAAACCAAAAAAACCAGAATTAAAAACCAATGTATTCTAGAAGCCAGAATCAGAAGCCGTACGCTCACCTAACTTAACCATTGATGTAAGGATATTTCCATAATTTTTGGAAGAAAGAAAGCAATTGTGCTCGTTTCGGCTTATATAAGCCGGTTTATGCTTCTGGCTTCTGGCTTTTTAATTTCATCTTTTTCTAGTTTATTTTAGTTTTTTGGGGCTTTTTGTCTTTTGTTTTTTCATATTCCTTTATATTGTCTGTGATAGGTTAACTTGCTTTTTCTATTTTTATTTTTTTTAAATTTAATTGCACCAAAAAAACCACCAACAGGTACAAAAAAAACTATAAGCTAAAAAAAGCCCAACTGAGCGCCCCAGTCTTATCGAGTGTTTCATGATTTTTTTTTCAACAAAATTCTTTGTAGAGAAACTTACGGCGCTGTAAAAATTTTGTCCAATAGTTTTTTTTGCATCTTTTACAACCACGCCAGTTATATTTAGTTTCTAGTTGAGATTAAAACGTTCAAAATATTAATAAATTAGGTCTGTTCTTTTTGGATTCGGCTTATGACTTTTAACTGCGGCTTATGTCTTTCGAACTGTTCGTGAGAGAGGCTAAGAAGTAACAGAAACTCGTGTGCGGTTTTGGCCGATGTAAATGAAGTCACCGTAGTATGTTCTATAATTAATTTTTAGATTCTACTTTAAAAGGATATTATGTTAAAAAGTTAGTTACCGTAGATAAGTTAAAAAATAATTTTTGAAAGACGAAAAAATGGGCACTACCATGTGGAGCAGCAGGTCGTACGCAGCAGGGGCCAGCCAGAGACGAAGCACCAGCTATATACGGCCGTCGCAACGTGAGGTACATATTAGACCATCCGGTATCGGCAACCTAACAAATTCGTTTTTAATTGGTTCGATTATGTCATATTATCGATCCTAGTCTCGGGAACACGCCGGCAGGCAACATTCTAGTACCGTGTGGCGTGTGCCACTGGTATCGTATGGAGCTAGCCCATTTGTTATCGACTTAAAAAGTCTCTCTTCGTTGAACAAGAACGAAGTTGCACACCTAGCTAAAAGCTTTTGGAAACTTCGCATCGCATGCATGTGCCAGCCTATCTCTTATCTTCATCATGCTTACGCATATCTCTGGTCGACAAGAGTCGGCATCATGGTGAAATCACACGGCCCCTCTTGTCCCCTTAGCGCGCGTTGCAGCTGCTTTGCACCCTGCTGAACGAGATAAGCGTTATCACAATCGCCTAACCAAAGTGTATGCTAACCCTGTACCACCTCACTTCAATTTATTAGCTAGGCGTCCTGGCCAGCTCCTGATAACAATATGTGACGTACCAATGTTGCCCAAAGTGTGCACCCCATTACCCAAAAAACATTCTGCCGAAAGAGTGCGGATGAGAGGTACCTATGGGTCCTAACATGCATTGTGTCAAGGAGGTTTAAGGCGAGCTTTCCAGCCTCAATTGTGCTGTGTGCGCTATAGCTAGGGCTATGTTGTGTAGTTTCTTGCATCATTTGGCTATCCATGGCCCTTTTATGATGCCAAATTATTTTTGCATATCTTGGCACACACTGCCTTATCTTCCTGGTTAGTGTCGTGTGATGCATGCTTGCATTTTCAGCACTATCGGAGTAAGTATAAAAGTTCTATCTAGGAGAGCAAATATCAGGATGTGTTGTTTTAGTGCCAAATTAAAATATATACTGTTACATAATGCAAATTTGCAGGCTATATACCAGTATACATTTATCCGCATAATTAAAAGAAATCTATCAAATTAAATTCATTTTGTTTTGTTTGAAACTTTTTGAAAAATTGTCATATTCTTTAATTGAAGTGAATCCTGCATTTTTGTAGTTTTAAGAATTTTCTGCAGGATCCTCTTAATTAAAAAGTGTCTCAATACCCTCTCAGAGAGCAAAAGGCTACAATATTCTGAAATTAACCCACTCGAGGACTTGTGCGTAATTAGTGTAAAGGCGATGCATGAAAACAGGACGGTTGAAATTTTAGAGAGTGAGTCGTTTTCCTAGAACGATTCATGCGGGAGAAGTTTGAGATCGAATCAAACTCGTGCCATGATAAAAAGGGATGTGGACAAGAGGAGGACCCAAAACCTAGTTGCCACACTCCAGTGTGAGGCATGTCAGCTGCCTGCCGCTTCACCTGATTGACCTCATTGCGTCATTTGCCCAGGTAGCGCAAGCGCGCCCACCACGTACCTATGTGTCTTGTCGTTCATAGGCGTGTGCGCATGAGTGCTAGCACCGCCAGCTGTTGCGCGAGGGGAAGCTATGCACCAGCCAAGGAAATCAAGGGGGGAAAGGAGAGCACAGGCTAGGAGAAAAGATTAGGAGGAAGAATGAAAGAAAAGGTGAGGAAGGGATCATGATTTTAGCGTTCTTCACCTAGGTAACGATTTGGACTTTTTCTCTCTAGTTTGTCAATTTTAGTAGAGATCAGAGTCAGGACTAGAAAGCGAATTAGTGCGTTTCACCTCAGGGTTTTGATTAGCAGAGTGGTTTGTCTACCATAGTTTTCGATTGCGATTTTGGGTACTATTTAGGTTTAATATGAGAATGTCATCTACTAAATAGTTGTAAAGAATTTTGTTGGCTTTCGTTTGAGTATTTAATCACATCAATTAATGGCTAGATTAAGAGTTATGATTTTTGTATCCTGCTGCCTGGAAAGTGGTCATCTTTTAGCAACACATGGTAAACAGTAGATTAAAATTATTAAATAGATTAATTAGGGTTTTTGCTGTACATGTAAAGTGTAGGCAATTGTATAAGGATTCTAGAGAGTCCATGAACAAGAATTTTAGTTGGGTAGAATATAAGTTATGATTTTGGGAAGACTGCTGTTCAGAACCGTTGTTGCTGGATGCAGTCGTGGGAAACTATTAAATTGACTTGGTAGATGGCAAAATGGAATTTTTGGCATAACTAGAAAGAGGTAGATAACTCTCTGTAGATTCTGAAAATGCTATGGTTTATAGTATTTGCATACATAGATTAATATATATGAAATTATTAAATCTACTATCCAGAAAATAATAGGGCTATCTTCTGGATTAAAAACCATGGGGAAATAATTTAATCAAGAGTTGTGGCCAACTAAGAAATTGTAGAAAATTTTGTATAGATTCCAGAACTGATGTGGTTTTCCATGATAGGGCTTGGGAGTCAAAAGTTATACTTTTTCTTAGTACCGGGATAGCAGGGGGTGACTGTCCAGTAAAGAGGAAGTATTGCGATTTTGGAAAGCGTGTAGGAGCGTTGTCATAACTTGTTTTGAGATTGGGTGTTTACTGTAGAAGGAGTAGCGTCTTGTATGTTGGGTGTTTACTCGTTTATCATAATTAGAAAAGGCAAGTATATGGTAGAATAATATTTAAGTATTTGAACTTGTTGTTATATTTAAATAAATAGTTGCTGTGATGATTTGTATGATTATAGTTGTTCTTGTAATACTTACATGTTTATAGCAGAATAATGATGATGCATATGGTAGAATAATAATGATGATGATTGTGATTAAAATAATATTATGTCAATTGATTAATGCTGAAAATTAACTAATGAAAGATATAATTATTGCATCGTATGTGAGCATTCATATTGCAAAGAGGTAACCTATGCGGCCCTCTAGAGCCTACTTTGTATGGCGACCCACGTGGATGGGTAGAGAAATATCCACTTCGATAGGCATCCCACGGGAGTAGGGAAAAACCTATTTCGATAAGCACTCCACAGGAGTGAAGTTGAGACCCTGTATGAAAAAGATACGGCAAAGATGGTTCATTGACAGGTGAACACTTAGCTATACCAGTATAAGCAAGAGAAGTAAAGACATGTGCATTACATTTATGAAAAGAGATACGGAGACATATGTATGGAACTTGATGAGAATGGAAATGTGAAAATGAAATAATGGTGAATAGATATGAATTCTTAATATAATACTTACTTAGTTTATTATTCTATTGGGTACTTACCAAGTCATGGATTCACCCTTACTTTATTGTTATTTCAGGTGCTCATTGATGATGACATACATGAATGAAAAGTAGCACAAGTTGATATTGCACTTAATAGGTCTTTCTTTTATTTAGTGATTATTTATTCATTGCTAGAAATAAAACTTGCTATGTATGCATTTGTTAGATGATTAGCGAACTCTTTATAGCACTTAATGTTTTTACATGGTTGATACTTGTTAATTCCTTTTGGTTAAGTTTATTATTGATTCAGATTATTGTTAGTTGGTTTATCTTAATGTCAATCAATGATTTTTGTATTGCTAAAATTTATATATTCATGGGTATATTGTGAAATTATACTTGTGGTCTAATTGTTGGTAGTTTGTAATTGATGGTTTAAATTAGTAATATTTATAGTTATGAGTGACATTCTGAGCTTTTGTTAAGCCGGAGTGTTACAAAAGCATAGTTCTTGAAGTAGCATGTTGAGGTTGAATTTGCGATCACCAACTAATACTCCATATACTGCTTTACAATTTGCATAATTTAATTAAGTTTTCGGAGAAAAACTTAGGAGCGCTACTCTTTAATTTATTATAAACAAGAATTGTTTGTCATCTTGGATTGTGATCATGGTCCGATGGTTGTTCGGCCCCATAATCTCTTGCCTGCATCATTGTGCAATTTCAACTCAATCTACGTCTTTATTCCGGAGAAAATAGAGATATGGGAGTGGTATGTGTTTACTACATTATCTCCTATACATATACTCCAGTTTTTTGCCGAGAGATAGTCGGTGCATGAATTAGCTCAACATAGATTGATTTGGTTACTGTTTTTCTATGCATATGTTCTGTTGTTTGTCATTATTCGATAAAGAAGAGAATATAAACCTTCTAACAAGCAATTATAAATTGGCGCATTATAGACTGACAAAAACAGGCACCAATAAGCGCTAACTGGTGAAGGCAACACCAACAAGAAAAAAATATCCGTTTTATCAAGGAGAGCAAATATCTGAATATGTTGATTGGTAGCTAGTAGCCAGCTATACCATATACAAAATTAGGCAAAAGATTGTAGATTAATAAAAATTAAGGAAAGATAGACAAAACTGTTAAATCATATTAGTTAAGGGTTGGATAAATTTGCAGTTTTCCTTTCTTTTTTTATTACACAAAAGTAGTGGTTTCATAACCCACTACTACAAAACAAGCTATACTGGACACCTTACCACAGACGGTTTATGTGGAGCCGTTTGTGTTTTAATTATTACAGACAGTTCATGGCTAAAACCGTCTCTGAAACTATCACAGACGGTTAGGTTTAAAAGCTGTCTGTGATATACGCATTATCACAGCCGGTTTTTAATTAGAACCATCTATGAAACTATCACAGATGGTTTTTATTTACAACTGTTTGTATTTTGTCCTTTGTCGTATGAACTACAGAAGCTACTGAGACGAGAGACAAATTCAAGGCAAATTTATTACAAAAGTCCCCCAAAAAGAGATTTCCAGATCTTAGTCTTCTAGGCTTCATATGCTTCTTCTTTGACTTTTGGAATTGGAGAATCAGCCGCTGAGTTCTCGAATGCCGTGAAGATTGTCCTTACCCTCTCCACTTCCAACTCTAGCCTGGGCAAATTATTAGCATAGCCTATAATCTCAAAGAGGATGCCATGATAAGCTTCCTCAGAATTGGCCGCTTTTGCTTAATCGGCAATGTTATCCATATGTCTCTCCATTGCCGCAAAAGCTTCTTTCGTTTTGTGCATATTGCAGAGAAGAACGAGACTGAGGGCGGTTTCTCTTTCTTGAGCGGCAACAAGATACCTCCGTCGACGATAGATGATGAGGTCCAACTGACGGATGGAAGTGAGTCGAGGAAGAAGAGCAGGCGTGAGCGGAGGAGCTGCTCAAGACGTAAATTATTAGCCGCGTGTGTAAGGTTGCGACCGAACAACTCATGATGGATAAATGAGATGAAGGAGATCAAAAGAATATTAGATGCCATTATTGAGAAATCTGGTGAAGAAGATGAGGAAGAGGATAGTTTAGAAGAGCTGGATTAGAGCGCGCATATTTGAGTGTTATCACAGACAATTCGTATACCAAACCGTCTCTAATATTAATATCATAGATAGTTCGTATAAAAAACCATCTTGATATGTCTCTGATATGTGCATTATCACAGACGGTTTATATAACAAACCGTCTCTAATAATGACACATCACCGATTCGTGGTGCATTCCTCAGGATTTTGATCTCACTCGTCCATTCTCTCCACATCGAATGGCAGGCACCAGTTCCTCCCACCTGTTGAAGTATAAGTGAATTGTCCATCTTTCCTCATCAGCTTAAGCTTTTGGGTGAACTGGCTGGTGCATGAAACTCAATATGGTATCAGAGCCAAGAGGTCTTGAGTTCAAGACCTGGCTGACGCAATTAAAAAAAATTAATTGTAGTCCACTTCTATTCCACGTATTAGGCCTAAAGGAGCCTACATGTGAGGGGGAGTGTTGAAGTATAAGTGAATTGCACATCTTTTCTCATCAGCTTAAGCTTTTGGGTGAACTGACTGGTGCATAAAACTCAATACCACCGCTCGACCCTTATTAATTACTCCCCCTCTCCCTTTCCACCGGTAGTCATGTGTGAGTTCATCCACTAGCTTCCTACATCCCCCTCGACAACGCCGACTACCACCGTGAGCTAGCTCCTCCACCTCCTGTTGTGATACCACGGTGCACTGCTACTCTTAGCTAGTTCATCTACTCCTAACTTGTTCCTCAACGACACCGACTACCGCCGTGAGCTAGTACATCCGTTGTGACACTATGGTCGACTGCACAACACACTCTTGTCATAAGTGTCGTAAGAGTGTCTTGTGCAGTCTCACTGTCATGCTACAAAGATGACGCTATTGCCGCCTCTCCATTGCTGGTAATATCTGGCCGCCATCCGATGCCCTCCTCTCTCTTCCTTGATGGCAGGCGTCAAGGACATCGCGCGCTGCATCCAGCTTCTACTGTCTGTTAGGATCTCCAGTTCTTATATATTCTTGCTGTGTTAAAGAATTGGGTTCGTTATCGTATTATACTGTAATGGTGGATTCTAATCTTAATGGAAATGGAATGTGTTGTTGTGTTTGCCACTGTATTTGCTTGTTTTCAAAGAACATAGGTAACATTATTTCTTGAGGCTAGGCAAAAAATAGAAAAAAATTTAGGTATAGAATGAACTATCACAAACGGTTTGTGCTATAACCGTATATGAAGGACTATCACAAACTGTTCTATATACCAACCGTATGTTTTACTCGCCAATCACAGATGGTTGGTAACTAGAATCATCTGTGATGTGTGAGTATCACAGATGGTTTTTGGTTCGAGCTGTCTGCAATAGTTTTCTTCATAGACGATTCTAGTTACAAGCCGTCTGTGTTGTTTTTATCATAGACGACTTACAAATCATTTTTGATAACCTTCGATTATCACTGACACATAAATACAAGTGGTTCAAAAAACTGTCTGTGATGACAATTCCGAACCATCTGTAATAACCCTTTTTATAGTAGTGATCAGCTCATCCAAAAGGGTAAAACTATTGAGAAAAGATAGGCAATATAAACTCATATAACAACGCTCTCTCTCATGTCTAGGTTCCATCAGCTTATGACATAGATTTGGAGTGGGACTGTAATTATTTTTTCTTAAGATTGTGCCTACCAAGTCTCAAACTTAGAATCTCTATCTATAATACTTTGTTGAGTTGTATACACAAATCAATTCACTTTAAAGTTTGAAGTGTTGAATAAAGTTGGATGTTGTACTCAAATTTCACCCAGAAGCACTACTCTCTATTTTACTCTAAACAAGATTTGTGGTGTCGGATCGACATCTTGGATTACCATCGTGGTTCATGGCTATGTCCATCGCATTGTGTACGGTCAATTCACATCTCTATACATTTTGGAGAGAAAAAAGAGATGTGTGAATGGTGTACGTTTTGGACCATTTGGTGCATGAAACTCAACTTGCACGGATTTGGTTATAATTTAATTTCTAATCACACCTTAGCTTGCACTGTTTTGTCTTCATGATTATCCCAGAGAATATAAACCTAACCTTCTAACTTGCAACATGCACAAATTGCATGTAGTGGCTCACTAGCAAAAATAGGCAACACCAAGTCGCAACAAAAAGATTAAGAGCTCACTGCTGAAGGCATTAAGCTAATTAACAAGCATATAAAGGACATCACGTTCGTAGCCAAACCAACAGCCGCGCAATGCACTATCAAAACTAAACCAGTATTATCCCCTGTTACCGTACGGCTCTTAGCATTCGGATTAGCACGCGAAGGCGCGACGCTGCTGTTTCGTCACACTAGACCATGGAAAGTCTGGCTAGGCCCCAAGATAACATAGACCAATAGCATCTTACATTTTTATGCATGCAACCTAGCTACCCTTTTGCCGCAACTTTTTTGTTTTGGAACACAGCTTGTTTCGGCCCTACAAACACGCACTATTAATTGGCCCCGCTCGGTTAGGCTGAAAAGTTATGACTTATGGCTGAAATTATACTGTAGCTGATTGAAATTATATTGTAGCTGAAGATGACTTATTTGGCGTAATTAAATTTAAAAAAAATTAAAATAGAAAAAATATGTTAGCTCATCACGAAGGAAGAACTGGCAAAAAAGCTTAAAAATCAAAAGTTTAAAAAAAGATGAAATTTATTAGTAATGAAAAATAAACAAGAAGTCATAAGCTCAAGTTGAAATGAGCCATGGCCATAAAAGAAGAGTGATGTTATGCATGTAAACACCCTTATGAATTTTCTTTGGTAAGTTGTCGCTCATAAGTAGTCCCTTCAACACGAGAGCCCCACATTGCAACGATAGTCCGTACAAAATGTGTAAAGGAGGAGTATGTGCATGCATCATTTCGCTATCTTGGTCCGAAGATACACAATCTAAGGGCGCACATGGTCACCAAAAGATATTTTTTTCAGAGATCGTGGGTGCAATAATTGGTTATCTTAATTAAGTATCGTACGATCAAGAGGTCCCACGAACAAATACTGAAAATTCAACAAATAACTCAATCAACACGTTATCGGTATTTGGAACAACATGCATTGGCCTTGGAAAATTGTGCAAGGCCCCTCTCCTAAAGAACTCCATCAATCTGGTCCAACCATATATATTGGCCTTGCGATAACTTGAATCTATAGGAGTGTTTCATGCACCCAGTGCCTAGGCACCCATATCAATATCCGTTGATTTGCTTTGAGATTCGCAACATTTGATGTGGGTATCTTCATATACCCATAAAAAAGTATATTTGAGATGTCAAACTCCGAAAAAAAACAAATTCAACTTCAGTTTAATTGGTTTGAACTATTTTTATGGTATATACTCACTGTAGTCGCATCGACCTCAAAAGTAGTTCAAACTAGTTTATATTATATATATATATATTCAACATTCCAATCAATCCACACTTATATTATATTTGTTGACACCATAAGGGCACCCCAATGATCCTACGTAAGCAGTGTCTATAGTATTAATTAACATGCTATGTAGAATTAGCGCTGAGATAGATGAGAAATTAATGAAGGAAGAAAGAGAAGCAGTGTCTTATGCAAGACATTGCTTGATCACGCAATCCAACACGAAGGCATTAGTTAAGACATTTATTGGGGAGAGAAGTGATGTCTACTACATTAGGGTATCTCCAATGGTTATAGCTAGCAACTAACTATAAGACTTCCACATCATTTATATAGTACACACTAAAGCTAGCATTCTAAAGAACTATCTATAAGAGCATCTCCAATAGTGACTTATGAGCTAGCTCTAAGCATATTATTTCATATTTTAATAGAAGAGAGAGAAAAGCTATCTCTTGATCAAGAGCTAGTCTCATACACACATTCCAAGATTATGTGAGAGTGTCATGTGAGGCTATTTATGTTATGAGCTATGTGCTAAAAGTTAGTACTATTGGAGAAGTTGTCTTAGAGCTAGTAACTAGCTCATACTGTTGGAGATGCTCTAAGGATAGATATTTGATGCTTACATGCACACACAGAAAAGGACTATCATTTATAGAGGCTGCCTCGTTTTGCGTTATAGACTAGTGCTTAAGGAAGAGCTGACTTGGTTTTTTTGCATACTCTCTTTCCTCCACATAGGATATATGCTGATGTGTACATGCATATAGCTAGCTGACTCAGACCATTGGAGATGCCCTTACAAAGGTGTGCCACTGCATTAAACAATGCATTGGGAAGGGAATTAGAAATAAATATTAAATTACAGTATTGATTAATAATAGATATTGTGCATTGAAAGGATGATGTCTAGCCTGATGCCTATATGAGATCAGGGAAATTTTCACCGGCCGGTATGGGCCGATTTTCGGTTTTACTGGCTCCATCCTGTTGTGTACAAACCGGGCCCAAATATTTTGGTCCAATTTGAATGCAAGACCGGCCAAAACTTGCCCATTCGGAGTCAAGAGATCGAGAGGCTCGCAAGATTGCCAAAGTCTTGTTTTCAATGAAAATCCTGTTTTGAAATCCCTGTTTTCAGCACAGTCCTGTTATCAATTGATTTCTAAATAATAAACAGTGCTCAGATATCCCAGAACTGAGCAAGTAAACAGTGCTCAGATTACCCTGAACTGAACTGAACAAGTAACAGAAGGCTAACGTCTTGTTTTCATCCTATGCAGAGTCTTGCTTCAGAGCAATGCTTTTGTGACAGCACGATCTATGCAGAGCTTCCTCCTGCTGTCAAAGTTGCAATGGCTACTTTGTTGTTTCGGATTCCTCTCTATGTATATGAGCTGCTGCTTATGGACCTTTGGACCATTTGTTTATGTTTTGCACACTGAATTCTAAATGTTTGATATGTGCCTTACTGCCATCTGCATGCTTTGTGCTGAAACTGCTACTATGCCGGAGCGATCTGCCGGCTGTGAGTTCCGAATGCTTTGCTATGTGCTTATCTGCATTCTTTCTGCTTTGCTATGTGTCTGAAAATACCGGCTGATTTTTTCCTCGATTTTTCACTAATTTTCAGCCGATTTTCAGCCAAATTCGGCCCATATTCATTCAAAATTTAAATTTTTTGGCCCGAAATATTCCAAAAAACCGAAAATCGGTTTTTCCGGGCCAACTCCGGTAAAATTTCATAACCAGTTTTGCGAACCCTATATGCGATGGCAATCTATAGACATTGCTTTGTAAGTGTCACCATTGAAAATGCTCTAATCTTAAAACGCTTTTCCATAGAGGCTTGCATTTAATTTGGACTACATATACAGATATTCTAGTGATGTCATTTGTACTGTTTAATCTGATTAAATACCCACTGGGCATAACTAATGACTTATGACTTCCTTTTTGACAATAAGTTTCAGAATCGAACCCCAATTGCAAAAGGCCGTTAGCATCGATCCCTGCAAAACATAAACATAGTAGGTATGGACCGAATGGCATATAATGTACTTTTGAACGTTGACTTCCAACGATCAAAATTCCGTGAGCTTAAAAAAAGTGCTACCAAGAGACGTCCGACCAAAGAATGTTTCAGGCATTATGTGATCGATGATACAAACATGGATGACATTCTTGATCGTGGAAAAGTGGTGGCCTACATTCGCGCGTGTACTAGCTACTAGACCACTGAAGGTCTGAAGCACGCGTCGTACTTCCTTCCATCTGAAGTGACACATCCAGAGGCTTGAATTCCAGATGCTCGAGATGCTTTCAAACAAGAACCGTGTTCCATGTCCATTCACGGAATCATGGTTTTCTTGACCAAATTCTATGATGATACCACGCGTAATGGCTTCTTCCAGAGATATTTGTTAGGCGTGGAAAACGGTAACAGGTAATTCGTTTTATCTGATATTTGTATTCGAGAAAATGCGAATGTGGTAAGCAAAATCCGTATTCGAAACTGTTCGTATTCGTATTCGAGACTATTCGATCTGTTTCTAGAACCCATAAAAAATCCGTATGAATTTTGTGATTCAAAATTTGAATTTATGCGGTTTAAAACCGGTAACCGGTCAAAAATCGGTAAAACCGTTAGGAATCCGTTTTATCCGATATTCGCATCCGAGAAAATCCGTATTCAAAAATATTCGTATCCATATTTAAGAATATTCGAATTCGTATTCATATTCGTTTTAAAAATATAGATTTGTATTTAAGACTATTCGATCGTATCCGATCCATTCCCACCCCTAATATTCGTGGCCCTAGGATTTTTGTACTTTTAAATTATGAGTAGCATCCAATTCTCTCTCAAGAAAATGTACCATCCAATTCAACACGACTTCCCGTTATTTAATTCCCCAAAAGATTAGGATTCGTTGCTAATTAATTAGACTAATACGATTTCAGTCATAATCAATAACTGGAAATATACCAGCCAAACTGTTGGACTTCGTTTCAACCTAGATCGATCTTAAACCCACTGTTAGATATATAGTTAACATTTTATAGCGCTCTTCATATATGTTGGAGTAGGGTTTACACATGCGGAGAAGTATTTAAGTGCAAGATCTCTCGAGGTGCCCCACGGTGCCCCAAACCCAAGATCTCCGCTCGTTTCGGCTTATTTTTCACTATTCATAAATTTCGTCTTTTTCTGAACTTTTGTCTTTTTGTTGAGCTTTTCTGCCGGTTCTTTTTTTCCCGTATTTATTTGTATTATACGTAATGTGCTAACATATTTTTATATATATTTTTAATTTTTTAAATTTAATTACGCTAAATAAGCCTCTGTCAGTTACAGTGTTTTTCAGCCAGCTACAGTGCTTTTCAGCCATAAGCCACCAAAAAAATCCCAAATGAGCACCACCCGGTGGATCTTGCTGATTATTGATACGATAGGATTTTGCCTATTTCGTCTGTCCGTACTTTAAGAAGCTCGGCCCACAAGGTTTAGGTTCTTGACCAGCCACTGGACGAGATTTGGATAAATAATTGAATTCAAATATAAGTAAGGGTAACTTAAGAGGGACATTTTGCAAACATCTCAACACAAATCAACAATTCATCTATGTGGAATTCTACCTCCTTTTGTCATTGACGAACTGGGCCTTGAGTCTATGCTAATTCATCTCATTGGTCGTCTTTTAAGTGATGCCGTACACGATCTGTAGAGGGATTTAACCAAGTGCACGCAAGCACTAATGCTTTTAAAAGTAGTTAAATACAACAGGCTAGGATCTGCTTATTTGAGCTTCTGCTTTTAACTTCTAGCTTCTTAATTTCGTTTTTCGCTTTTTTGGTTATTTTGGGTCTTTTTTTCCTTTATTCTTTTGTATTGTCCGTGATTATATAACTTTTTTATTTTTTAAAATTCAATTACATTGAAAAATCTATCAACAGCTACAATATATTTGCAGCCATTACAATGAAAAAACTATAAACCTAAGCTTTTAAGCTCAAATAAGCATCTACTAATTCATCTCATTGGTTTTTTGATATGGGGAGGGGTCCAGATCTTCTCAGTGAGGAACTATGGATAATTGATGTGAAGTAGATGATATCGCTAGTTGAACACTCGTGCCAATACACGAACCCTCAACTCTTCAAAATACGTCCAAAACACACCGGATAATTATTTGTCGCGAGACCACAAACGACGAACGCCAAGTCCCCAATTCCCAATGGAACGACGGCTTGACCCTGAATTGCAGAATAAACAAAGGATCGCCTAGTTCTTTCTCAACGTCCTCGCATGAACTCTGGTATTGAAAGAACAACCAATAGCTATGTTTCAATCTTATGCAGAAATTGGTCTCCCGGATACAAGGGAGGGGCAAGGGTACTTATAGCGTCCTCCCTGACTCGCGCATGGCCTAGGGCCGGTTAGACATGCCGAATCATATTCTAATTCGGTTAAGACCCAACAACACACAAAAAGGAAAACTTAACTTAAACCGTCACATTGTTTCGGCCATAGCAGTGCGACCGTATGTCTTCTGAAGCTGGGGCCATACCCATTGTATAGGCCTTGGAATAAGCTTTCCAACAAGTTCAAGAACACCCCAATCGGACTCCGTATGTGAAGTTATGGCCTTTTTATTACAGGTCTGTTGGGCTGTCCCGAACTAAATCCGAATTGAACTCCGAGTTGATACTGAGATGAATTTCGGTTGGTCTTGTGGAAGATCCGAATTGGACTTAAATTCTTGAGCTTTGCTCCTCTTGCTTGACCCACGTGAGCTTCTCCTCCATTGCTCTGGCTCCGGCCTCCCTCTCCTCCCTCACGGTTCCAAAGGCTTCACAATGTTCAAACCTGAGAATGCACAAAACATTTGCATGAGGTAGTACCCAATTCTCATCAATGACAATAGATTCATTAAGAAACAAAAACACCTGTTGATTTAAAAGTTTAGCTCTTGCTCTAGTCAGTGGACCAATATGCACTTCCGTACTTGTATTACTTGTGGTTTCACTTATGTCATCTATCTCAGTATGTGCATGACCACCAATAGAAGAAGATGTATAAGTGTTAGAGATGTCCTCATCATTTTTTCCTTTCAAATAATGTGCAAAAGCGAACATTAACTTATTGAACTTTTGTCGCTTCTCTTTCATGCTGCAAACACTTTACTTCCCCAACTACAAGGATGCTTCCTCGGCTCTCTTTTTTATTTAACGTTCTCTTCGGTGCATTCCCTGTGGTTCACTAGATTGCCCACTAACTTAATCAGGCCATTAATTTTCTGTGGTTCACACCTGATCTAGTTCGGTGGTGCACTACTTGCTTCAAACATTGGCTACGTGTGTACTACTTGATTAGGTGAACTACTATTCCTATCTATAACAACTATTTCGTGTATGGTTTACAACTAGCACATTAGCACTGTATTGCTTTTCTTTCTGCAATAATGTAGCATATCTTTTTGCTCTTTTGTAACAGTCAATGCACTGTAGGATATTTTTTTGCTCTTTTTTGTAACAAAAGTTCGTTGAGATATTATTTTTTGACCAAAAAAAGTGATCATGTATCCCTTTAGTAATGGTTGTATGTATACGTGGATGGTATAGGGCCATTTGATGTATTGTTCAAGTAAACACTATCTCTACGGATGTAACAAATGTACCTTTTGTTTCATATACGTTTTTTGACTAGGGACTTTTTGGCTTCATGGGAGTATGTTTTAGCACAACTTTAACTTTTGTTCTAGTGATGTATTAACAATAGGAAGAGCGATGGAGAGGAACCTGAAGAGGAGATTCACCCATGCATGTGAGCTTTCTTGGAAGAATATATGCTGACATTGTCAAACTATAGCTGAGATTGTGATCAGAAATTTAATGTTCTTTTTGTTGTAGGGAGGGCAGAAAGCTAATTGCCTTATTGTCCTCTATACAGCACAGATGTACTTTTGGTTTAAGCTTTTGAGTTTTAAACCTTGAACTGGGAGCTCGCTGGATTACCTCCCAAAGCTTATAAGATGCTACGAAAGGGATCTAGATTAGGTATCCTACTCCTGAATGCATAAAAGAATCACAGTGGGTTGCTTAGGTACAACCAGCACAGTACTGTTACATTGTGCTCTTTGTAGGTTAGCTTTTAAAAAATTCGTTGTAACAGAACTGAATTTAGTGCTTAGCTTTTAAATATTACATCGCAACAAAAAAAAAGGAACGAAATGAGAAGTAATAATCATGTTATGTTTTCCACTTGGAACATATTACCATAGAGAACTTAAGGGTACAGTATGTTCAATCACCTATGCCTTCTATATGTTAGTACTGAGAGGTGAATTTTTGACGGATGATTTTTAAGCATGTAAATTACAAGAGAAAATCCCCATAAATCTACATCAAAAGAATTTTTAAGAAATAAGTGTTCTCGATTTTTTATACAAAACTAAATTATGTAACTAGTGGGATCAATCATAAGGCCTGTTTGATATGGCTGCGGCTTATGACTTTTGGCTGAAATTTTTAAATTTTAACTGTTAGCAACAGAGATTACGGAGAAAGATACTTATTTGCGATTTTAGTCGATAAAGATGTCAGACTTTTAACGTGTATTATAATTAACTTGTAGACTCTAATCTTGGGAAAATACTTTATTTAAAAGTTGAATACTGTAACAAAAACCAAAAGCTATTTTTAGAAACCGTACAAGAATAGGCCCACATTACAAGTTTGTGAGTTATTGACCTAAAAAGCCCAGTACAGCTGGCCCACCTAAGGGCCTTCTTTAGAGACGCGTTTCGTCCCTACAATACTAATTAATGTTCTCTTTGTAATCCGGGCAACGAAAACAAGGCTCATAACTGCCAACCTTGCCCTGGATCCTGCTGGGCTGGTCCAGTGGTTAGTCCGAGGCGATATGTACTGTTAAATTGATAAAACTTGTGCGCAACATAACTTGCCCCAATAAGAAATAAGAATATTCAAGAAAAACTATGTATCTTTCCGTTAAGAAGATGAAAATTATCTAAATTTAAACCGAAGAGGACTTTGAACTTAGGGTGCGTTTAGTATGTATAATTTCACATTCCTCTGTAATCTACTATTTCTCCCAATCTAATTACTAGTAACACATTACCAGTGATGTAAGATTCCAATGATTATTTGGTTTCAAACAAACTACAAAATGATCATTATAATATTTCAAATATTTCATAAATCGAACCAATAAATTCACAAATTTAAATTACATGATTTAAAATTTTAAATCTTGAAGGTTAACATTTATAAATTTTATATTGAAAACTAAATTTAAATTTTACAGTTTAAAATTGCAATATTCAAAAATTCAATTCTTATGATTCAAAGTTAAAAATATGGGTTTTTGAGATTTTAAATTTTAAAATTTGACTTTGGAATTTTAAAATATTTTAAAATTTGACTTTGGAACTCTAAAATATCGCCAACCACAATAGTGCCAAATTAGGCCATGCCACCTCGCTTGCAGGTGCACGCTAGGCCATGGAGTCCATTTTGGCCTTTGCCCTCGCTCGCCGCCATCTCCTCTCGCCGTCAACGAGCTCTGCCTTCCTTCGACCGAGGAAGAAAACTATAGAGCCATCATAGGGGTTAAGCACATTTTAATTAGAGTGTAATGACTATCTTTAACATCAAGCCAATTAGTTTATGACCAGTGGACCAACCTCCCTATTTAGGGCCACGTTCGACTGACAAATAGGTCCCAATCCCTTTTAAAATCCTTTTAAAATGGCTTTAAAAATTAGGGTCATTGACCTATGGGCCCAGTTTACTGTTTACAGTGCAATGGTCGTACATGTCAGCCTCAGGCCCTTTTCTTTTAAAGAATAATGAAAATGTCATTAAAAGGCCATGGGCCCCAGCTGTTAGCCTCTGCAACATTATTCAATAGAAATTTAATTCAAAAAGTAATTTAAAAAGGTAGACCCCAGCTATCAAAGAGAGAATCTCTCTCTCCTCTATTTATTTTTGGATTTAATCCAAATATAAACTATGGAGAGCCTATTCTCGCTTGTCTTAGCTCTAAATATGATGAAACTTGTTTATAAATTTTTCTAAATTTGAGATCTATCTAATGACACTGGTTTTATTCTATTTGGAGTTTATTTGAATTTTATTTACTATTTAATTGTTCTTGTTTGTGTGTTGTTCGTTTTCCCATGAGACCACCCACCCAAGTAGAGTACGAAGATGCGGAAGAACCCTATATCGAGGCAACACAACATTTTCGAGACCAACCTACTTTTGAACCAGGCAAGTCAATATTTTTATCATATCGACCCATATTTTATGTAAATTTATGTTCATTTAAATTAACAACTTGCATGCTTAGATTATTATGAAAAATGTATGCCAAACTCTAAGGTAGATACATGCCCACTTGGTATCATAGTATTATTATGCCATCCTTAACACTTGTATTTTATGATCCTTGTCACCCTCGCTCTCAAAACCTTTCAGAATCCGTGGATCAATGTCACTGTGTATACTATGATGTTCCAGGAGCTGATGGAGAAAAGGATGGTGTAGACTAGATTAGGCTCTAATGGTCTAGTTCTCACCCAAGTCTAGTCGACCATGTCGATGTTCGTGTGCACCAATATTATTCAAGTATTTTATTAATATTGGTCACACACATGTCATCTTACTTGCTTGCCTGTGGCAAGGTGTGCCTTCCCCTTTTGCTTTCGTTACCGCTTCCACTTTTATATAATGTATTCATTTGGCCTGATCAATTTTATTGTAAACTTGACCCAACGTGTTCTATTTGAACTCTGATGTTGTGTAATCTTAATGCATGGTACAATTTACATCTTATATAAAATGATTAAATGTTGTATCTGTAAGTATTATTTATGGATTTAGGGAATAGTACAGTGATTTTGTAGAGAATTTTGGATTAACTAAATTCGGGTCCGACATGATCCCTTGCACATAGCAGGACTATACTGCCTTGAGGCCCTTGAGCCACTAGTTGCGCTAGCTAAAGGTGAAAGCAGAGTTTGAGAATTGAGATGGACACCACACGAGTGTACACTCGCGCGACTGAAAGGCGTTTTATATTGACTTGAAGTATCTGGGATATATCTATTGGCTCTGCACTATCAGATGACATCCGAGATTAGAATATATCCTTGGTCCACAACTGCATGCACCCAATTAATGGTAACACAGAATTCCCAGTTTGCAGAAGGTACATATACTCAGTTTTTAGACCTGGGAATGCCTCCAGTAACTGCTATCAGTTCGGCTTTTTTTTTGTGGCTTATGACTGAAAGCACTGTAGCTGGTTGAAAAAAACACTGTAACTGACAGAGACTTATTTAGCATAATTAAATTTAAAAAAATTAAAAAATATAGAAAAATATGTTAGCCTATTACGTATAATACAAACAAATACGGGAAAAAAGAACCGGCAAAAAAACTAAAAAAAAGCCAAAAATTTAGAAAAAGACGAAATTTGTGAATAGTGAAAAATAAGCTGGAAGCTAGAAGCTTAAGCCGAATTGATCACTGTTTGCTACTTCATCAAGGATATTCGTATCTCTCAGATCTCACCTATCGCCTATCAGTGATATTGACCGTCCGGTCTAAGATAGTCTTTAGAGCAACTCCAAGAGATTAGCCAAAAGAAGTATCTAAATTTAGTGATTTAGCTATTCTCTAAAATGAATCTCACCCAAAAAAACAAGACTACTCCAACAGGCTATCTAAACTAGAGGGCGCGCGGTGGATCGCATACGCGCGGGAATGGGGCGCAGCGTGCGGGAAGGAAACGCCGACCGCGCCAAGAGGTTGGATGGTGAGCGAGGTAGGCTATCCAAAAATAGAGAACGAAGGAGGAGGGATGGAGAGCTACTAAATTTGGAGAGTCATTTACAGAGTCTATTGGAGACGTTTTTTCTTCAATAATAGCCAAATTTACCTTTAGAAAATAATTTAGCTCTTCTCTTGGAGTTGCTCTTCGGTTCCTCCACTCACTTTCTACCTTTTCCGTCCAAAGCTGCTGCCGCCTTCTCTCCCGCGCCGTCCCTCCTGCTACCGCGCGTTCTCTCCGCTTCCTTCCCGGCACCGCTGAGACCTCTCCACCACTGCGCTGCCGCTCGCTTCCCTTTAAGGGCCTGTTTGGAACAGAGGAATTTCACAGGAATTTTATAGGAATTTTGCAGGAAACAGTTCAATTCCCGCAGGAATCGGGAAAAATTCCCGCATTCCAAACAGGCCCTAAAAGTTTAGCTCAAAGAAACTTGTGTGCTCTTCCCGGGGCGCTTCAATGATTGGGCCTGAAGCTATAGTACAATATACCTTTTCCCATGAATGTTTGTTCATGTCCACTAATTTGAAAAGTGTTACAATTATCAGAGTGTAAGAGAATTTTTTGTACGGATAATTCATTTTTTATTCGAAATTACAGAAATATACCCGCGGAAATTTTTTTTACAAAAATAGGCTCCAGTCGCTCAACCATTGGGCGACTGGAGCCTTTCGCCCAACCCAGTAGCGACAACTGGAAAATCTCCCAACCATTGGGCGATTAATTGCAGTCGCCCCACCGTTGGGCGACTTTCATCTAGTCGCCCTCCCATTGGGCGACTGCATGAAAGTCGCCCAATGGTTGGGCGACTGCACTCAGGTCCCCGAGAGAAAAAAGAGAGGAAAGAGTCCATTTTGCTGAAATTTGGAAAGTGCATCAAACCTTCGCCAAAAATAGTGAAAAATGGTGGAGCTGTTATTCATACATCCAAAAGTCTCCAGAACAAAATTTGAGCAATTTCGGCCATAGGATCAAAAGTTATAGCAGTTTCAATTGAGGCCGAAACGAATTCGAGTCCGTTTCCGACACACCTTCAGTAAAACAGGCATAACTTTTGCATACGGTGTCCGTTTTCGACGTTCTTGTACTCGTTGGAAAGCTAACGACGAGCCCGATCCAAAAATAATGACCCGCTTGCGCTAGTCGCCCTCCAAGACCCTGAAAATCGGCTATCTTTGGACCTAAACCTGCGTCGCAAGTTTTTTCTTTCTGTTTTTGCCCTTTTTCTTGTTCTTCCCTTCGGAATTTGGATTTTTCTTCAGCTGAAAAGTTGTAGATCTCGTCGAAAACTTTCAAATGAGTATATATAAGTCATATAGAACTTTACCATTTTATCTTTTCAAACTAGTTGTTTATATTGCATCGGTATATAAAACGATCGGTACATACGGTTTTGTGGGCCCCAGAGTGTAGTCGCCCAACCATTGGGCGACTGCATGAAAGTCGCCCAATGGGAGGGCGACTAGATGCAGTCGCCCGAGGGTAGAGCGACAGCTATTGTGTCGTTCGCTGGTTGGGCGAAAGGCTCCAGTCGCTCAACCATTAGGCGACTGGAGCCTATTTTTGTAAAAAAATTTCCCGCGGGTATATTTCTGTAATTTCGAATAAAAAATGGATTATTTGTACCAAAAATTCGAGTGTAAGATACTTTACGTGTTTCAGGCTCAGCTGGCTCATTTTATTTCTATGTTACCAATTTGGTATCAGGTTCATTCTTTCTTATATAGCCTATTGGGAATCAGGTACCCAAAACAACCAGCATCTTCAAATGTATTATCTGATTTCTGTGTTGTGGGAATTAAACACTACAAAACATTTAGATTTCTCATTGCAGCAAAGGGAGGAGTAGCCTGTAAGTATTATCTAGAGCCTTCTCTTTTTCGCTAAAATAAAAAATTGTTTATGTTGGTTTTTCCCCTATTTTGTGCACAGCTGTTGCTTGCCTGTCAATGGTAAACACCAAATATTGTGTTTCCCATGAGTTTTCGTCAATTCAGGTCCCTGCATACACGACATACCGGCCTATAGGTAGTAATTATTTGTTTTCTTTGCTGTATCTTGAAACCATCTTCTGTTTTATTTCAGCTCAAGTAGAAATATTGTTGAAATAGCTTTCCGGTCTACTAGTTAAATTTAACATATGGTGGTTGCATACGCCCTCGCACCCACACATGAATGTATATACGGGCATTTTAATGAACTAATGATCTAAACACCAAGATGTGACTATGTTATAAAATGTATGGCAAAAATTAGATAATTAAAAGAACAGGAGACATAGATTTAACGTGAAAAACCCTTGTGGGAAAAACTACGGACGTACAAATGGCAAAATCATTATATAGAGGAGAAGTTACATAATGCTCTTAGCGTATTACATGTGTAACTATAGCGCATCGTGCTTTCTATTATGAGTCTTACGGGGGGTATAAATAGCATTGGGAACAAGAGTCCTATACGATGAAGGAATATAGTCCTAGTTAGCAATGAAAATAGAGACATACTCAGAAACTAGAATAATAACCTGCTCGGCGATGAGAACAATACCCCGCTCGGAGAAGGAATATAGTCTTAGAAGATGATGGTGAAGAGTTGTAATCGGAACCGTCTTGAGTATCCACGTCTTGAGTTTTAGAAGATGATGGTGTAAGTCGGTGCAGAGTCTATCATGAACATAAATATGATCCTAATCATAACCTCCGACCAGTTCGCATTACCGACTAGTCATTTTAGTCGAAACCTAATCAAATTCTTCAAGTGGTCAGACCTGACTAAATTCGGATAAAAAATCCAACACTCTTCATCTTGAACTGAATTCCTCATGCAGCCAAAAAGAACTAAAGAATTTCTCGAATAACTTATAAAATTCTTGTGCATCAAAGTTCGAAAGGACTAATGAGTAATATTGACCAAATCTACGTAGAGCTCAAATTTAGCGGTAGAAACTGGCTTTTGTCATCATATCAACTGGATTATCATGAATACCGATCTTGCAAACTTTAACATCACCTTGAGAAATAACTCCTCGGATGAAGTGATATCTTATATCAATATACTTTGTTCTCTCATGAAATATTTGGTTTTTTAAGACAAATATCACTCTGACTATCACAATAGATATTGGTATAAGATGTATTTGCACAAAGCTCAATGTACGGACCTCTTAGCCAAATAGATCTTTACAAGTTTCAGATATAGCCATGTACTCAGCTTTAATGGTCGAAAGAGTAACAATAGTTTATAAACAAGCTTTCTAGCTTATAGCACAGCCTCCAATGGTGAATATATAACCAGTAAGATATCTCCTCTTATCTAAATCTCTAGCAAAATTAGAATTCACATATTCGACCAGTCCATCACTAGTCTTTCCAAACTGCAAACAAATATTAGAAGTGCCCCTTAAATATTTGAAGATCCACTAAACTATGCTTCAATGGTCTTTCCCTAGATTGTCCATATTTCTACTGACAACACTTAAAACATGAGATAGGTCGAGGCAGTGGCGGATGCAGGAATTTTGGAATGGGTGTTCGAAGTTGCAAAAATATTTTTCAGTAACAATAGTAACATACAATTTGTCGTACTAGGGATAACATATCAAATAATATAAAGAATTGTACTCGCATTTCAATTTTCGCATACCTTGAAACACAGTAAACAACTGTAATAAAAGAAGTTTATGGGGGGAAATGTGTTCTAACTTCCAACCATGGAAACCTAGAGGTGAAATAACCCAAGTGTGTGAGCCCATGGCCCATGGGATAATGCTATATTGGTTTCGTATAAGCAATAAGCGGAGTGATTTTTACATTTGGGGCAATGTTGGCAAGCCTAAATGTTAGTATTCTAGCCCTTGGGGATGTATGAATGGTATCAGAGGCTCAGTCCTTGGGGCATCAAAACAAGTTCCCAGCCAGAACTAGAAGTCATTAGGTGGTTTAGGGTTAAAGTTTTATGCTATGCTAGGACATTAGATGACAATTTTTGATGTGGATGACTTAAGCCAAAATTGGCTGGGATTCACATTCACTTACAAGCAAACACATTATTTCACAGTATCCTTTGGACATGGTTACCACTACTAACATAGTGGAAAATGTTACCAGCCACTAGTCAAAAACTCAAGATTCAGGCGACAGTACAAGCTTACCACTCTGAGTAGCCGGCCTTGCAATTATGCTCTTTTCCCTTCCTGGTAAGCTATCTTAAAGAGCTGAGTGAGATCAGCCGCCACGAATCTTGTTTCAGCAGCAGTCACGGATTGGATTACCTCCATTGCAGAACCAGCATCATTGCTGAACTCCTTCTTGACCTTAAATTGAGAATAAACCGATTCAATTCCCCAATCCATTATCACATTACATAATCAAAACAAGAAACTTACCCATAGTACTCAAAGCAAACTAATGAATAAGAAGACACTAGCACAGCCTATTCAATTGGGGAAATTTGAGGATAATACTTGACTCAATTCCCAGGCACAGTTGCACCGAAGTTAGAGAAGGCAGGTGAAATTGATTATCGAATGGAAGCCATCTAGAAGTCAAATGGAGGGCGGAGAGCCCAGATCTAGCGGAGCGGAGGGCGGAGCGGCCGGAGGGCCAGCGTGGAGGCGGAGCGGGAGCGGAGGGCCAGCGCGGAGGCGAAGCGGATGGCCAGTGCGGCGCAGAGCGGAGCTGCGGAGGGCCGGCGCGGCGCTGGATGCCAGAGGCGCGGTCGACACGGCCCACGCGGGGTCGCGCTGCTGCTCGCCTGCTCAGCTAGGGTTTCGACTGGGCTGTGGAGTGTGGACTCTCGCCGCTCGGGCAGGACGCCAGGTCGCCAGGACCGCAGGAGTCAAGACTAAAGCCAAATGGGCCGGCCGGCTGTGGCGCTGGGCCGCATGCGGGCGTGACCGCGCGTCCGTCGGGCCGGGCGATTTAAGTGGCGGACTGAAGGCTGAAGATAGTATTTTTGACCCAATTATATATATATATATACACATATGTAATATACCTCATATATACTAGATTTTTTGTCAAAAAATTTGGGTGTTCAGCTGAACACCCATGAACCACTGTAGATCCGCCCCTGGGTCGAGGCGAGAGTAGACTATGGCATACATAAGTGATCCGACTGCACTTGCACATAGAATACTTGACATGTATTTAACTTATTCAACTATTTGTGGACTTAATATTGAAGATAGTTTGAAGTGTGTAGCTAATGGAGTGCTAGTCAGTTTGGTCTTGTGCATGTTGTAATGACAAAGTACTTTTCCAATATATCCTCTCTAACTCAGGTATAACTTTTTTAAACCGATGATCTTTTGAAGCTTTCCATATGAAGAATATTCTTTGCTACACCGAGATCCTTCATCTTAAATTCACTGCTTAATTGTGCCTTTAGTTTTGATATTTCAGTCTTGTGTTTTGCCGCAATCAGCATATCATCAACATATGGGAGCAAGTAGACAGCTCAACCATTGATGGTCTTCAAATAAACATAGCTATCATAGTCAGATCTCTTGAAGCTTTACGAGATCATAAAGAAATTAAATCTCTTGTACCATTGTCTGGATGATTGCTTTAACCCATAAAGAATTTCTTCAATTTGTATGCAAAACTCTCCTTTCTCGAAACAACAAAACCTTTTAGCTGCTCCATATAGATATCTTCTTCCAACTCTTCATGTAAGAATGCGGTCTTAACATCTAGTTGCTCCAGCTCACAATCATGCATAACTACAATACTGAGTAAAGTTCAAATGGAACTATGCTTTATGACTAATGAGAAAACATATATAAAGTCAATACTTTGAATTTGGTCATATTCTTTAGCAACAAGTCTTGCCTTGTACCTGACAAGATTGCCTAGAGATGTGTCTTCCTTCTTGTAAATCCACTTGCAACGTATTGGTTTCTTTTCAATCGGGAGCTTGACCAACTCCGAAGTGGAATTCTTCTCTAGGGAATCTATTTCTTCATGCATGGCAGTCATCCATTAATTCTCTGACTCATTAGAGCAGATACACTCCCATCAAAGGATTACTAGTTGGAGCTTGAATACGGATATCCTATGTACTTTCCTTGCTGGCCTCTAGTGAGAGTCCTGAATCAATGACGTGCTCCACCTGCACATTGGTTTTCTGTGGCTTCTCAATGGGAGAATCACCGGTCATAATTCCTTTCAAAAGAGCAGACTCATCAAAAGTAACACTTCTGCTCATGGCAATCTTTCGGATCTTAGGATTCCACAACTTACAGCATTTAACTCCAAGCTTATAACTGAGGAAGATGCACTTAATGACTCTTGGCTCAAGTTTATTACCTTTATTAGTATGAGCATAAGCAGGATAGCCAAAAATCCTCACGCTCAAGTAGTATGCAGGAGAACCAGACCACATATCGATCAATGTTTCCTTGTCATGGCAGTGTTCGGTGATCGATTGATCAAATAACAAGCAGTGGAAGTGGCTTCAACCCAAAAACTCCTTGACAGACTAGATGTGGATAACATACAATGCACCTTTTTCATAATAATTCTGTTCATACTCTCGACCACACCATTCTGGTGAGGTGTGTCCAATACTATGTAATGCCTTATAATTCATTCTAATTGGCATAAGGCTTCAAATGCTCCCTAACATAATTCCAGGCCATTATATGTTTAGAGTTTCTTGACATGCTTTTCGGTTTATTTATCGATCATAATCTTCCACTCTTTGAATATCTTGAATACATTAGGCTTGTGTTTAATGAAGTATGGCCAAACTCTTCAAGAGTAGTCATCGATGATAGTGAGCATATAATTGGAACCTCCAAGAGATGAGATGTGGGACTTACCCCACAAATTAGAGCAAACATAATCTAATATGCCTTTTGAAGAGTGATTTACAAAGCTAAAAGTCACATTCTTCTATTTACCAAAGACAAATTCACGAAACTTCAACTGGTCGATGCCTTGACCAATTGAGCAGACTTCTTTTGCACAACTCCTTTATGTTGGCTTCACTCATATGCCTATGATGCATATGCCATAGACTTATCAGATCAGCATCGAACAACCTGGTCAAGGCAACAACAACCTTCTTGATCAGGGTAGTGCCTCAAAGATGATAGAGATTTGCTACATTCATATCTCCTTTTGTCACAACAAGAAAGCCTTTGGAGATCTTTGGAACTATATCTCCACCTAAAAACTCGCACCCTTTGACATCAAGAGTATTCAACGAGATAAGGTTCCTCTTCAAATTTGAAATATATTAGACCTCTGACAAGGTTTTGATTGTGCCATCAAACATCTTGATCTAGACGGAACCGATGCTTGCAATATTGCACATAGTATTATCTCCTATTAACACTAATCTACTCATAATAGCCTCATAAGTACTGAACCAATCACGATTTGGGCTCATGTGGAAAGTGTATGTTGAATCAAGAATCCATTCATCATTGGTTTTAGAATCACCAGCAAAGGCAACAAGAACCTCTCCTTCAGAAACTTCTTTGTGACAATTGTGGCCTTAACTTCATCATCTTGTTGATTTTTCTTGACTATTATTCCTCTTCTCCTTATTCTAGAGTTTTCAGCACTAGGAGATATCATGTCCACCCTTTTTGCAGTAGCGGCATGACTTATTGGTCTTTGACTCCAAACGACCTTTGTATCTGCTCAAACATCTACCTTTGGAATCACTGGTTGGAGAGCTCTTGACTAGTTTGCCCAGAATGGATGAACATTTTGCATGCGAACTCGACCTCTCGCTTGAAACCATACTTTTTATCTTTTCTTTTGCATATAGAGCTTTATAAACTTTCTATAGAGTAAGAGTATCTTGATTATAGAGAATTATATCTCTAAGCATAGAGAACAAAATAGGCAATGAACAGAGCAGAATAAGACCCAAATCTTCATCATCATATTTGACCTCCATGGCTTCAAGGTTGGTAATCACATCTTTAAAGGTGGTCAGATGATCTTGCATCGATCCACCTTCTATCAACTTGTGTGGGAAAAGTTTCTACTTCAGATACATCTTTCTAGTCAAATCCTTAATCATGCAGATCTGTTGTAACTTTAGCCATATCATAGTGGCAGTGGTCTCCTTTATAACTTTCTGGATGATATTATCAGGAAAATAAAGATGAATTCGAGAGATAGCCTTACAATATTTCATTTGCTTCTCCTCAATGGATCATGCAGTGGGCATCTTGTCAATTCCAATAACGCATCATCCAAATCGAGCTATGATAGAACAACTTGTATCCTAACTTGCTGGTGGAAGATCATACTTATTGACACCATGTCAAGAATGCCCTAATTGATCAGGAAAATAAGCAAGCTCAATACCACTTATTATATATCATACGGAAAAAGTAGATGGTCAAAAGAATAGGAGACAAATATTTAACATGGAAAACCCTTGTGGGAGAAACCATGAATGCACAATCAACAAAATCATTATATGGAGGAGAAGTAATAGTACACTCTTGGTGTATTACATGTGTAGATAACTTGTAGCACGTCATGCTTGCTATTAGGAGGCAGCGAGCATAAATAGCCTTAGGAACAAGATTCCCAAGTGAGATAAGAATAGAGTCCTAGTTGACAATGGAAGTAGAGATCTACTCAGAAACTAAAATAGTGACCTGCTCGGAGACGGGAACAACACCCCACTTGAAGAGGAACAGAGTCTCAAAAGATGACGATAAAGAGTTGTAATCAGAAATGCCTCAAATAGACATGTCTGACTCCAGTCAGTACAAACACCTTTGTACAGTTGCTGCAAATACCTTTGGACACCACGCCTGGTGCAAGTTGGTGCAGATTCCATCATGAAAAAAAAGATGATCCCAGCATAACCTCTGACTAGTTTGCATTATCGATTAGTCATATTGGTCAGAATATATCTTTTTGAGTGAAACCTAATTGGATTCTTCAAGTGATTAGACCCAATCATATTTGGATCATAAAATACAAAAGATTATGACATGGAGAAGTATGCTAATGAATGTTCCATGCATTGTGTGAACAAGCAACAATAAGGTGATGTACTCAACAACAAATAGTACTCGAAGAATGTGGCTAATTAAAAAACTAAAAGGTTAGCTTTCATTGATATGGAGTGTATATTGCCATGTATATATAGTGAAAGAACTTGATATGGTTAAGTACTATGAGTGTATAAACCAATCCATTGGGAGTTTCACCCTAGATGTAATCGATCTTTACTTATATCTTAAATATAACTAAACTTGCTTAGGTTCTGGGGAAATGAATTGAAGAATGCCGTTAAGGAAAACCAGAGAATGCAAGCTGTGCATATCAAACTATTTTCTATGGGATGAATTATTTGGTTGCAAGCTGCTCATATTGCATTATTTTCTATATTTGGAAGAATGATGATTTATGTTGTATCAATGCTTTAATAAATCTTTTTTAATTCATGTGCTACATTATCCCTAGAATTACTTAATCGTTTCTATCATAATCATCTTGTTGTTGTGATATAATAATATAATATTTTGAATAGTGATATCAGCAAAATAATTTGTCATAACCATGTTAAGAGAATGTTATACTCAGCCTGAGATGGATGGTACCTGAAATAACGATATGCAGTCGAGGTGGTGTCAATTTGGGATGGGAAATGCCTCACACAAGTAGGGGACTCAGAAGCATGATTCTCAGATGAAGGATATTACTATGTGTGGAGATTTGACAGGTGGCTTTGTTGGTCCTCTGCAGAGGTTATGTTATTTGAATAAATGGGACATAGTTTCAATATGATGATATTATATTCCATTTGGTACGATGATATCCAATGTCATTTGCATGATTTGGTTGTGCAACTGGAGTGCATTATATTTATTGCTACCATTATTGTTCCATTACATCCATTAGATGCTTAATGATTTGCATGCCATGGTCTTGATATACATAGTTAATGTTGTTGAGTATGTTTAATATGGTCATTATGTATTTACCCCCTTCAATCACAAATACATGTCATTTTGGGTTGCGTGTAGTCAAACTTTTAGAACTTTGTCTATTGATATATTTTAAAATATTTATATTGGACACATGAAAATCATGTGTATAGATTTGTCTCAAAAAAATAGTCTTATTATATTATAGTTTTATTGGATTTTATAAATATATTACTACATATATTAGTACTCAAAGTCATGTTTTGGAGACCGTGTTAATTCTGAAATGATATGTATTTGTGACTGGAGAGAGTATCTAATATGCTCACAGTCTAGCTTTACCAAGTGGGCCTTCCCAATGACAATTAAGCATGTAGGAGCTAGCCGAGCAGAATACTTACTGTATTGGAATAAAGGAAAATAAAAAGGAGTTTAAGCCCAAATGTTGTAACAGAATAAAACAACAATGTAATAGTTGTAAAATGTATGACAAATAAATGGAATCTCTTAGTTTAGCTTTTTCTCCTTGTGTGATGATAATTTATTACATTTAGCTTGATATGCTAATGAATTTTATAAATCCATAAGCATATGGTGGCTGTCAATTGACGAGGCCATATTTCGGGGTGTGACATATGTTGTTCCTAAAAGAATAAAGTTTGGTACCAACACTGTATGGCTTGCAAGACTCAGGCCTTCCCAGCACATAAGAACCCATAGAGAGCACATCACGAACTGCAAAACAGGGTTCTTTCACCAGCTGGCCCAACAAGTGATGATTTGTGTAGGACAAGAAACTGAGATGGCTACCAAGAACCATAGTTGAACCCATCAAGCCACACCCACCCCAACCCCCTGAACTCCACACCAATCGATCTGGCTCCTGCCCATGCATCCACCATGAACACTAGGTAGCAAAAGGAAAGTTAGGGTTTAATCGAGTGAGTAAGAGCGATAACGGTGAACAAGGGAGAGGGTGCGACGAAGAAGGTAGTGGAGGGTGCCAAGATGATTGTCCTAAAGAGCTCAAATAGTGAGGAGTTCCAGATGTTAGAGGAGGTGGCAAGGCTATCCAAGACCATCGGCTACATGATCGAGGATGGTTGCACCAGTGGAACCATCTCGCTTCCTAATATCATCTCCAAGTCCTTCACCATGGCTATCGAGTACCACAACAAACACATCGAGGTCATCCCAGCTACCAATAGTAGCAACCCTGTCCCTGTTATGACCGAGGATGAGCTCAAGAAGTGGGATAAGGACTTTGTCAACCTTGAGAAGATCCCTCTTTGACCTGATCCTCACTGCCAACTACCTCGAGATCGAGGGCCTCCTTGACATCACCTACTAGTGGGAGATTCATGTTTTTGCCACTCTTAAGATTGGCCAATTACCTCTGTCACTTACATGTGGGACCGCCTGAGTCACTAACAACGGGCCAAGGTGGCAAATCTGTTGCCCCTCACCTCATAAGGGTGGCAAAAACATAAATTTTCCCCTACTAGTAGGGCAATGGCAAAATCAAGGGCAAAACCCTGAAGTAGATCTGTGAGACCTTCAACATCATTAACGGCTAATGGTTAACAATTTTGGTGAAATTTAGCAAAAATTTTGGTAATTTTGGACATTTCAATTTGTTGGGATACAGATAGGCTACACTAGCGCAAATTAAAATTTTATGCCACATAAACCAGGAAGTCATGCGAGTAAGTGAAGGACCATGTGAGAAGGTCCAAGATATTGTTATGATGAATCATTGCAAGATTTGTGAAGTGGTGAATTGGTTTTGCAAAGAGTGCATTTGATTTGGGCTATTTTCTGGAAGTGTCATGAAAATCGGAAGTATTGTAGGTGTATGTAATTTTATTAAGGGTATATATGATCATTTCTCGTTAACTTCAGAAATAGGATGCAACCCAATTGGTCCACTGTTTAGGTTTTGTAGCCTGCTCGGGTGCCATTTAGGCAATGCTTGTGATTTGACTAACAACATCTCCGGGGAGACAGAGAGTGGCAAAATAGGCCTGCCTCCTGCTTCACCAATCAATATTTCAAGTGGCGTGTCCTAGCTATCTTAGGGTTCTCATGGCCCTGTTTTTTTGGCTTTCGTTGTAGCTTTTTGTTTCAGCTTCTCCAAAAGTCAAAACACATAGAATGGCTTATCCAAGCGACTTCTCAAAGTGGATTCTATGAATGTCTTTTCAAGCCCAAAACCATGTGTGCTATCCACGTTGGTGTCTCTCCTGTCCACTGTCATCTCAAAAAGTGCAAACAAAAGCTGTCGACCATAGCCAAAAGCCATCAACATCAGCCCAAAAGAACATGGCAATATGAGTTGGGGTTAAAAATGTTGATTCTATGTTAAAAATCTCTGAAAATCGCTGAAAATTTTTAAAAATCTCTAAAAATCGTCGGGGGGGGGGGAGAGGAAGAGGAGGCCCCGGGGGAGGGAGGACAAGCTCACGGGGGAGTCTGGATATAGGTGGCAGCGTCGGGGTTAGGGCGGTGGGAGGAGGGCAATGACCAGATCTGGCACCAGTGGGGAAGGAGGTTGAGCTTTCAGTCATCGGATTCTAGAGAAAGATGGCAACATTAGGTTTAGGGGTGTTGGGAGGAGGGCGACGGCTAGATCCAACGACGATGGGGAGTGAGGATGAGCTTGTAGTCACTGGAGTCTAGAAAGAGGTTGTGACGCTAGGGTTAGGGGCCGCGGGAGGAGGGCGACGGCCAGATCCGACATCGCCAAGACCACCATGCCCACGCGTCGGTCGGGAGGGGGAAGGGTGGCAGCAAGGTCACCTTCACGGCTTTGAGGGAAGAAGTGACGAGAGGGAGCGATACCGGCGGCGAAGGGATTCCATACCGGTCACAATGTGATCTAGGGGCGAGGGAGTCTAGCACGGCGAGGTGCTCTAGGCCACCGCTGATCGAGTCCTACTGCGACGACGCTAGGTGCTTCTCCATACAGGTGAGGGAGAAGGGTGCACAAGAGGGAGTTGGGGAGCTTTGTGCGGTGGTAAGATGTGTGTAATTCCACTCCAACTTTGAGGGCATTTCGTAACAAGGGTGAATGGAGTACTATGCAACAGATGGCCACCAAAAAGAATTTTTTTGAACGAGTGGCCACGCGTGTAGCTCCGTCAGAAACAAGAATACGCAAGATCCCAAAGCCATCTACAACAACGGCCCTGTTCTTTTCAGCTTCAAAAGGCTGCTTTTCGGCTTTTCTACAGTAACTAGCCTTTAAACGGAGTATTTTTTTTCAAGATAGGGTCTACTAGTTAATTGTAGTACATACTTTACTGATTTCATTTATATCGGCAAAAACCGTACGTGAGTTTTTGTTATTCTGTAATCTCTCGTACAAACAGGCCAAATGTCAAAAGCCACAGCCAAAAAGAACAGACCCAACATAAGTTATAAGCCACCATTTTTTAGCCTAAATAAGCGGCACCTAAATATAGCAACGTATAAGGGAGAAAAAACTGAAACAAGGTAAGCTCAATCAAATCATGCACTATGATTCTAACTAAGTTAAAAACGAGGACAAAATTTTCATACTTAGCTAATACTGGGCACGGATTTCATAAATGCATCTCCACCTATTTCGGTTTGTGTGCATGTGCGATTCAAACTTTCATAAATGTAGAGCCTGTTAAATATTTGCACTTGCAAGTTGCAAATGGTCGAAACATGGTCATACTTAAATTACAAAGAAGTACATGATTACACATGCTTGTCTTTTTTTCTTCTTCAACCTAATAACTATAGCATCTTTAGTTAGAACCACAACTATCATCCGAATGTGATCCACACTATGTGATGTTGCAGAAAATGTTGGTAAGAACTTGCCGTCTACTCCATGTTGTGCGTTTATGCAAATTAATCAGTACATTAAAGAGAATGTGCCTGCAAAACGATTGGAGACATGCCCTATTCTCTTTGTTATGTTGCAAACAAGCTTAGGTCGTATTAGGATCCCACTGAGTTTCATGCAACAACGAATTGAATCCAGCCCCCAGACATGGTACGGTGGACTGTCTTTTCCAAACCAATGAATCCATCCCAAAACATGCAACGTGTACGTGCAGATGTGTAACAGATGGAACGTACCATGATGTGGACAAGCAAGCATGTTTAATACATTTTGAGAAGAGCATATCAGATAAGAAATGTTGTCATCCAAGTAGACAACTGCTAAGAAAATTTATCGAAAGTTTCCCACTAGATTTGGAACAGAATACAAGGTGAGTTAAAAAATAATAAAATTCAGGAGAACAATAACAACTTTAACACTGATGTAAGCAGGCAGTGACAGAGAAGCACCTCTTAGCAAGCAATATTATCGCAATGTTTTTTCCAGCGATATATTTTTTTCTTTGAGAACCACGGTGTGATAATACAATACCACGAAAGCAAAAAAAATGGTAGAAGGTCTCACAGCATTTATATGTCAGTTGGTCTACATGCTGCTTATGCCCTTTAAGCAGAAACAACAAATGTCATTCTGTGGGCTACTACTATTTTCCAGCTACATCTACATTGTTTGGTGTGGACGATTCTGATCCAGAACAAGCCCTTATAACTGCTTCATTCTGCAAGAAAACAATGCAAAAATTTACTGGAATGCTACTTAAGAAGATAGTGTTCAAGACAATTAGCAGCTAAGATAGCCATACTTTGACCATTCAAGATAATACCATGATAGATTTAAAAACAATCCACATGGCAAATATAACGCTAGAAAATAGAAAAGAAAGTACAAGAAGGCAGTGGGATAATTGTCATGGTCTGAACTCCAGACTACTTGCCAAGTAGTATGCTTTATGATCTCCTAGGGCATGATACTAAGAGCCACATTTGAATACGCAGCCATATGATTTTGCTAAAAAAAGACTCTCGAGGAACACATTTTGGCAAAAATCAAGAAGATTTCATGGACAAATTGGGTGGAAGAAAATCTCAGAAACTATCATATTCACAGCACTTGTAGCCCTTGTGGTTGACTCGGTAAAGTTTGGACAGTTATTACATACTAGCTGAATACCCATGCTTTGCTATAGATACAAAATATAATACTATTGATGGCATGTCGACTCGACATCGTCAGAATCAGCCTGGCCGGCCCAAGGCCCTAGGACCTTGGCTCCGCCTCCGCACTTGGTCACGTCGTGCCCCCGCAACCTCGGCTCCACCGCGTGCTCGGTAAAGCTTCGCTTTTTTTTCTAGTTGGAGAATTTTTAGTGACGTTGAATTTGTTTGTTGGTATATTGGCTTTTTTTTGTTAAGAGATTTTTTAGGGAGGTGGAAGAGAGAGTTGGGAGGGGTGACATACCATCACCATCACCACCAATAGTTTCTTTTTAAGTAGTAAGATTAAAGGTATGATAGTAGAATTTTACCGCCAACATAATATTGTTTTCAGATATAAGCTAATGCCAGTTAATAGTGAGAAATAAATAGTTGCTTCTATGGCCCAAGCATGACTGCACGACAGCAGTGTTCTTTTAATCCACCTTCATAGTTAAAAAGGGATAAAATCATGTAACTGACAGAAGTTATTCAAATTCTAAATTACAACACATTGCACTCCTTCTGAATGAAATTAAACTTGCCAACCAAGATTCTGGTTGAAAAAAGCTAGCAACAAACCAATGCAAGAAGCTAAATGCCCGTTGCCTGCAGGTGCATGCGTGCGGTACAGAACATGTATAATTTTGATATATCAAATATCACACAAGTCAGGCATTTTAACATAACCAATAAAATGCTAGAAAATACAGAAGATAGCAGAACAAGGAAAAACATTATCTGACTGAACCCTGCAAAGGGAAATTTAAAACAAAAAAAGGAACAACTGATCGAGGAACAGAAAGAAAGAGGGTGCCCCAGTTAAATGCTAAATTGCTAGTCACCTATGAGGACAATTTAAGTTAGTGCTATCTAATATTGCCTAATGTGAGGCCTTCAAAACACATAAATGCCATGAACATTGAAAAGATAATGTACAGGAGTAAATTAAGGACAAATAGTAACAGAAAAGAATCTAGACTCTGACTATAGCCCCATGTGTACAAGAAGGAAATGATCATAATTATAGTAGTTTCAAGAGACATGCTAGTTTCCCCGTTGTGCAACAATCAAATAAGCTACATGCCATGACCCCTACCCTACCCTGGAGCCCAATATGTATCAATCTCCGCATATTCACAGGGTTCACCCCATTAATATGCAAGGAAACACTGTATAGTAATAACTGGGCATTGAAATGAAGGAATTTAATAAATCTCACTGCTATAATTAAAATGCAGCCTCAAAATGTTGACAATAGAGATGTTAGGCTTTAAATCATTCAAAATAAGATGCATACATGTTTCTCCCCATGTAAATCATAGCTTGACTAAACAAACACAGGAGATAGGGATAACCCAACCCAGGAAGACTGACACAGTAACGATCTAATTCCACTGTGCGTACAAATCATCAGTTGATCAAAGTGGACAGTGAACCACATGAAGAACAATGACAACAGCAGTGATAACAAAAATTGAATCCATATTTACCAACCCTACAGGAAGAATATGAGATTGAATAAGCATTCAAGTACAATAAATATCATCTACACACCAAATTTGAACATCTAAAACACAATAGAACAAAAAGCTTTCAAGCACCATGGACCACAACCCATCATTAGCAGAGCAAGCAAAGCAACACACACACACATATAGTTACTAGTTTTGACCAGAGAAAACAACATCTCCATATACAGTTACTAAGATAAGTCATCAACACCTGTGTTAGCGTATGCTGCTCCCAATTATAAGCAGGGCAAGCATCACCACGCCCATTTTTACCCACACAAAGCTTGCAACATAAACGCACTAACGCATTACATCTCTACATGTATCTGAGAATGACGAGAAGACCATAAACGCTAAATGCTACATACGATCTTTGAACAGCCCCAGCAGTGTGTTTTCCCCATCTGATTTCACATAGGATCTGAGCTATCTGAAGAGAACTCGCAACGATTGGATCCCATGAACATTCTTAAATTGGAGGATATGCTTCACTTCACAGGCTAACTCATCCCCTTTACAATCCCTCTCCGCATAGATTCCAATTCAATCGCCGCAACACGACGTCAGAGGAAAGCAAACGAGCAGGCATATTTACGCAATTAAACACGAAAGAACACGCAGAATTGGACTTATGTACGAGCGATCTACGCGAGGAGGGTGGGTCGGCGAGCCTACCTGCCAGAGGCGCTTGAGGCGCTTCTTGGCGTTGTTCTTGCGGGTGGTGGTGAGCTTGATACGCTTCCAGAGGAGCCCCGGGGAGTCGTTCCGCTTGACCACCTCCAGCACCCGCGTCGCCCACAGCGCCCCGCCCGCCATAGCCGGCCCGCTCGGCTCTTCTTGCTCCGATTCGGGAACTGGCGGCGGCGCTACAAGGCCACGGGAGGAGGGTTTGGGAGTTTGGGAGGCTGGGTTTCCGCTGCTCTGCTTTGCGGTCGGGACTTGTGAGACTCAGAGACTGAGACGTAGGGCCCGCCGGCCCAGCCCGTTTCTTTCGTGGGTTGGGACCATAATTTACTGGGAAATTTTGGCTTAGCTTTCACTCAAACATGCATTTTTGCCTAATACCATAACTAGGGTACGTTTATCCCATACAAGGTTTAAGGAAGTGCTAGGCGAGCCCAGCGCCTAGCCCCTAGGTGGACTAGGCGACGCACAGACAGTCGACTTAGCTACGATGTAGATAAGTCCACTAGCCCAGAATAAGAATAATATGATGAATTGAGCAAGCATCAGGCATCAAATTGAGAAGGATAATTACCTGAAGAAGAAAGACATGGGCAATTTGATATAGTCATATATATTATCTCTACTCTAAAAGCTTGATGTAACATGTATGTAATCAAATAATCATGTAAATTTGCATATTTAATCACTTATGAGTTATTTTACTATTGTGTGAGAAAGAATATACGAAATGATTGATAAATGAATGAAAGTAAGAAACATATATATGTATGCAGCCACACATCTCAAAGACTTAACATGAAAAATATTATAACATGATAGTGCCAACTTCACAATCTCACTCTCACACAATAAGGCATAGAACCCTACATAGACTAAATAACTAATAGATATAGACATAGTCGTAGGCTCTTAGAAGTAAGCAAAATAATAACAGATTTTATGATGAATTGATAAGATGACTCAATCTGTCAATCATGAGTTAATGTCTTTGTCCTCCTCATAATTCTTGGTAACCACCACTTCATCTTTGTCGAACCTGAACTCAATGTCGTCCTCCCCCTTGTTGACATCCTCTTCGGAATCGGATGAGAAATCATCTTCATAGAGATCTCTCACTCTTGCGCTCCTACGAGGTTGCGTGCCTTCACCAGCCCCGGATGCTTCATCAATGAGCTTCCATGTAAGCCTTGTACCGGCCTCAACCTCTTGATCATCATCTCCACCTTCAATTATCCACCCTTGAGCTTGTGTAGCATCCGAAGAGAGAATGACATCGATGTTCTTCACATTGCTTTTCTCCTTTTTGCTCAACAATCTTACATTGAATTGAACATATACTAGATTGTTGAGACATTTCACATCTAACCTATTTCTTCTCTTTGCAATTGCAAAGTGGAGTATAGTTACATAGTTGACGAGATTTGTATCTTGCAAGATGGTTTTATTGTTGTAACTATAATGTGGATTCAAAAGGTATGCCGTCAAATGCAATGGAGAATCAAGCCTCCCCACCATCTTTTCATCAATTGCATCCATGATTAATTGTAATTGCTGTCTATATTGTTCAAGACCTTCTTAATTTACTTCTTTGCTTATAGTATTTCTCAATAAAAAATGCCAAAGATGGACCATCTCCATCTACCATGTGAAGAACTTTCACTAATAGTTCAAAAATCTTCAATCAATGCAATATACAAGATTATGAGATAGCAAACAATGCAAGGATGACATAATGGACATCACATATTTATGAGGATATGATGCTAGATGCTTAGTTGTACCTTCAAACAAATAGAGACATCATTTCAAAAGGCTCTACTCATTAGTGTACTATTTGTCATCTTGCCTTTTTGTGTTTTAGTGTGAATGCCATCCTTCCATCCGAACTAAGTGCCATCGACCTTAGTGCATCCTTCTTCTCAATCAAGTTTTGCAAAGTAAGAAAAGTTGATACAAATCTAGTCACCCCTAGCCTTATTATATCTCTCATCTTTGTGTGTTTCCTCATCAAAGCCAATGTCCTATGATGTGCATAGACAAGTATAGCGAATGCCTTTGCTTGATCGATTGTCTTCTTATATTTTGGCATATTCTTGACAATTGCTTCTAGTATCAAATTAATGGTGTGAGTTGCACATAAGCTCCAAAAGATATTTGGTCTCTTGTCCTTCAATAATGCCTTTCGCTCATGCTGTTGGAAGCATTGTATGTGACAACTTACACAACATTTGTTGGATCCACTTGTTCAATGCAAGTATCTATGTACTCGAAGATGTACTCAATTGTGTGTGCATAATCTGATGCCTCCTTTGATTATATGAAAGTTGTCCCCAATCTGCAATGCACACACACATTCATAATGCTCCTCCTCCTTTGATTAGTCCAAGAATTAGTCATGATGGAGCACCCAGTCAAATTTCTCTCTTCTTCATGTGTCTTCAATAAATGCTTAGTTCTTTATACTTCCTCCTTCAACTTCTCTCGACATTCATATTGAAAAGGACCTACAAACCTCGGTCCAAAGCGACCAATAGCCTCACATATTTGTTTAAACTTATCATTGTTGATAGCATTGAAAGGGATACCTAAACATAAAAACATACAATACCACTATGAGACTAGCAATAAATAGTTAAACGAAAGGATATCAATCATGAGAGAATGAGAGTTGCAAATAAATTATACCATGAGCAAAAAGCCATCTCACAACATATTGTTTTTACCTTATGAGTCATTTCTTTCCAAAGTGCATCTTTAATATTTTGTTGCTGACCCGTCAAAGCACTGGAAGGATCAACAATAAGAATACATCAACAACACATGATAAGGATTTCTGCAACACTATATATTGGTAGCCTACAATATTTGCAGATCATCTTAGTAGCCTAAATTTATGTACTGCATGTGCAGTATCACTTTTGTTCTACTGTAGCAAACCAATGCTCATCATCTAATCGACTGGAGCAGAGAGCCAGAGAGCAAAGAAGAACACGCCCTGCACGGGAGAAGAGAGGGGAGAGGGGAAGAAGAGGGGAGAGCTAACAGGAGAAGCGATGGTGCTGGAGAAGAGAGGGGGGAGGATGAGAGGGAAGGTGGCAGTGCGGGAGGACGCCGGCGAGGGAGAAGAGAGGGGAGGGGAAGGCAACGACACAGAAGGACGGCTGCGCGGGAGAAGAGAGGGGAAGGCGGCGGCGCAGGAGGGTGGTGGTGTGGGAGAAGAGTGGGGAGACGGGAAGGAGGCGGTGTGGGAGAAGAGAGGGGAGAGAGGAAGGCAATGGCACGGGAGAAGAGAGTGGAGGGCAGCAGCGTACCTCGACTAGAAGGCGTAGATCCGGTGGCGGCAAGGTCGAATCGGCCGCGGGGGAGGCTGAACCCTAGCGTGCCGCGATGAATCCGGAGTGTGGTTGGTGCTTCGAGCGCCGAATCCTCCAGTCCCCTCTTATCTCCTGCCTCGGTGCCCGCCTATAGCCGCCTCACGCCGCTGAGGACAGGCTTTGACCGCCCAGCCGGTCCAAGGCGGCCGTCACGCCTAGCTCGCCACCTTGGTGCAAATTGCAGTGGGACGGCTACGACTAGCGCCTAGTCAGCGCCTAGCAATGATTTTTTGAAACTTGATCCCATATTCTATTTCATTTTTTCTTGGAATCAAAGTCAGGCACGGATAGTACCAGACATGAATACAAACGCGAACAATCTCAGACACGAGTGTGGAGCAAATACATGTCGCTCCAAATATAGTAGTCTCGTCATGGATATTTAGTCAGATAATACGTTTTCGTATTTGACAAAAAAATATACGGATCCGACTCCTTTATCCGAAAAAACCTCAGATATCCGATAATACGCTTCGAATTTATTCGAAGGACGATCGATCGGAAAATATTCACTCTGTTTACATCCCTAACCATAACTCAATGTAGAAGTTTTTTAATTCCGAAACTATTTTCCTTCTCCTCCCACTCTGGCAAAGAAATGGAATCCTACAGCACATCTCAGACTACGCCGACGTCTCAAATGAAAATAGGCTGTGAAAAATTTGCCATGTGGAGTGTTGGATCATGGTTGCAGGGCTGAGACGTAGGAGTGGGGCTGAGATGTAGGCGGGTTGAGAGACCATGTGGTTGAGACCCCATGTGTGTGATGAGTAATTGACATCGGTTTAGGAGAGTCGAGTTTGGTTTGGGTGGTTCGGACCGTGACATTGCGGGGTGCAATCGGGCTCGGTCGGACTTGGTCAAACCTGGTCAAAGGGCTTAGGATGCATATTCTGATGATTCGACAGGTTTGTACTTTATTATGCGTAAGTATGACTTACTGATGCTATTTATGCTTTCACGTATTGAGCGGTGCTATTTGATGTGTTTCTAATCTGTGTTGGTTGCAGGACGTCGAGGCGGAGTCGTGGCAAGACACGAGGTGACCGGACTAGACACGGGCGGTGTCGAGGTCAGAACGGTCGAGATGTGTCGAAGACAGCGGAGACTCGAGGTGGTTGCGAGCTTGGACGACAAGGAGCGCGAAAGCTTCCCGGAAGATGCAGGAGGGGCGAAATGGTAATTTCGCAAGGCTGCAAAAGCGGGAGCGGGCTCCGTTCGGGTTTAGCGAGCGTAACAGGTTGGAGACCTGTTAGCCAAGGGCTTTAAATAGGTGTTGGTGGCTGCATGCCCCTTCATGGCTTTGGGAGAGAATTAGGGTTTGCTAGAGTCAAAAGAGGATTTGTGAGTTTGTTTTGGCTTTAGGCTTTAGTTGGTGAGACTTTAGTGGTTGAGAGCAGGAGCTGAACAGAGGGTGTTCTGTGTCTCCTTCGATGTGTTCTTGAGTCCCCTCTCCAAGCATGTAGGGTGTGTGTTCTTGGGATTGTGAGAGGGAGAGGATGGATTGATGAGCTTGTAATCATTCCTCTTGTATCAATCATGTATCTCCTTTCCTCTTTATCAATATGAGATGGTGTTGTTTGAGTTTGATTCAGTTTTGTCTCTCTGTTCGTTTTTCTCTTCGATGCCCTCTGTGCCTGATTCTTGAGATTTTCGATTTCTTGTTGTTTCTTGCTGTAGAGGTGCAAAATGGGTTGCTCTATGATGGAATTGCATTTCTAGACTCTTTGGTCATCTAGTTCCAAGAGCAATATTGATCAATTTGTAAGAATCATGATTTTGCCTTTTCTGTGCCCTGTTAGTTCTCTGTTTATTGTTCTAGGGTTAAAGGTGGTTCTTGATTTCCCTTGAGAGGTTGTGCCCAGATTTGAGTCTCAGAATCCCAAGGTTATTCCCTAGTTAATCTCTTAGTTTCATGCTCAAAGGATTAGAGATTAACCGGGAATTTGGATTTTGGGCAGCCCTCTAAAGTTTTCCAAGTTTTTCTAGGGTTTAGGTGAGAATCGTGTTTCCCTTCATGAGATGGCCTGATTCTTGGCATGTGAAGTCCAGTGGCTATTAAGTATTTATCTGCAAAGTCTCTTGGCCAAAGAATCAAAGTTGAGATGGGAATTTAAGTTTTCGTGCTGCACTCTGAATATTTTCAGTTTTTGAGTCAAATCCCAAATTCTTGTTCTTGGGTTGAGTTTTCTGGTTTCCCTAGGCTCATGTGGCCTTTTAGGTTGTAGTCTTAAGTTTCTGGGCAGAGAAATCTAGAGTATTCTCTCCAATTTTGCTGTTGTATGAATTATCATATGGCTGTCTGAAAATCTCAGGAGTTTCAGTCTGCTGTCCCGAGGAGCGGTCAGACCGGGAGAGTGCAGGCGGTCAGACCGGCGGCTTAAGCCCGGTCAGACCGGCCCATGCTTGGCGGTCAGACCGGCCCTCCCATGGCGGTCTGACCGGCCACAGCAGAGAGGTCTGACCGCCCCCCCTCTTTCTTGCATGCTTGTTTTTAGGGTTTGTCTTACAGGTTATTCTCTTATTGCCTTGGTCCTATGTTCTTTATGCTCTTCCAGTAAGCTCTTGCCCTCACATATGATCTTCTCTTCATAGCTCTCAATAGCTATTGGAAAGAATTTATTTGTGAGTGCTCTTCTTTGCATGGTTCAGATTTTCACGGGTCTCATGTACTCTTCTTAGCTTTGTAGCTACTGGAGAGACAGCTCTTTCGTGAGTTCTTTTAGGGGGTCGTGATTTTAAAGAAAACGACATTCACCCCCCCCCCCTCTGTCGCCATTTCGGTCCAACACGGGTCCTCCCACCTTGATTCAACGCGTTTTTGTCCTTAAAAATACAGATTTGTAAATTTTCAGTTGCCCAAAAATTTGCTATCCTTCAGTTGATTTCACAGCCATTCGATTGTACTTTGGGATGCATCGCGAGCTTGAAGCTGTTTGAAATACGTTATTTTTTAATACAGTTTTTTCTTTGCATTATCTATTTAGACAAAATAGTTTTTTATTATTCATTTATTTTTTTAATTGAATGTCTCTGAAAAACCTATAAACCGTTACAATATTATTTTAGCTAAACTCAAAAGCTCCAGATAAAAAAAGCTATATCACTTTTGAACAGGCCTTTGGCTGGGTTCGAGAAGGCTTAGACATTGGCTTTTTGACTACTTGCTACAATAGTTCTTTTTAAATAGTGTGTCCTTTTAAGATGGTGTCTATAGGTAAATTGCAATATACTTTACTAAGTTAGGCTGTAAATAGCTAAAACATCATGCTATTTTTTTACACTATCTCTCATAAATAATTATAATATAAAAAAAATATAAGTAAAAAGCTAAAGCCATAGGAAAAAAAGACACACCATTTGTCTAACGCGGCCTGGTATTTCTTTCAGACAGACTGCTCACCTCTGCGACCAGAGAGAGACCAAGAGGAAGATGGCAAGGAGACTGGCGATTCGCGACAAGCCCCCGGCAGTTTGCGATGGCGAGAGGCTCGCAGGCGAGATCTGATATAAATTCTATGTCTAAACATCAACATAAGCTTTAATCCCTAGATCAAATGAAGAACACCTAGCTACAACATTAGAGCGGAAGAGTTACATACCCGAAGTCGGAGATACCATGAGAGGTTGTCGGTGATGCTGAGGTGGCCGACGGCATGGAGGAGGTCGACTGGCGTCGTTGAAGTCGCGGACGGGACGGAGAGGGCTCGGCCTTCGTTCACCACAGTGCACTCATTGAAATCAATAAAGTGCATTTGTGGTATGTGATTTTGGAGTCAAGAATTTTGAAGAATTGAAATAATTATGTCTCTCTCGGATGAACACTTGCGGAAGTTAAGCCCTTTTTGGTGGAATCCTGAATTAATCGATATGATAAGGGCAGTTGAAGTTAACCCAGAGCTAGCAGGCGACTAAAGATGTACCAGTCCGATTTGTTATTGTCTTCCATATTTCTCAGTTAAAGGAATACTTCAGAGCATCGAACAACAAGATAGAATCACGAAGGAAGCTAAACGCCACGCAAGAAGCATGACCATAAAATTCCACAAAGTGCAGGAGAGCAACCATTCGAAGTCAAGCAACTTGGGAGTGTGAAGAGGACCTAAGAGTCGAGTTTCCCTCTCCTTTCTTTTCCCAGTTCGTCCGAATCTCGGGGACGAGATTCTTTCTAAGGGGGTAGTTTTGTAACATCCTGATTTTCAGAGCCTTTTTGAAGCTTTTAAAATAAAATTCACCATTTTCATTTTTCTGGAATTAATTAAAGCTTAATTGGAATTTTCATTAATTAAAAAGATTTAATATGATTAAATTTAACATTAACTTTTGCCAAAAATATTTTATTTGTGTTCCTTGTGTCACGAGGAATTTTTCTGTATTTTCTTGGATTTTTCGGAGTTTGTTTGAGCTCAATTTTAAATTTCAAAAAAAAAAGAAAGAGGAGAGAGAATGAACAGTACCCGCATCTTCCCAGCGAGCACGCAGAAGTCGATCGATCCTGTGCGTGAACGTTTTCCTTCCTTTTCTCTCTCTTCATAACTTTCAATCTGGACCTTATTTCAATGTCCTCCCAAAAGGAAAGTTGTGCCAAATCACGCAAGGAATCCATCCCAATTGAACTCTTTCTATTTCGTTCATCCGTTTGCCTTTTATCTCCGATTTTCTGAAATGGACTCTAAACCGAAATCCGCGAATTGGAGCCGGTTTCTACCTCTTCCAAGCCTATAAATACAACCCCTTAACCCCTCTAAACCCATCCCAAGCCGTGGCAAGTCCCCTTAAAGGTCAGGACGCCGTCGGCATCGAGGCCCTTCGGTCCCGAATTTGCTCGTCGCGTCTCGAGCTATTCGGTTAGTTTTTCTGTGATCCTTTTGCGTCACATTGTGCCATCATATGCTATCTACCTTCTTGCCAAGTTAATTTGGTTTTGGTGCAACCAATCTCCCGGAATCGAGTTTTCCCCAATCTAGGTCAAGAGCGTTTCCCGACGTCGATTCGTCGCCTCCGGTAAGCTTTAGCCCTTGCCGTAATTTTTCTTAGACTTGCCTCGTCGCGTTCTACGCCGTGCTCACTTCCTTTTCCCCGAAAAACCTCCACAAATTTTTGCCTCCGAACCTCGCTATGGCCGTCAATGGCATCTCGTGTCCCCATCTATCCGGTGGTGTTTTCCCCAATCCGTTCACGTCACGTTGTGCCAAACCATCCTAGGTAGCTACCCTCCAAATGGTTTTAGATTTCGTTCACCGAGCATTAAGATATTAAGTTTTTCCTTTTCTTCCCGATGTCGTTCAACCGTCGGTTGCGACATCTCCGGTGGGTCTTTGGCCGAGCCAACAATTTTCCTAGCTTCACCAAGCTGCGTTCTAGCATGTGCTCACCCTACTTCTCCATGTTTCATGCCCGGGTTTTATTTCTCTCTCATAACCATGTCGTTGTAGCCGCCCGTGCCGTCATCGTTCTCCGTTTGGCGTGCCGTCGCTTCCTATGTGTGCCTTGGGTCCCTAGCAACCCATTTTGCTAGTTAGATTCACCGCCCATGCCTCCTCTTGCCGACGCTAGCCTTCTCTCCAAAAGTGCTGCTCTCGGGTGAACAATAACTTTTGCTATTTTCCAGCATTTTCTCGCCCGGCAAACTTTAGATTGCTTGTTCTCCTTCATCCGAACTCCGATTGACCCGATTCTTTGTCCTAAATTCATATAAAATTGAGCTCTATCGTTTGGTTCTATTTTTGCAGTTTTTGGAGTTCATTTGAATTTTATTTGAATTTGTTTTGTTTGTTTTGTCGTTTTGCGCGTAGAACCCGATGTCGCTGAAGAGTTTGTCGAACCGCAGCAAGAGGGACCAACCGGTGCACAAGAAGGCAAGTCTCCTTTGATCATCTTGAACCTATGATTTTGAAATGTTTTAATTATTTTAAATTATGTGCATTGCTATTTACATAAAACATTTGTTCAAATCTTAAGGTATTAGTTAATCCAATTTTGTTATACCATCAATTGAAGTTGAATGCCATGTACCTTTGTAACCTTAGAATTCCTTTGTCTCAATAATGAGAGTATTATAATTATTTGTGAATAATAGAATGGTAGTATAATGCTTAGTCACGCTATTTAATACCTTTGAAATCTTGAAAGTGGGAAACTATGATTTGTTGTAATAACCTTGTGTTTATAAGTTTAGTGGTAATTGGAGTTTTCACTGTTCTTTTAAAACAAAATAAATTGTGGAAAATGGTTTAGATTAGGGTGGATGGTTGGATTGGATTGGTGCGGCAAGCACGAGATCTTGTAAAGTGTATGTTCCACCCTAGTCAACTAAGGACCGACGCTTGTGTTTGTCCAGACTGAGCATTAACCGTACAACCACAAGTCTATATGGGTACGACCTAGCTGACTAACTTATGATATTCTAGTTTAGGTGCCACCAGTGGAAAGTGGGTGCCAGGGATGGACTGGTTATTCACAGTAAGGGACAGGGATTTACTGTACTTATATGGCGCAAGAGGGGGCTTCGGTTCGGGCAGTTAGCCTACCTGCGGTGAAACCTCAGCGGGTGGTATCTAGCTAGATTAGAGTAAGGTAAAGGCTTTGTGATATTTTATCTGGGTCTCATGCCAAAGGAAGCGTGTTGACTTTTAGGATAATTTATCTCTTGTGGGTAAAGTTGTACAACCTCTGCAGAGTGTCAAACTATTCGAATAGCCGTGCCCACGGTCAAGGGCGGGCAAGGAATGCATTCACATGGTAGATTTTTGGTTTTCGTTTTAAAATCAAAGTTTTTGTATTCCGAGAGTGGAGGGAACTCTTGGAAGGGTATCCTGGCAGTTGGAGCCAGAGAGGGTGGATGGAACCCGCAGTTTTAAACTTGATCAATTGTAATTGGTAATCTAGTGTTGGTAGATGGAACCTTCACTATAAAGTTAATGATAGTTCTGTTAAAACGTTTACTTTATTAAATTGATGCCTTTGAAAGTAATTAGTAGTAATTGAAATTAAAACATTGCTTGTGCAAAAGAACCATATAGCCTTCCTTTGTCAAGCCTTGCATCTATTGCATTTTTCCCAAGACTTGCGGAGTACTTTATGTACTCACATGCTACACTCAAACATAAAAGCAGAGGAATACGAAGCCCAAGAAGGAGACTACGACTACTTCGCTGATGGCTTCGACGAAGGATTCCAGGAGTTCTAGGTCACGTTTCCCCAGTCAATTGCCTGTAGCGTATTGATGGGTCTTCATCGAGTTTATCCCTTGCTTCCGCTTTATTTCATGTATGCGAGGTCTTGAAACCTCAATTGTAATAATGAGACCTTTTCGGTCATTACTCTCAATTATTGTAATAACACGATGCTGGTGATGTATTCATTTCTGTTTAACTGTGTGCACTAGTTTTGATCTGGGACTAGTGCAGTAATACACAGAGGGTCCGGGTTCGGAAATCCGGGGTCCCGACATCATCCTCCATGGCTTCAAGCCATTTAGAAGAATGTTCACTCATTATGGCCTCCTTATAAGAGGTAGGATCATCTACCTTCCCTATATCATTAACATCCTCATTCATATAGACAACATAATCACTTAGGATGGCAGATCTTCTCTCCAGCTGTGATCTTCTAAGAGGTTCATTAGTTATTTCAGTAGACTGCTGAGGCTTTTCATTAGGTATAACATCAGGAATTTCAGAGACCTCAACAGTGGGTGCAACAACAGTATTCTCTATTGGAGGTGCAACCGCCTGAGGCACAGGAATAAAGATCTCTGGGATGAGCGGTGGAGGAACATAAACCCGCTTCTCCTCAAGATCTATTTTCCTAGGCTCCAGGTCCTCGTTATTTTCTAAGAACACAGCGTGCTTTGTTTCTACAAACTTAGTTATCCTATCAGGACAATAAAACCGACACCCTTTCGATCTGTCAGGGTACCCAATAAAAAGACAACTTATTGTCTTAGGATCTAATTTCCCAATGTGTGGATTAAGTAACTTAGCTTTAGCACGACAACCCCACACTCATAAATATTTCATAATCGGTTTCCTCCCAGTCCATAATTCATAAGGTGTTTTAGGTACTGATTTACTGGAAACCCGATTAAGAATATGTGCAGCTGTCTTCAGTGCTTCCATCCACTCGCCCGGCATAGAATACTGCTGGGTGGAGAATTTCTTCTTTAATGAGATGCTCCATTCTCCCCCTCGAAATGTGGCCTAAACGACAGTGCCACTGTTTCGAAGAAGTCTCATCATTATTTTTACGCTTAGCATCACACATAATCTTTCTGGAAATACCCTGGCTGCTTGCAGAAAAGACATTCCCCCCTTTAGATGCTCCGGTGGGAGCAACATGAGGCTTAGGTGCATATTGCACTTTAGGTCCTGACTTGTCTGAATTAGGGGAGAATTGCAGTTTTTTCTTAGATTTGAAGTCCCCTTCGAACTTCCTTTAGTTAGAGCCACCAACATGAAAAGCAAAATTCTTCTTTTGTGTTCTTATTCTCTCTTTTATTTCTGGACACACATGGCGATCAAATCGCTCATGCTCTCCCTCCTTTTTTTTTGAGTATTGCCATATCAGTCATCATCATGATATGCTTTGTTATGCTACCGGACCCATCATACTTAGTGGTTAAGAGCCTCTGAATCAAAGTACTGGCATAAACTTTAGTGGAGTCTATAAAATTTCTCCTCGATTGAAGCCAAGTATTCATTTGTATTTTCGGAATCGGAGATTGCTCCCCTAATCCCGACTGAAATAGAGGTCTTCATAATCATTAGTGATAAGCGGTTAGACTGCTCCCATTTTTCAGCATTAGCCTCGTAAAATTTCTTTTTTTATATCAAAATTGTCCTCACCTTCGGTAGGAGGAATAGGAACGGCTACCCTTAAGGCATAGTCAAGGTCCAAAACATAAGGGATAACATGAATTCATTCTTTCCACGTGGGAAAATTGCTCCCCGTGAGCTGCTCAATGTTATCAATTGTGGTGGCAACGTTTGATGCATTAAGTGCTGAATTTCAAAACACAGGGCAAAACTTAGAAGTATCGTAAATATTGCATGTAATTAACCCTACGTTGGTCTGATTAATAACATGCAAACTACAGTTCTAATTCATATCACCGTTGGGCTGAAAATGAAAAAGAACTTAATAATTTTATATGGCGACACATGATTACAAACAACGTTTCAGAATGTAATCATATGCATACATAATGCCAAAAACATAAAAAAAATCTCCAATTAAAATATCTCGTTGGTTCAATTTTAATTAGAGACAAAATATAATAATATGGCGACATATGATTATAAACAACGTTGGTTAGAATATAACCATATGTATACATAATGCCAAAATTAATTATAAAATCTCAAAATTAAAATATCCCATTGGTTCAATTTTTAATCCGAGATTATACATAATATTGGGGTAAAGATACATGAAGTTTGGGCCACCGAAAGTAATTAAAATTAGTGCATAAAAGAGATACATAAAGCATAAGAAAATGCGCTGAAAATAATAATAATAATAATAATAATAATAATAATAATAATAATAATAACACTGTTTCGGCCCGGCTCTCAAAATGGCCCAAAATTGCCGCACTGCCCAATAACACAGTCAACACCCACAAAAACTCAGTCAGCCCACAAAATTGTGCAGCCTAAAAAGTCTTGCACAGCCCAAAAACTCGTACGGCCTAAAATTCACACGGCCGAGAGCACCCGCGCGCAGCCCAAAAGCAATCGGCCCAGACAATTCCTGCGCATGGCCCAAAACATGCGCGTGGCCCAAATACTCGCCCGCAACCCACAAATGAAAATTTCCGCACGGGCGAAATCTTGACGGTCCAATTAGGCTCACGCGGCCCACAAAATTCCGTGCACAGCCAAACTCACGCGCGCGAGGCCCAAAGATAGTGCACGCGGGCGCGGCCCAAACACGTGCGCAACCCATCAATAACCTGCGTCTCATGCTCGGCCGGCCCAGTACACGCGCGCGGCCCAGACTGAAACACGCGCATGGGCCCGCGCTGTCCGATCTCAATCGGATGGCTGAAAGCATGGCCTAAATGCACCCGCTCGCCCGCACTGTCATATTCCGATCGAACGGCCAAGAACGTGCCGCACAGGACTTAAAAAGGCCGAAACCCTAACCCTAATACTCATTCAGCCCGATTTCTCCCGAAAATAACGGCGCGCACGGGGGGTTGCGGCGGCAGTGTACGCGGCGCGCTGGGCGGCTCTGGCGGCGCCATGGCAGAGCGACGGCAGCAACGCGCTCAAGCGGGGCAGCGATAGCTCGCCCGCAGAGCGGCGGCGGCGCGCGCGCTCGCGTGGAACGGTGGCTGCGCCCACGGAGCGGAGCGGCGGCGGCCCGCATGGAGCAGCAGCGATGACATCGGCGGCGCCCTAAAAAGACGTAAGTTTCGCCGCCGACCCAAATCGGATTCGGGTTTTTTTGTGTGTGGTTAGGGTGGGCTGATTTTGGGGATTTCTTAGGGTTTTTGCTAAAATCTGTTAGTGATATGCGTCATTTTTATATATATTTACCTGTCATTTTACCCTCATATTCTTCGCATTTTGGGACCATTTATTACCATTTACACGCTTTTCTATATTTAATTGCTCAATTTGGACTATTTTACATTTTTCTATATTTTTCTGTAGGCCGGCGCGATTAAGGCGCATAAAACGACAAATCTGGGCTTTCGGGACTGCTCCGTACAGCTGTGCGCGTCGTTACAGATGCGTAGGATCAAACCGCGATGAAATCGGAGTTTCCAAGGGCCAGAACAGAAGAAATCTGATTGGGGAAGGACTGTATTGCAAATTTCAGAAACTGCGAGGGCTAAATCGCAAATCACCAAAAACCCCAATCTCCTCAAAACCCTAGCCGCAATCCCATTCACACCGAGCCGGCCATTGCTTCTGTCCTTTGCCCCCTTTGCTCTCTCCTCCCCCTTCCTCTTCTCCGGCGCCGGCGAGGGTCGGCCAGCTCGCCGGCGACCAACCACCTCCACTCCCTTCCGCCACTCCCCACTGCTCCTCCATCCCCAGATCCACCGCGCCACCACCCCATTTCCGATCCGAGCCCGGCCTTCTTCTCCTTCGCCCCCACTTTGCTTCTCCTGTTTCCTCCCCTTTCTTCTCCACTGGTGCCGGCGAGGGCCAGGCCTTACCTCGCCGGGCGCCACCATCACCTCCACTCCCGAGCATCCCCACTGCTTCTCCTGTAGCCGCATCCTCCATTAACGCCGCCACTCACCACCACACCGCCGCGACTTTTCTTCTCCACTGACTGCGCCGGCGAGGGCCGCATCTGCTCCTCCACCGCACTTCCTCCTTCTCCATCCGCGCCGCCACTTCTCCTCCTGCTCTTCCTCCGCTGCACCTCCTCCGCGCCTCCCCTCTACTGCTCCACCTCGGCGCTGCCGCTGCAGCATCTCCACGGCCACCACCGGCGAGCACCGTTTCTTCTCCTTCCCCTACATCACCGCTCGGCGCCGCCACCTCTACTCCCTTCTCCGCCTTCCTACACCGCCGCTCTTACATCTCCAGCCACCGAGCTCGACTCCGGCGCCACTGACGGCCTCACCAGCTCACTTCACCGACGATCCCTCCAGATCCATAGCCGCCACCGACACCCTCCTCTTCTACCACGCCGACGCCGCTCCTCTGCTGCTCCTCATCTTCACCAACCCAACTGCTCCCTCTGCTTCATGTTCTACAAACGGTCCATTCCAGTTCCTCTTGATTTTCTTCTAATTCTCAATTACTGTTCATCTATTTTCTTCTTTGTTGATCATGTATGCACTATGATTGTGAGATGAGAACTGTGATTGTGCATGTGCTCACTGAGATGATGTATTGAGCTTGGTTAACTTGTTCCAGAATTGCTTTAAGTTCCTGAGTAGTGTATAATCAATGCCTGCAATTTGTGGTATCTGCTCAGTAATTGTGAGCTTTGTGCAGCAATAGTGCTCTGTTAATTTGTCAGTTCTGTCTAAGTGAATTGTTAAGCTCATGTGAATTTGCTATGTTATTCAGCTGTTGGTACATGTGGGTTAGTGTTTGTGTCCATGGTCAGTGTTCATGTCTTGTGGTTGTGTAGTTGTCAATGTTAGTACCTGTATGTTGAGAGTGTGCCCAATTTAGCTAGGCCGGCGACCGTTCCCTCTCCTCATGCTGTCTCGCCTCCCCTTGCTTCTAGACTCTCTCTTTTCTTCTCCGCGGTATGTCGATAGTTAGGTCGAGCATTAGTAGTTCTGTGTTTGTTGTGTTGTCGTGTGCCGTCGTCGTCTAGTTAGCCGTCGACCGTTTTCTCCCTCATTCTCTCTCGACTTCCTTCGTGCTTCTAGACTCCCCCAGTGCTTCTCGACTCGCTCTTTCTGTCTCACGGTCGGTAGTCGCGTTCGTTCGTGTTGTTCGTTTGGCCGTACGACGTCCATTCGTACGGTCGTTCGTCCCATCGTCTTTCGATTGTTTAGTTCGTTCGTCGTTTTGTCTGAGTGAGTTAGAATTCGTTTAGTAGTTTAGTTTTCTCCCCCGTTTCGATTGACCTAGCTTTAGCTGAGCACCGGTAGCCCCAGTCTAGTCCCTGTGGAGAACACGACACTCGCCGCTATTTCAGTGGCAACTCGTGCACTTGCGGGTGTGCTATTTTTGCACGATCAGTTAGATCCCCTCCTTCTAAATTGCTAAGCCGAGCCATTAAACCTTTAGATCCGACCTTTAAACATGATTCCGAGTTCGGTTAGGGTTCAATTAGGGTTCATGTGATCCTAGGGGATGCTCTGATACCAAATGATATAAACTCTATGTCTAAACATCAACATAAGCTTTAATCCCTAGATCAAATCAAGAACACCTAGCTACAACATTAGAGCGGAAGAGTCACATACCCGAAGTCGGAGATACCATGAGAGGTTGTCGGTGATGCTATGGTGGCCGACAACATGGAGGAGGTCGACCGACGTCGCTGAAGTCACGGACGGGACGGAGAGGGCTCGACCTTCGTTCACCACAGTGCACTCATTAGATCGGGTCTGTTAGGGTTTAGGAGGCTTAGAACAACGCGCGAACCAAACCTTGCCGAAGCCCTTCTCTTTTTTTATAGCGCTGGGTGACCGGAACCTGAACCAAAACGGGGTCGGTTTCCGCCTCCGATCAAGGCGCGAAGTGGAGACGAAATCTCTCTGAAATCTCGGGGTTGTTAGCCGAGAGATCAACCCAACAAGATCCACAGCTCGGAGAGCGCTCTCGTCGTTGCTACTGATGGTTTCCTCAGTCGAATTGGTTTTATTGGAGGCGTGCGGCATTCTAGCTGTTTGAGGTGTAATTTTTGGGCTCAAATTTGGTGTGCCTATTTGTTTCTAATGCTGGGATATTTCTTCTAGCTGCGGTGAGATCTAGTTGATTTGTGAAATCTCATTCTATTTTGGGGGTGTTTCAGTATTGAGTTGATGTATTCTAGTGTTTGGAAATTGTAGGTCATGTGGCGTTAGCTTCATGTCCCATGGTAGATTGCTTCGAGTTTTAGGTGGATGTGTATGTAGCTCTTAGTCAATTTGTTAGCTGATTTGTGATCTCCATCCCTGTTAGCATGATAGCATCTGCATGATTCTGTATAATTCCGAATCCTCTCTCTCGTATGCAAGAAACCAACTCACCTGATTGTACCGGCCTTGCAGGTGAAATAATTCCATTTTGGCAAAAAAAAAAAAAAAAGACCACGAGGTCGTCGCGCCGCTGTCTGCGAGGGCCACTTCCGGCGTCTTGCTGGGTAGCTCGCATGTGAATGTTCCCTTTTTAATTTTGAAAGTTAGAGCCCTATAATGGTTTTTTTAAAGGCTTTCAATTGATGGTGTTAGTATCTTGTCGTAGTCAACAATGCTGCTTTACTTAGTTATTTACCTGTGAGGCTAATGTGATCAGTCAATCAGAGCAACTTCATGGGAAAAAAATATGTGTTCAGTTTGATGCTTTGTTTGGATGTGACAACGATTTGCCCAAAAATATACCTACCCATCATGTATGCTTTCAACCGATAACATTATTTATTAGATCATGTGACTAGATCTAAAAGTATTTAGACGATGAATAATTAATAATAGTTAATTTATAATGAATAATTGATAACATTATTTATTATTACTTGAGGTGTGTGATATATGTGTATGTGGATTGATATTGGTTAAGTTGGGACGAATTTGTGCTGGAAAAACGTTCTTTGGTATTTGCATGTGCAGGTTGAGTATAGAGACGATCGTGGTCGATGACGAGGTGAATCAGGACTACGATGGGAGATCCGAGATTCAGATAACTATCAAGGATATCACGAGATGGTGCGCATGGAGATCGAAGATAGATGATGGAGCTATGGAGGTGTGGTCCGGAGGCTACGACACATGGAAGATAGATGATACGTGTTAGAGCTATAGAGGTGCGGTCTGGAGGCTTCGACATGTGATAATTTGTGGTATCCAAAATTAGGTAGTGTGAAAAGGTTAAAATACTTATTAGAATTGGATAAGAACTCATAATCTTAGAGATAAAATCATTGTTTAGGCCTTTGTATATAAATAGGGATAAGGTTCTAGTCTAAGAGGTAGACGAGCGAGCCTATCCATAATGCATGTTAGGAGGATATTTTGTAAGTACAACATGATTTAGAAATAAAAAATAGGTCTGATCCATAGAAAAAAAAAAATCAGCGACGACGAGTTTTCATCATCGGCGGTGCGTTTGCTTCGCGTCGTCCTCGTCTTGTCGTCTCGGTCTGTGTGCGATCCCAGCGTGAGGCACCGTCGGCTTCATCCCCTCAGTCGCGCGCAGTCATCGCCAGCGGCTTCGCTTTTTCGGCCTCGATTCACCGCGCATCGCCCGAACGAAGCCGTTCGCGTCCAGCGCATGGCATCGCCGCTCACTCTACGCCTTGGCCATCGTCCCGACAGTGCGTGGCGAGATCACGCTTCTTCGTCGTGTTCACGGCGTGCGCTAGGACCGTCGGCACGGCGTGGATTGAAAAGTAACGGCGCACCAATTTTCAACACAGCGTCGGCTTCAGCTTCCCTTCCTCAGTCCACGTGTGGAATCCCCGTGCGTGTGCATCGCTCGAACGGAGCAGTTGCGCCGATGTGTCTTTTGCCCCGAGCAGCACCAGCGGCAACGCTCGAGCGACGTCGTTGCTCGCCTCGATTCACGCGCGGAAAAACTAAAGGCAGAGGCATTGTCCTTTGCGCGTACAGGAAGAGTCAAATGCTGCTCTCAGTTGGCCATTGCTTACAGGAGACTAGCACAGCAAGGTGTAGTTGGATTTTTTTAGACTGTAGTTTATAATTTATGTTTTAAATTTTTGAATCTTGATTGTTTATGAGAGTCAGTACGTAAAGAAAAATAGTTGCTTGTGATTTCGGCTGGTACAGATGAACTCACTTCACTTTTTATTATAACCTGCGTATTGATCTCGTCTTAAAAACACACCATTTAAAAACTAGTTACTATAATATAAGTCATAAATTATAGCTCTAAGCAAAAAAGAACTCAGCCAAATCTTATTATTCTTTGTGTACAGGAGAAGCTAAAGATTGACTGGCTTTCGGTCAGCATGCATGTTGCCCACGCACAAAGAATAGTGTACAAGAGATTGCAAGCTTAGTGGAGTTGAGAAAAAGCTTTCGCTAGGGATAGCGTAATTACAATCTTACATCAATTTTGTTTGCCATCAATAATCCTACGTAAAGTACGCCAATCAAATATCAATATTTTTTCCCCTTTCATGTTATTATAGGTTCTATCTTGTTCTTTGATTCATAATCTTCAGACTGAGCTGATTCACTTAATCAATTTGACTTTTCCAACCTAGTGCAACAAGCATCATTTGTTTGCAGTTATGAGTTCATATAAGTATGATATGACTTGTGGTTGGGGAATATGGATGTCCCAACATCTGTCCGAAAGTGCCTTTTGTGATGAAATATTTGGCTATTTATTTTCTAATGTTGGCCTGGTATTTTCTTCTTGCTTTTTAAACTTATATATGACAATGCTAAACGGCTACTCTATATATGGACTATGAAATCGTTAGCTGACTTAATGCCTGCGGGCTGCTCAGGGGCTTCTTTTCTTCCTGGCATCAATCAAACTAGCCTCATAGGTGTAGCGCCACGCCGCGCCAGCCACCGTGTGTACCGAAGTGAAAGAGGCGATAATTCGTGAGGAGTTTTTTTAAAAAAAATTAAAAAAATCGAGGGCACGTGTGTATTTTCAAAAAAGTCGAATGTCTTTTTCGTAAAAAACCGAGGGCCTGTACGTAATAAGCGAGGACCTGTATGTAATTTAGAAACCGCGGGGCGCTATCCTGCAAAGTGGAGGGGCCTGAAAAAAACTGGTAAAGACCTTTTCGCGAGAACCAAGGACCTTTACGTAGTTTCGAAAAAATGTGGGGACTTTTTCGCAAAACTGCTCCCCCGACCGTACGCAAATTCTGCCGCCACGCGCCGGCCGAGGGAGCGCTGGGGGCGACGTGGGACGCCTCTCCTGCGGGGAATCCCCCGGCTTTGTTTGGGGTAGTATGTTGCTGTCATTTACTTTTCAGAAGATACAGAATGAGGAACTTGATCAGACTTCGGCTTCTAGCTTCTAGTTTCTTAATTCCGTTTTTTTTCTAATTTTTTGGTTCTTTAGATTTTTTTTGTCTTTTTTTCCTCGTATTCCTTTACATTGTCCGTGATGGGTTAACTTGTTTTTTTTATTTTTAAATTTCTTATGTGTGCATTTCTTTTCTGTTTCTTTTAGTGCTGGTAAGTGTCCTTTAGCTTCTGCGTCCTAGCTCTCAAGAGTCTTTACCTGCAAAATTTGACTAGTAAGTGTCCTAAGTTGGTCATTTTGTTGAATCAAACTTGTGTATATGCTGCTCGGTTCCTGTGACAATACTACATGGCATATGCTCATGTCAGATATGTCTCTTCCGCTTAGCGTCAGCTTAGTAGGCTAATGTACTAGTTTGGAAGCAAGCACCACTGGCTGCATGTTGTCCACTTTGTCAAACTTAGTATCTAGTATGTTGTACACAGATCTCTCTGGCTTGGCAGGTAGCATGCGGTTCTGTTTTCAAAGGCACGTATTATATCAGATATTCACTTGTCAGCGTAGCCACAATCGACGTCTGCAATTCAAAACTTGCACCACTATTTAGGATATGTTGCGGTGTCAGGTCATGTGCAATATATTCCTTGCATGTGTGCAATTTTTCTGCAGTGTCATGTTAATATCTCTTATTTACATGTTGTGGTCTCTGCATATATTTTCCCTTTATACTTCTGCAGTTTGCATTTTCACTACCTGTCTATTGCACAGTTGCATGAAAATTTCATATGTTTCAGTCACTTTGTTTTGGCCATTTGATCACAATCTGCTTCTCGAGCCCGTGCGTTGTTTGTGTTGGGTTGTACTATCATGTGCTTAACGGGACTACGATTTTTAAGCATCAACCAGTTATGCTAGCTGGGCCGGCTGCGTTGTATTTTTTGTTTTCGGTAGAGTTATCAATAGGTCAGGAATTTCAAAAAATCTTACTAACGGGTTTAGTTGGGTCCACAAATGCTAACAGGCCCACATGAATTACAAAATTGAATCCGTTAACCCTATTTGATCTATGCTTAGTTGAGGTGTTTGATCTGTGCTTAAATCTATCACTCCTGAATTTGATTCTTGCATTTTGGCATCAGTTCATTCTATCATCTCACATTCCTTGCTCAAATCTCCATTAAGCTGCAACTCATATTGCACAAAAATAATCAGGGACCTTGTGTAGAAGTTACTACGCATAATTTATGCTGATAACACTTAACACTGATAGTATCATGACTGAAGGGGCATAATATTCCTGGTACACTGCATCGCTAACTCTTAAAAACAATGTTATGTGCCTGCTTGGATCTCTAGCAAACAAGTATGACATAAACATCGCCTGAATAGTGAGAAAAATGATCTAAAAACTTTAAAAGTTGTTCTGAATATTTCCCAATAACTACTGTATATGACTCAAATCCAATACCAGATTACCTGCAATTCATGCAAACGAAAAATAAAAAAAGATAGTTACAACATCTATCTTGCATCTGCTTAGCTGTAGTCTTCTAGACAATTTCAGAGCATACAAAGGGAAGACATGATAATCTGAGCAACTAATTAGAAAGCTAAGTTAAAAGAGCACATCTGACACCAAGAAACCTACAAGATATATTTGAGTGCCTTGTTACTTAGCAGGAGGCGGGCCTGTTCCGCCGCGCTCGGCCTCCCAGGAGATGTTGTCCGTCGAACCACAAGGTTACCTGAATGGCATCCGAGCAGGCTACAAAACCTAAACAGTGTACCAAGCGGGTTGCATCCCGTTTCTGGTGGGCAATGGTGATTAGTGATTACCAATCTGAAGCCCATAAAACAAACGCGATCATAGCTGAATCATGAATGTGCTGAACGTAAAATTCCTCTCTTTTGGAACATTACATGGAAACAATCTTAAAACACACGTGGACATCTGGCCCTTTGGATATTGATATGGTCACTAAGATGTAATTAACTCTTCCACAACTAATTTCTGTTGCGGTATTTTTTATAATGAATCTGCCGATGCTACTTTCATATGCCACTCCTAATTAATACTCTGTATCCTATAATACTATAAAATCGATCCCTACTAACTGCAATTAGTGCTAATATCCTCTTCTCTGGTGCAGCCACGTCATCACAAATCCTAATAGACGTTGGATCGAAATTTAGTGGCGCTGATTTGCCCCAAATCAGCGGAGGCCAGCTTCCTTCGTTCATGGCTGTTGGATTCAGCTTCGGCGTCTCAGATTTGGACCATACCAGCCAACTGAAGCCTGCATGTCCTCTCGTCTTCCTCGTGGCGTGGGTTTCTATTCCCCTCCCGTCAAACTTTCCCAGTCCCCACCTTGGGCTGTGTATATTACCACCGAACCAAAAAACATATAAAAAAATCAAATTATACCGGTCAACTCGGTTTGACCGGTTTTCGGCATTTGGTTCGGGATGGTTTCTTTGGGGTTTAGTTTTTTCGGTAAAAACTGGCTGAAAACCAAATAACCAAACAAACATAATAGTACTAGTAATACTAGCGCAGCTTATCCTCCTCCCATGTCCTCCTAGTCCATACGATTAGGCTACCCACCCCTCTGGCCCTCTCTCTCTTGGAGTCTTGCGTCGCCCCTAGGAGAACCTCTAAGTCCAAGCAGCCGACGAGGAGGTACCAGCTAGGGAATGGGGAGGATGATGATGATGCAGGTGCTACCGGCTTGGGATCTTAGAGATCGTGGAGCGTGATCCTCCGATGGAAAAGATATTCGACAGTAGCAGCCTACGATCCCAGCGGCGGTGCGGCGAATGGGGAGGTGGTGGTGTCTCCATGGCCGCTCACCCTTCCTTTGATGCGCTCTCTTGTTGTGTACTTGTGTTTGTGTGTTGCATATGTGCCCGTGCAGCCATGCCCTAGTGGCTAGTTCTCCCACTACTGTGTTGATATTGACGGGTCCATTGGGTTTCTAATAGTATTCACGGATTGCTGGTCCTGGCTTGGCAACCATGTTGTTTATTGTTTGGCATTGATGTGTTGTGTAGTTTGCACTGACTAGAAGCTAGAAACTAGTTCATTGCTATATAGAAGATTATAGTCTCATTGTTTATTTTGTTCTCGCACTAAAAAAAGTTGTCGCATCAGCTCGCAATTCATGTTAACTTTAGTAAATATGGTATTTACCGATACCATCTTGAAATAAATTGGGATTTGCTGATACCGAACTGTATTTTCCGTATATTACCAAACTAATAATACCATATTTGCTGTATACCATATTTGTTGTATATACCACATATACCGAACCGTATTTACCGAACAAGCCGAATGCACAGGCGTATCTCCACCCATCTCACACTACATCACGGCATCAACCGTTGTTCATGTGCTGATGCTTAAGATGTGGATGTATTGTAAGTAATTAGCTCGAGAATCTTAACAATAAATGTATAGAACATTTAATTAACAATAATTTTGTAATAAAATACCTCAAGGGCCCTACAATTATACTGTATTGTTAGAAAGGTGATTACTTAATTTTGTTTTGCCTTTTATAGGACAGAAAGGGAGTCTTTGATTTTTTTTTTAACAAGCATGTCATGCCAAAGAATCACACTAACAAGCTCGCGAACTTAATTAACTAAACTATCCCCATATTTTCTCCTCAGGTTCTCCACGCAAACAACTTCTCTTTCTAGAAAAGAATAGAGGTGTGCATGCATGATGCAATCAATAACACTTGATCAAAATTAATCCAAGGATTACATATATAGACCGATCGGGTCCTATATGTACTTGAGTTGCTAACTAAGCACATCCTAATCACGGACAAAATCACATGATGACACCCCTGGCATCATCATTAACAAGGTTCATCGTAAAAACGTGCGCTAAGACGACACCATGCACACTGACACTGACAACTAGCGCCCCCTCTTTATTTATTGGGAGTGTCTATATAACATTTGACTATTTTTGAGTACAAAAACAGTCAGATTTGGAGCCGTTAGATGGACAAAAATAGCCAGATTTTTGAGCCGTTAGATGGACAAAAACAGTCAGATTTCTGAACAAGTGATGTATGACGTTTTATTTCATGTCCTGTTATTTCTGTGGGAGTACGATAAATGCTGTTATATGACTACAAAAGTCTTTTGAAAAGTACATTAGCGGCCAATTATTGAGATGGTTTGGAAAATACCTACTCCAGGTTGCAGTTTCCCCAAGTTTAATTGCAGCTGTGTGAACAGATTTTCCCAAATTCTTGTCTCATCTAATGCAAGCTGTTTTCATTTTTCAGGGAGTGCGTGCTGTGGATCACTATATCTCCATGCCATTAGGGTGTGTTTGGTTGGTGGAATGGCCAAGGGATGGAACCATCCCGTTCCAATTTTGAGGTCATCCAGCTGTTTGGATCATGGTATGGAAGAGGATGAAGTGGAAGCAAACCATTCCTCCTAAAGGAATATTCCTTCAAAATTCGGAATCAACCCATCCCCCAAAATTTCCCGGACGAATCCATCCCGGGCGCCCTCGCAGAGCCGTTCTCTCACCCCACTCCCTTTCTCCGTTCGCTCACCCCCCTCTCCAGATCCAGATCGGGGCCTCCCGCACCGCCGGCCTCCCGCGCCGATCTCCCTCCCGCGACGGCCTCCCACGGCGGCGCCAGCCTCCCGCGCCGACCTTCTCCCGTGCCGGCCTCCCACGCCCGCGCCGTCGTCCTGCTCCGTCCTCCCGCGCCGACCTGCCTCCCACGCCGGCCTCCCACGCCCGCGCCGTCCTCCCGCCGACGCCGACCTCCTGCGGCATCCTCCCGCCGCCGACCTCCCGCGCCGTCCTCCCGCCCGCGCCGACCTTCTGCGCCGCCGCCCGCGACGGCCTCTGTCGCCGCCGCCCGACCTCCCGCCCGCGCCTCCCCCCAGTGAAGGTATTCGTCCTTACCTCTGTTTTGTGATGTTCCATTGTGATGTTCAGTGGTAGGAATCTGTGGTTGTGCTTGATTGGTATGTTCCTTTTGTGTACTGTTAAGGGGTTAATTAGGACTGCTAAGTGTTGTAATGTATGAATTGATTAATGTGATGCAAACTCTATGAGTTGTTATCTATGAAATGGACCTATTTATATGCACTTTATTTCAATTCTAAATGTGCTATCACGTGCTAGTTAAACAAAATTATGTCAAGGGGAAAAAGGGGTAACCTCACCACGCAGGTTAGCATATTCTACTTTTCATCCCCAACCCACCAACCAAACAAGAGACGGAACGGTTCCATTCTTCTCCATCCCACTAACCAAACAAAAAACAGAACCATTCCATCCCACTAACCAAACATCCTAACAGAACCATCCCGTTCCATTCCATCCCAAAAAACTGGAATCATCCCATCCCGGCCCATTCCTCCCCATTCCATCAACCAAACACATCCTTAGTGTCTTAGAGCAAGGCTAATAATACAGCCTTCAGCTGGCTGTATGGACACTTACAGCCCACTTATCAGCACATTCATATAGTAGTTTACAGCCAGCTGAAGGCTGTATGACCCACCCCTTTCTCTCACAAAGTTTCTTGGTTCTTGTGCTTCAGCTGGCTGTAAACTTAGGGCATCTCCAATGGTTCTAGCTAGCAACTAACTAGAAGACTTCCACATCATTTATATAGTACACACTAAAAGCTAGCATTCTAAAGAACTATCTATAAGGATAGCTATTTGATGCTTACATGCACACACAGAAAAGGACTATCATTTATAGAGGATGTCTCGTTTTGCGTTATAGACTAGTGCTTAAGGAAGAGCTGGCTCGGTTTTTTTTGCATACTCTCTGTCCTCCACATAGGATATATGCTGATGTGTATATATATATAGCTAGCTGACTTAGACCATTGGAGATGCCCTTACAGCCCACCTCTCTTCTCTCTCCTCCTCTCTCTCCTCCACCTCAGCATACAGTTTACTAACAACCTCTTATTATACTTGCTCTTACTGGTTTGAGTGTATCTGTTTGAGCCCTAGGCAACAAGCAAACAGGAAAAAAAACCAATCATCCATTAAGTCCAAATCATGTGATCTCACTCAGGATGTGATGCCTTCCCTCACCCCAGCTTGTCAATGCAAGATCTATGCAAAATATTCTTGACCAGGACAAGTGTATGCTGAGGGGCCCATGCCCTTTGATCACACCTCGATTTCTTTAAGGCTTAGGCTAACACATACATTACTATATAAGCATGTCTTTCACTTGGCACATGGTAATTTGTGCTTTCACGCTTCCGTTTTCTTGCACTTTCTGCTTTTCCATCTCTCTCTCAGCGCTAGGCATTTCTGCTTTTTCACTTCCAACCAGGCTATTAAAGCTCACGACCTCAACCATCCTAGTCAAATCTTACCGACTACTGATCATAGTCTATTATATCTTGTTCATTATTTAGTACAACCGGTTCCCCGTAGTATATGACTGATTCACATTAGCTATGACCAGTTACATTGTAGTATACAACTGATTCTTTGAAACATACGACCTGTTCATCTTAGCTTACGACCATCGACCGGTTTACTGTAGGTACGACCGGTTAACTGTATGAGATCGAAGCTTACCAATTACCTGCCGTGGTCGTTCTACGTGATCAAATCCCATGGTCTAAATGCTGTGGTTGAAGCTTGACATGGTCGAAATGCCGTAATCAAAATGCCATAGTCGAAGCATGACGTGGTCGAAATACCATGGTCAAAATGCAGTGGTCGATCTCTATTGTTGAAGCCTGTCATGGTCATTCTGCCAACCTGAAAACTGCAGCAACAAAGTGCATTGATCAAAACTTTCATAAACATAAATTCTAAAGAGATCCAAATATCAATTATTCATCATAACTAAATACACGACTACCATATGGTCTAACAAAACAGGATGGACATTATATTTTGTCCTGGTAAAGGGTGATGTCTTTTAAGCACAAGCTTGCCTTGATCAAGTGACCAGGTCACCCGGAAGAAAATTTTATCGGATGGGCCTCCATCTTTACCTCCTGAGGCCCTACCTAAGATATTTCTACGTTGCATCAGCACCAATCGCAGAACAATCCATCTCAGAACCCGCCACCGCTTCTCCGCTCCCACTGCTCCTCGCCCCCTCCTGCTCGTCGCCGGTTGCCTCTACCGCAAAACCTAACTCGCTCATTTTTTTTAAGAACATGTAAAAGACTTGTGTGTCTTTGCATTAAAAATAGAAGGGGAATATAAATCAACGAACAGACGTCTTACAATGCCGTAGGGAAAACTCAAAGGTACCCGCTAAATGAAAAATAGTGTTACGAATATTGCTCTAAATTTCTACGCTTTATTTATCGCAAATATTGCAATGCATAAACTGGTTACAAGCCTCTCAATTTATATGCCTATAACTCCTACTAACACACGCATTAGGACTTCGAATTGGACACTACTTCAACTCGAATTACACACGAAATCGAACTCAATTGCGACTAGGACTCTAAGTCAAGATTAAATCTAACAATCTCCCTCTTAATCTTGACTTTCTAACTTCTTTCCATCTTGTTTGAGTTTGGACGGCGACACATCTCAAACGCCCCTGACTTAACTCATCTTCAGAGCACTTCATCTTCGCTGAGCGCTTCGGCAACGAACGCTTTCTTCGTCTTCGGCTTTTGGCATTCTGAAGCAAAGTGTCCATAATCATTACAGTTATAACACCTCACTTTTGCCTTATCAAACCTCCGACCTTTACGGCCTTGGCCATCACCCCTGGAAGTGTTCTTGCCTTCACGCTTCGATGATTGTGCCTCCCACTCAGCGCGAGTCAACAAGAGCTGTCCTTCACCTTTGTTGCTAGTGTCATGGATGCGTTCCTCATATGCCTTAAGATGACCGATGACCTCCTCCATGGTCATTGCCTTTAGGTCTCCAAATTGCTCTATGACTGAAGCAATCGGGAGAAACTGTGAGGGAATAGCACAAAGAAATTTCTTTACCACATACAACTCTTCCACCTTCTCGCCAAGGGCCCGTATCTTGTTGACGATGATCGTCAACCGGACGGCGAAGTCATTGATCGACTACGTTTCCTTCATACGAAGCACCTCGAACTCGGTCTTGAGAGTTTGTACCTTTGCTTCCTTCACACGATCTGCGCCAAGATGCATCGCTTTCAACGCCTCCCACGCGGCTTTGGCCGTCTCCTTTTCGGCCAGTAGGAAGAGCGTCTCTTCTGGGATGCCCTGGTAGATGACCGCCAATGCCATCTGATCTTTGCGCATATCGAGGCTGCCGTTCTCGATCGCATCCCACATACCTTGAGCCTTCATGTACACCTTCATCTTGATTGCCCATGCTGCATAATTGCTCTCCGTGAGCATCGGATAATGCAGCGAGATGGCGGAACTCTCCTTCGCCATCGCACCGGATGATGTCTCATTGCCGTCGAGATCGCTTCCCGAATTACGCGACATGATCTTGGGAGCGGATCAAAAAACTCCGGCTACTTTGAAGTCTCTTGGACGGAGAGAAATGGAAGGAAAAATTATTGTTTTCCTTTTTCTCTTTTTTCTGAACTTTGCTCTTGTTTGGACCTGCGCTCTTGCTACTGCTCTTTATTGCCGTGGCTCTGAACTCTGAAGTCCTTTTATTTTGGGCGCTTGGCTGACTTGATCTCGGAGACGGAAAGACCAAAGAATAGTTCGTCTCGGAGTCTTCTTTGCTTATTCGGCTCGGGTTCCTTTCTTCCGAGTGATATCGCCTGAGAAACTCCACGAGCCTTTTTCTGTTGGTCTTCTTTCCTCCGAATCACCTTCTTTGTTCGTTCCCTGCGAGGCCCAACCCACGCAGCAGCTCCACCCGTGCGTGCACTCCTCCCCCGCCTGGGCTTCTTCCAGGTGCCGCACTCGGCCGCCTCTTCCGCTGCCGCGCCCGCCGCCTCCCCGCGCTCGGCTGCTCCTTCCTCGGCAGCGCCTCCCCCGTCTCTTCTCCTTGCGGTGGACGGCGGCGTCCTCCTCTTCGCCTCGCGCGGCTCCCCCGTCGGCAGCGCCTCCACCTCGCGCGGCTCCCCCGTCTCCTTGGTCTCCTCCGCCGGTTCGGCTCAACGCCTCCGCCTCCTACTGCGCTCGGTCGCTCCTCCTTCGGCGCAGATGGTGGCGGCGGCTTCTCAAGGACGGCCGGCGGTGGCCTCGGCGGATCTGGGGTTGGCGACGGCGGGTGCCTCAGGCGCGGCGGCGCTGGTGGGGATCCGTGCTCGGTGACGGCCGGATCCGGTCTCCTCCTTCCTCTCTTCAGCAGCGCAGCGACGGCGGGGAATCGGCGACCCGAGGTTGACGGCGACTGCAGCCCGGCGGCGCCTCTTGCGCGTGCTGCCCCTCGAGCCCGGGGACGGCGGAGAGCAGCGGTGGCCGCCCCCAGGAGCAGAGATCCCCCCCGGGGGCAGCAGAGGAAAAAACTCTAGGTTTTCTCTCGATCTCTCAAGCTCTGATACCAATTGTTACGAATATTGCTCTAAATTTCTACGCTTTATTTATCGCAAATATTGCAATGCATAAACTGGTTACAAGCCTCTCAATTTATATGCCTATAACTCCTACTAACACACGCATTAGGACTTCGAATTGGACACTACTTCAACTCGAATTACACACGAAATCGAACTCAATTGCGACTAGGACTCTAAGTCAAGATTAAATCTAACAAATAGAAAGAGGGAAAACATGGTAAAGACTACAACTCACTGACTGTGCCCAACCCCGACCACCAGCTTCCACCAAGCTCTCGACTGGCGGTGCAGTCGCCGTCATCCACTGCCGGTCCTGCCTTACTTCTAGAACTATGGCCAGAGCGATTTGTGAACCCACATAGCTAACCCTAACTCAATAGCTAGCTCGCCGAAGCGGTTTAATTTCCTTTACCGGGGTTTGTCATTTTCTACTGCCATTTGGTGTTTCCCGTTTGGAAGTTGTGCGCTTGTTATCTATCCAGTGGGAGTGCAAGCCCTGGACTGGAAACACCCATGTTCAATTGATTGCTACCACTATGCTATATAACTAATCAGTTTTGCTATTGCACATGCGACTGGAATTTTTTTATCTTTCAGTCACCTGAAATTGCACTCTCAATCAACTTAAATTGCAGCCCCTCCAAAAAAAACATCTGCAACTTTAGGTGATTAAGAGTGCAAATCAACTGAAATTGCAGCCCCCTCCAAAACAACACCTGCAACTTTAGATGATTCAGAGTGCAACTTCAGGTGACTGAAAGATAAAAAAATTTCAGTCACCTGTGCAATAGTCACTCCCATAGCTAATATATATAGTACTCATATACTCCTAGCATCAGAACCGTCGATGGAGTCAGCTTGAAGTTGCACATGAACGCATGCAAGTGTTTCTACACTATTCGATGAGCACAATTTGTAATGCTTTATGTCAAATACCACATGGTGAGTGACATGCATGTCCCAGGAATATAAAGGTGTCCATTTTTTCCCCTCTTCCTAGAGTTTTACGCCATCAAAAAAAATAAAAAAAACCATAAATTTAACCAAAAAAACAATGATATAAAAACTATAGTAAAATATACTAGAAAATAACATACGCATAAATTCTGGAAAAATATAAAATGCAAATCCAAACCACATCTTGCACCTTGATGACCATGATCACTGATTCATTACCATTCTGAGAGGAGTGGCACGATTCTAAACACAGGTAGCTTTTTTTAATTTTTCTGGTTAATCGCGCGCTCTATATATACACACATATACATATATACATATATATATATATATACACACATATAAATATATATACATAGATACATACATATACACACACACACACACACACACACACACACACACACACACACACACACACATATATATATATATATATATATATATATATATATATATATATATATATATATATATATATATATATAGTATAAATAATAGGGGCATCGTGATGCCCAAGCTCCATGAGAGACGCACACACACTAAGCAAGTTCAACTCACTAATCAAGTGTCACGAAACAATGATTCATTCTATCTGCATGATTGCCCCAAACTTGTATGTTCCAGCCACTCACTCCAGATGCACACGTGAGACGACAAACTTCTTCTTAATTTTATTCAAAAGTTTTCCAAATACTGCAGGCAGTCCCAAAACGATAACTAATTAAAGCGACATTGGAGTAGCTACGGGCACTAACTTGCCAGGTGTACCACAAAGGACATTCAGGTGGTTAGCTTTCATGTGTCTGTGTTTCATTTTCTATGACACGTAGGCTCATGTGATCAACTAAATCAATGATATATCCATCGACTTCACTAGTCTACACATCAGAAATTAGAAAGAGACCAAGCATGCCTTGTCCTTGTGTGGTTAGTGATAAGAATGGCAACGTACTCTCCGTATATACCTTCCTTTTCTAATCACCTCAAGTTTGCATAGTAACTGGTTGCATCATTCACCAGCTTATGCTTAGCATATCTACGAGTTTCACAACTCTGATATAACATGCTAAGCATAGATCTTAAAAATGGGCAGACACACCAGTTTCCAGAGAGGTAGCTACCTCTTGGGGACTTCTTGCATTGCATCTAGGACTATGTTAGTCCTACAAACCAAGCGCACTCCACTTACATAATATAAACATAACTTAAAGTCTTATACTTAAAACTCATAGCTGATGGAGATTTTTTAGTGTTAGGCCATGTGGATGGTCATGAGTTTAGTGATGATGAATAATTGACATTTTGTTTGCTTTGGAATTGTGTTTGTGAAAGTTTCGGTCGATTGCAGTTGATGGTCATGAGTGGTTCTTGATCTGCTCTGAATGGTATTAGTCTGCTTCGATAGTTTCGGAATAGTCTGATCGAGTCTGAGTGGCATTGGACAACTGTCGAGTACCAACGAAGAATCAGACGACATTCGACTGGCAGCGGAGTATCAGATTGTGTTCGAGTAGCATCGGAGGATTGAACGGCTTTGTGTTGGGTGGTCCGATCGATAGACTTCAACCACGTCCGGCTTCGACCAGGGTAGCCTTTGACTATGGCCTTTACAACTACAACAGAATGGCCACACAGGTAATCGGTAAGCTTCGATCCCGACTAGAGAACTGGTCGTATCTACAGTATTTTTCCATGGTCGTAGCTACAATTTTTTTGTCTATGGTCGTAGCTATAGTAACCGGTCAATAGTCAAAGACTTTACTGGTCAATACTCGATAGTCGTGAACTTTAATGGTCAATACTCGATAGTCATAGATTTTACTGATCGGTAGACGTAGACTTTGCAGTCGAAAGTTGAAAACTTTGTGATCGGTAGTGGTAGACTTTATGGTCGAAAGTCGAAGACTTTGTGCTCGATTATTGTAGGCTTCACGGTTTGTACTTGTAGACTTCATGGTCGGTACGAGTGCTTTAACTTTTGCTATTTTCAAGTACATCGAGTATCCATGTTTGGCCAGCGGTATGACTGGCTAGGGCAGATGGTATGGTCGTAGTACTCAGTAGTCGGAAGGACTTGGTACTCGATAGTCGTGATTTTCGTGATTGTGGTCAGCAGTCGGTTGTCAGAGACTTGTGGTATATGATTGGTACTCGTGGATGGTAGTCTGCTCAGTACTCGGTAGTCAGAGGAACTCGGTACTCATAGACTTTACTGGTTGGTAGCGATCTGTACTCAATAGTCAATACTCGATGGATTTGTGGTCGGTAGCAATGCGGATGTATTCCTAAGTGTTTTGAGTAAAGCGATGTTAATTCCCGGGTACTTGTTATTTTCGAGTACTCGTTGAGCTAGCTGTCGTATTGAGTGGTCTAAGGCTGGGTTTTAGATAGCGATAGAGTTGGTGGTCGTAATGAGTTATCTAAAGTGGATTTCTGGATAGTGATGGGATTTCTAGGAGGCTTCAACACATGAGATGGATGAGGTGTGATGAAGATACAGGAGGTGTTGTCCTAGAGGCTTCGTCACGTGTTGAGATTGAAAACGTTATGGAAGGAGTCTATAAAGGGAAGGATTAGAGATTGGTTAAAACCCGTGTGTGGAAGGGTTTCAGGTCCTTTGATTTGCACAAAAGATAGGACATCGTGTTCATATTTGAGTCGAACACAGTTTAGGGCTCTAGCATATAAAAGAAGATAGACGCTAAGGGTTTTAGTCATGTCTTTGCGGGTGGCTTTGAGGAGGCTTTTTGTGCTAGAGTTTTTAGAGATGTTGTGAGGGCGCTTTGTAGTCATAGATGTTCCAAAAATAATAGATCAAATCTATACCAAGAAAAGTTAGTCGAGATCGGTGACGTGTTTTCCAAGCATTGTTTTTTCCTATGGCTCCGACGGCGGTGTGATAACACATCTTGATCTCAAATGATACAAGCACAATGTTGTCTTCGGCGTATTCTCGTTCGAGCGACTCAAGTTGAGAGACCATGTGAAGGGCACCCCTTGGTTGTGATGAGTAATTGACTCTTGTCTAGGAAGATTGAGTTTAGTTTTTGAGGTTTGTGCTAAGTTCTGCATTGTCGTAGCCGTGGCGAAGTGTTCTGCAGCTAACACGACCACGTTGGTCGTGGTCGAAAGTCATGCGCACTGGTTACGACCACTGTGGGCGTGGTCGAAGGTCACCTGAGGGGTCTACGTCCACTTTGGCCATGGTCGAAGGGCACCAGAAGGCAGTACGATCACGTTGGCCGTGGTCGAAGGCCAGCACGACCACGTTGGCCGTGGTCGAAGGCCAGCACGACCACGTTGGACGTGGTCGAAATAGGTTACGACCACGTTTGGCCGTGATCGTAGGTCTCCAGGAAAGTTTAAGACTGTTTCTGCCCTAGTCGTATCTTGGTCATGGTCGAAATGTCCCGTACGACCACGTTGTGCGCTATCGGAAGCCAGCCGAGTCATCTACGACCACGTGAGTAGTCGGCACTCTACGACTACGTTGTTGAGAGCTGTGGTCGGAAGTCGGCGCTCGGGCGTTGGACCACGTGAGTAGTCGGCACTCTACGACTACGTTATTGAGAGCTGCGGTCGGAAGTCGATGCTTCGACCACCGTGGTCGGGGGCCGGCACTCGAGCTTGCGACCACGTGGGAAGGCGGTGGACTTCGACCATGTTGTGAAGCGGTCGAACGAGGTCGGGTCGGGGTCAGACTCAGTCGGTTGTGATCGTAGCCGGTCGTTTGTAGTCGATACCGGTCGGATTTGGTCGTAGAGCAGTCTGGCGTGGTCGGACGTGCTCGCACGCAGTTGGAATCGGTCGTATGACCTGCAGACTTGACCATTTGAGCTGGAATTTGGTCGTAGGGCTTTGTGATGAAGTCAGGGACCTTGTGCATTTGTTGGTTTATCTTTTCGATCGGTCGTAACGACTTGGGTTGAAGTCGTAGACTTTGAGCGTTAAAGCCGTAGCGAGTTGTGGGTGGTCGTAGCAAGTTAGCGATGATCGTAGACTCTTTGTATCTGGTCGCATGGCTTGTTTTTGTGGTCGTATGTCGTGTGCATTCATTGTTCTCTATTTTCGTCTGGTCGTAGCTGGTATACGACTTGGTAAGAGTATGTTTTGAGCTCTGTTTTCTGGCTCAAGTGGTTGGATACTATTGTGAGCGGTGCTATGTAATGGTTTGCTTGTCTGTGATGGTTTGCAGGACTTTGAGACTAGTCGTGGTGAGGCATGGATGGTCGAGACTAGGCACGGGGGTGCTGAGGTCGTGATCAGCTGGGAGATGCCAAAGACGACGAAGTCTGTGAGGTGGTTGCAAGCGTGATCGGCAAGGCAGGAGGAAGCTTCCGGGAAGGCAGCGGGATGGCATTTTGGAGAAATGCGGAAAGCTGCAAAGGGAAGCTGTGTCTCTGCGAAAGCACTGGAGTGGTTGGCGCTAACGGGCAAAGCAGTGGAGCAGTTTGGTGTAACGGGTAAAGCACTGGGGCTCGTTCTAGCTAGTGGGTAAAGAGAGTGGTAAAACCCGGTGTTAGTTGGGGTTAACGGGTTCTCCCCTGGTAGCTTGAGGCTATAAATAGAGAGGTAGAGCTCGGGTGATCGGTGAGGTTGTTCCTGAGTCACTCTGAGTATTTCGTTTCTATTTGTGTGAGTTGTCTCTGGGTAGAGCACGGTTGCTCTTGTACCTCCGATGGAGTGGCTGTAGAAACCTCCATGATCAATCGTGTCATCTCTCTTCCTCTATGTTGAGTTTCTGTTCTGTGAGGTGTTTGATTGTTTTGTTTGTGCTTTCTCTGCGTTATCCTTTTCTTGTATGCATGAGAAGCTGATTCTTAGTTGTGCTCTAGTCTTCTTGATTTGAGAAGAGTTCTAGCTGCCTTGTTTCCTCCTGCTCTGAACTGGAAATCGTACTCAAGACCATTTGGTCAAGTTATTTCCGAGAGCAACGAGTGGTCAGAGGAATCTTTGCTCGATCGTGCAATATTTTCTATTCACCATTCTTGTCGGACTCTCTTGCTGCTGGATCTCGATTCCTCTGGAACTGGGTTTGATCATTCCGACCACAACAGAGAATCGACCGATCACAGTAAGATATCGACAGCAGAGAACTAGCTTCTTCATAGCTCTCTAGCTATCGGAGAAGAAGATCTGGTGGAAGTACTCGGGGAAGTTTGAAGGCACCATTCACCCCCCCCTCTGTTGCCATTTCGGTCCTACACAAGTTTTCAAGCGGTGGGAGATTTCAACTGCATACATAGGCGATCGAGCGAGTGGTCATAGTGTGCGGTCGAAGCGAGTGGTTAAACGCCGAACGATCAGAATATTCATCGAGCCCATGCACATGATCGAGCGTTTTACGGTCTAATTCCACGTCTATAAGTTAGATTGTGTTTTCTGTTGATTTGAGATTTGTTTTCAAGTGCTAAAAAGTGACGATAATCATTCACCCCCTCTGATTGCTGTCTTCGATCCTACACTTACAATGGGACACCCCCTTAGTATTATTATCCCTAGCTTACACTCTTCCTTCCTTGCTCTCACTCAGTTGCCCTTGCCGGTGCCAGCCTTCTTGTCACCGTCCCTGCCGCCGCCCTCCTCCTCCTTTTCCAAAGGGGTTACACTGATGCAGCTCGGGGTAGGGGAAGTCTCACGGTAAGCCTGCCCCAGGAAGTCGATGAAGCGCCCCCCAGCTCCTTCCCCTGCATTGGCGGTGGCGGCCTCAATGATGACACGTGGCGCTCGCTTCTTCTTCCTGTATATGCGGCAAATAACCCAGGATGGGTCAGGGTTCACCGTGACAGGAACAAGGAGAGCGCGGGCGAGCACGGCGCGGAGAGCAGCCGCAAGAGCATCGTTCCTCTGCAAACAAACCATGCACGAACTGGGGTTGTTAGGGATGCAGCTTGAGGTGAACCTTAAGCAGTAAGAAACAGCAAAGGAAAAATGAAAAAGCTACAGTAAAACAACGGCTATACTTTTGTCGAGGCAGATCAAGTGAGTGTGGATCAATCACTAGTTACTGAATTGGAATGCCCCACATATGACAGCCACTGCTGCAAGCCGACAACAAAACCCCTTTCCGCCATGCCACAAATTTTGGATCCCCTCCGAGATCTCACCCTCCTCCTCCCCTTACCAGGGTTTAATTTTTCGGACGAAATTTCATCGAAACGACGGAATTTTGTCTCTTCTGTTACCCCCGAAAGTGCAATAATTCAGTCAAATTTTGGCCGAATTATCCCTATTTAAATTTTGTCTAAATTTATCTAAATTTTGATTAAATTTCTTTAAAAAAATGAAATTTTCGTCCAAATTTTTGAACGAAATGGACAAAATTTCATCTTTCGTTGCTTTCGGTGACTGCCGAATTTTCTTTGAAGCCGAAAGATTAAACCCTGCCCCTTACTCTGTTGACGAGCTCCGAACAGCACTCAACCCAACAACATCAGGTATCCTTCGAATGCAGCTTGGACGCCCAACAGCAGCATAGACCATATTGACCGCGCCTTACTCAGTCTGTGGACCAAATCGACGTGCAGTGCTACACGTTTAGTGCTACTTCACCGGTGCTACACCTCACAATTCAACGCTAGCTTCAGAAGAACCAATCCAATTCGACATGCAGATGCAATCATGATGATTCAAGAAAGCTTAGGTTTGCCTGAAATGGAGCATGATGGTGTTACCTTCGCAATGGCAGCGGCGGCGCAGCCGCAACTCGGAACGGAGTTGTTGCTGTTGGCACGCCTCATCACACGGCAGGGCATGAGGCCAGCGCCGGCGAGGCGGTACTCGTGCATGACCCAACCGGTGCGCTCGCCGGCTGGCGCCTGGCCGCGGTAGAACACCAGGGTGCGCTTCATCCCGGCCAGCACGAGGTTGCCGCCGCCGCCGCCGGGCTTGGAGTAGATGGGCGTCTGCGGGCCCGTCGCCCTCCAGTACCCATGGCCGGCGGCGCGGTTGGCGCGACGGCTGCCGGGGTACTTCATTTCCTTCCGCGCGAAGAAGTACTTCTCGTTCGCGCTCTCTGCGCACGAACGGCCATTTCGAAAACAAGAAAAGAAAAACACCGAATTTCACCAAATTAATTGTGAGTGATGTATGAAAGCAGGAGCAAACAGATCAGGAGAAAAATGGATTGCTGTGTGTGTAAACCTGGGACGAGGTCCCATGGGTTGTGCTGCTGGATATCAGCATCGACAATGACGGCACACGGGAGGGGCTCGCCCACGGCGCGGCGGCGGAGGTAGTGCACAACGAGCTGCTCGTCCGACGGACTGAATCTAAACCCTAGGGGAAGATGACTGACGGATCCGTCGGCCATATGGATTGAGATAGGAGCAGCCATGGATGGAGAAAGCTCAAAGCTCGGTCGGGTTGAGGTGTGGTGATGGCGAGAGGTGGGAGACGGGAGGATTTATAGGAGGGGAGGAGGGTGGCGTGTGGCAGACTGAAGCTCACTCCCTCAGTTTCTCTCTCTAGTCTCTACACTTTTTTCTCCTTCCCTCCCTCTCACTCTATCTCTAAGCCCATGCAGTGTTGCCATGCGTGTTGTTTGACGCATACATCCAAAGAGAAAGGGTGGTGTGCAGATGAGGATCTCATCTGCGTTTCTATTTTTCAGCAGCTTTTCATTTCTTGAGAGTTCTTCCTATCAGTTGTATTCTACTCCACCGATCTTTTTTCTTGGTTTTTGCTGGGGGAGAAAGGTGATCAGATGTGTGCAGAGAAATGCTGATGAAACCAAACTGTTGGCGCTTAGTTAAGGGAGGGTTAAAGGCGTGTGAGATATCCTTGCTTGCAAAGTATGTTGCTACCTTATTTGAGGGGTACGGTACAGCTCTGGGAGTGCTGTTTTCAGCAGTTGGGACTGATGGGCTTGTGTCGAAAAATGCGTGTGTAGGAGGGTGAATTTGCAAAGGACTATTGTGGAAGATCCTAACACGGAGGGGTAAATATCAAAGAAATATGTCTTACTTTTATATTTTGCAGTTTTCTACCTGAAAGTTTAACTTTTGCATTTACTTTGGATTTAAAAGAATATTATGTTCATATATAATATTAGTAGAAGCCTACGAGCACGCAAGTGGTCGTGACCATCAACAATGTGGTCGTAACAAAAGGAGTGGTCGATTCCTATATTGTGTGGTTATAACTTATACTGAGTGGTTGTAACTCAACTTCGAGTGGTCATAACTCAATTTCAAGTGATCATATCTTGACATAGCATACACCACAGTTAGTAGTGCAGAAGGAGGAAAAGAGGAGGGTTATAATCTAGGTATACATGTGAAGAACTTGGGGTACATTCATATGAAAAGGCGGAAATGTCTTACATGTCTACAACTCTGTAGGAAACATAATGTATGCAAATAAACTAGGACCATTAGAAAGACAAGACCAAATTGAAGCATAAGAAAGTAAATGAAAAAAAAGGAAACCATATATGCTGTGGAAACAATAAAATAAGGAATAAATTCATTTTTAGCAGTAAGCAGCGCCCTCATCTTGTTTTGCCACTGGCTATCTCACTAACAACAAGCTTCAGGAGGATAACCTGGGGTACACAGAGAAAATATCCAATGCAAAGAGAGTGGGAACTAAATGCTGGTACATTTGAATTGATACATTCAAAAATAAATCTAGATACATTTGAACTGATACATGCAGAAATACCTCCTTGTACGTTTCAACCATACATTTCAGCCAGACATTTTGAAATTAAATCATGTTTGTTTAGACAATTCTGACTATCATGAGGACTTGTACATGTGTGGCACCTGATCATTCTTCTTTTGCTGCACACCATCATTCTTCTTTTTGTTGTCCCCATGGCCCAATATTCTCTTGCATTTTCCCTTCGTACGAATGTCAGTAGGTGGGTCGTTCCCAACTTCAGATGGAATTTTACAACCAATAAAAGCCTCGTGTTCTTCTTGTCTAGTATACGAGGCAGTGGGAACCAATTGGGTCAAAGGTGCCCTAATGTCATCCAGACTCGTTAGCAAAAAGTCAATGCTTCCGTCCGAGTTTTTAGCAATTTGAATAAGTTCTTCCATCTTGTTGCATGCAGTAGAAATCTTCCTTCTTTTTACTATTTCAACGGAGTCAGTGGATCTTTCGGCTAGTATGTTGCCTTCGGTATCAAAAATATTCTCACTGCAAAAAAGGCAATAGAAATTGTTTACGTAGGTCAACAAAAATTCCCAAAAAGGACATGGTGTATTACTTTGTCCAAAAAAGAACCGATTTTTACCTTTTGCACTTTTTTGCCATCTTTTTAGGACATATTAGCTTGGTATCTCACTTAATCTTGAACCCCTCCAAATGTGTATAATATGGTGGCATGGGATCCCTTTATACGCAAATAGCATATATGAGCATTTAGTTATCGTTGTGGTTGTGTCACAACGGACTTTCCTAACTTTATTGGAGTTGTCGCTTATGGGTACGATCTTTATCCCGTCCACCCATTGTCGTCTATCTCAAAATTAGAAATAAAAGAAGGTCCTCTCTTAAATGAGGCCCAATCTTCTCAGGGAGTTTCTTCATGATATACTACATGCACAACCTATGTGCGGTGGTTGGAAGAATATTAGTAATAGCAGTCCTCATGCTCACATCCTCATTAGTTATGATAAGTCTAGGTGCTAGGAAGGTCTAAAATAACTAAATGTATGACTCAATCTTTTCACCTGCAATCAATCCAGCACCAAAAATATACACATTGCATGTGATGATTGACTCCCATGAATGAAGCAAAAATCATATCATACTGATTGCTGTTGTATGTCGAATCAAAAAATACCACGTCACTGAAATGACTATAGTTTTTCCTGGCATCTGCTCAAAACGCACATACTAATCTATTGTCTTCGACTTCATAATTGAAGAAAAAGTCTGCATTTAGTTCCTTCATGTGACCAAGTTGGTCTACAAATATCTGAGCATCAACATGCTTGATTTTCTTTTTGAAATCATTGTAATAGTTCTATAGGTCCTTCTTCATGCACCCCACGAACTCAAATCCTCCAGCATTAACATGAAGCATCCTAAACACTTGTGAGGTTCCTATGCTTGCTTTGTGGCATGTGTACAGTATACTTTTTGCCTTCTCAATAACTTGGTGGTTTGATCTAATTAGACGATGCTTACTATGTGACACAAGTTCATGACTATGGTGCTCAACAAATGAAGCTATCTTGTACTTGTTCTTGCTATCCCACTTCATAAAAAGTTGAGCATTACACCCACACCTAGCTTCTTTTGTCTTACAACTTTTCTTTGAGAGATCAAGAATGTTGGCACCTTTCTCGGACCTATGTTCTTGCCTTGAGCATAAGTAACATTTCCACTGGACTACCTCATTTAGTAGCTTCTACTCGCCAACACGAACTAAAAACCTGACTTGATCTATGTAAGCCTTGAAGAACACCTTCACCGAGTTCACATCATCAAATGTCATCCTTACTTTGGGCTTCAATTCCTCTGCACACTCAGGTGTGAATGATGAAGACTACAACATCACAAAATTGACTGAATTACATCTACAACTCATGCCTCTATTAATTCATAAAGCATAATGACTACACAAAATTACTGACTCGGGTAGGTAAGCTTGCTTTCTTTTTGAGAGTACTAAATCCATCTTTTGACCTTAATGTGGAGTTCATCTCACCAACACATTGGGACTGAGCATCGCCAATTGATTCCATACCACCTATGTCGATCATTTCAAATTAGGATCATGAGGAGTCAAATGCAACAAATCAGATAACTAAATGAAATGAAATAACATGAGAGACATAAGTCAAATACCTAACCCCCCCCCCCAAATGAATATATATAACAATTAATAGCGTTGCGTTTTGTGATTAGCAAAACAGCTTGCACATAAATCCCATACTAGAAAGTAGAACCATCTCCGATGTTAAAACAAGCTGTTGAGGCTGCGTCAAAACTGTAGGGGGTTGGGTGGTGCAACAGGTTTGGGGCCGTGGTCGTGGCCTCCCTCCTCTCCGTCGCAGGCCATGAGGCGTGGATTTGGGAGGCACACGGCAGACTCAACTTTGGAGGGAGACAACGGCGCACGGGGGCTGATTTTGAAGGGCCACCATGGCTGACGCCAATGCAGAGGCACTCGCTCCTCATGGGTGGACTCTACAGTTAGGGAGTGGTGAACAGATAAGGACTGAGATGGAAGGGATTGAGGTGGCCAGGTTTGGACGCGTTCTGGGGTGAACGCAAAAACATTGGGAAGAGCGCCCGCCTCTATCTAGGCCAATGATTCACTCGCGAACACGCCAGATTTGCCTGAGTGCATAGCAAACATTGCCTAGATGGATAGGTAGATATATAGATCCAGATTTGTTGCCTATAGGAACTCCGATTGAATATTCAAATATACAGTAGTAGACCAAAATGAAAATCTTGTAGATGGCTCAATCCTTGTTCACATGGTGATTTTACAAGGCCATGATGATTAGCAACACTAATTTGTTCTATCAGCCTATCAAACTAACTAAAGACAAGTTAGACAAGCCGATAAATCTAATGTGTTTGATGGGAATATATAGTCACACTTATCTAGGGTGCGATTGGTTCCCTGTATTTGGACAAAGCTTTGGCCTGTGGGTACAAGGCTCCTTGATTGGTTCCCTACATGGGCCTCTAGGCTGTCCGACGCATGCACTGTAACGCCCCCGTTTCCAGGGGCGCGTACGGACACGGCATTCCGCAACTATTCACGCCTGAACAGTTAGGGAGTGTCGCGCAAGAGTATACCATCGCATGCTTACAGCAAAAGTCCAGCATATATTTCATATAAGGAATAACATCCATTTTGACAGCGGGGCGTGCAAGCCCAAAGTATAATTACATTACAAAAACTCCAAGATCCGCTTCGAGCGCGGCGAAGACCTAAAGCCACGGATCCTCGTCGAAGAAGAGACCCTCCGGGACTTCCTCAACGGGGAGACCTTCACCTTCGTCTTGATCCTCTAAAGAGTGGATTAAGCAAGCCGTGAGCCAAACAACCGGCTCAGCAAATCCCCAAAGGGATTCTATTTTACTACATGCACTGATTCACAATGGAAAGGGAATATACTTGGTTTATTAACTTGAGTGGATGCAGTTTTATTTGCAAACATTTTTCTAAAACCGACCCAAAACTACTCCTCAACATCTTAGGGGTTTTCAACAAAAGTTAATTAACCAACTGAACAAGTTAAAGCATGTACAAAACTACTTAAGCTCCGCGACTGGAATCACCCAAGTGACATAGCTCCAATAACCGGGAGCACGGCGTATTCGAATACCATTTATTTGACTCTGCAGAGTTTGCTCAGCTTTACCCACACGATTCCTTAACTCCCGCGACAGAGTTAAGAAAGCCAGGTCGTTTCACTGCTCAATTCTTTATATAGGCTCTACCCGGTAGAATTCACTCGGGTCTGGACTTCACACACACACGCCACAAAGAAAGAAAACCAGTGTCCGCTTCGAGTGAACTCTACCGTTGTTAGGCACCCGCAGCACGGCCTGCCTAACATTTGTTACCCAAACACCTTCTCCACAACACCTGTAGAGTTTCAATCGAGTTGAGCAGTTACTAAACCAGTGTTGACAAGTCAACTCCTGTGGTTGAGCGGTCACCATGTCATTTGCTCAGCGTAAGGGTCTGGTCCTTATATTTTTCCCCCGGAGTCTGCAACCCCGGCCAGGTCCGCAACCTGCAACCCAGGGTAAGAGGCGGGCGAAAACCGTCTCGCGGCGCACCACAGCCCCCCTTACCCTATCTTACATGTCGACATACTCCGCCCTAGGGCACGGCATCCCATACTACCCTGCCCTAGAGTCGGGTTTTCCAAAGTCTATTGGCCCGCAGCCACAGCCTTATTAGTGTAAGACTTGAGTGATAATAATAACTTACAGTTATCTAAATTAACAGATAATTATTTCTAAGGTTACAAAGGCATGGCCACAAATTTAACATGGCACTTGTCGGTGGTAGGTTTAACTACATAACATGTCATTCTAAATATTTTATTTTACTTTGAACTAACTTTTCAGAACTAGCTCAATGCAAATAATATAGTAACATAATTAATTGGCATGGGATACAACATGATCAAAGGATTTGGGACTTGCCGTTGATTTGGACGATCTCGGCTAGCTCGAACGTAGAAACGCCTGGATCCTGAGCTGGCACTTGAACTTCCGGAATTTCCGATACTAGCGTAAACACATAAAATAAATAAGTCCAGCTCGAGACAATCAAGCGAGGAAAAATAAACTAATTAAAAAGGAGTAAAATGCATAAATCCACAAATGGGGAATTTTAGGAATTTATCTGGGACGAATTTGGAAAAGTGGAGGTCAAAAATGGGTCTAGAATAATATTTGGAGCAAAGTGGTGAAATTTGGGAGTTTTTGGGATTTTCTGTGATTTTCTAGGATTTATTTGGATTTTTCTGGATTTTAGAAATTGGAAAATCAATTGGAAAATTGGATGAACAGTGAAGGGCTGGCCTGGCGCAACAGTGCAGCCCGGCCGGGAACGGCCCGCGCGGCCACAGGCCAGCACGGCCCACGAGCGCTCGCGCGTGCGGCGCGTGAAGCAGGCCGGGGCAACGGCCCACTCCCGCGTGTGCCTACGCGGTCCCGATGACCGACACATGGCGCTGGCGGACGGAGGAGATGGCGAGGGAGCGAGCGGACGGATGGAAGTGGGGTGGCGATCGGACGACTGAGATTGGAAGAAGTGGCCGAAACGTTACAACAGGATCGGACGGCCGAGGTTATAAGGCAAGGAGAGGATCCGGCGGCGGAGGAGCGGCCATGTCGGGACCCGGAGCAGCAACTCCAGAACCCTCTGTGTTAATCGCACTATCCCAGGAAAAGCTAGTGCACACAGTATCACAAAGACAAATATCATGCGTAATGACAAACTTTATTTAACTAATATGAGCCTGATGGCCAAAGTTTACAATAATAGCAAAAGAAGACAGCGGAAGAAATACATAAAGTAGCAGCCCATCCAGCCTTCCCACAAGGCGAATGACTGTAAGACGTGGCCTAGTCGCAATCCTCACCGAAGTTGTAGACGTCATCCTCTGGCAACAGATTTTAGCAAGGTGAGCACATAAAGTACTCCCAAGGTAAGCACACGAAGTGCTTACGCAAGTTACACCAGGGAAATATAACAGAGTGTATGCATGCATAAGGGGTTACAAAAGAAGGCATATTATGGTTTATTTGCATAAACAGTATCATTGGAGTAAATATCAATAATAAGTGCAAAAGCTAAATTTGATACATTAAGTAAAACAATGTTGTAACAAAATAGGTACCGTTAGTGCAGGTCCATCCCCCACACCAACCTAACCACGGGCATCCCACCCGGACCATCTTTTCCAAAACGAACTCGTACGGATTCCATCCATCCGCACAGTTTTCAAAATCTCTCATGGATTCCATCCATCCACAAGTATTTCATAAACCATTTTCAAAAGCAAAGTCTAATCCATGAAAAACTTTACTCAGCTTGCCCATGACCGTGGGCACGGCTATCCAGGATAGGTTATACACTCTGCAGAGGTTGTACAGCTTTACCCACAAGACACGATCATCCCATATTGCCACGCGATTACACACTTCCTTAGGTGTGCGGCGAGGAGATCATGACAAGGCCTTTACAATGATCCGTTGTCAACAAAATCACGCCGCCACTAAGGTTTCACCACAACATGAATCCACATGTTGGAGCCCCCTCTTGTGCCGTGTGAGACTTCTCACGGCCTACGCCGCGCTCACATTCAGCCTATAGCGAGATCATGTTGGAACTTCACAAATTAGTTGGCCAGGTCTGTCCCATACCAGACTTGTGGTAGTACGATAGGGCTTTGCAACAGTAGCTCACAGACCGGTCCTTAATTGACTTAGGCTCAACCACAAACCCCCGTGCACGACAATCAACCACTGCGGCTCCAACCAACAGGGCATGCCTGCACCCACCACTCTAACCAATTGCCTAAGTCTAAACCAGTTTCATATTTTATTTTGAAATAATTTCATAAACATTCTTGACTCACCAAAGTCAAGGATTCAGTTTTAAAGTCTATCATTTTATGTGAAAGATCATCCCAAACCATAAGTATTCTAAGCATGGCTAAGCATTTCTACAAAATTTCTAGTTAGTGCTAATGTACTAACTAGGTTTTATCTAGGGTTGACAAGGTACAATGGTATTCAATGTCAAATTTGGCTGTCCAAAGGATTTAGGCATAACTAGAGTTTAAATTGAATTTAAACTAGATTGGATAAAAGTACGCATGCATAATAATTTTGAAAACAACATAAATAATTTAAATTAGTGGGAGCAACATGATCAAAGGTGTAACTTGCCTTGCTCGAAGACCTGGTGCTACGAATCGTCGAAATCGAACTCTCCGGATTCGTCGAAATCTACGCGCGAAGAACCAACAAATAAATTCAAATAAAATCGAAATAAAATCCAAAAATTATAAAATATATACTGGGAGATAGATTATGATTTTAGACGAATTTAGAAATTTGAATCACTGGATTCGGAGTTCGGACGACGGAGAACGAGCAATTGGAAGTTTGATCGGTTTGGAAATTCCCGAAAAATGCAAAACGAGGGAATATTCTCTGGAATCTTATTTTTGGCTGATTTTTGGGGTATTTTGGAGTGTATGACATGTGGGGCCCGGTTGTCATTGACTAGCAAAAATTTTGGCCAAGCCCAAACCGAAAATTGCATTGCATTGGACTTGAACACACAACCTCATGCATGCATGCACTAACATGCACCTACTAGCCAAGTGGGCATTTAGTATTTCTTGACAAAGGAGCAACAACAAATTAAATAAGCAAGGTTGAATATGGTTGAAGAAAGAATCATGGAGGGAGGCCACGGGAGCGCGCACGGGAGGCGGCTCACCGGCGACCGGCGGTCGGCGGCGGGGCGGCGAACGGCGGCGGGGTGGACGGGGCGGCGGCGCGGCCTACCGGTGGCGACGGGGACGCCCGGGGCGGCCGGCGGCGGCGGGAGGCAGTGGTGGCGGCGGTTGGGATGGGGGCGGCCGGAGGAAGGTGGCCGGGCGGCGGCGGGAGGCGGTGGGAGGTGGCGCACGGCGGCGGGAGGAGAGGGGAGTGAAGGCCGGCCGAAGAAGGGGAGGGGAATGGAGAGAATGGTGGTGGGGAGGCCCTTTTATAGAAAGAGAGAGGAGGTGAAGGGATTTCGGTTTTGAGAGGGTTAATGGATGGAAAACGGCCGGGAGATTGATGAGGGTGATTAGGGCGTCCGTTTCCACGCTTTAATCGGGAGTTATGAGGGAGAAACGGTGGTTTTTATGAGCTCCAATTTGTCATCCATGGTGGAGGAGAGAGAGGGTGGGAGGAGGAAGAAGGGAAGGTTGAAGAAACATATGACATGTGGGTCCCATGTGTCATAGAGAGAGAGGAGAATGAAGGGGTACGGGCCGTCGGATTGTTGACACGTGGCAAGTGGATGGCTCATGTCCTTTGGATTTTATGAAGGGGTAAGTTGCAATGTATGGCTAGGATTAAAACGTGGAGAGAGAGTGATTCAATCTGAGAGCGACACGTGGCGGGCTTGGATGAATTTGATTTTTATTTTCGGAATAAATTTCAGAAATTACTAGAAACTTCACAAACACTTGGAAAAATAGTATTTAATGTCTAAAAATTCCAGAAAAATTATAGAATATTCCTGGAAGCATTTTAGACTTAGTAAAAATATATTTTAATTTCATATTTGCATTTAATAATTTTATAAAATAGTTTTTAACCTTTCAAAATTGATTTTAAATTCCAGAAAAGCACAGAAAATCCGAATAAAAGCCAAATGCTTTTAAATACTTAATTTAAAATTATATTTTTACATAAACTCAAAATAGCTTTTTATTTAATCATAATTTTATGTTTTTAGTTAAATTACTTTTTATAAAAGCCTTTTTAAAAGCTAAAAACAGACAAATAAAATCTCCAAAATTTAGGCAACCAAAGAACACTTTATTTTATTTAAATTAAATTAATTAATTTTTTTTTTACTGAAAATGTTGAAATAAACAGCTGGGCTGTTACAAACTACCCCCCTTAAACAGAATCTCGACCCCGAGATTCGTACGGGCTAGCAAAGAAATAGATTTGGATCTTACTCTGTGTGGCTTGAGCGGAGATCTGGTTCAGACGTCCCTTTGCAAACTTCTGTGGCCTTTTGTTTGCTGTCTGGAGGTTGTTGGCAGTTGATGTTCCGGATGTACCATTCTTCATTGTCTGCTGTCTCTTGGGGCAGTTGTTGGCATAGTGTCCGGTCTCATGGCAGTTGAAACAGGTAACACCGGCTGCCGGGTTCTGGTCCTTCTGTGGAGCGTCGAATATCAAAGCTTTGTTGTCCTCAGTGTTGGCAGAGGTGTTAGCTGGTACTCGCTCTTCTGTTATCGGTGACGGCTGAAATTTGACGGCATGTGGTAAGGTTCTTTTAACCTTGGAAAAGCTTCCGGAGTTCATGTGCTGGGTGGACATTCTTCTTTTCCGATTTTCCATTTCCACAAACTTGCCCTCCTGGCGAATGGCTTTACTGACTAGCTGATGAAAATCTGCATAGTCACTTGATATCAACTGTACAGAAATATTGTCATTCAGGCCCTCCAAAAATCTTTCTTGTTTTGCTTCGTCGGTGGACACGTCCTCTGGTGCGTAGCGTGCCAGCTGGTTGAATTTCTGCAAGTATTCATTCACTGTACGGTTTCCTTGTCGCAGAGCTCTGAATTCCTTCTTCTTCAAAGTGATGGTGCCAGATGGAATGTGTGCTTTGCGGAAACTTTGCACGAACTCATTCCAGGTAATAGCTTGGGGGTTGGCATGAGAGGCTGTTAAGGTATCCCACCACTCGGATGCGGGTCCATTCAACTGATGAGAAGCAAACAAGACTCTTTCTCGATCAGTGCATTGCAAGATGTCCAGCTTCTTTCCAATCGCGCGGAGCCAATCGTCAGCATCCATTGGCTCGGTGCTGCTTGAGAAGGTTGGGGGTCTTATCCTCAGAAACTCTGGCAATTGGTTTTGAGGAGCTTGAGCTGGTGGCTGAGAAGCATGCTGAGTAGGGTTGTTGATAGCTTGAGCTAATAGTTGAATCAACTGGTTTTGATTTGCCATCATTTGAGCCCAGTCAGGTCCAGCTGCTGGTGGAGGCGGAGGAATAGGGGCGGACTGACTTCCTTGAGCGTCGTTGTTGTCATTGGGGTTGCCTTCCATAGCATTCCTTCTTGTGTTCACCATCTTGCTGGAGTTTAGGTGAGAGGAGGGTTAAGACAAAGGAGGGGAAGGGGTTGTTTTTGCCCAACGCAAAACACTAACTTAGCAAAAACTTTTTAAGCAAACAATAGTTATGGCTGCCGACAAAAGGGAAAAATGACAGCACATGACCTCGTCTACTGTCTAGCTTAACAACTTAACCTAAAAGGGTAAGGGTTGTCTTGGGGTCATCCTTCACGGCTCTCAAAGCGTGATCCTTCAAGGTGAAAATTGGAGTTGCGGCAGAGTCGATGAATCCAGACTACTGACCATCTATAGTTGTTTTGAACAAGGGAAGATTTAGAAATAAATTTTCAAGTAATGACATAAAGATAAGGGAGAATTGGAAGATGAGAGCAAGCAAAGATTAAGAGATAAGGGTAGCATAGATTGAGAGGTAAGAATAAGAAAACTTTTGAAATTACTTGTTATTAAAATATATCCTTAAGGTCCAACCATTCTATTCTATCTACGGTCACGTCTTAGAGTCATTATTGCTCTGATACCATCTCTGTCGGGACCCGGAGCAGCAACTCCAGAACCCTCTGTGTTAATCGCACTATCCCAGGAAAAGCTAGTGCACACAGTATCACAAAGACAAATATCATGCGTAATGACAAACTTTATTTAACTAATATGAGCCTGATGGCCAAAGTTTACAATAATAGCAAAAGAAGACAGCGGAAGAAATACATAAAGTAGCAGCCCATCCAGCCTTCCCACAAGGCGAATGACTGTAAGACGTGGCCTAGTCGCAATCCTCACCGAAGTTGTAGACGTCATCCTCTGGCAACAGATTTTAGCAAGGTGAGCACATAAAGTACTCCCAAGGTAAGCACACGAAGTGCTTACGCAAGTTACACCAGGGAAATATAACAGAGTGTATGCATGCATAAGGGGTTACAAAAGAAGGCATATTATGGTTTATTTGCATAAACAGTATCATTGGAGTAAATATCAATAATAAGTGCAAAAGCTAAATTTGATACATTAAGTAAAACAATGTTGTAACAAAATAGGTACCGTTAGTGCAGGTCCATCCCCCACACCAACCTAACCACGGGCATCCCACCCGGACCATCTTTTCCAAAACGAACTCGTACGGATTCCATCCATCCGCACAGTTTTCAAAATCTCTCATGGATTCCATCCATCCACAAGTATTTCATAAACCATTTTCAAAAGCAAAGTCTAATCCATGAAAAACTTTACTCAGCTTGCCCATGACCGTGGGCACGGCTATCCAGGATAGGTTATACACTCTGCAGAGGTTGTACAGCTTTACCCACAAGACACGATCATCCCATATTGCCACGCGATTACACACTTCCTTAGGTGTGCGGCGAGGAGATCATGACAAGGCCTTTACAATGATCCGTTGTCAACAAAATCACGCCGCCACTAAGGTTTCACCACAACATGAATCCACATGTTGGAGCCCCCTCTTGTGCCGTGTGAGACTTCTCACGGCCTACGCCGCGCTCACATTCAGCCTATAGCGAGATCATGTTGGAACTTCACAAATTAGTTGGCCAGGTCTGTCCCATACCAGACTTGTGGTAGTACGATAGGGCTTTGCAACAGTAGCTCACAGACCGGTCCTTAATTGACTTAGGCTCAACCACAAACCCCCGTGCACGACAATCAACCACTGCGGCTCCAACCAACAGGGCATGCCTGCACCCACCACTCTAACCAATTGCCTAAGTCTAAACCAGTTTCATATTTTATTTTGAAATAATTTCATAAACATTCTTGACTCACCAAAGTCAAGGATTCAGTTTTAAAGTCTATCATTTTATGTGAAAGATCATCCCAAACCATAAGTATTCTAAGCATGGCTAAGCATTTCTACAAAATTTCTAGTTAGTGCTAATGTACTAACTAGGTTTTATCTAGGGTTGACAAGGTACAATGGTATTCAATGTCAAATTTGGCTGTCCAAAGGATTTAGGCATAACTAGAGTTTAAATTGAATTTAAACTAGATTGGATAAAAGTACGCATGCATAATAATTTTGAAAACAACATAAATAATTTAAATTAGTGGGAGCAACATGATCAAAGGTGTAACTTGCCTTGCTCGAAGACCTGGTGCTACGAATCGTCGAAATCGAACTCTCCGGATTCGTCGAAATCTACGCGCGAAGAACCAACAAATAAATTCAAATAAAATCGAAATAAAATCCAAAAATTATACAATATATACTGGGAGATAGATTATGATTTTAGACGAATTTAGAAATTTGAATCACTGGATTCGGAGTTCGGACGACGGAGAACGAGCAATTGGAAGTTTGATCGGTTTGGAAATTCCCGAAAAATGCAAAACGAGGGAATATTCTCTGGAATCTTATTTTTGGCTGATTTTTGGGGTATTTTGGAGTGTATGACATGTGGGGCCCGGTTGTCATTGACTAGCAAAAATTTTGGCCAAGCCCAAACCGAAAATTGCATTGCATTGGACTTGAACACACAACCTCATGCATGCATGCACTAACATGCACCTACTAGCCAAGTGGGCATTTAGTATTTCTTGACAAAGGAGCAACAACAAATTAAATAAGCAAGGTTGAATATGGTTGAAGAAAGAATCATGGAGGGAGGCCACGGGAGCGCGCACGGGAGGCGGCTCACCGGCGACCGGCGGTCGGCGGCGGGGCGGCGAACGGCGGCGGGGTGGACGGGGCGGCGGCGCGGCCTACCGGTGGCGACGGGGACGCCCGGGGCGGCCGGCGGCGGCGGGAGGCAGTGGTGGCGGCGGTTGGGATGGGGGCGGCCGGAGGAAGGTGGCCGGGCGGCGGCGGGAGGCGGTGGGAGGTGGCGCACGGCGGCGGGAGGAGAGGGGAGTGAAGGCCGGCCGAAGAAGGGGAGGGGAATGGAGAGAATGGTGGTGGGGAGGCCCTTTTATAGAAAGAGAGAGGAGGTGAAGGGATTTCGGTTTTGAGAGGGTTAATGGATGGAAAACGGCCGGGAGATTGATGAGGGTGATTAGGGCGTCCGTTTCCACGCTTTAATCGGGAGTTATGAGGGAGAAACGGTGGTTTTTATGAGCTCCAATTTGTCATCCATGGTGGAGGAGAGAGAGGGTGGGAGGAGGAAGAAGGGAAGGTTGAAGAAACATATGACATGTGGGTCCCATGTGTCATAGAGAGAGAGGAGAATGAAGGGGTACGGGCCGTCGGATTGTTGACACGTGGCAAGTGGATGGCTCATGTCCTTTGGATTTTATGAAGGGGTAAGTTGCAATGTATGGCTAGGATTAAAACGTGGAGAGAGAGTGATTCAATCTGAGAGCGACACGTGGCGGGCTTGGATGAATTTGATTTTTATTTTCGGAATAAATTTCAGAAATTACTAGAAACTTCACAAACACTTGGAAAAATAGTATTTAATGTCTAAAAATTCCAGAAAAATTATAGAATATTCCTGGAAGCATTTTAGACTTAGTAAAAATATATTTTAATTTCATATTTGCATTTAATAATTTTATAAAATAGTTTTTAACCTTTCAAAATTGATTTTAAATTCCAGAAAAGCACAGAAAATCCGAATAAAAGCCAAATGCTTTTAAATACTTAATTTAAAATTATATTTTTACATAAACTCAAAATAGCTTTTTATTTAATCATAATTTTATGTTTTTAGTTAAATTACTTTTTATAAAAGCCTTTTTAAAAGCTAAAACACAGACAAATAAAATCTCCAAAATTTAGGCAACCAAAGAACACTTTATTTTATTTAAATTAAATTAATTAATTTTTTTTTTACTGAAAATGTTGAAATAAACAGCTGGGCTGTTACAGGCCACGACTTCGTCTTCCTCCTCCAGCCGCGACAGTTCTCCCGGGGCGGGGGTCACGGTGGCGACGGCGGCCTAGGCGCCTGGGGGCTTGCCGGCGGCCACCGAGGGCATCAGCAGGGGCGGCTTGACGAGGGGGTTCCGTTTCGGGGCTCAGGAAGGTGAGGGAACCAGCGGGGACGGCGGAAGGCAGAGAGGAGAGGTGCGGCCATTTGGTGGTGAGGGAGGTTGACGGCGGCGAGGTAGCTCAAACGGCTGCGGCCACACGGTTAGGGGCTCAAGGGGCTCACGTTGGAGGCGGAGGTGGAGGCTGAGGAGCTGCGGTGAGGTCTGGCCACGGAGAGGGTGCGGCGGCTGGGAAGGGACTTCGACGCCGGAGCTCCTCGGTGCTTCACCTGGCCAGAGAAGGACGGCAACGGTTTTAGGGGTTTGCAAAGATGCTCTGGGTGGAAGGAATCGGGAAATGCGGGAACGGGGAAGGAGATCAACTCACGGTGGTCGACGGCACAGGGGAGAACGGTGACGACGACTGGGGCGAGGAAGCTTCAAATGGGTTGCTCGGGGAGGAGCTTGGGAGCAGTGGAAGGCGATTGGGGTGTGGCGGAGAAGCTCGGGAGGTGAAGGAGAGCGAGGGGGTTGCGGTGGGGTTTTTATACCCGGCGGAGGGGGAATGAATCCGTGGGGAGACGCATGGCGCGGTCAAGGGGGGAAGAACCGGGCGGCGAGGGGAGAGGGAAGGAAGAGAGGCTGGCCAGTGGGGCTGAGCGAGGGAGCGGCGACGCGCGGCGGCGCTGACGTCGAGACGGTGGCGTCAGCGCGGTGGAGGGGGGATGAATCCCGCGGGCGAAGACCGGGCGCGGTCGCGGGCACGTGCAGCGCGTGCGCGCGGAGGAAAACGGGGACGGGCGAGGCGCAAGCGAAGGGGAAGGAGCGAGGGAGGCGCTGGGAGAGGAGGGAGACGGGGTGGGGAAACGGCGCCAACGGGAGAAGGGAGGAGGCAGGCGCTGAGGGCGGGAGAAGACGGGGATCGGCGGGGCGCCGGAGGAAGAAAGAAAACGCCTCGGCCAGAAGAGGAAAGCGACCAAGAGGGGAACTTTCCCAAAAAGGAAAGTTTCCAAAATTTCCCCAAAAATCAGCAAAAATTCACAGGAAATTTGGGTTGAAATTTTAGGGCTTTTCAATCTACCCCCCTTAAAAGAATCTCGACCCCGAGATTAACTTGGTCCAGGGAGTAAGTTGGGAAAATCTCGCTGCAAGTCTGACTCTCTTTCCCAAGTGGACTCATCCGCGGTGTGATTCTTCCACTGAACTCTGCAAAATCTGACATTCTTGTTTCTGAGCTGTTTTTCTGACGTCTCAAGTATTTGTAGTGGTTCTTCAGCATATGTGCAGTCATCTTGCAATTCAATATCTGACAATGGCACTTCATCTGTGGATTGGCGTAGACACTTCCGGAGCTGGGATACATGGAACACGTTATGTATTCTTGACAAGTTGGGTGGAAGCTGTACTTGATAAGCTACTTCCCCAACTCTTCCAATTATTTGGAACGGTCCCACATATCTCGGTGCTAGTTTGCCTTTGACTTGAAATCTCTTGACTATCTTGAATGGGGTGACTTTGATGTAGACAAAATCTCCGACTTCAAAACTCAAGTCTTTTCTGCGGTTATCTGCATAGCATTTCTGTCGGTCTTGTGCCATCTTGATTCTGTCTCTGATAATCCTGACATGTGCTTCTGCATCTTGGGCAATCTGAGGTCCAATGAGTTGACGTTCTCCAGTTTCAGACCAGTTCAGAGGGGTCCGCTGGCCACGTGTTAGATCTATGGTGCTGCCGCCTAGCCACCGTGCGGCCGCGCCTGTCACCCTGCCACCGAACGGTAGGTAGGCTCTGACTCCTCTAACCGTGTTATAACCTCCAACTCCTCCGACTACTTTATAACCCTTGACTCCTCCAACCACGTTATAACGTCAACTCCTCCTACTACTTTATAACACTCGACTCCTCCAACCCCCCCCCCCCCCCGACCATGTTATAGCCTCGGACCCCTCCGACTACTTTATACCCTCTGACCCCTCCGACCACTTTATATCCTCCGACCCCTCTGACCATGTTATAGCCTTCGATTCGTCCAACCGACTACTGTAGCTTCAATCGATTACTATAGCATCCGACCACTCTAAAAACTCTAACCTCTGAACTACTCTTAGTGTTTTGACCACGTGTAATTTCTGACCCCTCCAACCACACACAAAACACTGTAGCTTTTGGCCATGGGGCTCCGCTGGCCACGTGTTAGATCTATGGTGCTGCCGCCTAATGACCGTGCGGCAGAAGTGATATTTTTGCAATTGTCGCGCGACTACAACTATTCTTGCAAATACGAGTTCAAAACGTACCAAAAGTGCCAAAAACTCGGCCACAAGCCTGATCCTAAGTGAAACAGGAATTCATTTTTCACCAGCCTCTTAGCTAGTGTGGCCACAAAAATAGCCCACTAAGGTTAGTCCCCTCTCCCAATGCACACCTCCATTCCTCTCACTTTCTCCCATCTTCTATGATGATTCTCTCACATCAGGTATTATTCATCCCCACATCCTCTAGTGTATTATTGTTTGCGATGTGGCTTGGGATGGGTTCCTTTAGGCTGTATGTTATGACTTTTAGCTTATAGCTTTTGAATTTTGGCTGTTCACGAGAAACATTACGAAGAAGGAGAAAGTTGCATGTGATTTTGGCTAGTACAGCTGAAGTCATGATCAGGTCAGTGTCTACTACAATTGACTTGTATATCCCGTCTTACAAAGATAAACCATTTAAAACGAGTTACTTTAGCACTGTATAAAAGCCAAAAAGCCTAAGCCCTTTAGAAGGTAGCATTCTTAGAAATCGGAAGTTCTACTTCATGCTATGGATCTATTATTTTTCATGCTATGGATATTTGTGAAAGATAGATACTTCGAAGGTTGGATTGAAGTAGTTCTCGTCGATTGTTTTAATAAAGCAGTTGGTCCCACATGATTTTCTCTTCGTATGTTGTAGATCTACATTTTAAAAAAAAGATATTGGATAAACAACATATATAGGATTGGTTCTTCATTTTTTTTACATTTTTTTTACAAATATTGGTTGATGTTTTAGTGTCCACAAGATTTGGAGGATAAGATCTCATCGTAACAATGATTTGATAGTCGCGGATGATCCCTACCATCCGAAGTATAGAACATAACAACATAGTAAAGGAATAAACATCTATCGTTTTTCACATTTTTATCTTATTTTTATTTCTGACCCAAAAACCCACATTTTGTATCTTATTTCTATTTTAAATGAAAAAATGCATTTCATTGCTTCGTATCAGATAACTCAGATTATTTCGATCTGTAGTACATTCAGGAAATATGTCTTCATTATAACAAAAAAAAACCTTTGGATGTTTATCTGGTTTTATTTCTTTAAGCAACAGAAATGTTGTTTGTATGGTAATATATTGTGACTACCTCACACTACAACAGAAGGTAGAATAGCACCATAAGCCCTAACATAGCCTCAAAGAGATCTCACGTTGCATGGATGTATGTAGCCAGGATGAAGGTGGTGATATCAGTAGGTGTGCAAACGGAGCGGATACAGACGGATATTGTTTATCTTGTATCCTTTTATATTTCTCGTCGGTGTTGAAGTATAAGTGAATTGCCCATCTTTCCTCATCAGGTTAAGCTTTTGGGTGAACTGGCTGGTGCATGAAACTCAATATGGTATCAGAGCCAAGAGGTCTCGAGTTCAAGACCTGGCTGACGCAATTTAAAAAAATTAATTGCAGTCCACTTCTATTCCACGTATTAGGCCTAAGGGAGCCTACACGTGAGGGGGAGTGTTGAAGTATAAATGAATTGCCCATCTTTCCTCATCAACTTAAGCTTTTGGGTAAATTGCCTAGTGCATGAAACTCAATAGTCGGAGTCGGATGCAGATAGTGCCGGATACGAATACGAATGCGGATATTCTCGGTCACGAATACGGAGCGAATACATGCCACTCCGAATACGGTTAGTTTCGGTCACGAATATTTAATCGGATAATACACAAAAGCAAATTTCACATGGTGACAGGAACAAGTTAAGAAACTAGTAAATTCTAGCTAGCAAAGTAGTAAGTAAATGATAGAGACTAGTTAAATAAGTAGTAGCTAACTAGCTACATGTCACATAGTTCAAAAGTATGAATTGCCCATAGCCAAATAGTCAAGTATATCACTAGTTCATTTAACTTCATTACATTTAGCAAATGATTCCACAAGGCCTTCGTGTCCGGTATCTGGTATCCGGAGAGGCCAAGTATCCAATTTTGTTTTCGTATCCGGTATCCGGAGAGGTCAGGTATCCAACTCCATTTCCGTATCCAATAACTATTTGGTAACTATCCGAAAAAATACCCAGATAGTTTCGTATCCATTGGATAATGTTTTTTCCGAATCCGTTTCCGTATCTAACAAAAAATATCCGACTCTGTTTTCGTATCCGACAAAATCTTCAGATATCCAAAAAAATTGCTCCGAATTGTATCTGAATTAAAACGGACGGACGATCGAGAAATATCTGCTCCATTTTCACCCCTAGATATCAGTTAGTATCAATAATCCCATGTTGGGCAACCTGATTAAAGTCTTCATGTATGTATTGAGATATGCATCATATATATAACACACATGATTAACATTATTATTTTTTTGCATTTTTGCTTGAATAATATATATGTTTTTCATCCATGTCCTAAGCAACTGTAGTTATTAGATTACCTGAAGATGACATATTTTTAAGTTTGAATTTCTAATTCCTTTCTTATTATAACTACAGGATAGCATAGCCTCCCAGGCTGTACTACTGTTGGGCAGAAGTTCTTTTGCAAGCGGTAGAACCGGTATATATAATTTTTGGGTATTGATAAACATCATCCGGATGTGTTCTTCCTAACTATCATCCAGATTTATAACCATTGGATTAGAGATCCAACGGCTATGAATTCTCCCCCCACCCCCTTCAAAAAAAATCTCCCCCTCCTCCAAAAAATAGGGGCCGTTTGTTAGGAAGAAAATATCTACACCTATAATTTTTTTTATACCAAGCTGTTGGGTTGCTTGCAATACGAGCATCATTAGCTGTCGTAGCGCTTGGATGAAAATTTAAGTATGAATAATTGTGTGTGTATTTGAATGCTATCTTTGTTTAGACATATGTTCCATCCATGATTTGTTATAAAAATAGTGGATGACTAGTCAGTTGATTGTTATTCTTATTGATTGCGTACAATAGTAAATTTTAAATTTTGATTCATGGTTGCATTTTATTTTTCAAATCTCTCCTATGTTAATTAAAAGTAGTTGTATAGCTTGGGATTGCATACAGACCTGTAGCACAGCTTGGGAAACTGCAAATTCAAAAGCACTAGTAGCGCTTGGGATTCTTATTTCCAAACTGGACCTACCGCTTGGGAAATATCTACCGCTCGAAAAACTTTTCCAAAGTGGTTTCACAGCTTGCACCACTATGCCATCCTCTAGTGTTACAGAGTTCCGAGGATTTTCAGACGGTAATGGTCCAAGGCAGTTCTTGGCTTTCTGAAGCTGTATTTAAGAATTTAATACCTTATTATGTGGTTTATATTCGGCTTGTTTTAATAGTTAATAACTACATATTCTTCTAGTTTTTAACTACATGTCCCACAAAGTTGACTTATGTATCTATTCCTCTTGATGCAGCAAGAGTGACCAATGTGTTTCATTGACAGTGCAAGTCGTATAGTTATAGGAAGACAAATCAAAGATTTTGTCAGCACGATGTGGTTCATCGATCACAATGCAAGTAGGGTAGTTCATGGACAGTTGAGAACGAGTTAATACCAGTGAGTTATTCCATCTAGGTTTGGGACGTTCGAGATAGTTATTTTTACAATAGTCTCTAGTTGCTATTTTCTGAGCATCCTTTTATTTTCTATTGAAATATAAGTCAAAATACATCAATAATTCATGCGGGAAGAAGCCCCTGAACTCGCCCTCCCTTGCCGCGTCAACCTCATCGTCCTCGTCGCCCTCCGGGATCGGATTGAACCCACCGTTGGCGGCGGCGGCGGCCATGGGCGCCAGGAGAGGCTCGTCGTCGTCGTACACCTTGGGGACGCCGAACGAGGGCGGCGACTTGCGGCCGGAGTCATCGGAGGTCCTGCACTTGTGGTGGGGGATCGGCATTGTCGTCGATGGCGACCGCGGGGACGGAGGAGCAGTGGAGGCGGAGGGAAGCGAGGAAGGGGGCCTGGCACCACGGGGCGGAGCAGACCGGGCAGGAGAGGGCGCCAGAGAAGGTGGAGCGGGCATGGGCGGTGATGCAAGGGAAGTGGAAGGAGTCGGAGCATTCCGCCGTGAACACCGCCGAGCTGCCGCAGTTCTTGACAATCAATGGGGATCACCAATTAGCAACGGTAAGGCAAGAGAGAGACAATCAACAACATTTGCCTTTGCATTGCAGGAAACACAAATCATGCAAGAAGCATCGGAATCTTTAGCCTCTCACACAGAGATCTGATCATTGGACGCGGAGATCCATGCTCCATAATATATTTTGATAAATTGAGTGATCAAGCGCGAACCCTAGTGGCCTGGATGTAGAGAGGAGAGCCATAGAGGACCTGCCTCACTATGTGCCATGCGACGCGCCGGAACAGCCTGCGTGAGGACAGCAACGGCCACCCACCAAGTGTTTGACCGAGGACCTCAGCGAACACCACCGTGCCGATGCCCATCACTGGCGCACCTTTCTCCTTCCCGTTCCTCCCACCCGTCACCTCCTCCACTCACTCCCCGCCGCTGACCACGACACCCCCTCCCTTCCGCGGTGAACTCCGCAGCACCCTTCGACGCAACGTTGCACGCCAGGTACCCAAACTCCTCCCCAGACATCGGCGCCGCCTCCTTGGTCAGCATCAACGCCAGCTCACCACTGGCTCCGATGTCGACGTCGAGCATCCTCTCATTGCCGCCAAAAACGACACAGACAACAAGGTCCCCAGTGTGAGATGTAATCCTGACATTGCCAGCAGAAGACGCACGGGATGAAGTCACCCGGAACCAATAAAAGGCGCGAAGACTCAGTTTAAAATAGCGTCGGTCGTTTTCAGTTTAGTCAGCGTTATTTAGTTTGTTTCCGTAGAGTGCGGTTTGCACGTTTGGTATTAGTTGTGGGTGGATCACGGGAAAATGGATCCATCAGTTATATTCTCATTTTGGTTATGTAATTCGTTTTGTATTGCTGAGGTAATGGACAAGAGAACGCTGAGAAAATTGCCCCATCTTCTACTGTCTTTGTTTTGCCTGTGTGTTCTCTGAAGTTTACTGTAGCCCGTCTGAAATTAACCACCCGAGAGAAATCTGTGAGATCCGAGCGAATTCTTGGGCCTGATTCCCAACATCTGGTATCAGAGCTTCAGGAAGATCATCCAAGGACTCCCGATTCTGCAGAATGTCGATGATTCCACACACGGCAGGGAAGAAGAGCGGCGGTGCGCCATTTCACATGCCGATGTTGAACTCCGGGAATTACACGGTTTGGGCGATCCGGATGGAAGCAATCCTCGACGCCCAAGGTGTATGGGAGGCGGTGGAACCAGTGGAGGGAGCCCAGGTGGATGTGAAGAAGGACAAGGTGGCTCGGGCGCATATCCTGCAATGCGTCCCCGAGGATGTCCTTTTGCAGATCGCGAAGAAGAAGACGGCACGGGAGATCTGGAGCAGCCTCAAGACTCGGTATTTGGGGGCAGATCGAGTGAAGCAGGCAAGATTGCAGACACTGAAAAGTGAGTTTGACACCCTGCAAATGGCAGAAACCGAGTCAGTTGATGACTTTGCCAGAAAACTCAGTACTTTGTCCAGTAAGTATACATCTCTCGGTGAAACTCTTGCCGATTCAGCCCTCATGAAAAAACTGCTTGATTCCGTTCCGGACAAGTTCCTCCAAGTTGTTGCCGGGATTGAGCAATTCTACGACCTTGAAATGATGACATTCGAAGAGGCGATCGGGCGGCTCAAGGCATATGAAGAGCGAGCTGCACGACAACGCAGCAGCACCAGCAATGCCTAAGGTCAACTGTTGCTCACTCACGCCGAGTGGCAGGCGCGGCAGAAGGGTGATGCTGCTGACGGCTCATCAGGAGGGAGAGGACGCGGATTCAACTCCAATGACCGTGGCAAATGGCGTGGACGCGGGCGTGGCAGAGGACGGTCTGGTCGTGGTACGCCGCGTCAAGAAGGTACTGGAGGTAACAGTGCAGCTGGAAACGGTTCTCGTGACAAAAGTCACATCAAGTGCTATTCTTGCAAGAACATGGGGCACTATGCGTCGGAATGCCGAAGCAAAAGGCGTGAGGAAGAGGCTCACCTCACCCGAACATCTGAAGAAGAACCCGCACTGATGTTGATTGTGTCCAAGGAGGAGGCAAGTCGTGATCCTGAGCGACAAGATGAGGTGTTGCTGACTGAAGAGAAGATGGTGCCAGAGTTGCATCTCGGCAGCAAGGAAATGCAAGATTCAGATACCTGGTATTTAGATAATGGGGCTAGTAACCATATGACTGGCCACCGGGAGAAATTCCAAGATCTGGATGAAAGAATCACTGTCAAGGTGAGGTTTGGTGATAGTCATCTGTCAGAATCAAGGGCAAGGGAACAATGATGTTTACCTGCAAGAATGGAGACCAGAGAGTCCTGCAAGAGGTATATTATATCCCTGACTTATGTAGTAACATAATTAGTATTGGGCAGTTGACTGAAGAGGGGATTGAGGTGCATATGGTAGGAAAGAGTATGAGGGTTATTGACAGAAATGGCAAGTTGTTGATGCTGGTGAATAGAACACAAAATCGCCTGTATAAAATAGACCTGAAGATTTCCAAGGCAGTGTGTTTGTTGACAAGTCTTGAAGATCAACCTTAGGTATGGCATGCAAGATTAGGACATGTAAACTTTAAAGCTTTGAGGCTGCTGGCAGAGAAACACATGGCAGTTGGAGTGCCATTGCTGTCCAAGCCTGAAACTCTGTGTGAAGCATGTGTGATCACCAAGCAAGCAAGGTTGCCATTCCCTCACCTAGCAAGTTTTAGAGCACAAAGACCTCTCGAACTTCTACATGCTGATCTATGCGGGCCAATAACACCATGTACATTGGCAGGTAGTGAATACTTCCTGTTAATTGTCGATGACTGCACAAGGTGGATGTGGTTGTACACACTCGCTGCAAAAGGAGATGCATTCCAGGCATTCAGAAGGTTCAAAGTTCAGGCAAAGAACAAGACTGGTCACAAGATCAGAGTTCTCCGAACGGACCGTGGTGGGTAATTTCTCTCTACGGAGTTTACTCGGTTTTGTGAAGATGCAGGCATTGAAAGACACCTCACGGCTCCCTACACACCGCAGCAAAATGGTGTTGTAGAGCGCCAAAATCGTTCGGTGATGGCAATGACAAGATCATTACTCAAGAGCATGAGTGTGCCAGCAAAATTTTGGGGAGAGGCGGCAAGACATGCAGTGTATTTGCTAAACCGTCTTCCAACCAAAGCTCTTGAAGATTGCACATCATTTGAAGCAATGGAGGGTAGGAAACCGCACCTTGCTCACCTGAAGATATTTGGCTGCACAGCGTATGTGAAGAAGACCAGCCATATAAAAAAGCTAGAGGATAGAAGTATCCCAATGGTGTATTTGGGAGTGGAAGAAGGGTGCAAGGCACACCGGTTGTTTGATCCAAACCGAGGCAAGCTCCATGTAAGCAGAGATGTGATATTCCAAGAAAATCTAGGGTGGAACTGGACTGAAGGAAATGGCAGTGCAAGAGTATCATCAGATTTTGTCGTACTCGACAAATTTTATTCAGAAGAGATGACTGCGGTCCAAAATACAGAAGAAGGTGCAGAGGGAATGCAGTCGCCTACAGAAGCCGGAGTATCTGAAAATCCAGCTCACCCGACAACTTCAGGGTCAGCCGTGACAGAAGGAGCAAGTCCAAATACCTCACCAATGAGCAGTCCAGTACCGACAACACCTCCAGTGTCTTTTTCACCTGAGTCTCATGATGGACCAATTCGGCTCAGATCTCTTGCAGATATCTATGCAGATACTGAAGAGATGGGTGGAAATTATGAAGAGGAAGGTATAGCTATGTTGGCACTATCTGAAGAACCTACAAACTTCCGAGAAGTAGAAAAAAAGGTGTTGGTATGAAGCAATGCAACAGGAGCTCATGTCCATTGAAAAGAACAACACTTGGACTTTGACAGAGCTTCCCCCGGGACAAAAACCTATTGGTTTGAAATGGATTTTCCAATTGAAAAAGGATTCCGAGGGGAAGGTAGTCAAACATAAGGCGAGGCTAGTAGCGAAGGGATATGTCCAAAGGCAGGGCATTGATTTTAAGGAAGTCTTCGCACCCGTAGCAAGAGTTGACACCATCCGAGTCATCTTGGCACTTGCTACAAATCAAGGCTGGGAGGTCCATCACCTAGATGTGAAGACTGCATTTTTGAATGGGGAGTTAGAAGAGGAAGTATATATTACCCAACCGAAGGGATTTGAGGTTAAAAATCAGAAGCACAAAGTGTACAAATTGACGAAGGCGCTTTACGGCTTGCGTCAAGCTCCACGGGCTTGGAATGTCCGACTGGACAGAAGCCTGAAGGAACTCGGTTTCAGTAGATGTTCCCAGGAGCAGGCAGTCTACACAAGAAGAGAAGGTGGAGAAAAGGTGATTGTTGGTGTCTATGTAGATGACCTTATCATTACAGGAAGCAGCCTTAGTGAAGTGCAAAAGTTCAAGGAGCAAATGATGTCAGAGTTTGAGATGAGTGATTTGGGACTCCTCTCATACTATTTGGGGATTGAAGTGGAGCAGCAGGAGAACATAATTTTGCTCAAACAGTCGGCATATGCAAAGAAGGTCTTGTCCCAATTCGGTATGGTAGATTGTAATGCAACCAAGTATCCAATGGAACCAAAGATGCAGTTACACAAGGACTTGGAAGGGACACCGGTTGATGCAACTGAATATAGACGCATCATAGGCTATCTCAGGTATTTGCTAAATACTCGGCCAGATTTGTCATTTGCCGTAGGAGTCGCTAGCAGATACATGGAAAGACCCACCGTCATGCATTACAAGGCGATCAAGCAGATTCTCAGGTATCTGAGAGGTACAATCCACTTTGGACTTGTGTATGAGAAGGGAAATGGCGAGGCCAATCTCTGTGGATACTCGGACAGTGACTTGGCTGGGGACCCAAAAGGAAGAAGGAGCACAAGTGGTATGACCTTTTATTTCAATGGAAATTTGGTGTCTTGGAATTCGCAGAAGCAAAAACGGTGCCTTTATCGTCGTGTGAAGCTGAGTTTATGGCCGCGACAACAGCTGCTTGTCAGGCACTGTGGTTAAGGAGTTTGATTGGAGAGCTGACAGGAGCAGAACTGAAGACAGTAACCCTGTTTGTCGACAATCGCTCAGCAATTGCTCTCATGAAAAACCCTGTGTTTCACGGCCGCAGTAAGCACATAGATACCAGGTTTCATTTCATAAGGGAGTGTGTTGAGAGGGGACAGATCCGAGTTGAATTTGTTCACACCGGAGAGCAGAAAGTAGACGCATTGACGAAAGCCTTGTCAGGCGTGAAAATGGATGCCATGCGGCAGTTACTTGGTGTGCGTGATCTTGAACCATGTCAGGATTAGGGGGGAATATGTGAGATGTAATCCTGACATTGCCAGCAGAAGACGCACGGGATGAAGTCACCCGGAACCAATAAAAGGTGCGAAGACTCAGTTTAAAATAGCGTCAGTCGTTTTCGTTCAGTCAGCGTTATTTAGTTTGTTTCCGTAGAGTGTGGTTTGCACGTTTGGTATTAGTTGTGGGTGGATCACGGGAAAAACGGATCCATCAGTTAGATTCTCATTTTGGTTATGTAATTCGTTTTGTATTGCTGAGGTAATGGACAAGAGAACGCTGAGAAAATTGCCCCATCTTCTCCTTTCTTTGTTTTGCCTGTGCGTTCTCTGAAGTTTACTGTAGCCCGTCCGAAATTAACCACCCGAGAGAAATCTGTGAGATCCGAGCAAATTTCTGGGCCTGATTCCCAACACCCAGGCTTGGGGTCATAATAAATACCCCACACCCACCCGCGACAGCTCCAACGTTCCCCGCCCCCTCCTTCGCAGCATCCTCCACGAATACCCCGGCGGAGTTCGTGTCCTCGTCGGGGTTTGTGCTCTTCACATGGAAGAACTTTGTCAGAATAATTGATCAGTTATCAATTTGGGGCGAGCTGTTGAGCACGACGTCCTGGTCATGTGCTTACTCTAGTCTTTCTCACTTTCAATTAGAGAACATGCGCAATTTGCGATCGTGGGATGGCACGACCACGTAGTCGTGGCATACGTGTAGGAGGGGCCATTTGGCCATTACTTGTACTCATTTCAGTATAAATAGAGTCCATAGGAAAGTTGCAGTGTGTGATTAAGAGTGCAGCACAAAACGTTATGTCTTCCATTTCAGATTGCGTGAGTTTTCCCAAATACTTAAAGTCGTTGTAAGTCATAGAGCATTTACGACTTGCTAGTCTAGAGTGCCTCTGACTTCCTAGTCGTGTCCGACTTCCGACCGCCAGCTGCGACTAGATACTCATGGTAGCTCTGGGTACTCGTATACGACTTCGTGGTCGTGAGTTCGAGTACTCGTAAATGACTACATGGTCATCACTTCCAGTGAGCTGGCAATTACAGAAGCAGAAGACTGTCGCCCTGTCGACTTGCGAGGCCAAGTGTGCCGCCGCCTCAACAGCTGCATGCCATGGGATTTGGCTTGGGGAGTTGCTCGGCAATCTGCTCAACGCGGAAGCATCAGTGGCAACCTTGCTCATAAGCAACAAGTCTGCAATACAGCTGTGCAAGAATCTGGTGTACCACAGCCGGAGTAAGCACATTGAGACGTGTTGTCACTTCATCAGGCAATGCATCGAAAACGGCAAGGTCCTCATCGACTACGTCAAGTCGGACAAGCAATTGGCGGACTTGATGACCAAACCTCTTAGGCGGATCAAGTTTCAAAGTCTGCACGAGAAGGTGGAAGTCGTCATCATGACCGACAACTAGATCAAGGGGCAGATTGTCAGAATAATTGATCAAGTTGTCAGTTTGGGTCGAGTTGTTGATCACGACGTCCTAGTCGTGCACATCAAGTAGTCGAGCACGACATCTTGGTCGCGCGCTTAGTCGAGTCTTTCTCGCTTTCAGTTAGAGAACGTGTGTAGTTTGTGGTCGTGGGATGGCACAACCATGTAGTCGTGGCGTACGTGTAGGAGGGGTCGTTTGGCCATTACTTGTACTCATTTCAGTATAAATGGAGTCCCTAGGAAAGCTGCAGTGTGTGATTAAGAGTGCAGCACAAAACACTGTGTCTTCTATTTTCAATCGTGTGAGTTTTCTCGAGTGCTTGAGGTAGTTGTAAGTCGTAGAGCGTTTATGACTTGCAAGTCAGAATCGACTTGCTAGTCGTAGAGTGCCTCTGACTTCCTAGTCGTGTCTGACTTCCGACCGCCAACTGCGACTAGATACTCATGGTAGCTCTGGGTACTCGTATACGACTTCGTGGTCGTGAGTTCGAGCACTCGTAAACGACTACATGGTCGTCGCTCCAAGTGGTCGTAAACGACCTCATAGTCGTATGTTCGACTGGGTGGTCATAAGATGTTCTGCGTGGTCATAGGTTCGACTACGTGGTCATAAGCTTAACTACGTGGTCGTAAGTTGTTCTGCGTGGTCGTAATGAGTACCAGGTACTCGTAGTCGTGGGACTGGGTCTCGACAAACTTCAGGAAAGGCACGAGCGCTTCGTCCATGGATAGCGCCGGAGTGGCCTCGGGCTTGGCCTCCGCCTCGACGGAGGGGGACGGGGATGACTTCTCGAGGAGATAGGGTTCGTCGCCTGCACTACCACCGGCAAGGGAGGGGAGCGTGAGGAAAGGGGCAGCGAGTGAGATCGTGTTCTGGGGATGGGGAGGTGGGAATGGAGGTGGTGGCTCATGGTAGGGGATTTGTGTTTGGCTAGGTGGCTTTGGCTTCGTAGGGAGATGGACACGGCAGGGAGGAAGGAGAGGAGGGAGGGGCGGCATGGCGAGCTCGCGAGCTCGTGGGGAGTGGCGTGGCATGAGGGGGCAGCCGTTGCGTGTGCTTTATCTCCTCTCCTCGACACGGCCACAGTGGAAGAGGATATTTCGGTTTGAGAAATGCATGCCACCAAAGCAATCCCATGCGCCAACTTAGTCGATTCTGTTACCAAGGCCAAAATCATCTACAGTACACACGGAAACAAATTAAAGGAGTTTGGAAAGTAAAATACAATTTTTAGGACTAAAATGGTACAACCTCACAAGCTTAAAAATCTATAGTGCAATTTTCTCTTTTAAAATCTTCTAATGTGAAAAAGGCTAGATGTCTCGAGCCTATCCTTGTGTAAACAACTTTTGAATCACATATGTTCCCGTTTCAAACGGCTTCAGCTTCTAGTTTTTTTGGCTTTAGGCTTATTTAAGCCAGAAGCCATTTGGAACATGTCAGCTTCTAATTTTGGCTTATTTGGCTTTTTTAGGTTTTTTTGTCTTTTTTTTCCTTTACATTGTCTGTGACGATATAACGTTTTTTTATTTTTTTTAATTTTTTTAATTGGATGACACAGAAAAAGCTAATAGCCATTACAGCACAATTTCAACTAAAATAGCCAACAGATAAAAGTCAGAAACTTAAGCACTTTAGAGCAAGCCATAAGCACCCTCAAGAATCCACAATTAGTAGCATTCATACCAGAACCATTTTGGGGCTATTAGCACCATATGCATGACAGTTGTATAATTTCAAAAAAGGTTTTTGAAGCTGTTGCATGTAATTGACATCTACAAGACGCGATGCAAGGCGCAACTCCCACAGAAAATCAGATATGCATAGCTGTTTTTTTTTTCCTTTTAGGCACCATGCCACGTCTCATGAATAATACAAATACATGTAACAAAAGGAGTGCAGATAAGCACAATTTTTTCTTGCCCCCTCCCCTTGGCACCTTATAACGTGGCGTGAACAACACACAATCAAATCATTCATGCCACATCCTGAAGTGCCCAAAGCTCAAAAAATGTGATGTGCTATTTTACATTCCTTGTGTCACCTGGTTTTCCGCTTATTTTAGCTTAAGTTTTTTATCTTCCAACTTATTTTTTTATTATTATTAAATTTTATCTTTTTCTGGATTTTTAGTTTTTTGAGCTTTTTGCCGGTTCTTTTTCCCGTATTCATTTGCATTGTCTGTGATAGGCTAACCTATTTTTTATTTTTAAATTTTTTTAAATTTAGTTACATCAAATAAACCACCATCAGTTACAGTATGATTTCAGTCAGCTATAGTACAATTTTAATCATAAACTAGCTTATTTCAGCTCAACCGAACGACACCTAACTGGTTTACATGATCAATTATAAGTTGTGCCTGTGGTGAGGTACATATGAGAAAAGAAATAAATGTGCAAATCTGTACTTGTATTAGATTTTCCTGTGGGAGTTGTCCCTTGTATTATATTGCTTGTTTACTACAACACGGACTGGGATTATTCTAGGGTGCTTAACTAAACCAGGCGTTTAGCATAAACACCACTGATAACAAATTCACGGCGTTTAGCTTGATTTAGGGGGCGCTTAATAGGAGGACACATACATATGCCGGCTTAGAGCGTGGCATAAGTAAGCGCCGACAAATCTTTGATCAACAAGGGCATATAGTATTTGCCAGGTTACCATGTATAGCACATAATATACGCCGGCCAAATAAAGAAAGAATGGCACACGGTATACGTCGGGTTAGGCCTGTTTATATTGACTGCGACTAACATTTTTTGGCTGAAAATAAATAATAATATCTGAAAAAGTGGCTTTTAGAAAGAGATCGGGTGGGCAATAAGGAAAGTGAGGGAGATGATCGAGTAGAGTGCATAATACTCTCGTGACCTCTGTGTTATCCATGGAGCGAGACGAAAACGAGAGGAGTGAAAAAACCGTTTTAAAAAACTAGGTGTTAGTTTTGACATATGCAAAATCCAATATAAACAAGCCGTTAACCTATAACATAGCGTTTAGCAAACGACAGCTATGTGCTGAGGCATCAAGAGCGTTTATAACTGTAGAAGATTATTAAATGCCAGCTTTGGCCAAAATATGGGCGGGGAATTGAAATTTTAGGTGGGATTATGAAATATTTTGAAAATAATGGTATAGTAAAAAAAATCGGGGGAATTGCATATATACCCCATAGTTACTCTAGACTTGTAAATATGCCCCACTCTTAGATGGCTTTGCTATTTTGCCCCATACTTGAGTGCCCCCTTGCTATTTTGCCCCACTACCCACCTGGCTGCTGGGAATTCCCGATCTACCCTTCCCGGGGGCGTGGCCGGCGGCGGCGGAACGGAGGCAGACGCGGAGGGGGCGGGGTTGGCCGGGGGCGGCGCAGCAGGCGGTGCAGCCGAGGTGGCCGGAGGCGGCGCGGTGGCGTTGGCCGGCGGCGACGGCGCGGGGAGGTACTCCGCGGCCTCGACGCCTTCCTCCTTCGGCTCCCGCCCCCTCTCGCCGCCGACGCCGCCATGGCCGCTTCCCTCCGCCTCGGGCTCCGGCGATGCCGTCCCCGCACAGAACGCCGCATCTCGTGCCGCCCTCCGCGCCGCGCGCCCCGACCTCGTCTTCCGCCTCTTCTCCACCTTCTCCTCCTCCCCGAACTTCCCAGGCAACGGCGGCGACGAGAGGCGTCGGCGGCGAGAGGGGGCGGGAGCCGAAGGAGGAAGGCGTCGAGGCCGCGGAGTACCTCCCCGCGCCGTCGCCGCCGGCCAACGCCACCGCGCCGCCTCCGGCCACCTCGGCTGCACCGCCTGCTGCGCCGCCCCCGGCCAACCCCGCCCCCTCCGCGCCTGCCTCCGTTCCGCCGCCGCCGGCCACGCCCCCGGGAAGGGTAGATCGGGAATTCCCAGCAGCCAGGTGGGTAGTGGGGCAAAATAGCAAGGGGGCACTCAAGTATGGGGCAAAATAGCAAAGCCATCTAAGAGTGGGGCATATTTACAAGTCTAGAGTAACTATGGGGTATATATGCAATTCCCCCAAAAAAATCTGACTCTCGCTTACTCTCTTCTGCCCCTCTTATCTGTCTCTCACACAATTTGCTGCAGCCTCTGCCGCTGCCGCCTGCTAGTTCCTGCGTGCTGCTGCCGATTTGCTGCAGCCTCTGCCGATGTTGCATGCTGTTGCTGCTGTCGTTTTGCTGCTGCTAGTATCCAAGCTGCCCAGGAAAGAAAGAACGTAGGAAAGAAGGAAGGAAAGCAGAGAAGAAAAGAAGAGAGGAGCAGAGAAAACTGCGGCAAGAGAAGAAGAAGAAAAAGAGGACAGAAGAAGAGCGGAAGAAAAGAAAGAGGAGGGTGCAGCGCATGCTGCTGTGCTGATGCTGCCGTTGCTCTTCTACCATGCCAAGGACAGAGAAGAAGTAAGGCAAGAAAGAAGAAAGGAGGTGGAAGTATCTCGCGTTCACGCCGTTTTTGTCGTCCGATTCCTAGGGCAACAATTCCACTTCCTTTACCTTAGCGAGTACGAGGCTTAGTTATGGTTTTAGAGTAGGTTTTTGCATTTGGTGCGTTTTTAGTGCAATTGGTAGACGCCGAACCGTCTCTATATGTACCAGTTTCGTCATTTAGCGTATCACATATACCAACTCATCTCTTTATAATTTTTGTCTTCTCTGTACTTCTTACTTAAGCCACATATACAGTTGGTCAGATAGAAATGATCTGCTTATTTTGCACTCCTATATAAAATATTAGACAGTAGAATGCAATCAGAGTGAACACAAAATGACTAATCATCGAGATGTCGAAGAAGACCATTTAGTATTTCTCGTCTATTTAGATGTGACATTCCATATATATGTTATTTTGTTCATAAGTTACAATAGATTTCAACATATCACTTGACATACAAATATATACGAACGGATATCACTCATCCCGTATCATATTTTATATTTTTTTCCTCGAAGTAGTAGTTGAATACAGATAGTACTCTATGAGCCTTCAGTAGATTGGTCGGATAAAAATTATCCACTCCATTTGCTGGTACAAGGAGTGACTGAGCTAGTTCGTGTGTTGTTGGAGAAGTTGTGCCTGCTGCTTGCTGCCCTTGTCATCATTCATGGTTCTTGCACATCCTCTTCTTCCTTTCAACACACACCATTCATGATTCTTGCGGTCCAAACCCACAAACAAAACTGGCCCTTCAATCTCGCAACCCAAATCGTGCAATAAAAAGGAGATTCGAATCTTACCCTTCAGGAATCTCAGCAGGGTCCAACTCTCCGGAGACCATCTTGCGGGCTGGCAATTGATCATATACCCTCCATTTAGATAGAAATTGATGATTTACCCTCTTGGCCCACGTGTCAGTGACTTATGATGACCCACGTGTCATTGAAATGTGGAGGGTAAGGGTATATGATCCAATCTCCCCCTACGCTTGCGTATCGGCCACCATGGGCTGCTCGACGTCCAAGCTGCAACCGGAGGAGCAGGTGGAGGCGGCGGCGGCCGCGGAGCCGGCCAAGGCCGCGACAGGTGGCCAGCGGCGCTTCGGGAGCGAGCTGTTCGGCCGAGGCGGCCGGAGGAACAACAACAACGCCGGTGGAGGCGACGAGCAGCAGCAGCAAGGGGCTGAAGGGAGGAAGGGCGGCGCCGGTGGCTGTGAGCTGGCGCGGTCGCCGAGCTTCCGGTACTACTGTGACGACTTCGTCGTGGCCGGCTCCGCCGACGAGCGCAAGGGGAGGGAGCGGCGGTAGAGACGGAGGTCGATATCACTCAGGGGCTACGTTGCTCATGCACGGGGAGATCAATTCGTAGATCCACGGTGAGTTGATTCCTCTTGGCTTTGATTTCTTCGTTCAGTAAAAAGAATTCTTAATCCCCTGCTACACCATCTATACATGGATTGATTGATGGTTATGTTTGTATTGCGGGGATTTCATAGTGATTCCACAGGAATCATGCAAATTTCCGCACAGGCATTCCAAACAGCACCCAGAAACCAATGCAGCGGTGCAAACGAAATGACCTGGGATCAAATCTTCGAAATAGAAAGTGATCCAACACAGCAATTGATGTTCATTCACGCAGCACGGGAGACTAAAGCAATGCCAAAAATTAACTCGTTTGTAGTTTCTGTTTACTGATAAGGATCGTCCGTTCACAATGTACAGGCATTGCAGGAGCAAAAACTGGTCGCCAACTTGCCAAGAAAAGAGAAGGGCTTGGAGCTGTAAATTAAGCAAGGAATTCAACACCCTTCTCGCCAGTTCGTCGCATTTCCTCCTGCAGATGAATCTGCGCGGAAGGAAATTAACTTCAAAATGCAAAGATTTCCGAAAGGAAACTGCCAGTTTCCAACAGATTCTGAAGCCATGGTAGACACTAGTTTCTGGACACTGCAATCCCTTGTAGCAATTGTGCCGACGCACTTCGTACATGTATTACCACGGTGAACATCAATACCCTGCGTTTAACCAAATTTCAAGTTGAAAGAATGTGTACATATGGCATATCAGAACACCACGCAGCGCAGACACAAGATTGCAAAAGAGATTGTTTGGGAAAGAAGGTAAATCTGGTCATTCCATAGATAGAAATCCATCAGGCATGGCATTGTGGCAATCATTCAGGCAGAATGGAATGAATTTAAAGGACGGAACAAGAGCACTCCCATAAAGGTATATTACTTTGTGGACATAAACTTTTTGCTTTCTTGCCTTACACACTGATTTAGGTGGGTACTACTGTCTTTAAGAGCAAAAAGAATTTCCATGCAAAATTATGAAAACAAGGGAGTGTCTATACAATATTTGACTATTTTTGAGAATAAAAATAGTCAGATTTTGAGCCGTTAGATGGAGATCCAACACCCTAGATCATTTTTTTTGGAGGGGGTCATTTTTTGGAGGGGGACTTGAATGGGTGGATCCGTTAGATGGAGATCTAACGCCCCAGATCAATCTGACTGTTTTTGTCCTTAAAAATAGTCGAATGTTAACAGCAGTATTTATAACCAGAAAAAGGACCCATGCATCAGACACCAAAATTTATTAAAGGGTATTGATAAATATCATCCGGATGTTTTCTTTCTAACTATTAAATAGTACTAAGTTCAACAATTGAACTGGCCTTACCTAAAATTAGCTCTGGCGCTTGCAGGAATTTCAACAACATCAAAGAAGCGGCCAAGTTCAACAACGTGGATCATCCTAAGCCTATCAAGAATGTTTCTCAAATGTAAGATAAGAAATGACTGTTTAGATTGGAAACAACAACAATTCACAATGTTATGTTTAGCCTCGAACCTCGAAGTCGTCATGAGGAAATGCATCCAGGAGAAAATCAGCATCCTCTGGAAAGAGCTGGAGGTTCTTGGTCTTGAGCAGGAACTCAACCTCATCCTCCTCAAAATCAACCAGGAAACCAATCTTCAGTAGCTCGGTTAGCGAAGGAATCAGATCAACTCTTTCGTAGAGCAGTCCCTGGGACATCTCCTCGGCGAAGCCTGTCGCAAACTCCATCCTAGTTGTCCTTCCAAGTGGTTTATCAGATCTCTGCATGTACAGCTTGCGGTCCTCCCTCTCCCACCTAAACATTCTTCGCCCTTCGACCGTCACCGTTCTTCCCGAAGACACCAGCTCTACTTGGTAGCTCACAGTGATGGGTTCAGTCATCTCAAGAACCGTCATGCCAAGGAGATAGGAGGCCATTCGATGCCTCTTTTCAGCAGCGATATCAAGAGAAGGGCTAACAAGGAAAGCCAGGATGATTCTGAGCAAGCCCGGTGTTACAATGGCATCATCTGCCTCAACTACTTGACAGCAACTCAAGTTTGAAATGCAGGGCTCATCTTTTTTGACAGCCTTGGATATCGCTCGAACGCCGACGCTTTGGTAGATGCTGTCCATTTTAGCTCGAGACGCAAATGGCAGCCTTTCTGGGTACCAAACGAACATTGGCTCCGGAGAGAACCGATCAAACAAGTGCTTCAAGAGGAGATCGTCTGGAACAAAGACATCTTCCACCTCCCGTAGGATGATCTTGTCACCGATAAGAACGGGAACTCTTGTGACAGATCCTGACAGGAGCTTTGCTGTTGTCGCATTCCAACGGCTTCCGATAAATTCCCAGAAAACAGAACAGCTAGCTGGTGATAACTCAAAGTTTGTGCACTCCCACGAGCGCCAGAGAATGCAGTGATCTAGAACTCTGGGGCTGTGCCTGACACCAAGAACCGTGGAGAAGAAGACGAGCAAATTTTTTTCATAGTACTCGTCCAAGACACAAAAACGTTCGCTGAATAGGCCAGTCCTGTCATGGAGAACGCAATCTGCAGGGCGCACCCACTTTCCACCGCTTCTCCCCCTCGGTATCCATATCCACTCTTCACCTCCATATGTAGGTTTCCATTTGAATGCAGCCAAGTATCTGTATATCCTAGATATAGCATCCACTCTGGAGAAGTTTTTAAGGTTCTGAGCCATCAGAGCGCATCCAGAACCAACACCCACGACAACTCCTATCAGTCTGAGCTCAGTCGCATATGACGAGATTTCAGGGCCGTAGAATGCTTCATCGATGAAAGGACCGTCTTCCCTGTGGAAATAGGAAGACCACGTTGAATCATATAGGATGCATTCATCTGCGTATCGGTATCCAATAGTTGTCTTGATCTGCATCTTTCCAATTCGTTGTGCAAACCTACCTGGATCAGCGCTTCTTTCCATACATTTAAGCAAAGCCGTGAGAGTTGAGCTCAGAAGTAAAGAAGGGTTGTCAACAATGGTCGAGTGCTGTATGTTTCGGTCAGTGCTGTCACTGGTGTTCCCAGCATCACTGAAACGCAGGCTAGCACCACCAAGGACACCTGTGGGGGTAGGCATTTCGTGTCCCTCAGCGATAGTTAGACGTGACAAGACAAAGTCTGCTGCTCGGTTAAAATCTACAGCAACACCCAAAGCCTTGAGCTCCTCCTTGTAGCTGTAGATTTCCTTTCCCGCGCCATTGCTAGAGTCACTGTCGTCAATGAATGGTAGGCTTGCAACTGGCATGACAGGTTCCCACGAGCAATCAAAGAGGGCACAATTTTTTGGGGACCTGAAACCATGTGTGGTATGTAGCCATTTCTCTGTGCGCATAAAGTTGAGAATATTGGCAGGGAATGTCTTGTGCTCCTTATTCAGCTCCTTGTAGCAGGAGAGCAGAGTAAGCCTGATTTCCTTCGTAAGGGAAGATGTGGACAAGAGCTGCTTCAGACGACCAGTTACAGCATTGCTCACCTGTTCCAAACTAGCAACAACACCGATCTTCCTCAGCTCTTCCCGGTAGGACAAGATTTCGTCTCCATAGAAAGGAAAATCGAGCAGTGGAACTACATTGGCAAACGTAATGAGGCATTTCCACTCGGTATCTAGGAGAAAAGTTTCCCGAGGAGCTCTGAACCCAGCATTGGTCTTCAACCATTGCCGCTTCTTCAGTCCTTGCACCAATTTATCGCATGAATCAGCAAATCTAATACACTTCAGTAGCAGTATAGCAGCACCGGAAGTAACTGAACCTGTTGGAAGCTTGAAGTTATCAACGATGATCTGGTAATTCTGTTTGAACCTGACAAGAACACCTAGTAGCTCAAGCTCTGACTTGTAATTGCTGATACCATTGCCATGAAAATCGATGTCAATGAAAGGTAAACAGCTGACTTCGGATGGTATTGTCCACTCTGAACTGAAAAGGATTGATTCGGCAGGGCATCTGTACCCAAGGCAAGTCTTGAGCCACTTCCCGTTTCTGATGCTCCAAATGAGATGATCAGTTGATATGTGCTCCTGTTGCAGGAATCTGATGAACTGGAGCAGAGAAAGCACCTTGTCCCCTGTCACAGCACGTGTAGCCATTGACATAAAACGCTTGCCAATGTATGACATTGCTTCAGCAAATTCAAACTTCACACCAAGTGTCCCCAACACTTCTTTGTAAGCAGCAATTTTGTCCAAGTAAAATTCTTGATCAATCATTGGCACATCAACAAAGGCAATTTGACCCTGAAACAAACTACCCCATTCTGCATTTGACAGGAAAGATTCTGATGGTGGCCAGTAACCGACAGATGTCTTAAGCCAACTCCCACACATGATACAATTCAAGAACTTTTGAGGTAGTGCTACACCCCTCGACCTTAAATTATCAATCCATTCTAGAAGCAGAAGTGCATTTTCCATAGTCAAAGGAGATGATGCAGCAGGAAAACCAGCATCTGGAGGAACCAGAAATGGCACATCAGTGGCTTGCATATATGTCTTGATAAATGACAAAAACTGATCTTCATATGTATGATCCCCAGAGAAAGTTCCAGCAGACATGTAATCATCTCCAAGTTCAACATAACTTTGATCTCGCCATGGATTTTTACCAAGCAATGCAGCCCACTGGCTCCCTTTAGCTGGAACAAGAACTGCACTTCTTGTAGCAACGATACACCCACAGTTATCAACAATAGGTATTAAGGTGCATATATCCTTTAAGCTCCATTCAGGCATGTAATTCCTTGCATGTAAGTGATAGATGAAGTGCGTGAAAGCAAAAACTAAGCTTTTCTCACGCAGAGCTTTCACAACAGTAAGAGCATACTCATGTAGAGTAAGAATTTTCATGCGTACATATTTCTCAAGCCATTCCACAACAGTGGTTTTCCTAGGAAACAGTTCCAGTGCTTTCTGTGTAGACAAGGGCATGAAGAGTGTTCGAGAGGCGTCTGAGAAGTAGTCTTTGTTCCAGTTGATAACCAAAGGTGCATATTCCTCATCTGGTAGCATACATATCTTCCAACCAGCTGCTGTGGCTTCATATACACTCCTGTAAGTCACTTCACCATCTGCACCGACGCACTTTATGAGGGCTACATGCTCCATATTTGTACCAACAAACTCTGCCTTCCAGCTCTGAGCAACAAAAGCAAGAAGATCAAAATAAATCTCTTCAGGCAACACCAAGGCAAGATTTGATCCCTGGATGCACTTTCCGTACCATTCAGAAGCGACATAATCGACACCAAGAAACCCCAACACATCGTCATATTCTTCGCTATCAAAGTAGTAGCTCAGAATGTGAGTGCCATGCGACGAGATGTTCGGAACATCAACGCCTGACTTCACTGCCTTGTTTATGATGCTCCAGAATGCAGAATTTAGCCGACCAACCTCTGTAGGCTTGCGGAATACTTTTAAGGAAGAACAGGTCTCACATGGAACTATATCGGCGTCAATCAGCTTGTCTCTTATGGACAGCCTGACAGAATCCATCAGCGGTATGGAAGATCGATTTACTGGCAGAAACTTAAAGATGGGTGGAAGTGCGAATACTGGTGCATTTTCAGTTGATTTCACAAGTGCCGTGAAAGCATTTAGGAAAGCACAAGGTACATGGTCAAATATCCCTCGGTTCCATGGGCTGTCAAGCTGAATGGATTCCCGCGATGACGACAGCTGGAAGTCCGCCTGTATAATGAAAGGGAAGTTCGTCACCATCTCTGTTGGCAAGAATGCGTAAACACCAGGTGATCCCATCCCCCTGCTCAGCCTCTGGCCATGTGGGAATGCCAGCATGACTACCCACTGATGTATTTCTTCTCTCTTCGGCACTCGACATTCTGGTTTCACAGAAAAATGTTGCTTCCAGATGTGGTAGCTACAATGATGATCACCCGTCTTTTCCTCCTCAGAGGATAGGTGAAGGGTATATGCCTCTGCACCAATATCCTTCCTCGTCAAAGCATCTGCTTCACTTGATATACATATCTGACTAAGATGTGTAGCATTCAGATCATCATTAATCTCCGTCACAGAAATCTGCCTAATCTTCGAAAGAAACAATAGGACTTCAGGATGCGTGCTTGAGAGCTCCTTTTTCACAGCATCTATCTTATCAGTCTTGAGAGGTAATATAATAGTCGTGGCTGGCAGGCTTTTCAAGCAGCCATAAATCTTGGTTATGTCTGAAGTACTTGGATGTTCTTCAACCCATTCAGGAACAATATATCCAATACCACATTCTGCGGATGCATCTTCACTGAATTTAATTTGATATCCATTGCTGAATATATGAGGATTGCTGGATACCAGAAACACGCTTTTAAAACCAATACCTGTATCACAAATTGAACAGGCAATTATTTAGAAAACTAACAGTATTGACAAGTCAGGTAACCGAATAAAATGGGTGCCAGTCAAGTTTCTACAATAACAAAGAGGATGACTGCAAACAAAAGCAGCATTCCAAAAGGTTATTCTTTTGAATGATAGAACTGTACGACTGAGTGGAAATATCACATTGTTGATGTTCATTGAGAGGGAAAAAGCAGAAAAACCGCACCCAATAAATTGAAGGATTCAAATTACAAGTTTAAGCTGATAATCATATGAAGATGTACCTTTTTCGCCAATATAACCACTATCCCGATTTCCCTTTTTTGTTGACTTCCCAATCCTACAGATGGAATCAATGTTCTCTGGAGCAAAGCCTTTCTCATTGTTGAACACCAGGAGAGTGGCAATAGCACCGCTGCAGGTGATGTCCTTTGATGTAATCACAAATTCCAAGGTTGGTGAGACTCCAGAAGGGTATTCATTATCTTCAGCATTCTGAACATCAGAACATAAGAAAGGTACGGGTAAAAATGACAAATAAAGTACAAAGAAGAATACATGCATGAATTACAGATGCAGTTTTTTCTGCAGTGTTACGCGTGGTACTGTAATGGCATGTAAAGGTACTGTAGCGACACTTGAACAATACCGTGTGGTACTGTAGCAGCTGTTTGGGAATATAATCTTATGTATATCTTCATATTAGAAATAGTTAGATACATATCTTCATATTAGAAATAATAAAATCTACCTTGAGTTAAGTCCCCAAGTCAACCTCAGTGAGGTCCTCAAGTCCAACCTCGAAGGAGTCCAGGGCTAACTCTGGTTGAGGTACGCAAGACCAACTTCGATGAGGTTCAAGGCCAAACCCAAGTGACATACACAAACAGACCCTAGAGGGGTCCACCCCAGACAGAGTCCGAAGCTAGCTACGAACCAACTCCAGAGTTTCGGACATGGTAAGGCCCACGTGGGGCAAATGACATAGATACCTCTAGGAGTAAACTAGTCCTTGAGGGCAAATATGTGACTTCACACGCCTCCCTCTCCTCCTGTAATAGGACATCTTGTAATGGGAGAGAGAGGCTATTTTATAAACCTAAAAAATTATATTGAATATATTTGGTCATTCTTGTGCTTCTTCTTGACTTCTTGAGTCCCTCCGTATCCTCAACGGTCTCCGCATCGAACAGGTGTGCTTCTAAGTTTACTATTTGGTATCGTATGGACGACAAAGACTATTTGGTTTCCAATTTACAAAGACAAGTTGCTCGAAGAGCAAACGCATGCGGCTCTTCCTGAATCGCTAACGTTTACAAGGCCCATCGAAAATCACAGCATATCACCGATCCATTCCCCACAATTCCTTTTACCACCGACTTAAAACGATCGAAGAGCCACTAGAATTTCTCAAACGTGTGTTTCGTCATCCAAATCAGGAGTGCCCCCTAGCTTTCTACTGCGCAAAGAGGAATTTACTACTAGTAAGAATCGATTCTTCCTAGCAGAGCAAAGGCCGAAAGGCATACAGAAATACACGTACGTACGTATATACCGTATACGTGCGTGTACGTGCTACGTACCTGTATGAGCTCCATGAGGAAGTGCACGTCCTTGGAGTAGAGCTCCTGCGACAGGTAGTTCACCGCCTGGTGCATGTCCTCCGCCAGCGGGTTCTGCTCGCCGCGCCCGATGTAGTAGCGGTCTCGCCGGATCCTCTCCACGTGCTCCCGCGGCGCCGGCGCCGGCGGGGGCATTGCCGGCGGTGACAACATTGATCGTCCGCGGTGAGACTGATCAAACCTTGAACGAGGCACGCGGCACCGGCGGCAGGAGATGAGATGCAAGACTACGTACGACCTCGATCGTACCACTGAGTACTGGTGATAAGTATACGATGAACAATTAATTTAAATAATGGAAGAAGTAATTGGGAAGCGGAAGAGCTAGCTGATGTCAGTAGGATCGAGGACTAGAGAGACGGACGGACGCGCGGCTGAATGAGTTATTATCACCAAGCACAACCAGTGATGAAGCAGCTAGCTTGGTAAGTCGAAGAGGCATGAATGCATATTCAGCCGCGCGCGTGTGGACCAAACAGTCTAAAATTTGAAATTTTCTAAATTTTATTTGAATTTTTGCTAAATCCAAAAAATCCGTTCAACTTTCCGCTTTTCCTTTTAGGAAACCCGCTTTCCCTTCACCTAAAGCGTCTCCAAGCCACAATGCCATTGTGGCGCCCTACGTAATTATCCTAAGAATAATCACGCTTAAGCAACGGATTATTATTCGCCTAATCAATAGAACACCGTTCCGACGAATAATAAGTTTTTATCAAAGTTGCGCAACAGAACAATAATGTAGAAACTATACTATTATTATAGCACTAGCTACGAGGCATATAGTCTTAATTACAAATACATAAGGGACAAAAGGTACAACTAATATCCTATGGCTTTCCTGCTCGGCTCCGCCGGTCGTCTACCTGTCCCAATCACCGTATAGGGGGTACACCTCCCCAGCTCCTCGCAACCGTTATCATCCTCCCCTGTGAGCTCGACAATGCATGCTTCCCCTTCATCTGGCTCATAGTATTCTTCGATCGGAGTAGGGTCTAACAAAGAAAATAATAGCTAGGGTAAGTACTGATGTACTCAGCAAGCATAATGTTAGCAAGATGCGCTGTATGCCTCCCTTTGTCAGTACTGATGTACTCAGCAAGCATAATATTAGCGAGATGCACTGTATGCATCTTCTTGTCCTTACTTCCATTTCTAATCATTTGCTTCCCGAAATTAGCCTCCTTAAATTAAGTGACATCTTTTAATTTAGAAAATTTTACTTTTCACTCGAGTGAAGAAAGATCCCTAGTGATCACCGTTGTCTCCAATCCAAGAGACTGGCATGTATTCATAATTTTAGTAAGCACTGCGCAGCCTTGTGTCACTGTACCTATAGCTATTCTGAACCATCAGAACTAGATTTTCCACACTTCCTTTGGTGTGGGGTCAAGTTCAAAGTACATAACATTTTTCAAGTTATGTTGCTCAATTCTCCAACCCATTCATTTTTCACCAGTATACTGGGTCGCTCACCTAGGCTCTACCGACTTCCAATAATATTTAGTTGGATCAGCTCCCGGCTCAACACTCTACCTACGCATATAGCGCATCGGGACTGACTCACTTCCAGACTGACGTTACTGGTCTTGAGCTTCATCTATATCTACTCACACATATTTACTTACCCAATGTGGAGGAATGAATAACATAACATGGTACTAATTTCCGCCCATCTGAGATGGAAAAATGGTTGGCACTTTATTTACGGTCCTTGATCCGAGTGAGAGTTTGATAGGTCCTTATATTCAAGCCATAGGTAAAGGGGGTCCTACCTTTCCTCTCTCTGCCTTTTCAAGGTCCCCTTTACCCTCCTAATTACATAATTGTAGTTCTGCTGCTCCTCTTGGCTGGACTACGGACTCTGGCTCACATTCTTCTTTATTTATCTTTCTTTTTCTCCTCTTTCCTTTTCTTATTCTTAACTCTTCATCTTCCTAATCCATTTACTCTTTCAAAAACATTTTCTAATGCAAGTATATCATAATGGTACAAGAAAAAATTTGTACATTTGACATAACTATGTTTGTGATCAAGAATTAGCTTGCCTGAGTAGTAGTAAGTGCTGGAATCAACGGCAACTTGATCTGCTACCTCGGCTTGAGCCTGGTCGATTTTTGCATTACAGGCAAATGCTCGACTATAAGAAGTTATTTAATTAATGTATTAATAGGTTGGAAAATTTTCCCCTTTCCCGCATCGATGGATTTCTAACCTATTTAATGGGCTAAGGTCTAAAGAATAGTCTGTTGTTCTATTACTAAAACTACCCTGAAGGCCCATGCTTCTTGGCCCATGGCCACGCTCAGCCCACAGTCAAGCGGCCAACAAAATCGCTCCGCCTCCTACTTTACTCGGTCGATGCTTCGCACTCCTCACTCAGCCGGCGCTTCTCACTCCTCCCTCTCCCCGCCTTTACGCTTGGCCCACCTTGGCTGATGGGACACTCCTCCTTTCCCATTCGGTCGATACTTGGTCCTTGGCCGCTGCTCTCCTCTTCCTCCGCTCTCCCTTCTCGGCCCCAGTGTTGCTACCTCCTCTCTTCCTTGAGGCCTACGACCCTCTCTCGCCTAACTACCCAGCGTACTCCCCCTTTCCAGCTCAAATCCAGACGGATCTCTCCTCCTTCGGTCGCTCCCGCCAGATCTAGCAGCTTCTACTAACTCCTCGTCGAATCTGGTGGCTACCCATCAGATCTGGCAGTTGCTCACCGGATCTATGGCTCCTCGGTCTGCGATGGTTTGGCTACTTCAGCTATGGATGCTCCGACTACTACTCCAATTCTACCTCCCTCTTCTACCCCCATCTAGACTTACTCACTTTGATTTTAGTTAATGTTTTCATTACATTTACACATGTTTTTACCACACTTGGTTTTGGGAAATCCTAGTGGCTATGATGACGGGACTCGGGTTTGGGGTTCTCGCGCTTGAGAGCAGTTTTCCAAGCCTAAGGGCGCTCATGGTGCTAGGGTGGATGCCGGTTGCTGTGGTAGCCACCAGTTGGGCTAGGTGGGTTGTCCCTCCTTCTCAGCTACCTAGCTCAACCAGACGAGCTGAGGAGAAGTAGTGCAAGCATTTGTGTGCCTTAATGGGAAAAACCAAAAAAAGAAGGGAAGAAAAATGGGAGGGGATGTGGGCCTACTTGTGTCGGGCTGAGAACGGAAGGTGCCAGATGTAGGGTTGTTGTGTGGTCCTCATGTGGTTGTAGATGTGGATGAAGGCATGATTGAGGTACTTGTCGTGGTCGGGGGCGTCGTCTTGTGGTGGTCGTTGCCTTGTGATGGTCCACCCTATCGACCTCCTTGTCATGTGGCCCTTGCTCTCCTTCGTCTTCCTCTACGTTCTGCCTCCCTTGCTCTGACACTCCTCTCTTCTCACTTGGTGTGTTGTCGCTTCGGTGGGAGTTGGCTCTCTAGCCTTCGGCCGACAACAGAGATGAATGGGAATGGGCTGTGGCTTGGCTTGGGTGTTCAGATGGTCTCGGCTATTCTTGGTTGTTCTTGGTGGTGAGAGGGACTTGGCAAGCTCTCTACTAGTTTGTGTTCTCGGTGATTTTGGGCAGTGGCTATGAGGTGCTAACTAGATTTGAGGCTTATATATGTGGGGGGTTTTGGCCTCCACTTCTTGGTTTTTGGCTAGAGTCTGGTTGTGCACAACTGTGCAGCACCGAGCTTTATCCTCATCTGAGTATTGGCTTCCCGTGGATTTGAACCAAAGGTCCTAAATGTGGGTCGTGCACTATTGTGGGATTCTTTGGGGGCTAAGGTAAGTTTGGGAAAATGTGGGCTTTTGATTTTGAATGCCGAATGATGAGGCCCACTAGTGGTGAGAGGTGCCAATTGGCCCTTGACAATCTGAGAACCTTGATGAATGCCACTCTAGTTGGCTCTAGTACTCCGAGGGTACTGACGATAAATCTAGTTTCTTCTTGGTTTGTTCTCCCTTAGATTGCTATTTGAATTGCTCTCCGATTTCAAAAGAAAAATGAGGGGGTAGCAGGCTTAAGATTCTAACGCTAGCTAAACGCAAGGACATAGCACTACAAATGCAAGGCGCCACTAGACTTAGCTTTTAATTTAATGGAATTATAATTTTAGAAATTAGTTTTTCTTTATGTAACATTTTTGTAAAAAGAGTTGTAATAATTAGTTCTAATTCAATTCTTTGAAATTCTAAAATTGAGAGTTGTAATTCGTTCTTGTAATTAATGTGTTGTAATAATTCTTAATTCATTTTTAACTATTGTTAATTGTACTACTGTGAGTTAATTAAAGTTAAGGTTCTTTCAGCCATTGTGCTGCTCTTGCTACCGCACGCTGAGCCACCATTCGTGAACGCAAGCGCTACCTCACTCACTCATCACCTGCACTTGTGTCAAAAGCTCGCCACCTCGCCAACCAGCAGTATCTCACCTTAATATCATCACTGACCATGGGCCACTCCACCATCAATCCACGTCGTTGCCATCTCCAGCCGCTAGCTACTCGACCACATAGCACACTGCTGCTCATCGCACTAGCTCGCGTGCTTACTCTAGTGAGGGGCTAAGCTCTTCTCACCGCCAACACAACCACTAGCTCCATCGGTGTAGCGCCAAATTCACTTGCTTGTCCACACCGCCGTCTAGCACACTATCACACCACTCCTGGCGCCCCCACTTTTTGCACCGCTTCACAACCAACGCAACCTTCCTTCCTCCTCTCCGTCCAAAGAGTGTCGTCGATGCCCAATTTCTCACCACTGAGCCCAAACTCGATTTCTCACCACTACCTTCTCTTTAACCCAATTAGCCGCACCTTTAGCATCACCTCAGCACCATGAACCTATCCCTAACTTCTTGTAAAACCTCATTATTGTCATGCGACACCGCTCTACTACTCACGGCCACCATTACCAGAACTCCTCAGGTCATCCCAAGCTAAGCCATCATCGCTTCCAGACACCCCTTACCTCCTAGATGCTCAAGCCATCCATAATTTGGTCAAAGCCTCATCGTAGCTCTGTTGTGCCATGCCCTTGTTCTGGCCAAGCACCACAATCGCCAGCTGCCAACATGTCACCTCCACCCGCTCATGTACCCATGATGGGTTGTTTGTGTTGAACTGATATTTGCCGAACCATCGCTCGTCGCCATGTCCATCCACCATCTCCATCATCCAATTTCATACTACTGCCATTCCTCTATTTCAGCTACCATTAGAACAAGCCTCAGCTCATCTGAAGGGAGCTAGGTGCTCCAAGTTGTAGGGCTAGTGTGGCAATAGAGGGGGAAGAATTATGCCTTTAAAATTTTCCCAAGTATTTGATGATTCTTCACTTAAACGGTTATGAGAAGCTATGAAGATCAAGATACCAAAAGTCTGGAAAATAGCACTGCTATAGTGATTTCAGATGATAAATAGTGCAAAACACAGCACTATTTCAAATCAAAAATCCATGAAACTTTTTATGTGTATATCCAAAAGACTTAAAACTTGATCTAAGTTTAGATCATGACCTCAAGAATCTATCCCAACAAAAATCTGGAAAAAAAACTTAAGAGAATTATTATTTTTTTGGTTCATGAAGGTCTGTTGCGCCAAAACTGAGTCAAAATCTAAAACTGAGCTAACTCCCAAACCAAAGCTCCAATAACTTGAAATTCGATATGCACCTTCTCTAGGATATCAGGAACCTATTCCAATCAACAATCAAGAAAATTGTTGTTAAAGTTCTGACCTTTTCAATATTTTCATCGTTCTTATGCCATTCTTGAGCTCAACCATCGCACCCAGTATCCTTGATCGTTCTAGACCTCAGATCCTTTATAAACGTAGCCCCTATCCTCGCCATTAACCATGGTTGACTTGAAGTGATCCTACACATACAAAGACAAACAAATCGCTTCCAGACAGAAGTTCTTCAAAACTTGACCCATGTTAACTAGAACATGCATTATGCAACATATATGTACTGATCTAGATCAAACTAAATCATCCCATAACTCAAAATTTTTAAAATTATCCATTTCTACAAGCTGTCAAGAAAAATCTGTAAATTGGAAATTTTACTCCTCCAAAACAACAATGGTTCATTACAACAAACCCATATACATTCTCATACGGTCCTTCACAAGCCATCATTAGGCCCAATCAGCCAATCGGGCAACCACACTATTTAAGTCCAGTATATTCATAGGCTAGACTAGTACTATTCACAACGTAGCCCACTACTGTACAACCAAATTGCATCAGCCCAAACCTGTTATTATTTACCAAACCCGACCCACGAGGAATAGCGCCAACTTAGTACTATTCATCTGACCTGTTACTATTTGCTTGAAAATCGTTAATCCTATTTATACTCATTTAGACCGTTTCGAGCATGTCTAACCCATTTTAAACTCTATGTGACCTATCCTAGCACTGTTTAGACCCTAACCATTAGAACCCTCCTATGTTTAAACTTTTTTATGGATTTTTCTATTTTATTTTGTTTCCAACTCGCTTTCTTTCAAGCCTAGACTTAGTTGTTTCTTTCTTTGTGATAGCACCTGGATTCATTGAACAAACCATCGAAGGAGCCAATCAAGACACAGAAGAAGTAGACCAAGTCGAACACTTCGTGCAGGAAGACAAGTCACATATCTTTAATCATGTTGATCTCATATTATTAAATTATCATTACTTTATAATTACTATTTAAGAATTTTTATTTACATGTTTAGAATGACATGATGAATAGTTATATCCTACCACCAAAATATCCTGTCATATTTGTGAATGCCATATTCACCTTGACAACTTTGGTACTTAACCATTGTACAGATAGCTATTAGTAGATTGGACAACAAAAATAATTTACTTGAACTACTAAGAAAAATTTAGCTTCACTACTATAAAAAGGATCATCACAGACGGTTCAGAACTGTCATCACATACAGTTTTCTGAACCGCATGTATTTATGTGTCAGTGATAATCGAAGGTTATCACAGACGGTTTGTGAGTCGTCTGTGATAAAGCCAACACAGACAGTTTGTAACTAGAACCGTCAGTGATAAAGACAGCACAGATGGTTTATAACTAGAACCGTCTGTGAAGATAACTAGAACCATCTGTGAAGAAAACTATTACAGACGGTTCGAACAAAAACTGTCTGTGATACTCACACATCACAGACGGTTCTAGTTACCAACCGTCTGTGATTAGCGAGTATCACAGACGGTTGGTATATAGAACCATCTGTGATAGTTCACTCTATACCTAAATTTTTTTCTATTTTTTGGCTAGTCTCAAGAAATAATGTTATCTATGCCCTTTGAAAATAAGCAAATACAGTGGCAAATTAATACAACAGCACATTCCATTTCCATTGAGATTAGAATCCACTATTACAACATAACAAGATAACGAACTCAACTCTTTAACACAGCAAGAATATATAAGAAGCAGATATCCTAGCAGATAGTAGAAGCTGGATGCATCGATGGCTACCGGATATACTGACAATGGAGAGGCGGCGGTAGCGCCACCTTTTGTGGCACGATGGTGAGACTAGCTCAAAAAAATGCCACGTGAAACTTATGTAATAATGCACCCCAAAAAGCCCAACTATTGTGCCAGTATTGTATTCCTGGGGGTGCGCTAGCTGGAGCTAGTACTATAGGCCCCCGCACCAATGGCGATGATGGATCCACCTTGCTCCTAATATTTACATAGCCTTCAGTGACAAGCAAGGTGCATGCAACATGCTGAAAGATGTAGGACCGAAAGGCAACAGAGGAAAGTGAATGGTGCCAACTAAAATTTTCCTTCAAGTATTCCGGATCATTTTCCTAAATAATTACAAAGTTGTTGAGAATCAAATCCAAAGCCAAAAACCCAAAGAAAATCACTCAAGAATGCAAAATCTTGAAGAACTGAGCTCCCAGAGGTCTGACCTCCAACCAGAGGGCAGTCTAACCTCTCCTTGGCGGTCTGACCACAAACCAAGGGGCGGTCTGACCTCTTTGGGGTGGTCTGACCACTGTTTTAGCGGTCTGACCGCTATAAACAGTAATTTTAGGCAAATGAACAGTAAAATCAGCACAGTTGCGAAACTTTAAACCCACATAACTTTTGATTAGATGATCCAAAAGCCGCGATGTACACATCTTGTTTAAGGTCTCAGGAATATATTTCATCCATAGATCGCAAAAAAACCATGTCAAAGTTTAGACCTTTTTGAGATTTAAGCAAGATTGCACCTAAAATAAGCAAAAACCTAAGTTGATGATCAAGACTTGCTCGTGGACAGAGAATAGCCAAGTTGGCTTTGGATATGTTTCCATATATCACAATAAACAAGAACACTGAAGAAATCACTCTAAAAACCTTTATATCAATAAATCACTTGAAAAATCAAGAACGTACAAAAATCAAGTTTCTTGATAAACTTGCTACCAAAGTGCTTAGATGGGTGAAAATAATTCCCAGAGGTTTTCTTCATCTCTTATACGTTATTGGCATAGCAAGATCAAGAAAGGGTGAGATAAGAGAGAAAAACCTATCAATGATTGATTCTATTGCTACTTGAGGAGAAAAGTTTTACGGTTACTCCACCTTAGAGGACAGCGAGTACACCAAGCACTCAACTCTCAAAACTCTAACTCTAAACAAGAAAGTACAAGAAAAGTAAGTTAAATGGTTCACCATAAGTCTCCATCCTAACTCCTTAAATAGATGGATTAGCTAGCCACATCTAACCCTTAATAGATACTATCCACTTAGCATAATAGGAGAAATCCATTAACCACACACGCACGGGTTTTAACTCACACTTATGCACACTTTTTAAAGCGCATAAGCCTAAATCCACTAAGTCCTTGGTTTTGATTTATCTTAATCAAACCAGTTTCTCCATGACCTAAACCATCTTCCCAAGCGCCTCTTCTGCGCCGCGATTACTTTTCAAAACTGTTTCCGGTATTTTGGTCAAACTACCAAAATACCCTTACTTGACCGGTCAGCTCCTTCCATTGTAAGCAATCGCTATGCTTGCCACATATAGGTGCACCACTGGCTTACCACGCGTCGACAAGTCTCTTCCGTTCCAGTTCTACTAGACCACGCCTCATTTTGACCAACCAAACTACATGGTTCAATCCCACCGTTTGAACTTGCCTTCAACATTTCCCGCTTTTTTTGTGCTATGCTTGAGTTCACCGTCTTACCTGGCATCCTCAATCATTCTGAGCATTGACTTCTCTATGAGCGTAGCCTCAATCCTCGTCATTGATCACGGTTGACTCCAAACGACCCTCTACATCAAAGACAAAGCATTCATTTGCGGACACAAGTTCTTCATCACTTAATCTACGTTAGCTAACACAGTTCATACAGCATAAAACTACTGAGAGAATTGGTCAAAACCCATTCCGCGACTCCGTATCACAAAATAAAAAATCTAGCCGATGTTCTGGTCGGTCTGATCGAGTGTCCCCACCGGTCAGACCGCATGGGGTCCGCAGTTGAACCGCATGGCGATATCGGTTGGACCGAGAAAGCAATTTGTTGCAGCGTGGGGTCAAAACTGTTTGTTGCAGCAACCGAAGATTGAAAGGACTCAAGAAAGTATACGACAGCATCACTTAATCCATTCTCAACCACCCGCATAGTATCACCTGCATGCAGCCTCACCAATGCAAAGCTCAAAAATCTGACAACATATAATGTGTACATACTTGGCAAACTCACATCACATACTTGGCTAATTGATTCTGCTGCTCGTTTATTCTGAAGCATCACGGCATGGTGGCTACACATGCATGCAAGATCAGACAACACAATGCATGCACTTACAAGAACCAAAGTTTAATTAATTCAAGGTCTGATTAATTCACTCTTCATCCATTTCTAATTAACCAGTACTGTAACAAAATTGCAAAAAGATTGCATTTTCACCTTTTAGCTCTTCAAATTGACAACAGTTCATCACAGCAATATTTAGGACCTTCTCACATGGTCTTTCCAAAGATTTGACAGGCAGCAAGCCACTGCAGCAAATTCACCTGTAACTATACAGAACTCTGCACCACTCATCTCAAATACGACAAACTAATTGAAGATGATCCGAAATCAACAAGGCATGTATACACAAGGAACTGATAATAATAGCAATATTACTCTCAAGTACGAGTGCCGTTTCACACTTAAATTGAAACAACTGACAAAGTTCTGAAACAGTTTAGCATTAACAGCAACATAATGCATCACAAGAAACCGAAGCAGTCGCATTCCGGATCCTCCCGATACAGCACCAAGTTCCTACTGGCCCATCAGCTCCCTATACCAAGGGAATTTACACAAGTGAGGTTCCGTTGCAATTACACTGAGGTGACAACACATGAAAAACCTGCTTGTGCAAAGGCAAGTGAAAGAACAAAAAAAAAGAGAGAGCAATGTCCTCACCGCTTTACTGACCATGATAACATGTGAAAAAACAAAATCCGAAGACCGCTAACAGTTCTTGCTGCCATCTGTATACAGAGGTTAGAGTGGAGAGTGGCATCAGGTAAGGTATGTGGTTATGTTGTTGCCGGAGAAAAATATTTAGATGCACAAAATGAGAAAGTTTAGTTTGTCGGGCACATACCTGGCAGCACAGCATTCAGGAAATCCTCATCTTCAGGGAACAGCTGCAGATTCTTTGATTTCAGCAAGTATGCAACAGCGGCCTCCTGGAAGTCCACTAAGCTGCCAATTTTTATAAGTTCCGCGAGCGAAGGGATCTGATCTGCCATCTCAAATAGCAATCCTTGAGATATCTCGTCTGCGAAATTCGTCGCAAACTTGATCTTTTCCTCGTAACCGGCTGCACCATCGCTTCTCTGCATGTATAGATTGAAGTTCTCCCTCTCCCATCGGAGCATTCGGCTGTCCTTCACATCCAGAGCTATCCCTGAAGACAACTTTACACTGTAACCCACTGTGATTAGTTTGTCAGTCTCTAGGACAGTCACATTCAGAAGGCAAGAAAGCATCCTGTGCCTCTCTTCGGCAGAAATGTGAAGATCAGGATCAGCGAGGAAAGCAAGGACTATTTGGAGCAGACCAACCTTAATCACCTTACTCAGATCAACTGTTCTGAAACTGTCATTCCCCAAGGTGAAAGAATCATTCTTAAGGATAGCCTTGGATATTGTTCGAACACCAATACTACCATATATGTTGTTAAGCTTTGCTTGAGACACGGAAGGTAGGTACCAGACGAAAAATGATTGCTCAGGAAGCTTGTGGAACAAATCCTTGAGCAATAGATCATCAGGAATGAACACGTCCTCCTTCTTTGATAAAATGATCTTTCCATCAGAACATACCGGAACCTTGACACAACCAGAAAGAAATTTCTCCGTGTTTTCGCTCCAGTTCTTGGCAATGAAATGCCACAAAGCAGAGAAATCAGCTATAGATAGCTCACTGACCGAGCTCTCCCATGTATGCCAGAGTTTGCAATAGTCTTCAGCACTAGGGGTATGACTCACTCCAAACACATGTGAAAAGAAGCCAAACAACTTGCTGTCATAGTATTTGTCCAAAACATGTAGCTGCTGACCGAAAAGATTGTCCCTATCGTGAAGAACACACCTTAGTGAGCTCACCCATTCTCCACTTTCCCTTTCATTTGGTATCCAAACCCAATTGCTAGTGTTGTTCTCAGGCTTCCAATTGCAATCCATCAGGTACATGTAGATCCTGGAAATAGTAGCAATATCTTTGTGTATCGTCAGATGCTGAGCAACAAGGTCATGTCCAGATTTAACATCTACAGTTACTCCAATTCTCGCAAGGGCATCTTTGAATGAGGCTATCTCTGAACCATAGAATGCTTCATCGATGAAAGGGCCATCTTCCACGCAGATGGAAGAATGCTCTGGATCAAAGAGGATACATTCATCAGGACGTTGGTATCCCACTGTTGTCCTCAACCACTTGCAGCTTTTGATTTTCTGCAGAAAGTCCTCAGGAAGTTCAGTTGTACAAGCCAACCAGCTCCGGATAGACCCAAGCAATGACAAGACAGTAGCTGCGGACATGTCTGAGGGATCCTCAGGAATGTTGAGACCAGCAATAACAAACCTAGCACCAGCTTTCACTTCCACAGTAACACCTAACTCCTTGAGATGTTCTTTATAATCATGTATCTCCTTGCCTAAACCATACAGAGAGTCACCATCATCTATGAAAGGTAAGTTTGTTATGGATGGAAGAGACTGCCATTCTTCATCAAATAGGATCGCATCTGAGGGAGATCTGAATCCCAGTGATGTGTGCAGCCACTTCTCATTTCGCATGCAGTTGAAAAGCTCAACAGAAAGTGGGCTGTGTGTTCTCAGCTGCCGATAAGATGCTAGTAGAGCTAGGACACTCGCCTTTGTAAGTGATGACTTCAATACCATCTGCTTGAAAATATGAGCTATAGCCTTCGATGCCTCCTCGAATCTTGTGATCAACCCGGTCTTCTTCAACTCTTCTTTGTATGAACTGATCTCAATCCCATAAAATCCTAAATCAATTACAGGAATTCCGTGGAAGACCTTTAGAAGACACTCCCATTCAGGATCCACAAGAAAAGATTCACTAGGATCACGGAATCCCACGTTGGTCTTCAACCACTTCAAATCTTTGAGCTTCCTTATGAAGCCATCACATGAGCTCACATACCGGATACACTTGAGGATTAGTACCGTAGCCTCAGAAGTAATAGCAGTAGAACTGAACTTGAAGTTATCGATTACAAGTTTGTAACTGTCCTTAAACCCAACAAGAACACCAAGCAACTGGAGCTCTGGTTTATAGGTAAGAATGGAGTCGCCGTAGAACTTGACATCAAGGAATGGTAGGCAACTAATACATGATGCCACCGCCCAGTCCAAATCATTGATGATACAACCAGCAGGGGATCTGTAGCCGAGAGTACTCTTCATCCATTGCCCATCTTTGACACTGTTGATCAGATCACTTGGATCCAAAAACTTCTCTCGTAGAAACCGAATAAGCCGAAGCACTGAGTACACATTCTCTATGGTAAGCGTGTTGCTTGCAGCAATAGACATGAGGTGGCTTCCAATGTGATGTAAAGCTTCATGAAATTCAAATCTCACCCCAATTGCCTTGAGTTCCTCTTTGTACATGTGCAGCTTGTTTCCATAGAACTGTTGATCAATCATTGGTATATCAACAAAGGAAGATTCATTTTGCAAAAGATTTCCCCACTCAGCACTGGACAGAAATGATTCCTTTGGTGGCTTGTGCCCAACTGACGTCTTCAGCCAACTTCCCTCTTTTATACAAGCCAAGAATCTTGTCGGCAATCGTACAGCATTTGACTTCAAATTCCGTATCCATTCCAATAACAAGAATGCATTGTCCACAGTTAGAGGTGATGAGACTGTTGGGAAGCTTGCGTCTGGAGGGTGTATGAATGGCACATCTGAGGCCCCCAGCTGCGTCTTGAGGAATTCCAAGAGCTCGTCTTCAGACATGTAGTTCCGGGCAAAATACCCTGCCGACTTGTAATCTGCTGACAATTCAATGTAGTTCTCTCCCCTCCATGGGTTCGTGCCCATCAAACCAACCCATTTGCTCCCCTTGGCAGGAACAAGAATTCTACTTCTTGTCTTGACCACAGTGCCATAGTTGTCAATTACCGGCATGTCACGGCACAGTTCTTTCATGTAGTAATCCTCAATGTAACCCATATCGAATGAGTGGTGCAGAAAGCAAGCAAATGCAATGATGGACCTCCGATCATTCAAGGAATTAACAACAGTCGATGCATAATTATAGACAGAGACAACTTCCACTTTCACATGCCTCCGTAGCCAATTCGTTACTGTTGTCTTGGATGAGAAATCTTCTTCAAGAGCTATCTGAGTACTGAGAGGGACAAAGAACAGGTTAGAAGATGGAAACTCCTGGTTACAGCTGATAAGCCATGATATGTATCCCTTCTCCGACGCAACACACAATCTATCACTCCATTTTGTTGCTCCATATATGCTCCAGAAAGAGAGGACCCCATTCCGGTCAATATATTTCAGGAGGGGAATGGACTCCATATTTGTACCACCAAAACAATCGGTCCAGTTGTCCGCAACAAAAAATAGAATCTTCAGATAAAGCTTTTCAGGTATCTCTCTCACAAGATTGGACCCTTCAATGCATTTTGCATACCATTCAGGACTCACATTTTTTACACCAAGAAATTCAAGCACACTATCGTATGTACTCTTGTCAAAATGAGAGCTAAGAATGTAGGTTCCATGAGTCGATAGATTCTTCAAGTCCACTCCAGATTCCTGTGCTTCCTTGAGGATATCCCAGAAGGCTGGCTTGAGCCGCCCAACCTCGCCTGGCTTGCAAAACATTTTTTGCGAAGTACAAGACTCACAAGGCACTATATCCTCAGCAAGAACCTTATTTTTTATGGCAGACCTAAGTGGCTCAAGCAATGGGATGTGTGAAGGATGTACTGGCAGGAAGTTGAACATGGACGGCAGTGACATTGCTGGTGCATCAGCTGTCGACTTCACAAGCGCTACAAAAGCATTTAGGAAAGCGCTTGGCACACACTCGATAATTCCCTTGTTCCACATGCTATCAAACAGTATTGCCTCCCTTGACGATGCAAGGAGGAAGTCAGCCTGAATGATGAAAGGGAAGTTTGTTACCATCTCAGTGGGAAGGAAAGCATAGACACCAGATGATAGCTTCTCTCCACGGGACAGACGCTGGCCAATTGGGAAGGCCAGGGTGATGACCCACTCATTAACTTCAGCACGTTTATCCACTCTATTCTCTGGCTTTACTGGGAACTTCTGCCTCCACATATAGTAACCGCACTCTTCCTCCCCTTTCCCATTCTCTTGAGCCGATAAATGGATTGTGTAAGACTCTGCGTCCATGTTCTTCCTCTCTTGGTAGTTCTCTTCACTGAATATCGAAATCTGGCTTACAGTGCTGCACTTTGGGTCATGATTATCTTCCCGGACAGAAAGCTGCCTGATCTTTGAGAGAAACAGTAGCATTTCAGGATGCAAGCTTGACAGCTGCTGCTTCACCGCATCAACCTTCTCACTCTTCAAAGGCAAAATGATAATGGTTGTTGGAAGGACTTCGGAACGCCCGTATATCTCTTTGATGTCGGCAAGGCTAGGTCTGGATTCAACCCACTCAGGGACAATGTATCCAATATTACATTCTGCACAAGGTTCCTCATTGAACTTGATCTTATAGCCGTTACTGAATATATGAGGCTGGCTCGATATCAGGAACACACTCTTGAACCCAATACCTAAATCAAGAGCGACATGATATTACAACTCTTAAGTCATAATAGGCACAAACAGTAAGCTGGTACATAACAACGTGTTGTAACTTGTAACTCATAAAATGAAATGGGTGGTATTGATGAATTGGATGAACAATAATGATAGCTGAAACAAATCTGGATATGTATGGATCTTGGAATGATCGCGGCCGGAATATTGTTATTCCGTTATCTAAAAAAAATGGATCTTTTGTGCATCTTGTTTGGCGAGGGAGGAGCTGGGTGGTTGGGAAGAGAAGGGAGGGAGCCGGTGGACTGAGAGGAGAAGAGGACTAGAGGAGGCGACCAGAGTGAGCCGACCGTGAGGAGGGAGACGGGAGGCGCCGGCCGTGAGGGAGAGAGGGAGAGAGCCAGCTGATCGAGAGAAGGAAGAGGAAGACGAAGAAAGGAAGAAAAGAAGCGTCAGCTGGAAAGAAAAAAAAGAGATAGAGAAGAAGAGAGGAAAGGAAGAAAAAGAGAGAGGAAAAAGAAGGGAAGTTTGGTCCGGCGTCCAGCGCCTGATCCGGCCAAGGGATAACAAGTAGTTCCCCGATGCAGTCGTTCAGTGCCAGGGTAATGCCTTGAAAATCCTTCTCCATACTTATTTTACTGAGTCATGCATATGTTAATATGCCAATAATTAGAATTAATGTATGTGGCCATTTAGACAGTGTTTATTAATATGAATGCCTGAACAGTGAAATCGGTGCTGCCACTGTTGATCTAGTTGATCTGTGGCAGGAGAGGGAAAGGGAGAGAATGAATTGAAGTTAAATAGTGTGACCGATTAAAGTGATATTAAGCATGTAGAATCCGATCTGCGAGTATAACTAATGAAATCGCTAATTTTATAGACTGGTTAAGCATCGGGACAATGAGAAGTTGCTGTGACACCTCAGCCCCTATAGAATTAAGCCCATGATGGCCCATATGTGTGTGTGCACATGAGGGTATGGGTTAGTCTCACCTTGCTAATTTAGCTTGAGAGTCACTAACATATAGGCCTAAGGCTTCCAATGGTAGCAACCCCCGGTTAACCATTTTGCGCGAAGCGAGGATGAAAGTGCAAGCGGGTTGCTATGTGTGTGTGGCCTATCCAGAATGGGGTTAGGCCTAAGCCAGTTTGGAACCTAGTGTGCCACAAATGATATCAGAGCCAACACTCTCATGGAGGGGCCACTTAGGCTAAACCTCTTAGGCCAGACTTGTCTGCCGATGGTAAAGGGTTGTTTATTTCTGTGACCGCATTTGGGTGTCATCCAATTCACAATTAAAGAGAGTTATCCATTGCGAAGCTCATAAACTCCTTAATCTATTCATCCTGGTAAGTCTAAGGTGTTCAAGGATGTTCAACGGTAGTTTGGTGGCCGAGAATGAAGAATGATATAGCCAAGGTTGTGTCTCAGTGCGCAGTGTGCTAACAAGTGGAAGCAGAGCACCACAGTCCTGTCAGATTTTTACAACCATTGGAGTTTCCCTGGTGGAAATGGGAAGTTTTTGCTATGGACTTCGTTGTGGGTCTTCCTAGATCACCCTGTCGTATGGACTCTATTTGGGTTATTGTCGATTGTCTCACCAAGACAGCTCACTGCAGTCCAGTCAAAACTACTTGCTTAGCCAGTGATCTTGCCAATATCTATATCAAGGGAATTGTCTGTCTCCATGGCATTCCTAAAACTATTATCTTGGATCACGATACCAAGTTTGTTTCGCATTTCTGGAAGAGTTGCATTAAAAATCTAGGCACGAAGCTTAATTTCAGCACTGCATTATCTTCAACCTGATGGCCAATCCTAGAGGACCATTTGCATGTGGGAGGACATGTTGTGTTCTTGTATCCTTGCATGGAAGGGCAGGTGGAAATATCACTTATCTCTTGCGGAGTTCTCTTATAATAACAGTTTTTATTCTAGTATCGACGTGGCTCCTTTCGAGGCACTCTACGATAGGCTTTGCCACTCTCCCCTTTATTTGGATGAGGTTCGGAAAAGTGTTGTTTCGGCCTCTAGCAAGTCAGTGAGTGGAAAGAGCAGATCGATCATATCAGAAACAATTTGCTTCTATCCAGAGTCGCCAGAAGAGTTATGTTGGACTATTTCCTACCACGGAGCGAATCGAGAAGCTTGTTGTGGTCTTGAGATGCCTGCTTCCCTGGCTAGCGTCCATAACATCTTTCATATCTCTATGCCGAGGAAGTATCTTTTGACCTTGATCCAATTTTGGACTTGTCCATCTTAGAGGGCTCGAGGGACCTGTCCGTCATGGCACGGCCGGTCCATATTTTGGAACGTTCAGAGTGTCAACTTCGATGCCGGACCATTTCTCGATCTTTGTCTCACGCTTCCTTCTTAGGATTCCTTCCATCTATTCAACCTACTCAAATTCCATTTGTCCTACCTTCTGGAGCTAGTCGATTCGAGGCCGAATCTTCTTTTAAGGGGGGCTGTAGCACCCTCAAAAAAATCCCTAACCGTTCTCACTCTCCTATCCCTAACTTACATAACTCTACCATGTTTTTAGCTCCTCCATCTAACTCTCTCTCTTCCGTGTTTCATCTCCTCCATCTAACTCCCTCTCTCCCCCGCGTTTACATCTTTTCCAACCAACCTCTCTTCTCCCCGTAGACCAGCGGCGTGCAGCGAAGGGCCTTGGCCGGCGATGGAGCAGCGGCACAGGTGTGCGACGCGGCGTAAGGCAACACGGGCACGCAGCACGGCAGCAGCAACGGGCGCAAGGCTGGAGGCAAGCGAGCAGCGACGGCATCGCTAGTGGCCGGCATGCGGGTGAGGAGCAGCAGCCATGGCCAGGCCAGCGTAGCCGAACGCCGGTGTGAGCCGGAGGCGGCGGTGTGGCCAAGCGCGCGTGCCGGAGGTGCGCGGTGGCACAATGGCGCAGGCCGGCACAGCCAAGCGACAGTGGCCAGGCATCGGCGCAGCGCGGCTAGCGCAAGGGACGCGGCGCACGGCGCAAGCGACGTAGGAAGCCAAGTGGCCTAGGCGGCTAGCGTGAGGGCACGGCTGGAGGCGGCGTCGGTCAGCGGTGGCGGCAACGACTGCCTTGGCGCGGTGCACGTGCGACACAGGGCGACGCGGTGGCGTGCTAAGCGGTGGCTCGTGTAGGCCGGGTGGTAGCGACAAGCGACACCGGCGTGTGAGCGGGCGCATGGCGGCGTGGAGGCATTGCGCAGGCGATAGCCGGCAGCGACGGTGGTGGCCGGAGTGGCCGGTTGCCAACCTCCACAGCCGTATTGTTCGGTTTGCCCAGGAGCATGGCCAAATAGCGT